>OZ024720.1:13134495-13734495 GCA_964016875.1 Fallopia convolvulus
AAAAAACCCATGCCCCACTTTACAAACACTTTATAACTAGTCTGTACGTTGTGTCATGCACGGCTACGACTCGATATTTTTTAGATTTATTACAAATAAGATATTGATATGTAAAAATATAATATAAATTTAATTTAATGCAGGTAATTTACTTCCATTAACATGTACAAAACTTATTTTATTTATTGAAATCAAATAAAATGAATCAAATCTAGATTATTAAGTTTAAAGATGAGAATAAAGATACATTATTAAGATAAAAATAATCTTCATTACTCCTTTTCCTTGACAATATTTTTTAAATAGGTTTAATTTTAAAAAGAAGATAAATATGAATAAATTTCACAAAAAGATATATTTTTACAAAATATGGAAGAGATAAGATTTAAAAAATAGAAATTAATTTAATAAAAAAGATATAATTTAATATGAAATATAAAGATAGTTTGTGATGATGCCCAAAATAGTAAGAGTAAGAAGTGGGCACGGGGTACAGAAAACGAACGGGTGACACTAGACCCCACTCCCGTATCCCTCATTTATTTAAAACAAGGTTCCTACTCCCGCGAGGTCCTAGACCCCGTAACCGACTCCACCCTAGACCTCGTCACCGACTACACTGACACCCGCCCACACGTACCACTCATTGATGCCGCTTCCCCAAGCCAATCACCAGCCGCCTCACCTTCGGACCAATCAGAAGTCCCTAATCTCGGGCACCCCACATCGAACCTTTGCCAAAACTCGGCTCCCCGATCCTCTATAAATAGAGAATGATCTCGTAAGAAGAAGGGGTCGAAAAACATCTTAACTCAAGAACTATCTTGCTCGTTAAAGATCGACGTGATAGAAACATCGTTAAAAGACCTCGCTCAGATAAGAAGAGTCCACAAAAAGACTTCAAGTCACTCAGAGATCCCGTTCACACTAGAGACCTCGCTACACAATCTCGCAAGACTCAACACCACGCCCGCAACATCGGACCTCGACACGAGATCAATCACTCTACCCTGGGGTGATAGAACCTCCTAGAAAATAGGAGATCTCGAATATTGTTAGCTCGCGATCTCGATAACCCGTAGGAGGTCTAAGGTGTAATTCTTAATTGCTTGTTAGCCTCGTCGGCTTGTAACCTCGTCGTAAGAAAGATATAAATAAAGAAGCAAGTGTTTGCACTATCAAAAGTAATAACCTCGTTCCTTGTCTTTTAGCGGGTCGTTATGTCGAGGTTTCATCACTGGCGCCGTTTGTGGGAACATCTTCATCCTAAGTAGTCCCCCGATTAGTGCAAACCTTGACTTTTGAACCTCCCAAAATGACTTGTCCAAACAACTTTTTTCCCCAACATCCCGACAATATGCCTGAGACCCCGCAATGGATGGCCGCGGGACCTCCGGGATGCCCTTTCGTGGTTCCTCCAGGCTGGACATACAATGCTCCCCAAAACCCCTACCCATTCCAAGGGTATGAGCAGGGCAGTGCGCCCCCGGTTCCATATCCCTACCCAAGTTACGAACAGTACCAGCAAGGTCACCCCCCATACGTTCCCATGCCTGCTCAGGGACAACCTCACTCCGAATACGTACCCGCGTACGTACCCGGGCATGGACCTAGGCAGGAGACGTCGACCAACGGCTCATCAACGAAGAGACCTCCCAGGGATTCCATGCAAATCACGAGATCCCGTTCGCGACGTTCGAGAATGCGAGATGCGGAGATGTCCGAAACAGCGGGGAGTGCGGCACACCCCTTGGTAAAATCGAAGTCACGTCGTCCGTCCATCGAGATCGGGTACAATAACCCCTTTGTAACCGAGATCCAAGAGGCGCCCATGCCCAAAGGCTTCCACTGGCCACAAATGGGGCTCTACGACGGCATGGCCGATCCCGAGGACCATATAAAACACTTCGCCGTCCAGATGAACGTTAATGCCTACAACGACGCCATCTTCTGCCGTATCTTCCCAACCACCTTGGACAAAGCCGCAATGACGTGGTTCACCAGCCTCAAGGTGGAATCGGTGGCCTCGTTCTCTCAGTTGTGTGAATCCTTCGTCGCACACTTCAACGGCTCGAGGAACGCAAGAAGAACATGCGAGACCTCCGCGGCATTGAGCAAGGGGAAATCGAGATGTTGGGGACCTTCTTCACGAGGTTCACCACCGCGGTCGCAGAGATCGCACACATCGATGAGTCATCGGTGCGAGACATCCTTATGGGCAACCTTTTCCAAGGGGCTTTTAAGAATCGCATTTTTCTTAAAAACCCAACGACGTACGAGAGCCTGTGTGCTCGGATCACAGCCCAAGTCTACGCCGAGGACGCCACCAACCAGAGCTCGCGACCGAGGACCGACAAGGAAATCGAGACCGAGGCTAAGGGAAAGTCAAAGGTGATTTCACCGGCCGCGAAGGATGCGTACATGACGCAGACTCACGACTGGCGCGCCGACTACAAGGGCAACAACAAAAACAACAACAACAACGACAATAGAAACAACGGCCGCTACAACAACCGTGGAAATGGCGGTGGAGGTTGGAGTTGTTTTGACGGAAGGATACGGGGTTACAAAGGCAAAGGCGGCCTCGCGTACAACCCCAACGAAAGAGGACGCGCCAATCCCGCGTTAGGAGCCAACCTCGTACAGCAAGGGCCAACCCAGCCTCGATCCAGCAACGCTGAACAGCACGCCCCCGCGAGGCAGACACACTCCGGGCAGGCCGCTTCACCCGATGGGTACATCAATACCATCTCGGGCGGACCCTCGCTGGCGGGTTCGAGCCAGGCGAAGAGAAAGAGATACGCGAGGGCAATCCACCATGAGCCCTCGGTGTGTAGTATGACGCAGACCTCGCGGTCCCACGTGGGTTTGGCTTTCACCGCCGAGGACGCCGAGGGACTCCACATGCCCCACTCCGACCCCCTGGTGATACATGCTCAACTGGGCTCGAAAATAGTGAAGCGAGTACTGGTGGACACGGGTTCCTCCGTAGACATCATGTACTTTGGCGCCTTTGAGCAGTTAGGTATCTCCACGACGTCCTTAAAGCCCTACGCTGGGAAGCTCACCTCCTTCTCGGGAAACGAGGTTGATGTCGCAGGTCTCATAGACCTTTGGATGACGCTCGGCACCGACTCCACAACGAGAACCGAGGTGGTGGAGTTTACGGTGGTACACCTGCCCTCGGCTTACAACGCAATCATCGGGAGGGTCTCCTTGATGAAGTTCCAGGCGGTGGTCTTCATCTACCACCTCAAGATGAAATTCCCCATCGGCGATGGTGTCGGGGAGGTGAAGGGCAACCAGAAAGAGGGCCGCGTCTGTTACATGACCTCGGCAAAACAAAAGTGCCCAGTGTTCATGGTAAAGACCTCCGGCGAAGCAGACCTCGAAGTCCGAGACTTCACAATCCCTACCCCCAGGGCAGAAAGAATGGTGATAGCTCCCTTTGAGAACAACGCCGAGAAAATCTACCTCGGGGAATGCCTCACCGGGACGTTTGCAACTTCCCTAGAAGCCTTGCTTGCTGAGTCCCGCGACGTGTTCGCCTGGACTGCGAAGGACCTCCGCGGTGTTCCTCGGACATTGGCACAACACTCCCTGAACGTCGATATTGCCACTCGCCCCGTGGTGCAGCGGCGAAGAAAAATGAACGACGAAAGGGCGAGTGCCGCGAACGACGAGGTGGATAAGCTGCTAGCCGCGGATTTCATCCGTGAGGTCCAATATCCGAGGTGGTTTTCCAACGTTGTATTAGTCAAGAAGGCCAGCGGCAAGTGGCGGATGTGCGTGGACTTCGAGGACCTCAACAAGGCATGTCCCAAAGGCAGTTACCCTCTGCCCTCGATTGATGACCTCGTCGATTCGACTGCGGGGCACGAGGTCTTGAGCTTCCTCGACGCTTATTCGGGATACAATCAGATCTCGATGAATCCGCACGACGAGGAAGAGACATCCTTCATCACCCAGCGGGGAACATACTGCTACAAGGTCATGCCATTTGGCCTTAAAAACGCCGGTGCCACTTTCCAACGCCTCATTGACCAGGTCTTCAAGAACCACCTGGGCAGAAATGTGTCGGCTTACGTCGATGACATCGTGGTACGGAGCAAAAACCCTGTGGAACATCTGGCCGACCTCGCCGAGGTCTTCACCACCCTCAGGCATCACCACCCTAAACCCCGAGAAGTGCGTCTTCGGCGTATCATCGGGGAAGTTCTTGGGCTTCATGATCAGCGAGTGCGGGATCGACGTCAACCCCGCTAAGGTCGAGTCGATCCTCTCGATGAGGTCTCCAAGGTCACGGACCCGGGTGCAGCGGCTCAATGGCACCGTGAACTACCCGGGGAGGTTTTGCTCCCGTTTAGCGACAAATCTCTTCCCTTCTTCGCCGCCCTCAAGAAAAATGACAAGTTCGTCTAGGACGAGGGACTCGAGATTGCTTTCTCCGAGTTGAAGACCTTCCTTACAAATCTCCCCACCTTATCACCTCCGCTGGGGGGCGAAGACCTGCAAATGTACGTAGCGGTGATCCATGAGACAGTCAGCGCGGTGCTCACCAGAGAGGCCATGCACCCAGTATACTTCGTGAGTCGCGTGCTCCAACCTGCGGAGCAGCGATATTCCCCGGCGGAGAAAATGGCGCTGGTAGTCGTGACCGTTGTGAGGCGACTACGCCCTTACTTCCATGCGCACCCCCATTCAGGTCCTCTCCGACCTCCCTCTCCGACAAATCCTCCATCAGCCCGCCCTCTCCGGGTGCATGACGAAGTGGGCAGTCGAGCTCTCCGAGTTCGACATTAGCTACCTCCTAAGAACAGCGATGAAGCGGCAGGCCCTCGCCGACTTCATGGTGGAGGTCACCTTCCCCGAGACCGAAGCAAGCTCGGAAGAATGGAAAGTGTTCGTTGACGGCTCACGGTGTGACGCCGGGGGCAGGACCGGCGTATTCCTCGCAGGCCCCTCAATCGAGACGGAGTATGCCCTCAACTTCGCCTTCGAGGCCACCAACAACGACGCCGAATGCGAGGCCATGATCGTCGGGATCGAGATGGCACTCCTTAGTGGAGCCCGCAAAATCAGGGTCTACACAGATTCCGAGCTTGTGGCACGCCAACTCAACGGCCAATACGACACCAGGACAGGGTTTCTGCCTGCTTACCGAGAGAAGGTGAAGGCCCTGGTGTCGTGCCTAGAGACCTTTGCGGTAGAATCAATTTCGCGAACCTCGAACACCAAGGCGGATGCTCTCGCAAGGTTGGGGTCCGCGCTTCCCTTGGAAGTAGGGAACCGCGTGATGATAGAAAGAAAGCTCTCACGAAGTGTAGATGGCGAGGTCCTATCCATAAGGACCGAGGACTGAAGGTTCCCAATAACGCAGTATGTACAGAGCGGTGTCCTCCCAGAGGATCCCGCGTTGTCCAGGAAGCTAAAAATGCAGGCGGCCCGCTACTACGTCATCGGTGACCAACTCTACCACCGAGGATATGCCGAGCCCAACCTGTTATGTGTACCTCCTGAGGTTACGGATCATATCCTCTACGAGGCACACGAGGGAGTCTGTGGCGGCCACCCGGGGTGGCGGGCCTTGGCACATAAAATCATCCACCTAGGATACTTTTGGCCCACTCTCAGGCAAGATGCGAAGACCTGCATCAAAAGGTGCGATGGGTGCCAGAAACACGGGAACCTCCAGCACGTCCCAACATCCCGTCGCCAATCCATCCATGTACCCTGCCCATTTGCGATGTGGGGAATGGACATCCTCGGACCCTTTCCCAAAGTGGCCGGCGAAGTGCAATACATCTTGGTCATTGTCGATTACTTCACGAAGTGGATTGAGGCGCAAGCCATGGCAAAAATCACCGGGGCAAAGGTCTGCGAGTTCCTTTGGAAAAACCTCGTTTGTCGTTTCAACGTCTCTATGACCATCATGATTGATCACGGCCCCCAATTCCACTGCGAGGAGACCCGGACCTTCTGCTCTGAACTAGGCATAGCCCTCAAGTTCTCCTCCGTGGCCCACCCCCAGTCCAACGGCCAGGTAGAAAACATCAACGCCCGCATCCTAACCGACCTAAAGAAGCGCCTGGGCGTGGCTCAGGGACGCTGTGCAAAACTACTTCCACTCGTCCTCTGGACGTATCGCACGACCGCGCGTTGTGCAACGGGCGAGACGCCCTTCGCTCTAACATACGGGGCGGAAGTGCTAGTCCCCGTGGAGACCCTGGTCCCATCGGCGAGAGTCTTTAACTTCGACGAGAAAGAAAACGAGGCCAACCTCAAGGTCGAGCTACAATTCAGGGACGAGTTGCGTGAGGTGGCAGACCTACGGTCCAGAGAATACAAGCGTCGCGTGGCTGTATACCACGACAAGAAGGTCAGACCTCGCCTTTTGGCCACGGGAAACCTCGTTCTGAGGCGCACCAAAGGTGGCAAGTTGGATCCCAACTGGGAGGGGCCGTATCTCCTTGGCCAGGAGGTCGCGCCCGGGGCTTTTAAGCTTAAAGACAGCGAGGGACGCACCCTGAGCAAAACATGGAATGTCGCTCGACTCAAGAAGTACTATGTGTAAACTCTCTGAACCTCTTTGTTCCCTACAAGCTTTTATGAATAAAGGATTGCAGGCTTTTCAAAAAACTCTCTCAAAAGCGGAGATCTCGTTAGGTCCACCCCTTGCTTCCCGCTTGGGGTTGGAGAACCTCGTTTGGTCCACCCCTCGCTTCCCGCTTGGGGTTGGAGAATCTCGTAAGATCCACCCCTCGCTTCCCGCTTGGGGTTGGAAAACCTCGTTTGGTCCACCCCTCGCTTCTCGCTTGGGGTTGGAGAATCTCGTAAGGTCCACCCCTCGCTTCCCGCTTGGGGTTGGAGAACCTCGTTTGATCCACCCCTCGCTTCCCACTTGGGGTTGGAGAACCTCGTTAGGTCCACCCCTCGCTTCCCAGTTGGAGTTGGAGAACCTCATTTGGTCCACCCCTCGCTTCTCGCTTGGGGTTGGAGAATCTCGTAAGGTCCACCCCTCGCTTCCCGCTTGGGGTTGGAGAATCTCGCAAGGTCCACCCCTCGCTTCCCGCTTGGGGTTGGAGAATCTCGTAAGGTCCACCCCTCGCTTCCCGCTTGGGGATGGAGAATCTCGTAAGGTCCACCCCTCGCTTTCCGCTTGGGGTTGGAGAATCTCGTAAGGTCCACCCCTCGCTTCCCGCTTGGGGTTGGAGAACCTCGTTTGGTCCACCCCTCGCTTCCCGCTTGGGGTTGGAGAATCTCGTAAGGTCCACCCCTCGCTTCCCGCTTGGGGTTGGAGAATCTCTCAAGGTCCACCCCTCGCTTCCCGCTTGGGGTTGGAGAATCTCGTTTGGTCCACCCCTCGCTTCCCGCTTGGGGTTGGAGAATCTCGTAAGGTCCACCCCTCGCTTCCCGCTTGGGGTTGGAGAATCTCGTTTGGTCCACCCCTCGCTTCCCGCTTGGGGTTAGAGAATCTCGATTAGTTCATGCGGGATCTGAACGAGGCCCACGGCGCCATCATAACAATCGATGTGCAAGTTCCAGTCGAGGCTCGTAGCCTCGGCGTATCCGCAATGGGAAAATAAACACTCGATGTGGCCCGGGTGTCACGATAGCTGTGACACCCGACCCATGGGGTTGGATGGATGGATCGATATAAATGAACGGATACAAGAAGCAAATCAAAGCAAATAGCCCAAAAACATACAAACAATCCACGAGAGAGAGACGACATAAAACGAAAAGCCAAGAAGGCCGATATATGCATAGAGCAAAGGCCACAAGGGCCGAGATGTTTAATTACAGACCCCGCAGGGCCACCAAAATAAAGGCCACAAGGGCCAAGATGTTCAAGTTACAAACCCCGTAGGGCTACCAGTAGGACAAAAATAAAAAAAAAACAGCATCCTTTAACTCTTCGGGGCTTCGGCGTCGGGACCGGTGAGGTCAACGGGTTCATTCCTCGAGGTTTCAGCAGCGGAGTCGATAAGCGCATTGGTCGCGGGCTGAGGGCCTGTGGCGACCACCTCCGGGATTTCTTGAACAAGGTCTACCGCGGGAGGAGCCTCGCTGGCCACGGTCCCGTCCGCGTTGAGAAAGAACTCACATTCTCCCTCGGGCTCCTCCGCTTCCAACTCCCCCATGATCTCCTCGTAGTTGGGGTTGAAGAAGACGATGCGAGGATCAATGTGCCCATACTTGGCCACCGCCTGCTTGACGCCCATACGGACGGCTTGGTGGAACATCTTCCTCACACTCTCCACCAGCTCCGCTTTATACTCCTCCGAGTCCACATACTTGGGACCCGCGGCCTCAACCTCCTCGTTGAGCTCAACAATACGCCGTTCAAGGCGGGTGATCTCCTCCTCAAACCTCAAGAGCTCCGCCTCCTTCTCCTTAAAAAACTTGTGCTCGGCAGAGAGCTTACCCCGGAGCTCCTCGTTCTCCCGCTGCAAAGCCTCGGCAACCTCCTTCGCTTTGTCCGCGGCCTCCCTCGCCCTGCTCTCCCCCTCCTTAGCCTTCGTCTCCCCTTCCTTAACTTCGCCTCCCCTTCCTTCCCCATCGCAACCTCCTTCACTTGATCCCGGGTTGCATCCTCCGCTGCCCTAGCTCGCTTCTCAACCGCAGCGAGCTCCCTCGCTTTCTGCTCGCACTCCTCCACGCGAGCTTTGAGCGCCGCCTCCAGCTTGTCCATCTGCTTATGGGCGAGGGTGATACGGCTGCGGTTGTAATTATCAAAGAAGGAGTGCTGCAAAAGTTCACAAAAATAATTAGGAAAAAGAAGGAGTGTTGCACCACCGTGACACCGGCGCGAAACACCAAGCAAGGCGCCACCGCCCCTCCGAAGCGAGGAACGAAAGCCAAACGGCAAAAAAACCAAGGCAACAAACACCAAAAGACAAGAAGAGAAGGGTCGAAGGCTTACTTGTTCAGAGTCGGCGTCGAAGAAACGGTGGTGCAACCAAGAAGTCGAAAAGGGCTCCTCGGAAACTGTCTCGAAGAATTGACGAGAAACTTCTCACGAGAAACTGAAACGGCGAAGGGCGAAGATAGTGGAGAAGAAGATGAAGAGAAAGCGTGCGGAATACGCTCTTATAAAGGGCGAGTTTGGGCCTATCCCTCCTAAAAGGCTTATCGGGCATGTTCCTCTTGAACGGCCCATTAAGAAAAAGACGAGGAGCGGGCCCAGGAAGCTTAGCCCATACAAGCGGAAGAAGCCAAGTACGAAGCTTCGCGAGAACCCCACACCTCGCAAAATACCTTCCTAACCTCGAGAACCCCACACCTCGCAAAATACATTCCCAACCTCAGGAACCCCACACCTCGCAAAATACCTTCCTGACCTCTAAAACCTATTACCCCGCGACCTCGGGGAACTTATGCCCTGCGGCCCTCGGGGCGAGAACCCCAGGCCATGGGGTTGTGATGATGCCCAAAATAGTAAGAGTAAGAAGTGGGCCCGAGGTACAGAAAACGAACGGATGACACTGGACCCCACTCCCGTATCCCTCATTTATTTAAAATAAGGTTCCTACTCCCGTGAGGTCCTAGACCCCGTAACCGACTCCACCCTAGACCTCGGAACGAGGCCTAGACCTCGTCACCGACTCCACTGACACCCGCCCACACGGACCACTCATTGATGCCGCTTCCCCAAGCCAATCACCAGCCGCCTCACCTTCGGACCAATCAGAAGTCCCTAATCTCGGGCATCCCACATCGAACCTTTGCCAAAACTCGGCTCCCTGGTCCTCTATAAATAGAGAATGATCTCGTAAGAAGAAGGGGTCGAAAAAACATCTTAACTCAAGAACTATCTTGCTCGTTACCCCGGTGAACTCATGCGGTTCCGACGTGGAGATCATATTCATTCCGGTACTGTGATAGAAACATCGTTAAAAGACCTCGCTACAGATAAGAAGAGTCCACAAAAAGACTTCAAGTCACTCAGAGATCCCATTCACACTAGAGACCTCGCTACACAATCTCGCAAGACTCAACACCACGCCCGCAACATCGGACCTCGACACGAGATCAATCACTCTACCCCGGGGTGATAGAACCTCCTAGAAAATAGGAGATCTCTAATATTGTTAGCTCGAGATCTCGATAACCCGTAGGAGGTTTAAGGTGTAATTCTTAATTACTTGTTAGCCTCGTCGGCTTGTAACCTCGTCGTAAGAAAGATATAAATAAAGAAGCAAGTGTTTGCACTATCAAAAGTAATAACCTCGTTCCTTGTCTTTTAGCGGGTCGTTATTTCGAGGTTTCATCAGTTTGTTTATTGAAAATGGTTAAATTGTGATTAATTTAATTTATGGTGGAGCCAAAATCAGTGGCTCGATAGTGTAAAAATTAGATAAAATTTAATATTATGGTATCTATATTTTTATTACTTTCCATGTACATAAATTATGTACAATATCTATATGATTGTTTTTTATGTGTGTTGATCAAATTTACAAATATTCTAAGATAAGGTATTTTAAATTGCTTTTAGTACAATACATATGTGATCTTTTTCAATTATTTTTATATGTATATTTATTTGGGGATGTGGTGCAACGTGGTGGCATAAATTGTTGCCTCTTTAGTTTTTAGTAATAGATCGATGGATACCTTTTTTATTTCAAAGTTGCATTAATAATCAAAGAAATTGTAATATTACCTAAAATAATAGAAAAAATATCCAAAACCATGTCCACTCCTAAGAACTTAATTTTTGGAAAATAAATAAATAAAAAATATATTTTGATTTTTTTTTATTATGAAATATATTTAAAATTTTAGAAATACATTAAAATGATTTTTCAAAGTCTTAAAAATAAAAGCAAATTACAAGTCATCTATTTCTTCTTCCACAACTCTAAAATCACTTTCCCGATGTGATTCTTCTAATCCATGAACCCTAACCATTAAACAAATTCAAATCCTAACTAGTAAATTTCCTTATTACATCTCGTTGTTGTCATTCCCATCCTAAATTTTTTCGGTTGCATCACCATTGTCGAATAATTTGTGCAAATCATTGTACATGGTGGTTACTAGTCGACGCGATCGACATGAAGTTTGAAATAGTGGAGTGTCTTTACTATGTCTAGGTGATAAATCTGATTTTTGCTCAAATTCTTGCCCTTTTTGGTGATATTCGCATTTCTTGCCCTTTTCGATGTAATTGCTTCAGATCGTCCATATTTGTGCATAAAAAATTAGGTTTTATAGGTATGCTCAACGGATCAATTCATTGGCCTACAAAATTTTTTTGTATGACCTGCGGTCTGACCTACGCGTTGTGGGTTTTGCGGGTCGGGGTGTAGGTCGACCTGTTTGACTCATTCTTGATGCGTTATTGGCTTTTTTTTAATTTTAAATCAAACCCAAAAAATCGCAAATATTTCCACAATAATACGATATAGGCATCAAGTCCAAAGTGTGTTATAACAGGTCATTATTAGGATAAGTAATAGGAGTGTCCCTCATCTAATTAACAAATCCAAAGTGTGCATAACCCTAGAGCAAACGTCTAAGCTCCTTTAAATAGAAGAGGCAAGCATAATACCCTAATAAGCTAGAAGTGCGCTGAGGGCTCGCGTGCAAGCAAGGCCTAGCGGCGCAAGGCCCATAAAAGGCTTACTAAAAAAATCAAAGCATTAGTAGTAAGGTCTTAAGACAACAAAAATACTAATAAACCAAGAAATGATAAATGTCCTTGGCCATCGACACCGAAGTGTCAAGACATGGCCAAGGCTCGGCGGCGAGGCGTGGAGAGGCCATCGCAAGGCATGGCACGCTGTCGCGTGCACTGGCGAGGTGAAAGTACGTCGATGCCGCCGAGGCTGAGGCGAACCTCAAGTGGCGATGCTGGTGTGCGTCGCAAGACTTGGATCCGGTGCGAAGGACTCGTTTGAGGACGTCGGTACCGAGGTTGGTGCCAAGGTCGGAAGAGTCGGTACCGAGGTAGTGGTGGTCGATACCCAGGCCTGGACTTGAGGTTCTCCGATGGCGAGGACGCACACGGTGATGAGCGTTGGTGCGGTGATGGGCGCGTCGTGGCCAGCGGAGATGCGCAACACCAAAGACTTGGTTGCGGTCTTGATGGCACGGGCCCAGGCATGAGTGACCAGTCCATCCGGGCGCAAGGCGAAGGTGTCGTCCTCTTGGTTGGCGTCCAAGGACGGGGTCGCATATTATGTCCAAGGAATCCATCAAAAAGACCCCATTTAATTATACAACAAAAGGGGTACTCATGTGTTGACGCTAGACAAGAACTTGGACTGAGTTCTTGACTACGACGAGAACTTTGGCTGAGAACTCGACTGAGTTATGGACCGAGTTCTTGGCCGCGTCTTGTTTTAGTAGCGCCGACTTGTGAGCTTTTCTCTCGTGTTTTTTGGGCCTTAGTTTAAGTACTTGGAAGACAAGTTTTATTTATTATTATTCTTTTGTTAGACTTTAGCCTCTCCCTCTTAGAAGAAGAACCCTAGAGTGGAGAATTGTGGATCTACGCTAAACTTGTTAGGATTGGAATTGAATCTCTTAAAAAGGCAATCGGTATGTTTATCTTTGATTTAGATTTCTCTTCTCTTCATAATATGTCTAGCTAATTTCTCTATTCCAAGGAAGGGTGAACCCAATGGTTTAGTAGGTAGATCTAATGGTGATGTTTGGTTGAATTGAGATTTGAATTGTTGTTTGATTCAACCTGGGATGCTAATGACCTAATTTACTTGAATTGGGAATCTTGTTATGATTTGAGACCGAGAGGAGATAAGAATAACAAGAGGTTGATTGAATTGAATTTACAATTTGTTAATTCATGCTAGATCCTTAGGTTTGAACTTGTTGAATTATTTGTGTGAGAGTGACTTTATTCATATGTGGAACTTAACCTATCCTAGAAATTATTGTTTGAATAGTCTTAACTGAGCGCAAGAGCGGATGTTATTTCTATTGATACAATGATCTCTAAAGAGCTTAAAGGACCTAAATAAGACTTGCTTTGTGCGAGAGTGACTATTAGTCGAGTCTAGGTACATGCATTAATCCTCTGAGAAGAGCTAATGTTGACGTCTGAGATAGTTAGTCCTTCAAACAACATTTGAATTGAAATCCAAATAAATGTCACCGGTAATCCACCGAATAGTCATTGTGGGAATCCTGACCTTAGAATGCTTTTTTCCATCATTAGTTACTTGTTATTTTCAATATTAGTTGTTCTGGAATAAAATTGCAACTCTTTTTCTCCTACTTTTGGCTTAGTTTACTGAACTGAGCTATAATCGATACTAAAAAGTTCCCTGAGTTCGACACCTTGATAGTACAATCGAACCGTATACTTACGGTGTAGGAAAATAGCTTATCATCGAGAACGACGAATTTGTGTTTCTAACAAATGAAGATTTGTTGGGAATGTTCCAATCACTTGATTCGTGGCTACCGTGTGAGACAAGTAAACTAGAAAGGCTTCACAGTAAGATGAGCATAAATCAAGTTGATGATGATAAAAGCAACCAGTTCAATGATCATCTTAAACATATGTGGGTATACTTTGCATTATAATTAAGCAAAACTTTCGCTTGTAAGATACTTCTTATCTACTTTTCTTGTAATCTATTTCTAATTTGAATTTGTGCAGGGATTCTATCCTTGAGCCAAGTACGATCGAAATAGAATCCAACAATGAAACATCGAATCGTCTTTCCTTTGAACCGGTTGTTGGTGATTCTACAACAGACATGAACTTGGATTTGCACTTTTGCATAGTAGCAATGTTGGATCGTGACGCGTTAGTAACAATACAGGGAACTAGTAAGGTTCCCTGGGCAGCGGAAATAAACAGTAAGAACACAGAATTTATAGAGGAAACCTTCTGTCCGACCAACAAGTCGTAGAAAGAAAAACCTCTACCCCTGAGACTCCTTCTCAAAGGATTTTCAATAGAATACTTTTATTAAGTTTCAACGATTACAAGGCAAGTCTAGTAACTAAGGCTCCTACCAAAGTTCCCTTGGTAACCACGGCACTGACCGAAGTTCAACCAACTAGACTTCTACAACCCTAAGCGTAAACCTAAATCGAAAGTAAACTACTGACTTACTTGTGGATTCTTCACCGAAAAAGCCACACACTCATACACTTGAAAAGCTCTCTTCTCAAGTTCTTCGTCTTCAACCACTCGAAAACCACACCTTTAACCCTAGCTATTTATAAGATAAGTTAAGTCTGATCTTCACACGTAATTCTTGCCTAATTACGCTGATATTCCACTTAACAAATCCCAACAATAAGGAAAAGTATTGTTTTGTGATTTGCGATCTTCAACCGTGTCGATTTTTGCCAAAACCAAATGATATCGGATCTCTTTAGATAAGATCGTGTGAAGATTGATCTTATCCTCTCTTTTATCTCCCTAAGCAAACACCTACAGCTGTAGAATTTTCGTAGAAGATTGCTCGCAGAAGATATGGTAACTTGCCATTTATAGAAAGTCGCGTTCCTTCTGAGGCGCGCTTCCCAAATCTGTCACTCGTTCCCTCCATCGTTCCTCACGATGTTCCTTCACTCGTGACCATGTACCTGTTTTCCTGAAACACTTACATGAAAAAGCAAGTTATATTAACTAAGTTTGTTATCATCAAAACTAAGAGAAACCATGGAACAACCATTGTTCCAACAAGCAACAACACATGTATTGACCTAAATTACAACCTTGTAGAAAAGGTGAATGTTAATGCCTTTATATCAAGTGTTTTGCTTTAGAAGTTACAATTAGAATAGCTTGCTTAATTTGTTCATTAATTTTTTTTCTAAAGGTCTTTCATCAATACTCTTCATGTGGAGTCTCAAATGAACATTGTTATGAAGACAATGCAAGTAGTCTGTTACTAGAAAAGTGCCTACTTTATGAACTCAGGATGGCAATGGCTCGGGTACGTGAGACAATTAAGGACCTTATAAATAACAATGAGTATTTAAGGCATTATAAGAATAAAGTCCTTATAATCAATAATGATCTTATAACTGATTGTGCATGTTTGAATCGCACTTGCCCGAGAATGCTCGAATTTGCTTTCGAGATTCCTTGTACCGACTTTCGTACAAATCAACACTTGATAGTGAAATAAAAAGGTATTGATTATTAATGACACTCATCTTAATTGATCTTCTTGTAACCATATAAAGTGTTCTATATATACTTTGTGAACCTGGCTTCATTGAGCATATAGAGTTAGTTTGTTATAACAGGTCATTATTAGAAGAAGAAAGCGCCGAATCGGGAACAAACTTCATTGAAGGGTTGTTGGGAATTTCATGAGTTGAACTTAATGTGGATTATAATACTACAGTATATCACAATGGATGATTGGATGTAATATTATAAATTTCAGTATGAATGTGTACTTAATATATGATGATTAGTGGGGAGATTGGGATTGAACAAACACTAAAAATCATACAAAATAGAAACTAGTGCGACTACGTACATAGATGGATAAAACACTCTCCAAACCACATCATTGATTTGATTAAACGATTTAATTAAAACACGATAGTAAAAATATCATGACCAGAACTTGGATTGATTAATCGATCTATAAGTCATCTTATCTTCTCTTTGATCAGTAGTCGTCGCTCTCTTTCCATCCCCCAACCTCTTCGTCTTCCCGAATCTGACCTCCACCCTGTCAAAATCCAATGAAAAATTGTATGATATATATGCCTGGGGATTTTTTTAAATAGTAAGGTACAAACACAGCTAGCTTAAATTAATCATGTGATTACCGTTGATTTGAAAGAAAGTTTAACTTTAATCTCGCCACAGTAAGACTCGTCAGCTTGAACAATACTATATTTGGTAGGATGCATCTCGACACTCCCATTTTCTGCTCCTGTTTCTAGCAGATCCTTCACATATATCCTGCATATTATTGTTGTAACGAGAATCATAAATGCGAAGAAACACACTGAGATGTAACGTGGGTTCACTAATACTGACATTTTCGTGTAGAGAAACAAAATTCTTACTATAGAGGTTGAAAAATGGATTACAATTATGGCGTTTTAGAAGCGTTTATATATAGACTCTGAAATCCTAATTAAGATTATGGGAGGTAAGCCAAAACAGATCATGATGAGCCGAAAAACAAAAGTAGTGTATACAGTCCGTTTTGGTCGGGGGTGCCCGGACTCTCTAGTGGCCCGCCCCCGAACTCTTGATGAGTACCAATCAACAACAGATTCAAAACACATTAACAATTATTTTCATAATTAACACCATCGTTTTCTCTACATTTACAATGCATTTCTAGTAAATCGAATTCCTACCTTATTAGACAAAAATAGTATCGTTTAAGAAATAACCCTAAGTTTGAATATTTATGGTACAAGAAGAAAGAATGAACACATACGTAGCTTGGCCAAGGAAATCATCAGCAGAGAAAGTGTCCTTGTCCATGAGTTTGAGGAGGAGGTTGAAGTTGGATCCGGAGCCAGGGTACTCTGCTCTGAATGTGAATTTCTCATTCCATCTTGGATTGCTTCCTTGCCCTGTACATTTTTTTATAAAAACAAATTCAGAATAATTACCAAATAAATTCATTTATGAAAACATAATACTCCGTATTTGATACGAAGTAGAGCAATGTAGTACCTCGGGCAACATTGCTTTTCCTTTCCTGGCCTTTGTAATGTATCACAACATATGGATCAATTTTATCTGCAAATTTTCAACCAATAAAAAGGGAAAATGAAAAATGAAAAACTGTCATCGTGGAGAATTGGGCTGGGTCATTAAGTCCAGCCCACGAAGTTGGTACAGGCCTTGATGTCGTGCATGGCGCGGGCGGCACAATCATAAGTGTCGAGCCAGCGACGCTCCTTGGATAGAGGGTGGCGTATCTCGACGGCATAACAACCCCAAGGGTGACGTCGGACGCCCTTGCACCTCGTCTTGTCATTTGCGCTAGCATTCGCCGTGGTCTTGAGCGACCGGCGGCAAAAGAGATGGGCTTCCGAGGTAGGAGGTTTGGTGGTGGGTGCCTACCCCCGAAGCCCACCTCTTCAGCGCAAACAGCACAACGAGGTACGTACAATGGCGTTTGATGTCGCCCTTGGGGTCGCTACGCCGCTATATACGTGACCCTCTCTACAAGGAGCGCCGAGGAAGCCGCCTACGATTGCGCCTCCCACGCCATGCGCGGTCTCAAGGCCCGCTCGCACCTTCGTCTTCGACGTCCGTCGACCTCCATGTTTAGGGAAATCGGTGGGCGGCTGTGTAATTACAAGACAAATTGGGGCAGAATTGGATAGTTATAAATCCAATTTGATTGATTCGAAAATGAATGTCGTTTTGTTGCGTGATTTCCAATTAGAGAGGAGAAATGGATGATGAGTTATGTGAGGTCACAATTCCGGTAAAAATAAAACGAAAATTTATTACGTTTTTATAGAAAAAAGGAGAAAATAAAAAAAGTGGCACCGTGCGAGATGCATTTCCGGTGAGAGATATCTAGCATTTCTCAAACAAAAGAAGGGAGAAAGGTAAGAGCAACTACTAGTCAACTCGACCGCTCAGCAACGACTTTTCAAAGCTTGTGCGATGTTAATTACTTAGACTATCTTCATCCATGCACCTGCTACATAGTATTATGCACCCAACTTTTTCCATTTCTCTCTCTGCCACATCATTCATGCACCCTATTTTAATTTATACCCACATCCATGCACCCTATAAATTTATATTTTTATCATTTTCAACACTTTTCTCTCTCTCCATACACAATTACATATATACCCTCTTCCGACATCGGACAACCATTTTCCGTTGATTCCGACGAACGCCCATGTAAACATAAAAATACAATTATTCTAAATTTAATAAAATATAGGAGTATGTAATATTAGTTTTACGGATAGATAAAAAAATATGAATTATGGTATAATTTTTTTTATAATGTATAAATTACCCAAATGGGCAATTTAACCCATTCTATTTATCAAGTAAAAGAGAGCACCACGTGTCGCCTATTGAGTGGGCTGTGCTCGCCACTACGAACGTAACACGTGGCGTGCACTATTACAAATTGGGTGGGGTTTTATATCAAAACGCAGGCCAAAGGAAGGCTTGTGCTGCGTTTCATTGCAATACACGCGCGAGAAAGAAAATCCAATTTCTCTTTCATGGGGTGCATTTGTCACTTAGACACCTCACCTTTGTTTTGGACCTATTGAACACTTAAACTTAACAATTTGGACCTATTAAACACCTCTTCGCTGATGTGGCGAAGTGCGATGGTGCCGATTACGAGGTTGAGGACGACGAAGAGAACGGCGGGAGTGAAGCAGCTGTTGACGGAGGTCCAAATTGTTATGTGGTATAAATTATGCCTTTGTGGCAAAATACCAAATACGCTTATGTGGCACATATGTGGACAAAAAATAGGCTTATGTGGAACACATGTGGTCAAAAAATTGGACATATCAGCACGAGTGTGTTACACTCAACGAGATTGTCAGCGACCAGGTGTCTAATAGATCCAAATTATTAAGTTTAAGTGCTTAATAGGTCCAAACCAAAAGTGAAGTGTCTAAGTAACAAATTCGCACAAGTACAGAGAATTGTATATATTTTAAGCCGCAAAAAATACACCTTTGTTTCTTGGGACATGCAATATTCATATTATTTTATTAATTGTCTGACATAATACACCTCAACTTTGGCCCGTTGTGGGTGCTTTACAAAAACTTCTAATATGCTTTAGAAAAATCATATAAATTAATAAGCTAAATATTTATTCATTTGTTAAACATATATAAATAAAATATCAGTATTAAGAAGTCAAAACATTTACATATGACTGAGTATATATATCAACTACAAATAATAAACGATGAGACCAGAGATACTTTCCATTAAAAACATTAAAAATGGAGTCCTTATTCAGAACCAGAAACCACAAATCTTCATCAGAATATTAATAATTAGAAGAAGAAAAAAAAATCCAATTAGAAATTGTTGCCCGTTCTTCCTAATTTTTTTTTGGTTGAATTTATTTTTCTTTTTTTTTTGGTAAAAGAATTTATTTTTCTTTGATGAAGAAGAGATCTTCAAATTCTCGTTGTGCGGAGATCTCAATGCTAGTAAAATTGAATGTAGAAAAGTTAAGTATCTCCCACTAATTAAACCGAAGATCGGCCTAATTAAACAAATTGCAGAAATTAAACAGTAAACAGAAGAAATTAAGAGAACGGGATTTCCAGATTGTAATAGCAATATTGCAGAAACTTTTTGAGAAAGGAAAAAAAAATTAAAATCTAAAACGCAAAATCGAAATCGACATAATAGAGATGGGATTATGAAAAATAAATGGGGGATGAAATGAAAATAAAAAGAATAAAAGCATACCGAAAAGAAGGTCAGCACCGCGAAGGCCCTTGGCTTCGACCAAAACAACCTCCATAATCCCAGCCGTCATCTTCTTCTTCTTCCTCCTCCTCTTTTTTCTGATTCCGGAGTTTCAATAAGGGATATTTATTTATTTATTATGAAGGCTTGTTAGTTGGCGAAATTTTATAGAAGAAGACAACTTCAAAGTTGAAACGGTAAGCAGTAGTTAGGCTGCAGCCTTATTAACGCCAGCTTTGACTAGGACAGCTTGGTCAACTCACTTCCCAAGATCCACTTTCCCACATGTTGCGTTTTGCATATAAATAATTAATTAAATAATCTTACAGTTTAGAAATTTCAAAAGCCACCCGTAAATGGTAAATTTTCAAAAACCCTCACATTATCCGACCAAAAAAAAAAAAAACCCTCACGTTAATGTTTTTTTTTTCCAAATAACAACCTACACTTGGGCTTGGATACGGCCATATTTTCATGTTTTGTCTATACAACTCGGCCAGACCAAGCCCGACTTGTTCATTCTGGCCTATTTGTTTTGTTCGTAGCTGCGGCCCGCCTGTGATTAAATTAAATACTAAAAAAGTTTAATAATATTTATATACCAATAATATCTACCCTAATCTACTATATATATAAAATCAATAAGGTTTGGAGCCACCACAATGCGCCATCTAGGATTTTGCCACATGTCGTTCCGAAATTACGCCATCTCAGCTTTTGCCACATGTCGTTACCATATTAAATAACATAATTTTTTTTTCTAAAAATATCATATAAACTTATTCTATTAATATATTTGCCATGTCATTTACACATCATAAAAATATTTTCATAAAAAAACTAAAATTACCATATAAAAATTGCCGTAATTTTTCTTTTTTTCTAAAAATACCATATAAACTTATTCTGAGATTACGTATATGGGAGAAGATATTTTTTCCAAATTATACAAATAAAATCTTAAGTCTTCTACAAATAAGTCAATATCTGAAATACAATAAAACTAATAAGATTACTCATTCTTTATCTACTCATAGCTTCTTTGTTTTAAATAATAGTGACTCATACCAAATTTCATTATTATGTTGTAAATCACTTTATTTTGGTTAAATTGTAATGGATTTTTATATATATAGATCAAAATTTGAAAAGATTTGGTGAATCTTTTATTTAAGATATACTTAATTTTTTTCTAAGATTTATTTGTTATATTTTCGGATTTTAGCTTTTTTATTTAACAGTATGAATGTTTTACAAATCATTGTTAGTCCTCAAAAAAACTAAATTGTACAAACTAATAAGATAATTTGGTTACAGATAAATTGATAAAAATCACAATTTCGAACAAGAACTATTATTTTAATAAAGATGTAATGTGGCGCAATCAAATTTTCGGGTCTTGAAACAATTTCTACCACCACATTGCGCCACATTACACCTTTATTAAAATAATAGTTCTTTATAGTTAATTAAGAAAAAAAGTTATCTCCAAATAAAAATAAAGATAAAATAATATTTGTAAAAATCTATCTCCAAATAAACATAAAGATAAAATAATATTTGTATATTTTACCAATATAGATATAAAAGGACATTATATTTATCATATTTGTAAAAGATAAATTACAAAAATATAAGAAAAATGTGTACATGTGGTCACATATATATCTTTGAAATAAAAATATCGATATAAATGATAATATCTTTGAAATATCCATCTATATATCTATAACTATATATTAAATCCAAACCTTTTCGAACCACCAGAACAATTCTGACCCCACCTTATTTAAAAAGTAATTTTGCGTTCTTATTATTTATAATTTTTTCTTTTAAATTTTCTATAAATCTATCTAATTTTTATAAAAAGAAAATTTCTAATATATTTAATAAAAAATTAAAAGAAAGGAAAAATAAAATATAAGATTTTTTAATATATAATGATAGATTGCTATCATAATAAGGTAGGAAGATATTTTTAATATTAATTTTTTTTATCAAAAACTAACATTACACACTATATTTTATATTTGGAAAAATTAATTCGAATTTTAATTACAAATTAAAAAATTTATTTTATCTTTATCATTTTATCTATTTATGTAAGAGATTTATGTAAAAGATTAAAAAATTATCTTAAATAAAATTTACATAAAAATAAATAAATTTTTTAATATTTATATAACTACTTGCCTAAATTAGATTTTTATATAAAAAAATTATATTATCTTTTCCTTAATTTCCTTTTTGGATTATTTATGTTAATATAAAAGTTTTTTATCTTTAAAAAAATTCTATATTCATTCATATTTTTTTTATCTTTTCTTATTAATTATGTTTTTAACTTTTTATTGAAAATTAAAGAATTGAATTTGATGAAAAAAATTATAGAATTTACATTATTTTTAGCTATGTAATATTTTTGTAAAACATTTATAAATTTTAATGAATCTAATTAAAATAATTTTTATTTATACTTTTTTATAAATAAATTATCATTAATCTATCAAACTTATATTGGACTCACTTTAACAACTTTAGTTGTACCTCAATTATATTGGCTCAACTTAATGATTTTTTTTATAAATACCTTATTTTTATTTTTATTTTTTATATTAAATTAAAATACAATTGATTAAATAAATTAAGTATTAAATCTATATAGTCATGCACGACTGACGACACAACGAGTATGACAATTTAAACCTGGTTATGAAATATTGTCAAGGAAAAAAAAGCAATGCAGATTATTTTATCTTAATAATCTATGTTTATCTTCAATTTTAAACTTAATAATCTAGATTTAATTAGTTTTATTTATTAATATCTTTTTATAATGTATCTAAAAAGATGTAAAGGCATAGTCGTGCAAGGCACGACGGGTTCAACTAGTACATTATAAAGCGGAACCCAAGTCTGTTGTAAAATTTACGTCACGTGACATTTTTTAATCTACTATATATATAAAAGCAATAAGGTTTGGAGCCATCACGTTGCGCCACCTCATCTTTTGCCACATGTCGCTTCAAGAATGCGCCACATCGGATTTTGCCACATGCACTTTCTCCTTAAGCCAAGTCATAATATTTTTTACATGTCATATGTCACGTCATATTATATTCTGTCATTTCATTTACATGTCATATTTTACTTTAATTATAAATAATAAATAATCTTAATCTAAATACTTTAATAAAAAAATCATCTTTTTCAATATTTGTCCCTAGGGTTTCATTCTTCTTCTCCATCAATAATCTAATGCTCATATCCACCTCCCTTCAAGTTCATATGTCCTTGCTAATGTTACGCTTCTAATCGATTTTGGAAGCTCTACACTAAAATTGATCGATTTCTTGCTGCTCTTCACCGATCGATTTAATGTTATTATCCAGTTCATCTTTTTTGATTTGTTAGCCATTGCTCTTCGCCATCCTCTCATTATCCTTCTACATAAATTAAAACACTTCAAGACTGATTTTTTACAATTTGGTATTTTGTACGTAAATTGACGGAAAGACATCGCAATTGAACGATACACTGCTAGCATCCATCCTCTTTCTACACCATCTTAATTCGAAGAAGCAAGGTGTGTAAACGATTTAGTGCAACATTGTTATTACTTGAGATAGAGATAGCACGAAGAGAATTAGGCTTGTGATGATCATATCAGTTTCTTTCACCGAAAGCCTTCTTGATTTTATACACCATTGACGACTGCTTTCTACGCCATTGACGTAAATTGACGAAAGAGATATGAACGAATCAATAATTTTGTACTAAATTTTCTAATTATGTTATTTTTTAATTGAGTTTGAATAGAAAAATTAGCTATGCTTACTTAATTATATAATTAAGTATATTTGGCAATGTTCTTATCAATACGATCAAATGGAGTCTCTTTTATTTGACAATTTTATTTAACAGATTATTTATTACGAGTACGAAATTTAATCTTTCATTTTTTTTTGGTAGAAAAATTAAATCTTTCATTATCATATCATATTGTGTATGTAATCTTTTGATTATATAATTAAGTATATTTGGCAATTTTCTTATCAATACGTTCAACTGAAGTCTCTTTTATTTGACAATTTTATATAACAAATTATTTATTACCAAATTAAATCTTTCATTATCATATTTGTAATCTTTTGAAATAAAAAAACTTTTGAATACAAAAATCTTTTCCTTAACCAAAGAATTTTACTCAATAAAGTACCTAAAAAGATTCACGTACAAATCTTCCACTCAACAAAATAATTTACATATAAATAAACATTAAATCAACCTAATAAACTTTAATCTTTAATCAATAAAATCTTTAGTTTAGTTAGGTTCACTCAAAAAAATATTAGATAAACATATTTATATTAAACTTTAATTATTAATTTGTTCAAAAATTATTATTTTCGTACAAAAATTATTTTTTTATAATAAACTTTCAACTATTTGATGAATGTGGATAAATATTAACTTAACTTGAAAATGCGAAATCTTATTTATTCTCAAAATGATTTACATTTAAACATATTAAAGAATAAATATAATGAAGATTTGTTTCCAAAAACTATAGTATTTTTGTGAATTAATACTAAGTCAGTTTAAACTACTCTCTTATACAAAATCTCATATTTTCTTTATTTTTTTAACAAGAATCAATTTATAAATTTATTTAAGTAATTTTCAAACGGATTATTCATGAAAGGATAAATTTAATTTTGATACAAAAAGATGCAATGAATTTTTTATGAAACTATTTCCATTAAATCTACTTCAAAAAAATTAAATTATTGTGTTAACAAACTACAATAATCTTCTAGATCTCTTAAACAAAAAACTGATCATCCAAATCCTGTAAAAGAAGAAACTATTGATCCTATATTACAAAAACATACTTTTATCCACCAAATTTGGTAGTATTTTTTTAAAATTAATTTATAATCTTTATTTTGTTTCCAATATTTTTTTTCTATAAAAATATATATTTGATAATAACTAGCTACTCTATAATCTTTTCAATATCTTGGCAAGGTAGTATTTTTTGTGATTATTCATGATCTGATATATATTCTTTGATTTTTATTTTCAATTTTATACCATTCTATGAAGAAGATTTTGGTTGACTAGAGTATATATATTATGAACATTCCTTGAAATAAAAGTGATCTTCATCTAAAAAAAAAGCAATTAAGAATATATTTAAAAATTAAAATATGATCCTATAATTTTGGAAACAAATTATAAAAAAGTATATTGAAAAGATATAATACATCTTCTTTGTTACTTTAATTTTCAAAATATGTCACTAGAAAGGTTGAAAATGTATTCAAAAGATATTAAAAAGATGTTAAGGATATGAAATTCATTAATTTCTATAATCTTCTCATTCATTAATATTTTTAAGAAATCATGCAATTTTTTAACCCATATAATTACCTCAAAAGTTTTTGCTATCCCATTGCATATATATAAATTAGGTCGTTTTGTATAGAAAAAAATCTAATTTAACGTAAGAGTAAATATTGCTATTAGATCTAAGTTTTATCAAATTTAACCAATTACAATTAGTTCTATCAATCGAGTCGGGTCGAATCGGGTTGAGACACGAGTCAATTTGTGTCGGGTCGTTTCAGGTTTTGGACGAGTCGGCCTGGCTAGCGGGTCAATTACATTGAATTTTTTGAGATTATTAAAATAATATTTTATTTTATAATAATATTTAATAATAAAATATTACTTATATGTATTTTATTAATATAAAATATTCTAATTTTCAAAAAAATATACATTCTTTAAATATACTAAATCAGTCAACCCACAAAGTTTCAATTTTCAACCCAATAGGTTTCGAGTCAATCAAGTTCGGTTTATTTTGGGATAACGAGTTTGAATTTACATGTTTCAACCCTAAAATTTCAGGTCAGGTTGGGTTGTTAGTCCGGTCAAGTTTTAACATCTCTATTACTATACTTTGTAATATGGCCATATTAACTTTATTTTAAGTTTTTAACTGTTCGAGGGGTGATAAAATCCATGCGATTATTAAAGAAGTTTTGTTGGACAACTTTGTAATAATTTGTGAAGGAAAAGTGTTTTTCATTTAAAATTTGGACTTGCACTTTATGATGCATAATAAAAAAAATTCTCATACTTACAAATTCAATTTTTTTTGTAATACCGCACTTAATCCATGTTCTTATACATCTATTCCTATCAATGGATTCAATTTTATGCCATTTGAAAACATTCTATGCGAATCTTTGGATCAAAAGTATCATTTCGGAAAGTATTTCAGTTTGAATATTTTTCTACTATTTTTTCGAATTATAGTTTATTTTTAATGCAATATATTCATATATTTTTAACATATGTAATCGGCATATTGGTTGAAATCGATAAAAAAAATTCTACCTTTATAAAGAATGGTAGAGAAGGAGAAATTATCACTTTTCAATTGATCAATGCAAGGTACATTTTTTATTCAAAAGTTGATTGATATTTTTATCCATGAAGCTGGATATTTTAGAGATTAAATATATACTTTATGGTAAAATATATAATATTGAACATATTTATTTTAAGGTTTTACAACTTTTCAAATTATATAGACAAACTGTCATCAATTGTACCATATGGGATGATTATGCAGAAATTTGTAGCCCATTTATTATTGCATTGTCTTAAAAAAAAATAGTCATAATCATCCAATTTGGAAGATTTGATAGATAGGATAATGTAGTTCTTGTATCTATATATAACAATAAAAAGTTGTGTACGGAGTGCATTTATTGCACTTAATTAAAAAATTAAATATAATAAATCAATTATATTACTTGTTAAGATGAGCTACATAGCTCAATTGGTAAAGCTTGCTCTTTGTAACGAAGGTTTATTATTGTTCGAGTCTCCAAATAATTATTTTCTTAGCCCTTTTGTTATTTTTGCATAAACAAACCATTCTAGCTAAAGGTCCAAATTTAATTTGTAATTTTCAAAAACACTTTAAAAATTAAATTCATTATGAGTTTGATATTAACATCATTTATATTTATTTTCTTAAATTAAAAAAAATTCAATTTGTGTTAACGTAAATGAATGTTTAAAAGAAATTTTCTCTACTATATTACAACTCTTAAACATTTTTAATTCTTTTTGAAACATTAATTGGACTTATAATTGTCTAAACAGCTCAATTCGATTTTTTTATTGAATAAATATTATTTTTCTCTAAATATTTAACAGGGTGTATATATTATACATATTAAATTCATGCAACTAATTTTATATTTTTTTATCTACATCTCAATTTGAATACAAACTATTCTTTTAGCATAATAGTTAGAGTGGTTCAAGTATCATGAAAGGGTTAAGATTCAAGTTTTATAGAAAATATCATGAATTTTTTGTGCATAATAAATATAATATTGCCCGATCAATTTTCTTATACAATAATGCATGATAATTATGATAGTATATCCACAAAAAAAACACCTTTTATCAAAGAAATAAAGTAAAATATAAAGTTGATTTTATGTATCTATCTATTGTTTCAAATGGCAGACATTTTCTAAAGTTATCGTAATGCACCTATTAGTTTATATGTAACAGTTACACAAGTACAAATACAGAGATAAAATTAGAACGTTACAAAATTACAATAAAGAATGGACCTATTGAAATATAACCTGATTAGACAAAATTTTAATTGTCACTTATTGACACATCAATGCTAGATTGAAACGTTTCATATAGTCAATAAGTCAAATCTTAACTCCATATACATCAATAACGCATTAACTCCCCATTAAGTATAATAGACCATATCAAAAAATTTAAATTTTTTTATTGTAGAGAAATTATTTAGTTTAGTAACCACCAATGACCTAATAAATTAAATTTATTATTAATGATCAATTGCAAGCTCTACTAGCCTATCTATATATGAGACCTTCATTACTTTTAGAGATTCAAAAAAATCTCAAGTCTCTCTTTTTTCGTTTCTCTTGATATTATTATGTATTGTATCTTACTTTTCCTCTATATTATGTTATTATATTGCTGATTTTTTTTAGCATCGATTGCTTTATATTTTGTTTCTACTTGACTTTTTGTATGTAATTATGATATATGTTGATTTTGTGCATATTTTGATGGTTTAAGATGACAGATTTGATGGTACTAACTTCTTTGTTTCACCTTTATCATGTAGATTGGCAAGCAAGAGGAGTTAAACCTTCAAATATTTTACGTGATTTATTTTGGCTACATTATAGGTAATTTTTTTTATTAATTAAGTTCTACTAGCCTCTCTCTATATAATATATGAGTTCTTCATTACCTTTAAAGATTAAAAAAAAACCTCGAAGTCTTTCATATACTGTCTCTCTCAATATTATTATGTTTTGTTATGAATTTTATATATATCTTACTTCCTCTATGTTATGTTGCCATTTTTGTTTGGGCATGCAACGATTGCTTTAGATTTTTTTTTTCTACTTGAATTTTTGTATGTAATTACCATATATGTTGATATTGTGCATATTTTGATGGTTCAAGATGAGAGATTTGATAGTGCTAACTTCTTTGTTTTACCTTTATCATGTAGCTTGGCAAGCAAGAGGAGTTAAATCTTCAAATATTTTCGTGATTCATTTTAGCAACAATATAGGTAAATTAAAAATTGTGTTGTCGTAGTGGGTAGCTTATTTACATTGTAAAATTCATTTTAATATAACATTCATACTATATTTTTCCTTCTTTATGTTCTTTTAAAATTCTTCACCTCATTCCACCTTTAGTCATTTTTACCAATACTAAATGTCTCTTTTGATTGAAGGCATACAGTTTAAAATTAAAAGTGTTGGTGTCACAAATGGGACGTGTTTAATATCCGTAAAATGTACAAGAGTACTATATATTATCTTATAATAAGATATATAAACACTTTGAAATTCCAATTCTACTTTTGGAATGACAATACCTATATTTTTAAATTTTTTTATGATTTATTATTCATATAAAATATTGGATTTAGGAAATATAAAGTAACTAATAACAAAAAAGAAACAACCAAATCGAGTTAATTCCCACATAAATATTTATTTAGAATTTTTATTATAATTACTTTATTAGTTAATGAGTTCTTTAAAAATCATTGACAATTTCACACACATCATTATAAATATTCAATTTTACAAATATAAGCTAAATAACTTTAGAAATAGTTCAAAAAAGAAATATTAAAAAGTTGCATGTGGCATATACCTACTAATATAAAACTGAGTTTTTCAGAAAATGAACTTCATTTTGATTAATTAGAATTTTAAATTTATCTCATTTGTATATTTAGTATTTTTATTCTTAATTATTCAAGAATTTTATATGTTCATAAATATTTTGTTCTTTCTTATATTTCTCTTACGGAATAATTATGATAATTATCAAAACTATTAAATTATTAATTAAAGACATTGAATTAAAATGTTAAAAAATATTTTGTTGACTCGTACTATGCTATATAATGTTAGAGGTGTCAAACGGGTCTGTCAGGTCGGGTTCGGGTTCGGTTATTTTGGGTTCGGGTTGAGTCGCGTTCGGGTCGTAACGGGTCACTAGTCAAATCGGGTCGGGTCATTGCGGGTTGTCGGGCGGGTCGGGTTGACCTAATAGGTCAAGAAAATTGATTTTTTTTACAATTAATAGAATATTAATTTATTTAAAAAATGATATTTAATAATAAATCTATTATTTTTATATATTTTAATAATAAAATATATTATAATTTTCAAAATATATTATATATTCTTAAAATATAACAAATTGGGTCAACCCAACGGCTGTTTCGAGTTTGAACCCAACGGGTTTCAGGTCTATCGGGTTCGGTTTATTTTGGATTTCGGGTTTAAATTTTCATGTCTTGACCCTAAATTGTTTTGGCGGTTGGGGTCGATTTTTGGGATCGGGTCAGATTTTGACAGCTCTACTATATATCCATCTTTATCTATCTATAAACATATATAAAAAATTGGCAAATAATGATCATGTATTTTATAAGAACTATAATATATTATATCATGTATTTGTCATATCATACCATAACCTTTTTAATAAGACATTTAGTGTCAATTCCAAAAAAATAAAATTTTGAAAGGCAATAATTATTGGTCATTCTTTAGCCCGTTTATATTCCCCTATATGATGACTATTAAACATCACAAAGAAGGAAAAAAAAGTTGATATTAAAGATAATCTTTTGAATCCATACACATTTCAATCACAATATGATTGTTACACATAAAAAAATGACCCGTTCAAATGAGGTTTGTTTATTAAAAATAAATACCTAGAGTTATTTTTATTAAAAATGTTAAATATATAGTATAATTTGAAAAGTGTATTATATGATTATGTTCAATATAAAACATAATCATATAATACACTTTTCAAATTATACTATATATTTAACATTTTTAATAAAAATAACTCTAGGTATAATAAAAAAATTATGAAAACATAGATTGTCTTAATATTCTCAAATGTTAAAACATAAGAATGTAAAACATTAAAATTAAAGTCTAAGAAATTGATCCTTTCACCTCCAATTAATGTCGACTCACCATGTTAATGTGGACAACAAAGAGATGTTTAGTGCTTTTAACATTATTTTGTAACGTACTAATTAATGCATACTACAAGTATACATTTGGGACTTGGTTTTGTACATTAATAGAGTTTGTAACTTTCTAACTAATTTAGACTACAAACGTTTGGTGTACGTTTAACCTTATTTGACAATATTTTATACATTGAGTGTGGCATAGTTTCAGATGGACATCTCTACGAGCTCCGTATATTTGTATAAAAATACAAATTTATTATAAATTAGGGTGCTCATTGGTTCGGGAATCAATTGTTGTAGATACACAAACGATGTAAATGATTGTCATATATATCTTCATGTCTCACATTATAGTGTGGATTGAACTCTTGATCTAGGTTGCTCATTGAAAACTTATTTTTATTCCTATTGTTATTTATTTTTTTATGAGTCAATGAATCAGCTAGAAGATGCAATATCTCGAAAGAGTTTTGTTAATTTCAATTGTTTTCGTGTGTTATCAAAAGTACAAACAATAGAATAAGTAATATTATGTTTTTAGATAACTTGATTTGTCCATGTTCAACGCGGAGTTTATTTCAAAGAAACTAAAGTATTGAATTTTAATAAATCGGGCAACTTGGTGCTCTCTTTGCTCAGTGTAACCTTTTGTTTGAAAATAAATTGATTTGATTTGACTAGCGCTAATATTAATTATGCATGTATTTTCTACGATATTATGCATTAATTGAAGAAGATATGGGAATTGGATGGCTTAGTGTGAGCCACTACTAGCTCTTTCATCCTACATAGCAACTAAGGGATGGAGAAGATTCCTCTAGCCGGCTACTAGCCAAATGATACTTTGTGCAAAGTGCAAAGAGCTACTCTTGTGTAATGAAAATTTATAAAAAACAATCTCATTGATAAAAAGAGGGTTATTAAAAAATAAACGAATGTAAAAAACCTGTCCCGTGCGTATGCACGGGCCTGTCCCCCTAGTATAATGAATTTTTTAGTTCAAGGATTTTTTATGACGACAACACAACATCCGAAATTGTTGCATTCAATAAGTAGTAGTTTTATCTGTTACATTTATGTTAATACTATTTTTGTAACTAAATTCTAATATTATTTTTATTTAATACATTAAAAAAATGATCATTTTACTATTGTGGTCGCGTGTGTAATAAGTAATACTTTATAATAATCCGCGCAAGGCGCGGGTATTACACTAGTAAATATAAAAGCAATAAGGTTTAGAGTCTCCACGTTGCGCCACATCAGCTTTTTCCACATGTCGTTTCTAGAATACGCCACATCAGATTTCTCCACGTGTCGTCTTTTCCTTAAGCCATGCCATATAGTTTTTGACACATCATAGGCCACATCGTATTATTTTCACCCCGTCACTTACATATCATATTTATCTATAATGATAAAAAAATGCTTTCCTTCTAAAAAATATTTTATATAAATAGATAATTATAGGCCTATATATTTTGATAAATCTATGCTTTTTTAATCAAAATACTTCCTTATGAGAAGTTTGGTCAAAATACCTTCCTTTTATTGCAACTCACAATTTGAAAATTTACCATAACATTTTATGACCATTGTATATATTATTCTCCTTATTGGAAAATTTACCATAACATTTTATGAGCATTGTATATATTATTCTCATTATTTAAACTTAATAATCTAAATTTAATTTGTTTTATTTGATTTTAAAAAACAAAATAATTTTTATACATCAATAAATTACTAACATTAATTTTATATTATATTTTTGTTTATTAATATCTTTTTTTATAGTATATCTAAAAAATATCGAGTCATAGTCGTGCATGACACGACGGGGACAACTAGTACATTATAAAGCGGAACCCAAGTCTGTTGTAAAATTTACGTCACGTGGCATTTTTGAATAAATTAATGTGAAATTATATTTTAATAAATTTTGTAACAACTTAGAGTAGTCTTACTATATATACTAAATAGATAACATGTTTATATAATTTTTTATGTATATAATTTTCTATCTATGCATTATGTATTAGTTTACTACAATAGATAAAATATTTATATACGTTTTACATACATAAATTCCTATGAGATGATATTTTCCATTTTAATTTAATATTTTTTATCTCTTAATAAGATTTAGGGTCTTAATATCTTTTGTTATCTTTTAACAAGGCTTGAGCTCCAAGTATAAAATTTATATCTATATAATGATATAATTTTAAATAATAAATATTGTTATGTTGATATATTTTTATTTTGAGAAAAAGATATAATTTTAATTTGATGACTAAGATTGTATGTAAATGTCAAAAAAAATCGAAATATAATTTAAATTAATGAAATTAGATTTTCTTTATCTTTTTATGCATTTATATTAAAAAAAATTTAAATCAAAGTTTGATAAAAAAAAATAGAAAAGTTTACAGATCTTGATGAATACTTGCGTAAATGAATTTTGATAAAAATTTACATTATATTTTCTTAATTTCCTTTTTATTTTATTTATGTAAATATAGAAATTTTTTTATCTAGCCCCTCCTTACATTTAAATTTTTTTATCTCTATGTTTTTTTTGTAATTTAATATGGATGATAGGTTGATTAATACATTGAATTTTGTAAATTTTTATATACATTAATTTCTGTTATATTTTATTTCTTCTGCAATACCCGGGTTTTCACCACGAGGCTAGTTCCGATTCAACTAATTTAATTAGGTAGGTATGTTTGTAAATTGTGTAACACTCGGGTTCTGAGAAAACCCGATAAACAATTCCTTTGTTTCAATTGTCTCCTTGTTGCTACAATCTCATCTTCCCTTTGTCTTTTGGGCCAAAAAGCCCAAATTGATGTCGTTGCTAGCCCAAACCTAAACCCGTTTCTCTCTCGCTCTTCCCAACTCTTAACCCTATCACTCCTCTATTTTTTTGGGGGGGGGGGAACGCTGCACCATAGAACCAAAAAGGAGAGGTGGTTGCCGCTCACCATTGCCTTCCTTGTTGCCGCTCCATCACCCACCCTAAAAAAGAGGACCTGCAGATTCGCCTTTCCCTTAGTCGGCCGTCGCCGATCGCACCCGAGCCACCTCCGTTGCCTAGCACCAGAAGATTGTTGATCGTGATCGACTCGGAGAAATCTCATCGCCTTGTCTCACGGATCCGTTTGCACTCCTCGATCGTGGATCTGTTCGGCGTGTTTGAATCTAAAGCCGAGCGAACGAAGCCAGGCAAGCTCGCCCTACCGACGTGATGGCCTAGTCGTCGAAGGACCACAGATTAAAGTTCGAGTCCACCATTCACGTGAGCGAAGAGCCTGCCTCGGTCGGGTTCCGTTTTCCTTGCACTAGATCTTGCCTTGCGAGCAGAACCGCTCGTTTTGGGTTGAGTTCGGCGCTGGTCAAGCATCGAGCCATCCAAGAGTGGTAATTATAGCTTCTGTTTGTATAATTAAAGTTTTTGGAGGTTTGACTAGAACTGCTGGTTTTTTTTTATTAGGAAGTCGGAAGTTTAGTGTTAATCGAGTCCAATCTTCGGTGGTTGGTTTCAATCGACGTTGATGATGCCTTTTTGGTAAGGGGAGTTTATGTTGGAAAATTGTTTTTGTCCTATGAATTGAAATTAATTCATATACATCATAATTGAATTGAGGTATATATATAAACGTGTTTTCATACATGTGCTTATGTGAATTCAAGTTGAGATGGCTAACTAATGGGCTGAATAATTAGGTTGATCGTTTAAATATATAGTTAATTAGTGGATGTTAGTCAAACTTTGGAATATGCTTTAAGTTTATCAAGTTGAGTGATGATAGTTAGCTAAGTAACGTGTGTATATATTTACGTGTGAGTATTCCGATCGAATTGTATCCGAGTGAAGGTGTTGGTTAATCGGACTGCTCGATGAGTTTGGGTTTTCGTTTGCCTCTTTAAGGAAAGTAAAGTTTCAGTTTTAGGGGAGTCTTTTGGAAATACGAACTTAATTTTTAGTAGGAACTATGTTTTGATAGTAGCTTGTTGTGTTATCTTTGTTAGGAGTTCACATTGCTCGGTTTGCTTAAGTCGTCTGCTTTCTACAAGAATTCTTCTTCCAGGTAAGTCGTTCTGCGACTTGCTCGGCTTAATTCAATTCTTGTTAGACTGGGTGCCATGTATGTGGAATTGGTTTTGGGGAATTAGTCCCTTTTTGCATAATATTTTTAATTGAATTTTCTCTCTGTATTTGCCAGAATTATAATTGTATTTGTTGTTGTGATTGTGACTGTGTTTGCATTTCTGTAATTGTGATTGTGATTGTAATTGCTTTGGTATTTGTGATTGTATTTGTAGTTGTAATTGTAAGTGTGACTTTAATAGTAATTGTAATGATAACTTGTACTTGTGATTGAGAGTGTGACTGTCTGTGCGTTTGTGATTGTGATTGCGATTGTGTTTGTGAATTGTGTTTGTGTTTGAACGGGTATTGATGGTGATGGTGAACGGAGGTGATTGAATACGGGCGATGATTGTGAAAATGGGCGATGATGGTTGTTGAAAATGGGCGATGATTGTGAATACGAGCGATGATTGTGAAAATGGGCGATGATGGTTGTTGAAAATGGGCGATGATTGTGAATACGGGCGTTGATTGTGAATATGGGCGATGAGTGATGGAAAATGGGCGTTGGTGGTGATTGAATATGGGCGTTGATTGTGATTGAATATGGGCGATGACGGTGATGGAGGAGGTGATTATTTGTGTTCGTCTCTCTGTGTGTGTGTGTGTGTGAGCGATTATTTGACTCCATGTTATGAATTGTTTGCTTGAAGATTTTTGACTTATCTGTGTGAATCTTGGTTGCTAGGGTTCTGTGTGATTTTTGAAACGTTCTATATGCATCTCATGCTTTCTAGCTTGAATTAGAATTGTAGCTGACCCTTCGGGGAATATTTTTACAGTTTCAGGTACTTTTCAAGAATCGTGATGAATTTTCTACAAAGTGGTGAAGCGGATGTTGGCGACGTGTCATTAGGTCGGGCTGTTGGGATCTAGTTATTGATGTACTAAAAGTTGTTTGCGAATTGTTTTGTTACTAATTGGATAGAACTGGTTTAGGATAGTTTGAGATTACAGAATGGTCTGATTGATATCTTTTATTATGATGTCGAGAATACTATCATGCTTTATACATTCAGTTTAAAAAAAATGTTGAAAGTTTTATTTGTTTCTCGCCGTGCCCGAGTTGCAAGATCCTAGCGAACTTGTTGTTAAACTATTATGAGTAGTCCTAGACAAGGTCTACCACCAAGTGGCGTCCCAGCGAAAGTCGGGGTGTTACATCTTCGTTATGTAAATTTAGTATGGAAAACAACTTTATAGATGGATTGAATTTTACAAAATAATACATAGACAATTTTCTCTATATTTTATCTTTTAAATCATGGACAATGTTCTCTTCTATACTAATCTTTTTATTGTATTTTTCATATTTACAAACATTCTTATTATTATAGCATTAAAGATAAGAAATCTAATATATAATGTTAATAAATTAACTTTAAAAAATATTTTAAAAAATTATATTATGGACATAAATTAACTTTATAATGTATTAGGGTAGATTTGGACAAGATCTCTAAAAATAATGGAATTTTTTTTAAAATATATTTAATTAAAATATGGAGTACAAATACAATCTATGAAAATAATTTGTCTATTGCATAATTTATTATAATATTTTATAAATATATTTATTATTTTAAATTAATATCGTAGAATTGTATAGTTTTTTATTAAAATTATCCCGTGAGTATCACGGGACTTCAACTAATTTATATGAAAGTAAAGCAACAAAAAAGCTTAAATGGTATTTCATATTTATGTATTTATTTTTATAATTTAATTAATATGATAATAATATTAATATGGAAAAGAGCCAAGTGAGAATGGGCCATTCTTCACTGCCGATTCACCTTTCAGATCCGAACTATCTCGATTAATGAAGAGTAGAGAGGATCTCTATTTTTCAGAAATGGGAAAGAAAATGAGAGATTCAAATCAAGTTTCAAACATAAAGAATTCGATCGCATTCTTCACTGTCGATTCACCTTTCAGATCCGAACTTTTCGCAACTCCGGAAGAGGAGGTGTCGGCTTTAGGATTTGCTGGATTTTGCTTAATTCCAGATTTAGATCAAGTTGTGAATAGAAGAAGGCATAAAAAAGAAAGAAGGAAAAAAGAAAAAGAAAAAAGAAAATGATGAAGGCATAAAAAAACGGTGTTCGACATTTTTGTAAGACCATCTGGAAAAAATTTGCACAAGTCATCACGCGTGAACTTGACACCAAGGAGTCTAAACTCACGGGTTTTTGATGGAACAAAATCAGGGTCTAGTTACATAAAAATTACAAGTTTAGGGGTCTATGTATATATTCGACCTTAAAAAAGCACCGTCATTCATTCGTTGTAAAGGTTTTACCTTTGTTTCTCTTTTTCATTCGCATCTTTGTTTCTCTTTTTCATTCGCATCTTACTAGCTTATGTTAATCATCATTTTTATACCAGATAAAAATATAGATTAGAGACGGAATGAACTCCAATAGAGTTATAATTTAACCCTATGGATAAAGTTGGTAAGATCCGAACCATTATCATTTCGTAATTTTTTTTTAGCGTTCATTAATTTTCATTAGGTATATTTATTGAGTAACTCTATCTGATTCAAACTAATTAGAGACATATATGATACAAGTAGCATACGATAGTTAGAGAAAATATGTACTCCGCAGAACCAAAGAACAAAAACAGTAACAACAAAGTAAAAACTCAAGCAAACTCAAGCGATGGAGTCCAGCTCTCGGAAGTCGGAATATAGCATACTTCGAATCTAACATAGAAACACTATATGTAATCTAGCTAATTACTAACATAAACTAGAGATTGATTAAAAGTAGATAGCTAATTAATTAGGAGGGCAGAAAGTGAGAAGATATCGAGGAGCCACACAACTCTTAAGCCCAAAGGCGTCGTCAAAGGGGAAAGCATAAGCCCTAGGGCACATCACCTTCACCACCTTCCCGTACACCGTCGGCCGACACTTCTCCGCCGCCGCGTACTCCTCCGTGCAACAATACCTCGGTAGCCCCGTGGCCAAGCAGGCCGTCGAGCACCCAACTACCTTCCCACCATCCTCCTTCCCCTTAACTGCCAACGCCGCCGGACAAATCTCATTCAAGTCCGCCTCGCACGCCGCCGCCCCGCAACTACTCCCGCCCCCGCTGTGACCCCCCAACGGGACCACGGAAACCGGGAGGTTGAACCCGTCGACCAGGCTCACGTCGTAGTAGTGCGAAGCCGATTCCGGGGTCCCCAGCGTCATCTCGACCACGGTGGCCGGCGGTGAGCCTCCGACTCCGGCGCATCTCCGGCGGCCGCCGCAGTCGCCGGTTTCGCAAGAACCGGTGTCCGAGTGTCGGCTGAAGCGGCAGCTTGTTCTTCCCCAGACTCTCCCGGACCAGTTCGCCGGGAGGGTGAGGAAGCGCTGGGTTCCGGGCCGGAGATGGAAGCCGCCGGCGAGGGGAGTGGGTGGCCGGCGGTGGCAAGGATTCCAGGCCAGATGCTCTCGTTGCAGCCGTTGGCTATTATCAGTTGTACGCCTCCTACAAAATTAATTAAGTGAAAACAAATTAAAATCTTGTTTAATGTTGATTAATAGCTTTGATTTGATTTGATTAACATGTAGGGATCGATATACGCACCTGTGAAACAGGGGAATTGAATGAAGAAGAAGAAGAATGAAACGAGCAAGTAGAGTCGTTCTTGCATTTTTGCGATGGATGAAGAGAGCGAAGTTGATTAAGAATGTAATTAATCATGTTAGCCGATCCAAGTGATTAATTTATGAGGAAAAAGTTGGATTGGTTGGTAACCGTTTTTACCCACTAATCAGATAGAAATGCCCACTTCCGACTTCCATTTCGGTCGTGACTAATGTATGTATATTCTCTTTTTTCTATTTTTGGTTAAAAAAGAAAATGAAATTAAAGTTGAAAAATAGAAATAAAATGTGTGAATAATTGGCCAAGGAAACGGTTCCAACGGACATGTGACTGCAAGTTATATACCCCCTCCGTTCTATTCTACTTGTCCATGAAGCCTTAAATTAATTTTCAGTTCTATTTATCCTTGAAGTTATATTTGTACAAGATTTTCCGTTTGTACCCTTTGTATGTAATTAATGCACTTGGGAAAAGTCTCTCAAAAAAAGAGAAATGTATAATTAATAAGGGTAATTTGATAAGATTATATCATGGCTTAATATATGTGTATTATGTCTTTATGGACAAGTAGAATAGAACGGAGGGAGTATATATTAGTGATTCTTGGGTGGTTTTATTTGATAGGATGAAGATTGCGAGCAATTTTGGACCGTTAGATTATACACATGGACGGATGAGATTAAAATAAACCAACTCAGCAAAAAATAGAAAAACTTGATGCGCGTCAGTTTTGATGACACGAAGCGTAATAATTGTAAAATTTGATTGGCAAGACAAAATTACCCCTCACCTAACAAACTAAAGATCTCGCTCATCTTCAACCTAGCTTTTCTCTAAGTGAAACGCCGCAAACCTCGGCCTCATCGAGCGACCAAACAAATTTGTGGGGGAAATCTACCAAGAACTTGAGAGATCTTTTGCACTCTTACTCAATCAAAAGTGTCGATTTCGGTTCATCAAAAGCATGAAGAAGGAAACAAAGAAAGTTATGCATGAATTATTTTTCTAGGGTTTTTTTATGGGTTCAAGTAGAAATTTGCTCGTAATCTAGAAGTTCTTCCTGTTTATGATAACAAGTTTGTTTAATTTTCTAGTTTAAAATTCTAAGTTGCAAAGAAAAAACTTAATCATATAATTTTTCTACTAAAATCAATTACCCCCAAATTCCCAATTTTTATCCATTTGTTTTTGGTAAGTAGAAAAAGTATTCACTGATTTTCACATGTATTGGCCAATGAAAAATAGATTTTCACTGCTGAAGTTGTCTACTAAGTACTCCTAGGAGAAATCTCAATGTATGTTTGTATGGATCTTGTTGTATTGGTGAGAAATGAGAAATGTGCATTAAACACTTGAGAAATTAAATTTTTGGTAGCCTATTGGCTCGAATGGTAGAGCAATGTGCATGAACACATAGATGTGGGTTCAAATTCTACATAAGCTAATTCGTGATATGCTCACGTTTTTTTGTTTGAATCTGTTGTTGTTTTGGTTCATGCCTTTTTAAAGTAAGGTTCATAATATTTCTTCTTATGGTTCATAAATTTTGATTAATGCTTTTTTGTTTATAACAGTTGTTCTTGTGGTTCATGTTTGAGTAAACTTAGGTTCATCAAAGTTCATAATATGGTTCATGTCTTTTAGTTCATACTAGTTATTATTTTCTTTCGTGAATTTTAGTTTATGGTACTTGTTCTTTCGGTTCATATTTTTGTAAACTAGGTTCATAATAATTCTTATGGTTCATGACTTTTAATTCTTAGTAGTTTATCTTATAGTTCATGCCATTCGGTAGCCTATTAGCTCAAATGGTAGAGCAATGTGCTTGTGCACATAGATGTGGGTTCAAATCCCACACAGGCTAACTCTTCGTACGATTTATGTCTTTTGGTTCATGGTAGTTCTTTTTTTTGTTCATATTTTTATATGCTTATGTTCATGATAGTTTATCTTACAACTGTGTCTTTTAAGTCGTATCCTAGTTATTATTTTGATCAATTCACATCTTTTGGTTAATGATATTTGTTCATTTGGTTCATGTTTTTATAAACACATGTTCATAATATTTCATCTCACGCAAGCAGAAGACATAAAAGAATGGGTAGCACCCGTATCAAACAGTATGTGAACAGGTCTAGACTGAATCCAAACCGTACCTGTAGCAGTCGGCGCGTGTAGGGCATCGGCCCTCCTCATCTCAAACACTCGGGGCTGATCGCCCCCGGTGTTGCTAACTCCTGCGCCGCGTCCTCTGCCCTGGCTCGGTGCCTGCTGAAACTGCTGAGGCTAGCGATGAGGCATCTGGTTCACCGTTCCCGGTGAAGATCCCTGTGAAGGTGCTCCCACAGTACAATACTGCTGCAAATGGCCAGGCTTCCCACAACTGAAGCAACTCCTGACTGGCTTCGGACACTGACTCCTCAAATGAGTAGTGCTTCCACAGTTGAATCACTCTCTCTGCCCTCCAGTGGACTGACTCTGATGGTGATGGTCTTGACGACCCTGTGGCTAAAACCCTGATCGTTGCGGCTGAGAAGAGCCGGGACGACTATCTCTCCTAGATTCTGCCGTGGCAGACAACTTCTGCCTCTTGCTCCCCGTGGTATGCACCTCCAGCTGACTCTGTCGGATCGTGGCCATAGCATAAGCCAAAGTAGACTGCTGAACGTCTGCCAATGTCGCGAGTCGGAGGCCAGACACATAAGCACGTAGATGCGGTTGCAACCTTTTCAGAAAGGTCGCAATCTTCAACTCCTCAGTAGGGGCAGCATTTGGCACCGCTGCCAATTCTTGCTGAAACTTCAGAATAGTCTCAGATACTGTGATATTTTCGGGTCCAGCATCCCGAAAAGCAGCCTCCCTTGCCGCCCTCACCACCGGAGGACAATACTGATCCCGAATCTGCCTCTCAAACTCCTCGAAAGTAACCTCAGTCCGGTGGTCCCTACACAGCTCCCACCAGTCAAAAGCGCTCTCCTGTAGCAGACTCTGTACTAAGGACATCTTCCGCTCCTCCGGTGCCTTAATAGAATCCAACACAGATTTCACCCTCCTCAGCCACTGCTCTACGTCAGAACCCTGAGCTCCAGCAAAGTTTGGTACTCCGAGCTTCCTAAACTCCGCGAGCCACTTATCATGCTGAGGCTCACGATACTGTCTCCTCGGTTCGACCACCTGATCAGCTATCACTGGTCCTCTCGAATCTGGCGCTGCTCCTAGCTGGGCAGCCAAAATAGAATCTGGTCCTGGTGCCCTCCTCTCAGCTCCTTGTTGCCCCGCAACTGCGTTCAGATTCGGTGCAGCTCCCGCACCCACCAAAGTCTGCAATAACAGCTGGATCGCAGCAGTCACTTCTGGGGCCAATCCTGCTGGTGGTACTCCTCCTCCCACCTGAGCCCCGTTTCTTGGGAGACCTACTCCAGCGACAGAGGCACTGTCCTCTCGATGAACAGCAGCAGCCACATCCTGACTCTCAGCAACCTCCTCCTGGTGTGTATCCTGTTGTACCTCTGGCTCAGCAGCTACAAGGGCCTCTCCTCTACCCCTGCCACGACCTCCTCCTCGGACTCTACCGCGGCCTCTTCCGCGGCCTCTTCTGGTAGCTTCAGCAGTTCTAGCTCTGGTTGGTGGGGCCATCTATAATAGAAAGTCCCACAGTCAAAACTTAAACATTCTATTTTTCAACCTAATTCTTACTATTCTACGTGAGGTCCTTCGGCTGATGGGGCGGAGTCGCGACGTGTCACCTACCCCCTATATGCCACATGTCTACCCCAGTAAAAACATTTGAAAACACCGGCCGGTTTTGGTTTTAAGTTGGACCTCGGGTACTCTTTGTTGGTCAGTTCCATGTGCCCTGTTGTCAACCTCGCTCTGATACCAATTTGTAACACCCCGTCTTCCGACGAGGCACTACTAGGGAATAGACCTTACAAGGTACTATTATTTAGGTTGACAACTACACTATAGGACCTTACAACGCGGGCACGACGAGAAAAACATAATAAAACATCCAACCTTTATTTAATAAAACTTAGAAAACGTACTCATGCATGAATCCCCGAAAATCATAAATATTCAAATACGTCACAACGCCTACTGAAACTGAACTATCCGAACAAAATGATAATAACCGAAACATAGTACTAACTCCGTCTAACAAATATTAAAATCAATATCCTAACTAGTATAAATAAACTAGTATAAACCAATCCCACTATGACACGCGCTCTTTACCGCTCCGGCCCGCCATCTGGCCTCGGTTCCTGCACGGCTCCCTGGTTCATACCTGGAACTGAAAAATGTTCCCCAAAGGGTCAGAGTCTAATCTACCAAGCTAGAAAGAATACGGAACTGTAGAACGTTTTGAAATTAGTTATCTAAAGTCAGCATACAAATCCACAATCGCAATCATAACTCTAAAGGCCAATACCTAAATTAGTTATATCAGTCACACAAGTCACATACGCATTTACAATCACAACACATAGCAATGCAATTCTTCCTTTGTCCACGATCCGTCTTCCAAGGCGCTCATCACCGCGCCGAGTGCAGAGGCAAGCCCTCCCACTCCACTTCACAATCTCCCTTCTAACCCGTAGCTAAGCCTCCACTGGAGCACTTGCCAAAAACACACAGATAATAATTTTCGATCAAAGGGGCACGATTTTCTCAGTCACACGGGTCAAAGTAGCCAACTCTTCCTCAACACCAGCTACGATGGGCCGTGCCGGAAACGGTACCAACACAGAGAAAACGTTCCAAAATATTTTCCGATAAAACACATTTAAAATCATTAACGCACACAACACACAAGGAGCTCAAAACAATTTAAAAGGTATTCGGGACTAGTTCCCAAAACCCGTCCTACAATATCGATACGCAGTCTAACAAGGGAGAAAAGAACCGAGCAAGTCGAAAAACGACTTACCTTAACAGAAGAAGGTATGATGGTCACGAAAATTAGGAATCCGAACAAGAGTGATTGCCGAACTAAATTAAATTTTTACGGTTAGAACTTTGAATATCTTAAAATTAATGAACCCGAAACTTAAACACCTTGATCCATTCTAAAAAAAAAAAAAAAAGCTTAATGAATTTGTCTTGTTCTAAAATTCCAATTTGGATCCAAATCGAAACAAACACATATGTGTACACATGCCCATCTATATATACTAGTTATGAACTATGCGTACTGATCAAAATAACCATACTAATTACTAACCGATTTTTATATATATTTTTTTCAAGTGAATTCTACAAATAAAAATACAACCTAGCCACAAATACTAATTTGGCCTTATACGTACACCATATCTCCAAATTGATTACTAATCTACTAACCCCATTAATTACTTACACTAACTATCATAATAAAACCTACAGTAACATAAAAATATCTACCAACATGATTTACTAACCAAAATCAATTAAAGATCCCCACTTAAACTATCTATCACAACACGTTTAAAAACTAATCACCTAAACAAACTAAGCCGTACCTAAATAAAAACCATTAACGTGTTAATTTTAGGTCACAATTCCCATCATTCAGAATTGTAGTTCAACGCTTTACTAATTAATCTAATTGATTATGCATTAAATTGCCCACTTAGTCACATAACAATATATATAATAATCGGACTTAAATTTTCAAACGCAACAATTAACATCATCCTGGTCAAACAACCCTGCAACTAACGAGTGAAAGAACAAACACCAATCCCGATCTCGCCGGCCGCCCCGACGAAATCCCTCACTCCACACTCAACCGAACCAGAAGAAAAGAATGCGAAAGTTGGCGAACTTACCAGTGATTCTTAGTTTGATCGGGACGACGTACGTATTTGCAGCCCCGACCGCGAAGACTGACGGAACAAGAACGTTGCTATGGTAGTGATCGGAAAAAAAATACTTGGTCAACGACGGCCCGAGAAAGTGACGCTCGATTGTCGAAGGTAAACGGTTTGTTTTACCGGAATGCGAGGCGGTGGTTTGGTTTTAATATAGGGAATTAGTCTATCTTTAAGATTAGATAGGATTTTGTGGTTACGTAACCCAAATTATATATGAATTAGATATGATTTGCATTGATATGGATAGATATATATGGGGGTAACGATATATATATTTATATATTTTCTACTACTAACTAGGATTAGCTAATTAAGGATATGTTTAACTGAAGGTATGATTATCGGATTGTTATTGTTTTTTTTTTAAGGATTGCAATGAAGTTAAACACCCACATCGAAGGTTACTTGCGGACCAAGAAATTCGATTGCTTGTAAATTAAGAAATTTGTTTTTCCCACCTAGAAGGAAAAACGGATCCCGAACATTACAACACACACATATATATAGTACGAAAGTCGGCATAACATTTTTTAAATTTACGATTTCTACCCATAAATTTCCTTTATTACAAACTTTACCCTTATATAATTATTAATTACTTTTAAGTTAATTTTTTTTTTAAAAAACTTAGCTAAATTTCAAAACAAAATAAAATATTAAATATTATTATTTTTCCAAGATTACTTATAAACTAAGCAATTCCAAAGTGAAAATTCAAGGAGCTTAAAAATAGGATAAAAATATCAAAATATTTCCAAATATTACAGTCCGCATATAACACTGTAGCAAAAACTTGCACCTGATCGTAATTCTATATTAGTGATCATAATGGATAAATTTTTTTCATACATGTATTAACTAATGAATTTTAGTGTGTATTATAGACTGAAGTACGAGAATGTGTTTAAGAGGGTTGGTCATTGGTCAGGTTATGGGTGGGTGGAGTACTTCTACCACCCGACCCGCAAAATAAATTGTATCACCCGACCCACCCATCCCTCGTGAAACCTTTCACCCATACCCGACCCACCCGTCACCTACGAATTCTAAATTTACAATAAAATTTTATAAAATTTCAAAATTAATATAAAAAAAAGTTAATGTAACAATTTGCTTATTGAAGTGATATCCAGGATATTCTCAAACATTTTATTCGTGAAGATTCACATATGTTGGCCCACAAATTTCTATATATTTCATTTGCTTATTTTCAATAGTAATCCTCAACTTCCTCTCATTAAAACAAGTTCCTAGGTCATCCAAACCCCTTTGCAAAAACGTTTATGTTATCGTAATGGCATTCCATTAGGGATTTAGCCTTTAGAGTCTGTATAGTTTTAATATTTTAAAAACCCCAAATATTTTTAAAAAAAGCACCCAAGTCCAAACTTTCTTTTAGTAAAAAACTAAACCTAATTTTAATTTAGGACAAATTTTTATGGGTGGTAGACGGGTGAAACGGGTGGTGGGTGATGGGTCGAACGGGTGTAAAATTTCACCCATATCCAACCCGTCACCGACCCAACCATCACCCGCTTCATTATAATTTTTAACCCGTATAATTGGGTCGGGTGAAGCGGGTGGGTCGGTCACCCACGGATAATGTCCAGCCCTATTACAATTAAAGGAGAATAATTCTTCAACCCCAACAACTTGTGTGGATCCGAGTGGGGGTGTTGGGAGGTCTAAAATTCGATCCTTTCGTGAATCATACTAGTCTCTAGTAGGGGTTATTACTCATTTTCAATTAAAAATAACAAGAGAGAATAATATATCTCATAATCAGCCATGATTGTTTATGTCTCTAGCACGAACACTTAATGCAATGTGGAGGGAAGTAGGGTAAATGGCCTATACTATTTGAAGGGTTCTGTTTTGGATAATAGGTAATCTAACCGACATTCTTGTGATCAGTTTGTGAGCGGATAAAATATTAATAATTATCTATTTTCTGCTAAAAATATATTTTTATTTATTGTGCTATCTTTTTTCTTAAATAAAATATTTATTTTGGTAAGCTTTTATCCTCTTTATTTTGGTAATTAAATCGATATATTAGAATATTCTATCTTAGTTGAAAGATAGAATTTCTGCGTGGATTGGGGAGCAATACATCACTTGCTTGGGAGACAAGGCATATGGGTCGGCCCTAGGGGAGGATTTCGACCCCTCTATTCCCTTTCTTCCACTATAAATACATGTATTCGCCATGTATGGTAAGCATATTAAGATATCGCTGAACACGCTAGCAAGTCTTACCTTTTATTTCGACGTTCAATAGAAAAACTGCTCTTTTGACTTATAGATCGGAGGTGGATAGGGGGGACCCCACCCCTATGTCCATTGTTTTGCATATTCTAGGTTGAAGAAGGAGTTTGGAACGGAAGATCAAATGGTGAATCAAAAGGGCATTCAATTGGGGCATATCGCGAATATTTGTGCACTAACAAGTTTAATAGGCATATTCTTTTATGGGTCATATTTCGAATTGGGTTCATCCCTCTAGTAATTGGATGAACCATGGTATAGATATGAAAGCGTAAAAACTCAACGAGACCCCCCCTCGAATTAGAGAAACAAAGAAGGGGGAGGTACCCATTAAATTCGTAATAATTATAATTAGATTATTTTATCGCAAAAAATTACAATAATAGGCAGATCAAAGAGCAAGAAACCCTCCTATTCCTATACTACTAGAAAAAATTTGAGTAGTATATCCTTTTTGTATTCAGTAAATCAAAGTTTACATTTTTTATAAGTTCATTAAAGAAGTTCTATTTGTTCAATAAAATTCTCTTTTTTTTTGTTTCTCCACTACTTTTACCTTGTTCTATCTATTATATGCGTAATAGTAAAACAAAAAATGTTCGGTTAAATCTCTTGAACCTAAGTGATTCACCCCAAAATATATTAAAAAAATAAAAAATTATGTGTGTTTGAGAAAGGCCAGCACGAATCATTACTATTTGACATTGACACAACAAAAGTAATTTTGTCCCTTCATTTGGAAAAAAATCAAGTCTCGCCATTCTTCCTTCCACAAGGTCAAGCGGGTTGGTGCAAGTTGGTTTACTTGGTTCGTGTGTTTTGCCTGCTAGTTCATGGACTCATGGTTTACCACCAAAGGTTGGTCCCTTGTTAAAAAAACAAATAATTATTTATCATTAGTTTTAAAATCCACTTTTATTTGTTTCTATGTTTATGGCAAATAGTAGCACTATAGGCCCAATACTATTTAGAGCATTTGATTTCAGATATAAATATTGTACACATAAGCATCAATGAAATTAAGGAAGAAGCTTTAACATCAATTCTTTTTTCTCAATTCCATTTTGGTATTAGAGTGAAGGATAAACATCCACTATCTTAAACATAAAAATCTTCCTCCTTCACAAACCGTAGATCCAAAGAAATCCTCTCCTTTATCTAGACCCACAAAACTTGCCTCTTTTTTTTTATCCCCTTCTTTCATTGAAAATGAGATCCCATATCAAATAACTTCAACAACAACAAAAACTAGGAACCACTCTTTTTCTTCCTTTTCACACTTCATTACAGCATGGATATTACAAGACAACTTTCCTATATGAAAACTTCAAGTGATACCATATCCATATCTTGAAGTCCTTGGTCTTTTCTTGTATGTGGATGGCTCCAAACAATGGCCACCCACTATTTTCAATTGAGAAGCGAACACAACTTTCCATGAATGGAATACAAAGGACCAACTTGTTCTAGCCATTCTTACTGACCCCCTAACCGAATCAGTTCTAATGGAAGTGTTGAACTGCATGACTTTAGTTGACGTTTGGCACATGCTTCACGAGCTCTTCTCAGTGCGCTCTAGTGTCCAAACCGTGCACACTCGACACCAATTGGCCTTCTTTAACAAGGCCAAGATCTTAGTTGTTCTTCTAGCTGGGGCAAGTAACCCATCTCCGCTGAAAAGTTCTCGGCCTTTTTACTTGTTGGGCTTGGGAATGAGTATGACTCAATTGTTAGTTCTCTCTCGACTCAACCCTTCTTGCCAAACTCCACTCAAACTCTCTCATATTTCCTTATATAAGAGCCTCGTATTGCTCGGCAAGCCAATATCCTCCAAACCAACATCTTAGATAACTCCACAAAAACCAAACCAAAATCCCACAATACCACTTCCAACTCCAACAGAGGCAGGGACAACTTCAAGTTGAGATAGGGGCAATTATAAGGGACGTGGTTGTGGTTGTGGATACAACTTTCATCGGCGAGCCTAATACCAGGCCCACTTGCTAGGTGTGCCAAAAAACCCGGTGATACTTCCCTCTAATGTTAGTATCAATTAGACAAATTATACAAAGCCCCGCTGCCACAAAATCTTCAATCCCACCAGGCAAACATGACCTCCCACGCTCACTAGTGTGTGTCCCGATACAACCTCCACTCACCATTACACCCTGACCTCTCAAAGCTTAGACTCAACAACTACCGATATGATGGTAGAAATCATGTTTACCTTAGTGATGGCTCCCTAATACCCATTCATCATTACAATTCTTCATCTCTTCACTCTAACAATCGTTCTTTTAACATACAAATTGTTTGTTCATCTACTTATATACTTTTCAAGTAACGATATTATTTCAACTTAGTTGTATAGTAATTTACAAGGACATATTCCAAAATAAATCCACAAACATTATATCTACAAATTCAGCACACATCAAATTTTTTTAGCTAAGTAATTCTAGGAGACTTACATCAATGACGAACTTATACGATTTAATTCCTAAATCAATTTGTTCCCATCCCAAACACCGACATGTTTATCGAGCCATGGGAGAGGAACCGATGACACATAAACCGAGACAACTTGGTTCACTCTTCTCCATGCATCTTTATTCTAGACTATTTAATGTAATAACTAATTGAGAGGTGGTGAGTGTTTTAGCACCCATAATTTATCCCAAATAATGTTCAACCACAAATCATTTTTAAACTCAGCGAAATTGTCGACATATCTTGATAGATGTTGAATCTTAGATTTAAAAATTCTCACTATAAATATGAAACATCATTTTTAATCCTCTTACAATTTCGTTCAATATTTTCTTTTTTTAAGCAAAAATTATTTTCTCTTTAAAAAAAGATAATGGATAACATTCATAGTGCAAGCTTTAACGCTAGTGAGACTAAGAACCATGCCGAGTTTAGTCTCAAACATCACCAAGTTAAAGCTCCAATAATTCATTTCATAATAACATTGTGTTCGTAGTCTATTTCATTTTAGCTAGATTTGATAGTTCTTAGATTTTACGTACACGATATCATTCCATGCATCTTTATTCTAGACTGTTTAATTGGATTAAGGAAAGATCATTTGTCGATAAAATAATATAAGCCTCTTTTATGGGTGTCTTATATTTGATTAGATTATATTCATGATATGACAAGAGCAATCCAGGGATATGACGAGGGCACAAGATGCAACTCATGGTGCGGCCCATTAAGTCCATAATGCAGCCCATCATGCTTCAAATTCTGCCCATGCAGTGATCTTTTTCAAATTATATGTTTATTCACTTTTGGATTTTTTTACTAGGGTAGAGTTTGAAAGTGGTCCCTCTCTCTCTCTCTCTCATATAAAACTAATAAAAACTACTACTTCCATATCAAAGTACTAGTCTTTATTACCTTATTATTTACTCTCAAGATAATATTTTTAACTATTTCGATCTTTACCTTACACATTTTTCGTTGTAATTATTAATATGTTGATGAATATTTTGAATATAAGATTATACTTTCACCTCACAAAAGTATCATAACAATAATTTAATACTCCCTCCGTTTCACAATACATGTCTTCTTAGCAATAATTCTATGTTTCACTTACATGTTTTTCTAACTATTTTGGTCTCTAATTTACAAAATTTCCCTTATAATTAAGGATAAGATATTAGTAGTGGTTTTCAACAAAGTGAAAAAGTAAAATAATAACTGAGGGTATATTAGTATTTTTAATAGCTTTCTTAAATAATATGCAAATTGCTAGAAAGACATGTATTATGAAATGGAGGGAGTTTAAATCTGGTGTTTATTTTGAATTTTTTTTCTGACGGCACTACACATGAGAGTCGAAAAGGAGACCTCGTGATACTACCCTGTGGTTGTAGCCATTTGACTGGATGCACAAAAACATTATACTTTTCGAGCATCTAAAGCCAAACTTATGGAATTTTTTTCTTGTATTATAGTTTGATAAAAACTATAAAGAAATGATAAGCTTCAAAACCTACAATAATACAAATTAAACCATGTAACTACCAGACTTTATATATGAAATTGTAATTTTTGGTAAAAAATATTCTATATGAGGTAAAATATTATTAAATTTAGTACATTGTGTAAAAAAAATTGTATGCAATATTTCTACAAGTTGGACAACAAATGCAGATGAGGAGGGCGGAAGAGACAACCGACTCTGCCAAGGATGCATCCCACCGCCATTGATTAGAGGGACTCACTTCATATTAATTTATCAATCATCTATCAAAACTTCCACTTGTTTATTTATTTATTTATGTAATAAGGTGTAATAATGTACTTTAATAAGGATTACCTCCTATGTATTTGAGAGTTAGGTTCAAATGAAACAAACTCTTATCCTAAAACGAACTCTTATTCTAAAACGAACTCTTATCTTGAAACAAATGCACTTTTCCTAGTTCGTAGTGCACTTTTTCTGTTCGGAGTGCACTTTTTCGGATTTGCACTTTTCGTATTTTGCAGTGCACTTTTCCTAATTTTTGTAGTGCACTTTTTCGAATTGCACTTTTTGTATTTTACAATGCACTTTTATATGAAAAGTGCACTATGAATTAGGAAAAGTGCATTCGTTTCACGTTTTAGGATAAGAGTTTGTTTCATTTGAACCAAACTCATGTAATTAAAATATATATGTCAAACTTTAAAGTAAACATGGACAAGAAAAAGATCAAAATTGTGAGATGTCTGAGCATTTGATATGAAGCATACTTATACAATAATAATGGCTTACCATCTAAGTCATTATTTCCCCAAATCTCACATCCCAATCTCAAATCTCAATTCATACACATTTTTAGTTAGCTTGCATATGTTGGACAAGATTGGGGTAGAAACTAAAACCTATCTATGCTTTTCAAGGTTTCAAAAAATATTTTTTCTTAAAAAGTATTATATAAAATTAAAAAAGGACTATTAATCGATAACTTGAAGGGCCGGTTGAATACATTGTTATTGGGTTAGAGGCCTATCATTCATACAAAATTTCCAAGCAACTTCTTGCAAGAGTTGTTTGCTAAGAAAGACACTCATATTCAAATGAGTTGTGCTTACCATCCCGAGTCATTTAGGCAAACTGTGTTAAATCACTGCCTAGAAACTTGTTTGAGGTGCTTTGCTTCAGAGCAACCGAATCAATGGGCCAAGCAGATAGCATGTCATGAGTATTGGTATAATACAATGTTCCAAGGTGTAGTTGGGAAGACTTCTTTCGAGTTTAAAAAGGGTAGACCTCCCCATACCCTAACACAATTTCTTCTTAGAGAATTTTTGGTGGCAGACAAATTTTGGAATTATGATAAAGTGATTTTATAACTTAAATATAACCTTGATAGATCATGAAATATAATGGTTGCTCAAGCCAATAATAAAAGAAACGAGGTAAATTTTGAAGTTGGTGATTTGGTGTTTCTTAAGATAAGGCCCAATAGGAAATCGTCATTGGTCAAGAGAGTGAATCGGAAGCTGGTTACAAGATATTATAGCCCATTCAAGATTATCTAGAAGCAAAGTGAAGTGGTGTTCAAACTGGTCTTGCCTTGTTCAACTAAGTTGCACCTAGTTTTTTACATGTCATTATTGCAAAAGGTGGTAGGAGATCAACAAGTTGTCACTTATATTCTAACCAAGATGATAATGGATGAGACAGATTTCCCACCATAAGATATTATAGAAGTCAAGGCAATCCCACTGGGTGCCACTGTGAAACTCCTAAAGCTTTTGATCTAGATATATGATTTTTTTATAATTTTTTTTGCTTTGACTTCAGTTTCGAGGACAAAATAAATTTTAAGGGGGTTTATATAATATTCAAGATTACTTCTTCCATATGTTTACTTTTATTTTAAAATTACTTCCGGGTTAAGTTTACTTCTATGTAAAGTTTACTTCACTTCTAAGACTACTTCGTTTCAATCCTCTTAACTTTTGTGTTGTGCTTATCTTAATTCCTTGATACTTCTGTCAATCTTATCTTTCTTACTAGATATTTGTGCCATGTTCTCTACCTTCTCAATCTATGTGTCATGCCTATCTTTCTTCTTTAATATTCATGTCATATCTTCTAAATTTGTGTTTCATGATCTTTATCTATGATATAATCCAAATTAAATTTGTCTTCTTCCATTTCTTCAACATAAGGCATTCCATCTTCATTTATGGGGAGCTATCCACTTTCATTTCTTTCTTCTTTCTCCACGTCTTCATATTTTAAGGTTTTTTTAAAAATTTCAAAGTGATTCGATTCATTTCCAAGTGAGTACGTTGATAGGGTGGGTACTTGATATTGCAAACCAATATTTTTTTATGATTGGATCTACTAGCATTTTGGGGTTGTTGTTCTTCTAGTTATGTGTTGAAGGGTTTCTTGAACAAATAAATTTATATTCAAGACCCCGCTGAGTACAGCGAAGTCAGGTTCGTCCACGGGAATGAGAATAGTGCTAAAGATTTAGTTGATAAACTATGAAAAGCAAGAAATAATAAGCGAACAATGCCAGGACCGAACCGAAGGGGGTCGTGCACGACCCTATGTGGGTCGGTCCTAAGCTCACACAAACACACACACGAACACAAACAAGAGCAAAGGATCTAGCACAACTTTGTTGGTCGAGATCGAAGTAAAGTCACGTGTTTTAATCATATAAAAAGGCAAATCCTAGGGCTACGGCTACCACAACAACAATCACACATGCTTTCAACAAGAACTCACAATTATCATGCAATTACGATCATAGAAAAGTCAACTTTCGCAAACAATTCAAGTTATTCAATCGACTTTCGCAAATTAAACAACTTTCTATCTATCCTTCAACCTAGGATTATCAACTTTCGCAAATAATCCTATTAGAACTAATCAAGCAATCAACTTTACACTTTCACTTTAAGGTTGATTGCAAGACATGCCTCAACTGTCGCAAAGGAATTTAGCACAAGATAGATAGATATGATCGTCAAGCATTCAAATTATGAATTCACGTTTTAGACATGCATGATTGTGTTGGGTTTTCACCCAACCCTAGAATCTAAGAAAACTACTCACTCATGGCAAAGAAAGAAGAAGACATGATCAATCCAAATCAAAACTCAATTTAAACTAAAAGAAGTATTACAAAAAGTCTCCAACTTGTTCCTCAAGTCTTCCTCCAATGCCAAAAAGCGGAATAAAAATCGAACTAAAACCGGAACCTTGAACTAAAAGGGTTTAGCCTCCTTTTATAGAGGAAAAGGAGCCCTAAATTAACTAGGAAATAAGATAAAACAACCTTCCTAAAATAAAAAGATAGAATATCTCCTAAAGATCTCAGAATAGGGAGAAAGTCGGCGCCACGCTCGACCCAAATGGGTCGTGCACGACCCCTATAGGGTCGTGCCTGAGGGCATGATTTTCTAGTTGGGTCGAGCCTGCTCATGTTGGCTCGTGCACGACCTCCTTTCTTCATGTTCCCACTCCTCTTCGGCCTTCTCCTTAGTTTATCACCTCATAGCTTGTCCATAGCTCATCCACCTTCTCTTGCAAGGCTCTAGATTCTTTGTTTAAGCTCCAAAATGGCTACAAAAAGTCACAAAAGATGCGTAGTTTCCGAATCTCAAGGAAATACGAAAACTAAAGCAAAAAGACTCAAAAACATAAAACTCTAGCACGAAAACCAACTAAATCTAATCTATCTAGACACTAAAAAACCTACCTAAAAAGCGGATATCATTATGAAAAATCATATTTCGAGATAAGTCGCCGAGAATTACTTAGCTATCGATTCTAATGTGTCTTAGACATGTAGATATGATGTGTATAGCCTTATTTTTTGGAATCCGTACATTCAATTATACATATATGTCTGAATAGATTGATATTTTCAAGGTATATGCTTATGTTAATAATATCATTATTTTATTTGTTTCTAGAAATTGGCATCTATCGATACGACTGTGATCATGAAATAGTCGGGAAGGTGGTGACATTCCGGACTTAGTTGTATGGCTAGGAGAGCCCCTTCAAAATTATATATATACATAAAGTATTTTGGCAACTATTATAGTAGAGGCTTGACTAGGGATAAGATGGTGAATGATGATGGTACTAGATGGACCCTATCCACCACACCTCATAAACGCTAGAGGATACCTTGATTGTTATGAAAATTGATATTTTGTGTAATGATTTGGATCATTGTGTTTCGAATTATTGCCTTACTTGATTGTGGTGAATTTGTCTGCGAGTTTTATTATGGGTGTTTTATGATTATGTGTTGAGGTATGTATTCTTATGTGTTCTTTTGATATGTTATATGTATTATTATACTTATATTGTATATTAAGTTGGTTTTGCTTCTGCATGTTATGATAACATGTTTGGTTCATATTAGAACTATTAGATAACCCTTCGGGGTGTTGTTATTTTAAGCTCATAATACAAGTTTGAATGATGCTACAAGGGAACCTCCGAGACAATGCTGGGTTAGCTCGACGTGGCATGTCTTAAGATGGATTCATCTCTAATTTCGTAGGGTTGGTAGTATAAGGTTGTTTGCATATTTTGGTTGTATTAGATTTTGGAAGTTTGCATTTAGTTTGTTGTTGTTTGGAGTATGGTGCATACATGAATTTTTAATACTATATAAGTTGGATGTTTTCTTATTTTTCTCGTCATACCTTTGTTGTACATAAATCCTAAATTATTAAGTTGTTATCAGACTACCATAAGTGGATCCATGTGAGGTCTACAAACGAGTGGTATTTGGTTTTATAAACTAGGACTTACAATCACCAAGTCTTGGTGCAGTGGGAAAGAAAGGATAAAGAAAAAGCTTCATGGATGGCAATGGCCGAATTCAAGAAACAATTTTCTTACTTCAACTTTGTGGACAAGGTTTGTTCTCATGGGGGGTATTTTTAAAACTTGTCCACTCGATATGTATTTCTAAAGGATGTTAAAAAAGAGGAATAGAACGATATATGGTTAGAGGGGCAAGAGGGTAAAATTAATTATCTAGGGAAAGCGAACATCATATGTTATGACCAATGCTTAGGTCACATCTAGGAGGTAGTTTAAATAATTAGGCATTGCCCATTTGTTCGTCATCCAATTCCAAAGTTAAGAGAAAAGTGGACACCTTTAGGCTCAAGGAGGGTTGTCTTAGTTGAGAAGTTATTGATTCAATAGAATTCTCATCCAGATCTCCAATTCCAAGGGATTTCCTAAATTGAGTGTGTGTTCTATGATTTCAATCCTCTCACTCTAACAACTCTCTACCCTAAACTCCCTACTCAATTATCTAGATGGAAACCCACGACATGGGAAAACGTTCTACACTTCTATTAAAACCTCAAATCCCACTACTACCCTCCTTTTTCATCAAACATCAATAAAGTTTTGATGGTTTTGTTGGATTCTACTCCCTTGGAAAGAACATACTCAAAATCAATTTATATCCCCAAACATAAAGGAACCCTTGTCCAACCGGCCACAACCAGAACTACAAAACTTGGATGAATCTTTTGCTTTTAAATATTGACTTGAGCATTCAACCCTCACTGAAGCTCAAAGATCCTCTTCTAATTTGCTGACCTATAAAAATAATAATATATTTGGAAATCCGGCCACAACCAAGACTACAAAACTTGTTTTTGACGCTCTCTTTAGGCACCACGCTTGAACTACATCTTGTCGGCTTGGTCAAAATCTCAACTCTCGCTCACCAACTTGATACAACCTTGAACCACCCCTTGTGATGTAAAATACATTATCAACTCTTTGAACAATCCAAGAGGAAGATAAAAATAATATCATAAACAAAAAAGAAGTATTACTCTTAATGCTAAACAACAAGCTCACTACCTACTATTACTAATTTGCTACACATTATTTCACAAGCCTAAGGAAAATAATAGAAAATAAAAGATTGTTCTTCACATAATTCAATTTTCTATACACACAAAAAATTTAAACACATCTATTTTATTAGAATTTAAAAACTAAAATTAGGAAAAAGTACCATATCAATGAAAAGCAATCTTTATTTCAATGTTGAGCATTACAAAAACAAAACAAACTAATATTTATGTAAGTTTACTCGAGTTAATGAGTATGATAAAATCAACTTTAGGTTTACAACATTTTTTTTATCAAACTCATTTATGACAATCGTCAAAAATTATAAAACAAATCCAAGAATCCTCTCAAATCCATTTCCAACTGATCTAGAGATTCCTTTATGTGAATTGGAGCTAATATGGGAGGAGATAGATTCGTATCTAGTTGAGGTCTTGATCATGTTGGAGGCTCTTGGAGATACCTTATCTAGGTGGGGCCAATGTCATGGTAATTTGTTGTGCATTTCCTAGATGGATTTGACCCATTTTTCCAACATACCGACGATGTTACTTTCAGTCGTGCTTTACTTGGTTCTCTCATGCTTTGTTACCTTTTGATTGAATGTAAGGCTTCTTTTTTTGGAGTTTTTTTTGGGTTTGTGTCCTCCTAGGCTAGTTCGACTTCCAACTTTTTTGGCCGCTCAATCTACCAAGCAAGTCTGTTGGATCAAATTCTTTTCCTATAAAAAATCTATCTTCCCACTAGATCGTTATCGATATTTAGTCCAATTGATTTTGCATTTGCTAATAAAACTATAAAAATAATTAATGTAATAAGTTATTGAGAGGTCGTGAGTGTTTCAGCACTCCTAATTTATCCCAATAGATGTTCAACCACAAATCATTTATTAAACTCGACAAAGTTATCGGAATATCTTGGTAGATGTTGAACCCCAGATTTAAAAATTCTAACTATAAATGGGATGCCATTTTTTAATCATCTTATGTTCTATATTTTGTTTTCTTGAGTAAAAACTACTCGCTCCTTAAAAAAGATAATGGATAAATATCACAGTGCAAGCTTCAACGCTGGTGAGGCCAGGAACCATGCTGAGGTTAGTCTCAAACATCATCAGTTTTAAGCTCCAATAATTCATGTCATAATAACATTGTGTTCCTACTCTATTTTCATTTTAGATATATTGGATATTTCTTAGATTAAATTCTTACGTACACGATTACATTCCATGCATCTTGATTTTTGACCATTGAATTGGATTAAGGTAAGATCATTTATCGATACAAAAAACTATTGACCTTGTTTATGGGCATCTAATATTTCAATTATATTTATGATATTGCAGGAGCAGTCTAGGGGTATGACACAAAGGGCACAAGATGTCACCCATGGTGCGGCCCACTCAGTCCGTAATGCTGCACATCACGTATAAGACCCGAGGCCTTAGAAGCGCTATCCCATGCCAACCTGAGGACTTCCCAGGAGGTCACCATTTTGGTACTACTCTCGCCCATGCATGCTTAGCTTATGAGTTCTTTGTCTTCACTCAAACCCAGAAAAGGAAGAGCTCTTGTTGACATGGGGAGCACCTCAATCTCTTATAAATTATCGGGGTCTTACAATCTCCCCCACTTAAACACTTGAAGTTCTCGTCAAGGCCAAAGCACCGCCCTCGAGGTCGAGTCACCGCCTTCCGGCCTTAGTGAACTCGTAACCTAGAGTCGGCTCTGATAACATTTGTAAGACCCAAGGCCTTAGAAGCGCTATCCCATGCCAACCTGAGGACTTCCTAAGAGGTCACTCATCCTGGTACTACTCTCTCCCCTGCACGCTTAACTTCTGAGTTCTTTGTCCTCACTTAAATCCATAAAAGGAAGAGCTCTTGTCGACACGGGGAGCACCTCAATCTCTTATAAATTATCGGGGTGTTACATCAAGCTTCAAAATCCGCCATAATGTCACTTTTAGATTTTTATTATTTTGGTTAGAGTTTGAAAGTGACCGCTCTCTTTTATAACTTACACTCAAGAAAAAAAACTACTTTCGTGTTAAACTACTTCTTTCATGTTAAGCTACTTGTCTTTATTACCTTACATCTTACTCCCAAGATACTTTTTTAGTTATTTCGATCTTTGTCTTAAACATTTGTTGTTGTAATCATTTATAGTGGCTTTTAAAACAATAGAATATTAGAGCAAATTGAGGATATTATATCCTCCTTAAAAAAGCATAAAAATTTCTAGAAAGACAAATATATTCGTACAAAAGGGGAATGAAGGATATTTTTCAATATGGTAAAGAATCATTGTTGATATTTTTAATGTTTTTTAAGGGCCTATTTTGTATCTATATCAGGATATTAGTATGGATATGAGTGATACCCATATCTGGTATTTGGTATATTCTAATGTCGATATCAAACTAATATATGTTGCTTCGTATATGAGGATATCGATATCGGTTGATATCGGAGTGATATCAGGTTGATATAAGAGTGTTATTTTTATATATTTTGAAAAATTGGTCTATCAAAGATATCACTCATATTGATACCGATATTTGATATTTTGACAGCACTCATACCCATATCTTAATATCCATATCGATATTTGATACCTCATATCTTTGGTATCAATACTAAATGAGCCCTAACTTTCTTCGATGTCTGGATTTGTCATCATGAGGTCCCCACCTTGACCTACGAAGCAGCCCTAAGCACTCCCCTATCAAGAAACCCCCGAACCGGAACAACTCTCCACCCAAAACTCCCGACTTAACTCTTTACTGGGAAGCTCCCGACACCGAAAAACATTTATGCTCCTACTAACACCTCAGATCCCACTAGAACTTTCCTTTTTCATCAGATCCCAATCCAGTTTTGATGGTTTTGTTGGCTTTGACTCCCTTGGAATACTATAAATTAATTTATACCCCTAAAAATAGCACCATCCTATTCCAACCACTACTACAAATATTTCATCAAGCATGTGCTTGCAAATATCGAGTTTAGCATTCAACCCTCATTGAACCTCAAAGATCTCCTCCTAATTTGGTGACCTTTAAACGTTAATAATATCTTTGGAAACTCTAACTATATTGAACTAGATCTATGTTATTTACCCTCTTGTTTGCCACCACACTTCAACTACATCTTGTCAGCTTGGCCAATATCTCAAATGCATCTCTCGACCGCCAACTTGATCCAAGATTAAACCTCCACTTGAGATGTATAGTTCATTATAAATACTTTGAACAATCCAAGTGGAAGATAAGAACAATATGCTAAATAAAAAAATCAAGTATTACTAACATTATAGAACTATTCCACTACATACTACGTACTATTAATCTTCTACACGTTGTTACCTCACGAACAATGGTCAATGCCAGGTGTGCGAAGTTGGTGATGAAGGCTTGATACATCTTCTTCGAGATTGTTGTAAGGCTCACGGAGTTTGGTCATCAATTTTGCCGCTAAATGCTTGCTCGGATTTCTTTACTTTGAGTACTGCTGAATGGCTTCGATGGAATTTACTAGTGGCGGATCTTAAAGTTCAGCATGTGCAATAGCAAGTGATTTTCATGACCGTGTGCTGATGGTTATGGAGATGGCGCAATGGCGTTATTTTTACTGGGACTAGTTTCTCTCATGACCCTGCTGCTTTCATCTTGTCCCAAGCACATTCGTTCAATCTTGCTTGAGGAAACCTCAACAAGGGAGGGAGAATTGTTGAGCATCCGAAAATTTTTGTTCGCTGGACTCTCCCGAGTGAATCATGGGTCAAAGTTAATTCAGATGGGGCTGTGTGTCATGCCTCCAAAAGAGCTTGTGCTGGTGGGTTAATTAGAGATGATAATGGTCAATGGCTTCAAGGATTTGTTCATAGCATCGGTATATACTCGATGAGGCTAATTGGGTCGTTGATGGCCTTGCTGCTCTTTATTTTTTCCTTTCCTGTTGTTTGTCATTTTTTGATGTTCCTCCGCCTGTTATTTCTTCTTTAGTTGCTGATGATGTACGGGGTTTTGCTACTCCCGACTTGTCCCTAATTAGCCTCTTTTAATATATTCAGCGCATAGTTGCCTTTTTTCGATCAAAAAATACAATAAAAATAATAGAAACTAAAATATTGTGCCTTGCCAAACTCAATTTTCTACATGTCCACGTAAAAAAGGAAAAGATATCTATTTTAATAGTTTTAAAAAAGTAGGGGAAAAGTATCATATCAATGGAAAAACAAACGTGGTTTCTATGTTAGGTACAAAAAAACATAAAATTTAATATTTGTGTAAGGTTAGTCTAATTTCAAAAGTAAGTTAAAACCCCATTTCGGATTTACAACCTTTTTTTTTATCAAACCCATTTATGACAACCATCAAATTTTTTAAAAATAAATCCAAGACCCCTCTCAATCCATTTCAAGCCGATCCAGACATTTCTTTCTACGATGAGGAGCTGGTGTGGGCGATGATCGAGTCGTGTCTAGTCGAGGTCGTGGTTGTGTCAGAGGCTCTTAAAGATCCCTCATCTAGATGGAGGTAATGTCATGGTGGTCCATTGTGCATTCCCCATATGGTTTTGACTAATTTTTCCAGCATACTAGTGTTATTTCTTTCGGTAGTGTTTTGCTCAATCCTCCTCTGCTTAATCAATATTTGATTGGATGTAAGGTTTCTGTTTTGCTTGTTTGTAGTTTTTTTATTTGTGTTCTCTTGGTGGATTGTCTGGCTTCCAATTTATTTCAACCTCTAGATCTACTAAACATGTCTAGTACATCAATTTCTTTCCTATCACAATTTTTTATCTTCACATTAGATCTTTATCGAGATTTAGTGCAATTTATATTGTATTCGCTAATAAAATTATAAAAATACTTAATGTAACAAGTAATTTAGAGTTGGTGAGTGTTTTAGCACTTGTAATTTATCCCAAAAGATATTCCATCACAAATTATTTTTTTAACTCAACAAAATTATCGAAACATCTTGGTAGATGATGAACCTCGCGTTTAAAAATTCTGACAGTACTATAAATGTTGTACTTCATATTTGAATCCAAATACAATCTGTTCAATTTGTTCTTTTCTAAGGTAGAGTCGGATGACTCACCCATTGTTAGAGTGGAACATATGATCAATCAATTGGAAAAAAGTTGAGGAAAGAACTTATGAGTTTTATGCAGCGGAAGGAGTTAGGGTTTTGAAGACCTTTGCTTCGATACCACGTCACATGAGAGAATTTGGAATGAGATGATTGCATTGATTTTCTCATGATCATAAATATATAGGGTTATTAGATCTCTGTAGAGAAATATTCTATCTAAATATAGAGATCAATAATGGCCATCTTGGAGAGTAGAAATAGGAATGACGCTTTTCCCAACGCCCTTGTGAAGATGTCGGTTGGTTGTTGAGACATCGAAATAAGATTAGTGACAAGATGACTAGTAATAATCAAATCTTTAACGAAGTGACGATCAATTTCAAAATGCTTAGTCTATCCATGAATTATTGGATTCGCGACAATGTGAAGTGTAGCCTGTCGGCCTATCACGGTATAAATAGACTAGCAAAGAATGAAAAATGTCATGAGACAATAATAGAGACATAAGCCACTTCAATTCAGGGCAAGTGGATGCCATAGACCGATATTTAGCCTTTGTTGATGATATAGCAACTATCACCTGCTTCTTAGTCTTCCAAGAAATAGGAGAGTGCCTAAGAGTAATGAAATAACCAGTGATGGACCGACGTGTTAATGGACAAGATGCCAAATTAGAATCACAATAAGCACGGGAACACAGATCACTGGAACTGGATAAAAAGAAATTGTGACTAGGATATCCCTTTAAATAGCGAACCACTAGAAGAGCTGATCGCCAGTGAGCCTCCTTCAGTTGCTTCATGAATTGAGATAAAGTATGAACTGAGTAGCATAACTCTGGAAATGTAATAGTAAGGTAAATGAGGTATCCTATGAGACGCCTAAAGCTCTCTAACTGATTGAAATCTGGGTTTTGAAAAGAAGCAATCTAGTGATCGGAGTCCATTGGAAACTCACGTGATTTAGAACCAAATAATCATGCCTCTACAATGATCTCAAGAGTGTACTTTCATTGATTTAAGATAATACTCAAAGAATTACGAGAAATCTCCAACCTATGAAATTTGTTAAAGGACATAAATCCTTCATAAAGAAGCAATTGCTGAGATAATCTTTGAATGAAGAAATAGCTTGTGGGTTATTTCCAGCAACGATGAGTTCATCAACATAAATTAAGACATGTAGAATATTACCTCCTTTGGTAAAAAAAATGAGTAATCAGCTTTACTCTGATGGAATCCGAAAGCACGCAAAGCTGAAGCAAGCTTGAATAACCAATTGCGAGGCGCTTATTGTGAGCCATACAAGGATTTCTAATGTTAGCATACATGACAAGGAAGAATACCGGTTGAACTATGAGGCAGAATCATGTAAACATCTTCATCTAAATCACCATGTAGGAAAGCATTATGGGCATATATTTGATGAAATTCCCAATTTTAAATAGCACTAAAAGAAATATCCGAACCGTGCCCATTTTAGCAAACATGTGCGAAGGTTTCAATAAAGTCAACTCCCTAAACCAGCCGATTTCCAAAGACAACAAGAAGGGTTTTATAACACTCAATAGAACCATCAGAATAGTATTTAATTCGAAATACCCACTTACAACCAATCATCTTCTTACCCAAAGGTAGCTGAGACGAGACCCATGTTCGATTGTGTGCAAGAGCATCCAGTTCGGTTTGCATAGTAGTGCACTAGTGCTCATGTTGTATGACGTCATTTAAATTTCATGGCTCACAATATGCAATTATGTTAGCAAGATAATACACTTGTTTGGGCGAAAAATTATCATAAGATACAAAAGGAGTAATGGAAAATACACTTGTTTGATGGAGCGGTGAGCAATTGGAGTAGGGTTTCGAAATGTGGCTGAATTATGTTGCATACATGATCTCGAAGAAGAACGGAAGGTTGCCGAGTTTGAGTGCTCTGCCGAATTACTAAGTGATACAGAGTGATAAGCCTCAACAACAAGTGGACTCCTCCTTGCGCCATAGGACCCGCTGTTAGGCGAGACCGGATCAGGGGGTGCCAACAGTGTTGTGACATCCATATATAGTAGGCTCGTGATCATAGATTGATAGATGAGAATTTGGGACAGACAAGGTCGTAGCTAGACTCGGTTCCGACCAAGTAAAGAAATCCTAAAAAAAAACACATCTTGAGAGGTAATGATGAGAATCAAGGATCTGTTCTCTGACGACACCGCGCTTAATTTCCCTTTGCGCGGCTAGCCCAGGGTTATTAAAAACCACTTCTTGATTCTCTGGGATTGATTCGAACATATAATTGAGTGGATCGAGTACTCGTTTCCCCCAAACGACGCTAATTGTTAGTGTACAAAAATTCGCCTTTAATGCACTAATTGATTACTCCTTCTTCACCTTCCGTTCCAACTGCTTCTTCAACCTAGAACCTGCAAAACAATGGACAAAGGGGTCGAGGACCTCTTAACCCACTTCCGGTGCCTAAGTCAAAAGAACAGTCGTCGATCGAGCGTCAAGGTAAAGACAAGAATTGCTAGAGAACTCATCGAATATGAGGATGTTCTTCATACACGGCGATGATGTGTATTTAATATTTATAATGGAAGAGAGAGGATAGGGGTGACCGAATCTACCCCCTAGGGCCGTCCCGTTGCGTTGTCACCCAAGCAAGTGGTATCTTGCTCCTTACTCCAACCGAAAGTTATATCTCTTCGTTAAGATAGAATCTTCCATTATGTTGAATAACCACCATATTTAATTTTATATTAAAATGCTAAAAGATATAAAAAAAGCATAATAAATAAAATACTTCTATGACGGTAAATAAAAAAAAATAATTATGATTATTAATTTTACCCGCTAACATGTATATAATCATATAACTACACATGTTTATCAAAAAAAAATCATATAACTACACAACCTTATAAATTGAGTGTGCATAACCTACGAGATTATGTTCACTCTATGCAATCATTTACACTCGGTTTAAAAAACATGCCCACTTCGTTATCATATTGTGCACTCTCAGATGTAGGATTATGTACACTTAGTTGTAACATCTTACACCTTAATTATAAAATATTTATTTTATTCAAATAAAATTTTGCCGTGTTGAATTTTTGTGTATTCTCATGTGATCCATTTTTATATAAAAATATTTTATCTTTATTGTTTTTTATTAATTTTTATAATATAATTTAAAAAAATACTCCCCTATGAAACTTTAAAAAATTTAAAAATTCGTGATACAACTACTGAACTACATAAAACATATAACCACACAGAAGTACAGAACTACAACTATACTTAGAACTAACAATAAACCACAGCTTTGCCAAACCCTTGGACAATTAATGTATTTCGTCGGTTCATGATCTAGCACTGATTGATGTTCTTTTTACTGCTTGTTATATTTATTGTTTATTTTGTGTCGTTTTGTTCGATTATCTAGCAATTAATCTAGCTAGATATCTTCCATAGCCGAATCGAAAGAGATATATTTTCTAAACCATAGAGTGATGCCTATTTAAACTTAGAAATTAGAAAGAATAGGCATGAGCTTACATTGCATATATATTCTTGAGAAAAAAGTTTAAGTGTTGGAAAGAAGAAGAGAGAGTACGTCTTAGTAAGGCTTTGTGAGTAGATAAGGATTTATCATAGAGTAAACGAGTGTCAAACTACTAGAGAGGTGCAGTAGTTGACTCTAGATTACTCTTGTAAACATACTCGATCAAGAGGTCTATAAAGCAAGCTACGACTTTTAATCGACCAAGCGAGAAGTTGGAAGGGAGTAGTTTTCGCTTAGTTATCTGAGCTAGTTGGCTAAGTATTTGTTGAGAATAATAACCTATCCCACATCAGAAATCCAAAGAAATCCAGCCTATTATATATACGTACCCTTATATTAGGTTACGTCGCCTATTGACAATTCGTTTTAGGATGGAACCCCACGAGCTTATATCCTAGACCTATATATATATTGTGCAGTGCTCACGTATCCGACATGTCTCCGGTCTACCTATCTACCGGCCCATGGACTTTCATCAGTATTCCACTAAAAAATTCCACGAGTCAAATAAGTCTTTCTTTTTTAATTATTTTCATTGTGTATTTATAGACCGGCGATTTTACTGAAGTCGACGAACCAAAAGTACTAATGATCCTACAAAGTTGCAACACATGGAAGCACAGAAACAATCATGCATTCAGTTTCTCTCCATGTTAGATTGGATTTCCTTCTGCATAAATTCGGTTTTGTTAGGGTTTTCCAATGTATTGAGAATTCGAGTTTTATTCTCATGCTTCGAGTATCGATTTGGTAGTTTCCATATTGGTATGTTTCGTTTTAATTTGTATGTTATTATTCCTCTCATCGATTCACCTTTTGGAATTTAGTGATTCAAATTTGAGTTGAAAACATCTCACATATTTATGTTGGAACTACTTAATTGGCCAACTTTCATGAAAATTGACTTGTACGATCGAGCTTGTGTTGTATTACACCGGCCAATTATAGGGTATGGAGTGATATGTCCACAAATAGTTATGAATTCAATACTAGTGGATCATTTAAATCCATTGAATCTTTATTACTAATTTAACTTAACTGGTAGTTCATGACATTTGAAGGTCGCATGTTCAAATCTCTTCCTCGACCCTTATCAAGAAAAGACGAAATAACTCGAAAGAAGTATGAATCTTTTGCTAAAACCCAAGTGAAATTGAATTATCAACGGAGTCTGTACAGTTTCGGATTGATTCAGGTTCAGTAAACAATAAGTTTTCCATATTCCTGATGGATCCCATCTTTCTCATTTAACGATCAAAGTATAATTGAGGCTCTTACTTTGACGAGTGATCATTTTTTTTGCCCGAAATTTCTTTCACTAACCGAATCTAGAATCCCCATATAAGACCTTATATATGGATTTAAAATACAATTACCATTTACTTTTAAGATCGGGATTCATATCAACATGCATTTTTTATCACATGTTTATAATGAGTAAACGAAATCGATACGATAATATTTGTTATCATATCGATTTCGTTTACACATTATAAACATGTTTACCCGTTACACCCTTAACTTGAACTACTATTGAACTCAATCAACTTGACTATTCAAGAGACGTCCACCGTGGTAGATTTGCCTTTACATTATTACCATATTTAGATTTGTTGGCAAGAACAAGAGTTGGCCTACCACGAGACTGCAATTAATGAAGAGCAGTGAAGAAAAGGAGTGGTACGATCAGTAAAAAAAATAGTATAAAAAAGTTAGAAAAAAATAGAAAGACAATAAATTAAAAGAGAGTTCAAGTGAGATTAAGGGTGCGTTTGGCAGGCTCAAATTTAGCAAATAAACACCCCACGAGACTGTTATCGTTATTTTTTTTTTAACTTTTTCACTTATTTTTTTAAGAAAATGAACATCCATAATCAAATTCCTACCGAACACCCGGCGCCTAACTTATCAAAAAATAAATTAAACACTCAATTTTAGCACATACTTTCAGCACCTAATTTCAGCATCAGCACCAATAATTATTAGCTCTATCAGCACCATAAGCATCAACACCGATAAGTACACATTTGTCGAACGGACCCTAAGTTGGGAAAATTCATGCATAAAGACAAAAAAAATAGAAGAGTAATAGGAATGGACTGATTTGTGGGTCTACATATGATCAATTTGTGGTTGGCCCCTTGTAAAAGGATTCACCATATCTTTATGATCCCTAGCATTAGGCAATGTCTTACCTAACCCAAAAAACAAAACATAAATGATCCGATTTAGAACTATCAAAACACGCCAAAACTTTATAATATAAAGTTAAGTGTGTATAATTGGACATCACCTTTTTAACATATAAACACAAATTACCAGATTAATAAATGACCCAAATCAAATTTGGCCCATTTAGATTGTTGAAGGTTGGTTTAGATGGGAAACAAGCTAGGTTGTTGGTGACAAATAATACAAACTGAATTTGTGGTTCAAATTGGTGATACATATATATCTAATTTTGCAAATGCATGAGCAAAAAAAAAAAATTGCATTCAAATATGAGTTGTAATTAGCATGGTCCTAGCTATATGAGCCCTCTCTATCTAGCAATTAGGCCGCGCGTTGCGCGGCGATTATAAGACGAGACTTCATTAGTGTAGAGATATGGAAATGACATTTTCGTAATTTTATTTAAAGGAGCATGTTTTTTTGGAAAAGGAGTATGGAAATGACATTTCCGTGGAAAAGGAATATGGAAATGGCATTTCCGCAAATTTATTTAAACGGGCAAGGTTTTTTTGGTATTAATTTACTTGACTTGAGGCCATCCAATGTCTTAAAACTTGTTTTATTACACCCACACGGTAGTGCAACACGCATTTTTAAGTAATTGGATGGACGGTCAGATGTTACTAAATTGAACGGCTAGAATAAATGTAAGTTGAACGTTTTTCGAGACATGTCAAAATTACCCGTTTAAATCCGAATATCACCTAAGTCGGGCACGCTTTTCCAAGAAAATATATTTTTTACGAGCCGCTTAGAAGCAAAGTAACTTGGACACGTTTTTCAAGACATGTCAAAATTACTCGTTGACATCCGAATATCACCTAAGTCGGGCACGCTTTTCCAAGAAAATATATTTTTTTCGGTCTCCCCGAGAGCGAAGTAACTTGGACACGCTTTTCGAGACATGTTAAAATTACCCGTTCAAATCCGAATATCACCTAAGTCGGGCACGCTTTTCCAAGAAAATATATTTTTTATGAGATCGCTTACGAGCGAAGTAACCTGGACACGTTTTAGACATGTCAAAATTACCCGTTCAAATCCGAATATCACCTAAGTCGGGCCCGCTTTTCCAAGAAAATATATTTTTACGGTCTCCCCGAGAGCGAAGTAACCTGGACACGTTTTTTGAGACATGTCAAAATTACCCGTTGACATCCGAATATCACATAAGTCGGGCACGCTTTTCCAAGAATTTTTTTTTACGAGCTCGCTTACAAGCGAAGTAACCTGGACACGTTTTTCGAGACATGTCAAAATTACCCATTTAAATCCGAATATCACCTAAGTCGGGCACGCTTTTCCAAGAAAATATATTTTTACGACCTCGCTTACGAGCGAAGTAACCTGGACACGTTTTTCGAGACATGTCAAAATTACCCGGTTACATCCGAATATCACTTAAGTGGGGCACGCTTTTCAAAGAAATATATTTTTTATGGTATCCCCGAGATTACTTAAGAGCTAAGCAAGAACGACACGAATTTCGAGTAACATTAAAATAACAAATCGGATTATTACACCCACACGATAGTGCAACACGCATTTTTAAGTAATTCGATGGACGGTCAAATGTTACTAAATCGAACGGCTAGAATAAATGTAAGTTGAACGGTTAGATAAGATCTATATTGTGATTTTATTTATCAACGGTCGGATAGTGTTGTGATATCCAAACTCTTATAGTTTTATGGATATGGATATGGATATGGATTATCGATTTTTAATATTTTAATCTATCAAATTGATACCTCAAAGTCTGTCCTATTAAAAAATATTTATGCAATTATTAAAGGAACAACACTCTTCTAATTTCTCTTACTTTCCTAGCCATTTTCACAAAACAATTAAAAAACTGAAGCATGATTGCCAATTGCCATTAGTAAGTGCTATACTGCTAGCCCGTTGGTTTAGTGTTCGGACCGAGTTGTCATTATTTAGAGCGAGAAGCTCAAGAACAGTAGCTTAATCCAACCCAGAAAATTGACTAAACCTTCCCAAATCTTTGCCTCAACTAAGATGGTGATCCCAAATTACTAACACAACAAGAACAAGAGGAAGGGGTGAGAAGCCACTCTTATCGGCAAGATGCCATCGACAATGAAAACCATTCGAAGTCGAAGACGCATGTCGGCTTGTTGGTCAAGCCATTTCAGGTTTTTGTTACACTTGAGAGTCAAGTTTCGCTGCCTTCTTGTGGGTGTCCAACCCCTTCCATTATTGGTGTCTCGTTTGGCTGGGAGTCGTCTTCCGTGTTCGCCAATCCGCATCCAGTTGTTTTGTACTGGCCTCCAGTCACCGGTTTATCCGGTCTCTCGATTCATCAAGCCTGTTTGGTGAATCGGATTCTTACCATATCCAAAAAAAATATTTTTTTCACCTTTACGATTAAAATATGCTCCACTGGCTTTGTATGAAGTATATTTTATTGATGGAGACAAATTGATGGACCCTCCTTTTGTTGGGTAGAAATTATTGATGGACCATACTATTTGCGCCCAAAAACGCTCAAAAACGTTCATCACAAAATCATCTACACTACTTTTGCGCTCAACTATATATATCACCATATATCATTCTAAGGACAATACACAAACAAAAACCATCCTCTCCTCATTTAGTTGCAACCACAATTACACACAACATATATGGCTCCCCAAGCTCCCTCAAAACCACTTGATGACAAAGAGCTCAAACTCTCCCTACCAAAAGAGATATGGTTTGGCGCATACCCTATGTACCAATACCAAGGGTTTTGGTGCCCGGTTCTCGAACCCACCATTGCCTTTCAAAATCACTTTCAATCTCAAGACACGGATGTCATCCTTGCTAGTATGCCTAAAACTGGTACAACCTGGCTCAAATCCCTTCTCTATGCCATTGTCAATCGCCAGTGCCAGTCTCTTTCTGAGAGCTCCTTACTCAAGCACAACTCTCATGAGCTTGTTCCACACTTGGAGTTCAGGACCTATGTCAAAAGCAAGAAACCCGACCTATCAAGCATTCCAGACCCTAGGCTTTTCGCCACCCATATCCCTTATCAATCCCTTGCAGAGTCAATCAAGGACTCAAACTCCCGAATAGTTTACATATGTAGGGATCCCATGGATACATTCGTCTCGTCCTGGCACTTCTACATGCAATTGGACAATAACAAGAGCGTGAAGCCGGAAATGATCGAGGAATACTTCAACAAATTCGGTGAAGGGAAGGTTCCTTTCGGGCCCTTTGTGGACCATGCTCTAGGGTATTGGAAGGAGAGTCAGAAAAGGCCGGAAAAGGTTTTATTTCTTCGGTTTGAAGAGATGAAGGCCGACACTAAGGTGAATGTGAAGAGACTGGCAGAGTTCATTGGATGCCCTTTCTCCGCGGAAGAGGAGAAGGAAGGCGTGGTCGATGGCATCATAAGCTTGTGTAGCTTGCAATCAATGAAGGAGCTAGAGGTGAACAAGACGGGGAAGTTCTACGTCTTCATTGATAACAAGTATTTGTTTAGGAAAGGAGAAGTGGGAGATTGGGCCAACCATTTGACCCCGGAAATGGTGAGCAAGTTTACCAAGGAAATGGAACAAAAATTGGTGGGTTCTGATTTGTCTTTTGAACAAACCGTTTGACCTTTGCTTTTATCTTATGCATGAAATAAGTGATCGATTAAGCTAGCTCTGCGTACATATGAGCATCAATTACTTATGTATAGTAAGGTGATGCATGCATATGTTACACTGTCCAGTGTTGTGCTAGGTTTGTACGGTCGTAGTACTCCGTTTATTTAATTGGGCGTGTGTCTTCTTTTTCTTTTCTTTTTTTGGTTGAAAGTCTTCTTTTTCTTTTTTTGAGCAAAGGGTGTATGTCATGTTTACCTCGTTTGATGATCTAAATAATGTGTTGTTTTACCTCTCGCGTTAAATTGTCATCTGAGTGAATTAGCTGTTGTTGAAATGTGAAAAAAGATTCAACAACCATTGTATGTTTGTTGGTCAGGAAAAACATAATCCAACATCCAAAATATAGAGTATATTGATAATGGAAGGTGTTGTGAAGGCCCCGTTAATTGGTTACAATTAATGGAAACGTAAACGGAATGAAAATAAATGTAGTCTATTTGATAAAAATTTCAACTTGTTTTACACAACCTCTTATCTATTGTAAAAAAGGGTTTGCTCCACCACAATCATTCCTCCACCAAGGGGGTGGGTAACAAAATGGTGGAATCACTCCCTTCTATTTCACTTTTACAATGGACAAGTTGGATGATTTTTTTATATAGATGTATTATGACACTAAAAATGGTCTAAGTTCATTTCGTTTCCGTTTACGTTTACGTTTCCATATGTCACGGTAAATCAAACAGGGCGATAATACTAAAGTGAAACCAATCTCTTCATAAAAAATTGTATCATATGTCCCAATCTAAAATCACCATCTACCCTACTACCCCACTCATTTTTATTTTTTATTTTTAACAATTTTAAAATTTGCATAATACACTGCTAAAAGAATTTCATTTAATTTGATACGTATCTTATTATTTCTTTTTATATTTTTAAAACAATTTTTGTATGAAGATCTCACTTTTAAAAATTATTCATCTTTAATAACCTTCTAATTTTTTTTAATCATTTAATGCTCCCAAAAAACAATCTTATCTTAACAACTATAAAAGTTGTCCCTCTATATCCAATAAATGATCCATTCTCTTATAACAATCTCTACTAATATTGAATTGCAACAAATATTTAAAACCTTTTTTGAAGAAAATTAAATAAATACGTTCAAATCTTTATTCGTTATTCTAGGACTTCAAACTTCCTTAATTCCAAATAAAATAACATAATGAACAATACTTATTTTCATAGAAAATAAATGAAACATACAATACATATATTTGATTATTCACAATATTCTATGCATGAGAATCACATTAATCTAAATCTAAAAAAATAGTTTAGAAAATAAACCTAATATTGGCAATAGTTTAAGTATAAAAAGAGAAATTAATACTTGGACGGTCAAATTAGAACGTAAAACAGTTCACGTCTCTCTTAAAATAGTATACACAGATTAAATGATCAAATAACTTGTATATGTATATTTTTTAATATTTATTTCTTTTGTATAAAACAATTATAATATTCCATAACGAAATTAATGAGTATGCTTAATCACATGTTATGATATCTAAAAAGGCCGAATATTTAAGAAAATAATGAACACGTGATAGAAACTTTGTCCCGTCCAACGAACGGGTTAGCACTCTAGTTTATATTAAATCTCACTTTTAAAAATCATTCATCTTTAATAACCTTCTCGTTTTTATTAATCATTTAATGCTCTCAAAAAAATAATTTATATTAGATTAAATAGTTTGATACATTTTAATTATATTTAAAATTTGATTGAACAAACAATATACTTTTTTGAGTTTAAATGAAATTATGAAATGGGTTTAGATTACAAGTATGGAGTTTGGTTCAAATGAAACAAACTCTTATCCTGAAGTGTGAAACGAATGTACTTTGCCTAGTTGCTAGTTGTTGAAGGGTTTCTTGAAAACAAATAAATTTATAACCAAGACCCCGCTGAGTACAGGGAGGTCAGGTTCGTCCATGGGAAATAGAAGTATCTCATCTAGCTATTAATCCTAACAAAAATAAAACAAAACAAAACAAAACACACGTAGCAAGTGCTCGACACCGACCCCGATTGGGTCGGTAACGACCTAAACCTGGATGACGATGCAGAGAGAAAACCGAAAAATATGGGAGCTCAGTACCGACCTCAAGGGTGATCGGCGAAGACCTATTCGGGTAGCGATAAAACTTCGAAAAATCAATGGAAAAGAAATCTAGAGAAAAGGATCCACCACAAACAAGCTATGCATGTAAACACGAATCAAAGATCGACCAAAAATAATCTCATGAATGACTTTTTCCATGAACAAACAAGCAAAATATCTCAACTTTCGTAAAGATATAAACTTGTAACCCTACTTGTTATCTAAAGGTCTTAACTTTCGTTTCAACCAAAATATTATTCAAACACACAATTTAATCTTTCAATTTAATCATGAAGATGAACATGCCTTTAACTTTCATTCAAGGAATCAAGCACAAATAATAGGGATAAGGATAAAGATTAAAAGAGTAGTTTTAAATCAAATATTCATGCTTTAACCATGCATAACATGTCGGGTTTCACCCCAACCCTAGAAAAGTAGACTACTCACGATTCATTATGCAATTAACAATCAAAGATAAAAGAGAAGACATGAATCAAAACAAAACAAACTTCAATTGAAATAACAACTTACAAATCTCAAGACAAACTTCCAAAGCTCTCTTAAAATTGTCCAAGAGCTTGGAATAAGAGTTAACCCTAGAAAACCAACTTGCAAACTCGTTCCGTCTCTTCTCGTCCTCTCAAAAATGTCTCTCCCTTTGAAAACAACTTAAAAGGCCCTTAAATAGTGGTAGGAATATTCTCATAAGGAAACTAAATCTTATCTTAAGAGACCCATAAATAAAACATATAATAAAACCTAACTTAAGGCGCAAGTTTAATTCTGCGAGGCACGGAGGCGCTCAGCACCGACCCATAGTGGGTCGTCATCGACCACGACCTGCCCTTGATCTCTTCATTTCTTTGCTCGAAACTTACCCCAAAGCTCGGTTCTTCTTCAATGCTTCTTCCTTAAACGTCCTTGGTCTTCTTAGACTTCTTTAGACTCCTTCTAAGACATCTTCATCTTGCAAACTTTATCTTGAAACTCATCAAATCTCCAAAGATCAACATCTCTCGTCCTTCTAGCAACACCACCACAAGACAACTCTAACGCTACCTCCTAGAAAGCTTGAAAAATCGGGATATCTCCTCCTCAACGCTTCAAATTCCTACAAAAATAACAAACAAGCACAAACGACTCCAACTCTCGAAAGAGGGTCGGAGTAATATGCAAAACAACACAATAAACCTAGAAAAGACTCAACCTAACTAGAAGATACCCACAAAAACTAACTAAAAAGTGCGACATCAAAATACCCCATACTTAGACTTGCTTGTCCTCAAGCAATTACTCAACATGCATCACTACCAAATAACAAAACTCAAGAATCACCTTTAAAGAAACAGAAGCACAAGTAGAATAATGAACAAACAACTTCCACATCATAGCACACATGAACATTCTAAGCGATCACAATCCAACCTCACCAAGGAATGTGTCTCACTCAACTCTCAAAGTGTTTAGGGTATATCAATAATCACTCGACTCAAATTCCAAACACAAAATCTCATAGTCAATGGAACTTATATTACCAAACTCTCCACCGAAGAAATCAAAACAAGTCAAATCATCAAATGAACTTAGGGGGCTCAATGAAAACTTCAAAGAAGCTTCATTTGGCCGGGTTGTAATGGGGCTTGGTAAAGACAATTAGGGCGTGGAAATATTTTGGCCTTGTGGTGCTAACTAATATGGGAACCAAGACTCCTAGATTACACAACACTTAACCAACACCCTTCTTCTTACATTTACCAAACACTTCAAACTTTTCAATACACTTCCCTTTTCACCTATTTTTATTGTCTTTCTTCTTTTCTTTACTTAGAAGGCTCCGGACTCTTGCACTTATTACATGATTCACCCCGTCTTTATTTGATTTTTTTTTGGGGGGGGGGGGATCGATGACGAGCTGGTTTGTGCACTTCGAGCCCGAAACGCTTCATACCTTAATTTTCTAAAGACAATACTCCTTCTCTACCTCTCACAATCACTTTGTTTTCTCCCAACCAATCCATTACAATCTTCAACAATCCATTCTAAGTCCTAATTCCCGGATCAAAGGGTCAAGCTTATCATGGCTAGGGAATTTTTGTGGAGCTAGAAATAGGCTTTAAGCTCAAAACAAGGGGTTACAACAGAGGGATCATGTAAGGTAGGAAAGGGAATATAATAGGCTTATAAAAAATAAGTTCAAAATCATTTGATTCAATCAAGTAATGAACACATCTCCATTGGTTTCAAGTTTAAAATAACCATGCCGTTGTCAAGTGGTAAATTGCATTTGGAAGAGTAATCACACATGAAAGAGAAAGGAATAAGATATACATCCTTTATAAGCCAAAAATATCTCACTTAAGTTCAATTTTTTGGACTGCTTTCACTTAGAAATATGCATGCTCAATATCGATTATAAGCTCAAAACTCAAAAAGCAAAATCATGGTTTAGGGAATTCTTAAAGCATGCTATAGGATTTACATGAAGATTCAAGCAATTTCCGTCCTAGGACATCTAAGAAAAAGGGCATTTATCCATCTAAAATCAAAAAAGAAAAAGACTCAAGCAAAACTAGACTTAAACACACGAAAACACAAAAGCATCAACAAAACTCAAGACAACACATGACTCAAACAAGTAATCACCCAAACCACCCCATACGTAAAACATCAATGTCCCCATTGATTAGAAAAGTAAAGAGAAAGGAAAGAGAAACTAACTTGGACACTTTGAGGGCGTTAGTAGAGGAAGAGAATCACTCTTGAGAAGGATTAGGAGTCGAAGGTGGAGCGGGGAAGAGTTGTTGTGCCAACCAATTGTTATATTCCACTTGAGCATTCCACCTTGCAACATCTTGCTTGTGGTCTTCATAATACTCAATCCGGAAGTCTTGAAGCTCGTGTTGGTGGTTGACAAATTGGTTGTGGTGGTCGTTAAGCGCCCCATAGTGTTGGTGTTGGTGAAGCATTAGGGCGTCCATCTTAGCTAAGAGGAGAGAAATGTCGGGGTTGCCACCCGAACTCGACCTGGTATGATATGTGCCTTGTCCTTGAAAATGACAGTCGCCGGACCCATCAAAGCCATAGGGGTGTGAGTAATAGAGGACCATGTCAGTTTGAGATCCCATCGTGAAGTCCATTGGGTCGGCACCATGTGTTGATGGTGGGTACCGCCCTCTGCTGGGTCGTAACCGACCTCCTGTGGGTCGTCCCCGACCCCCCCCCCCCCCCGGGCTGGTCACTTGATGTTTCCCACTCGAATACATGCTCTCTCGGTGGTGGGTTAGACTCAGCTCTCTGATACCTGCTTGGCTGTCGTCTAATCCTCTCATCAACTCGGGCATTTGGCACCAAAGGGTAAGGTGCGGGAGCCCATGTATCATACCAATTAGGCCGGTAGAAAAGCTCAAGATTCTCCTTGGTGAGCACCACGTCATGTGTCGTGTTCTCATCAATCTTGAATTTGTTGATGAAGCCGGCAGCGGATTGGAAGATAACCTTAGCATTTGTGTAGTACTTCACCTCCATAACAATGACCCTCTTTGAAGAATAGGCGGAAAGTTTGATCTTTAAGGACTTGGCAAGTGTGGGTGGGTTGGGCATGGTGGCTCGTGATGGAGGTGGCAAACTCGTACCCCAAATTCATTTGCTTGGGCGTTTCAAAGAGCATTGTGGCTAAGCACGCAATCTCTTGCTTGTGGGGGCGCGAGAACTCGTACCTTGGTAAAATTGTGGAGCCGAGGATGCGTAGGAGAATCCTGAAAACCGGGCTAGAAATGAACCGACCGGGAAGGGCGTTGGTGGGGAATTCAACCCTACCGGTGAGGTAATGCCACAAATGCTTGGTGGGGAAGTCCTTTGCTATATACACCCCTGACGGTGCACGGAAGCCAAGATGTTTGTTGAACTTTTTTATGTCCATCTCATGATGCCTACTGCCAAGTTGAAATCTGACCATGGATTTGTTGAAATCGGGTTCATCCGGGTACAAGCAAAAATCAGACATGAACTCGAACGTGAGAGCCACGTAATGTTCCTCAATAAGATGCAAGATAAGGTGTTGAGCTCCGATCCAAGAGAAGGCCTCAAGCACCTCCGCATGGAAACCAATCTTATCGGCGCCGGCCCTTTGATAAGCTCGCACACTGACATCTCCTTTCCACATTTCAAGAAATCAGTCCCTTTGCTCATTGGAATCAAACTCCACACAATCCACCTTTTGCTTGTTTTTCTTTTGCTTCATGGCGGGATGACTAGATGAAGAGGCCATTGTCCTACAAAATGTTCAAACTACAAAGATAATTTCCGAAGTTATAAAGAACAAAACCAAACAAAGAGCACACATACCACCAAGGAAGCACCCCATACTTACAATAAGCAACATGCTCTAATTTTGTTAGAAAAAGTTCTCAACCAAGCATGCTTAATCATGAAAAATATGTAAGAAGAGGGGAAATCTCATGCTTTAATCACTCAAATCATGGATAATTGAGCTCAATAAGCATGCAATAATCAAGATTACGAGGCAAACGAGGTCGGAACCGACCCTTGGAGTCTTGTTATCGATCTAATACACCCTAAAACATAACCTCAACGGCACTGTTGGGTCGTGACCGACCCACTGTGGGTCGTCAACGATCATGCCGGGCAAAAAATCTTGCTCGAAATTTTGGCATTGTTACCTTAGAATGGTTACCAAAAATCGAAAAAATCATATATGATCACAATCAACCAAACAACTAAGTATCTATCAAGAAATCCACCTTCAAACCACAAATCATCATAATCATGTAGATCTAACCACTAAAGCATACAAACAACCCAAACTTCCATATTCAAACTCAAGAACACCCAAAACCTAGATTTTCAACTAACCCTTCAAAATTAATCAAGTAAAACATGAATTTAAGAGCAAGGGAGTAGAAGAACATACCAAAAATGAGTGAAATTAGAGGAATGAAAGTAGAAAAAGGGTTGTAGATGAGCACTTAGAATGGTTTAAAAATTGAGATTTGTGGGAAGGGGCCGAAGTTTTGGTTTTTGGTGATGGATTTGGACGGATTATGTAGCACAAGGGTGGAATTTGGTAGATTTGAGATATTTGAGAGGGGTAGTGATGGATTTGTGAAGCTTGGAGAGCAATGAAGGTAATGGAGTTTTTTTTGAGAGGGGGATGGGTCGGCGACGCGGGGGAAGGAAGAAGGGAGAGGTAGGGTTAAAAAGGTTTAAAAGCTCAGGGACTTACCTGCAATTTTCGGAATTTCTAAAAAATTTAACGTTTTTGCTTGAAGGGGTCGGTACCGACCGGATTTGGGTTGTCTCCGACCTCCCCTGACTTTGTTCCCTTGCGTTACAACGTGTTCCAACCCTCTCGTTCCCTTTTCGACACCTCGGGTCCCTACAAAACGTTAGTGGAGATGCAAGACAAGAATCCTAGCTACTCTAAACTAATAAAAACAAGTTAAACTAAGATGAAAAGAAAGTCCAAAAACAAAAACAAAGCGGGTTATCTCCCGTAAGCGCTTTATTTACCGTCTTTCGCTAGACGAGAAGTACCTCAACTTAGTCGGAAGATGTGAGAGCCCATGTGGCTCGAATTTCCTCATCGGGTTTGGCCCTTGCATAGTACTTCTTCAATCGATGCCCGTTGACCTTGAAAATCCCTCCATTTTCGTCTATGAGGTCGACCGCCCCATGTGGGTAAATGTGGTGAACCACGAATGGTCCACTCCATCGAGTTCGTAGTTTTCCGAGGAAAAGTCGAAGTCTAGAGTTGAAAAGGAGAACTTGATCACCGGTTTTGAAGGTCTTCGGGACGAGCCTCTTATCATGCCACTTTTTGGTTCTCTCTTTGTAAATCTTGGCATTCTCATACTCCTTGAGCCTTAACTCCTCTAATTCTTGCAAGTCCACAAATCGTTTTGCTCCGGCCGCATCGAGGTCCATGTTGAGCTCCTTACGAGCCCATAAAGCTTTGTGTTCAAGCTCGACGGGCAAGTGACATGACTTGCCATACTCAAGATTGTAGGGAGTAGTGCGGAGTGGCGTCTTGTAGGCGGTGCGGTATGCCCAAAGTGCATCATCCAACTTGGAGGCCTAATCCTTCCGTGAGCAGGAAACCGTCTTTTCCAAGATGCTTTTAATTTGTCGGTTAGAGATCTCAACTTGACCACTTGTTTGGGGATGATAAGGTGTTGCCACCTTGGGAGCTACCCCATACTTGGCCAAAAGTGCCTCAAAGATACGCTCAATGAAGTGAGAACTGTCGTCGCTAATAAGAGCTCGGGGGACACCAAAGCGGGGAAAGATGTTGGTCTTCATGAACTTGGCCACCACTCGTTCATCATTTGTTCTTGTGGCTATGGCCTCGACCCACTTAGAAACGTAATCGACTGCCATGAGGATGTACTTGTAGGGGCCCGAAGAGGGGAGGGGTCCCATGAAGTCAATACCCCATACTTCGAAGAGCTCGACCTCTAGAATTCCCGTGAGTGGGTTCTCGTTTTTCCATGTAATATTTCCTGCACGTTGGCACTCGTCACACGCCGTTACATATGCTTGAACATGTTTGAAGAGGGTGGGCCAATAGAACCCGCTTTGAAGAATTTTTGCGGTCGTTTTGAATCCCTTAGCATCCGGCACACAACGCGTGAAGATATGATCACTCCCTTGCTTGAATAGGTAGGGATTGTCCCAATAGTATTGCTTGGCGTCGTGGAGGAACTTCTTTTTAGCTTGGGAAGTCAATCCGTCGGGAATAATGCCTCCTACAACATAGTTAGCAAAATCCGCAAACCAAGGGGTTGTCACCCCTCTAATAGGATGTATAGAATGGGAAGAGAGAATGTGAAGAGAAGAATGAAGAATACTAGTAAGTACACAAGAAGAGGTAGAAAAATGACCTGAATCGACCGCAGTTAGGGTCGGAGTCGTGTTGTCTGGCTCGGAGTCGGCCGAATCCTGAATATGGGGGGTCGTGACCGACCCACTTTGGGTCGTCAATGACCCATGAGTGGTCGTACTCGACCCAGAATGGTCGACTTCGATCCGTAGGACTTCATTGCTCCAGAGGGTTTCGTCCGGGCGAGAGTCATTGATGGGTACCGTGTCTCCGGACTCCTTGATGTGCTCAATGGGCAACCTAGAAAGTTGGTCCGCCACAAGATTCTCCACTCCTTTCTTGTCTCTTATTTCAAGGTCGAACTCTTGCAATAGAAGCATCCATCGGAGTAATCTTGGCTTGGCGTCCTTCTTGTCCATAAGGTAACGGATGGCTGCATGATCGGTGTAGACGATTACCTTGAAGCCCACCAAGTACAACCGGAACTTCTCAAAAGTAAACACCATGGCGAGGAACTCCTTTTCCGTAGTGGTGTACTTTCTTTGGGCCTCATCGAGCGTCTTGCTCGCATAGTAGATAGCATGAAGCTTCTTTTCTCTTCTTTGCCCAAGAACCGCGCCCACGGCGTAGTCACTAGCGTCGCACATGATCTCGAAGGGAAGTGTCCAATTCGGAGGTTGCATGATGGGGGCCGACACAAGTGCATCCCGGATCCTATATAAAGCTTCAAGACACTCGGAAGAAAACTCAAACACAACATCTTTCATTAATAGGTTAGTTAATGGTTAAGTAATCTTAGAGAAATCTTGAATGAACCTACTATAAAATCCGGCATGGCCTAGGAAACTCCTAACATCTTTCACGGAAGAAGGGGGTGGCAATTTTTTGATTAATTCAATTTTAGCTTTGTCAACTTCAATCCCCCTTTTTGACACTATATGACCTAAGACAATCCCTTCTTGAACCATAAAGTGATACTTCTCCCAAGTAAGCACGAGTTTAGTCTCTTCACATCTCTTAAGTACTCTAGCAGGATTGGAAAGACAAGAGTCAAAAGTAGTACCGTAAACCGAGAAATCATCCATAAACACCTCCACGATATCCTCAATCATGTCGGAGAAGATGGCCATCATACACCTTTGAAAGGTGGTCGGGGCATTGCACAACCCGAATGGCATCCTCCTATAGGAAAATGTACCATAAGGACACGTGAAGGTGGTCTTCTCTTGATCATCGGGATGTATCGGAACCTGCCAAAAACCACTATAGCCATCGAGATAACAAAAATAGTCATGTAAAGCTAATCTCTCTAGCACTTGGTCAATAAAAGGCAAGGGGAAGTGATCCTTTCTAGTGGCACTATTAAGCTTTCTATAGTCTATGCACATGCGCCACCTAGTGGTAGTCCGAGTAGGAACCAACTCGTCTTTTTCATTCTCAACAACAGTAAGACCACTTTTTTTAGGTACAACATCAACCGGGCTTACCCACTTACTATCCGAAATTGGGAAGATGATACCTGCATCAAGCATTCTCAAAATCTCTTTTTTTTACCACATCCTTCATATTCGGGTTAAGCCTCTGTTGGTGCTCTATGGTTGGCATGTGTCCTTCCTCAAGAAAAATACGATGCATACACAAAGAAGGTGAGAGGCCACTCAAGTCCTCAAGTGAGTATCCAATGGCCTTCCTATGAGTCCTAAGAACATTCAGCAACTTTCCAACTTCTTCCGCATTAAGGTTAGCATTAATAATTACGGGAAAAGTGGAATTTGGGTCAAGAAACTCATACCTCAAAGCCTCGAGGAGAGTCTTAAGCTCTGGAGTAGGTGGTGGTGGTGTAACAATGTCATCATCCTTCCCATTTTGAAAAGCTTCTCAAAGTAATCACTATTGGTAAAGAGTTGCGCTTCGTCATCTACCTCCAGAAGGATCGGCTCCGACCACAAGGGGGTCGGTACCGAGCCAGAGGCATAAGCAAAATCCTCAGGAACAAGCGGAATGGGGTTTGGTGTTGAGCTAAGTGAGGTCGGTGACGACCTGGATGGGGTCGGTGCCGACCTTGCAGCTTCTTCCTCGTCCTCATCTTCTCTTGTGTAGGCGCCAAGCAAGCGCTCGATCGGATCTTCACAATCAATGTAATCTGAGCGGGTGTACGCCATTTTCACCTCCATAGCTTCATCAGTTTCTTTCATTGTTGGATTAAACTGGAACTCAACCACCTCATTGCCGATTTCAAAAGTAAGGAGGCCCTTTTTCACATCAATGATAGCTCCGGCGGTTGTAAGGAATGGTCGCCCAAGAATGATCGGGACGACGGGATCTTCCGGCATCTCCATAACAATAAAATCATTGGGCACAATGAACTCTCCGACTTGAATTGGGAAATCGTCGACAACACCGGTTGGCTTCACACAAGAGTCGTCCGCCATATAGAGCCTCATATTCACCGGGACCAAAGGACCCATGTTGGTTTTGGACCATATAGAGAGAGGAAGGAGACTAGCACTTGCACAAAGATCACATAAAGTTTTAAAGCGATGAGCACCTATACCAATAGTAATTGCAAATTTACCCGGATCGGCGAGTTTCTCCGGAAGCTCTAGAGGTCGCACCTCATCGGTCAACTCGGACATCGAACGCTTCTTTAACAAGATCTCTTTAAGAAATTTGGTATACGCGGGCATCTCATTCAAAGCTTCGACAAAAGGAATGGTGATGTTGAGCCCTTGAAGAACCTGCACAAAACGCTTGAATTTTCCTTCCGTGGAATCCTTAACCTTCTTGTATGGGAAAGGAAGCACCTTCGTTGTTGATGTAGAAGGAACGGATGTAAGAACACCGGGAAGTGGGTTGGTCACGACCTTGCGTGGGTTGGTGACGACCTCCGCTTAAATGGAGATAGGGTCTGTGACGACCCTTGGTGGGTCGGTAACGACCTCCTCTGAGCTAGGTCGGTTCTCTTCGTCTGCCGCTTTCTTGCTTGTACCTCGATCCGATAACTTCTTTCCGCTCCTCAGATGGACCGCAACAATTTGACCTCTCGGATTCTCATCGGGATGGCCCGGTAAATGCCCTTGAGGTCGTGGAATTTGGGCTCCTTGATGAGGTATTTTCGGTGGTTGTTAATACCTATCAAAGAAACCTAACTTAACCAACTCAGTAGAGCGGCAAGTAAGGGTCGATCCCACAGAGACTCTTGTATTTGTGTTATTACTTGTATGCCAAGTAACTAATATGGGGGGTTTATTGATTGAAAGTCTAAACTACTATGCAAATTGAAAACTAACTATGAATGCAAATATGATTGAGTTTAACAAATATGAGAAAAGCGTGTTCAACTAATTAGATCCATCATGATATTGCTTTATTGATCATCGATTCTCTTGATTCTCTTCTCACTTGAACAATCTATTGTGGATAGTGATCCTACTAAGGACTAAAACCCAAACTTCATATTTAGTTGATAGAACTACCAGTCTAACAACCCTAATTATTCAACAATTTAGAAGACCTTCTAGATTCAATTAAATAACAGCATGATGATTCAAGTTATCAATAGAAACAAACACTTAGAGCAACCAGACATCTAAGTGACTTGTGAATTTATTCTCTCCTTTAACCAACTTGTCCAACCGGTACTAAATTGATTAAAGTCTACTCTTGATCGAATTAACTCCAACCGGTAATTAATTAGATTCAGTGTTAACTAGAAATTCAATTAGGTGATCAATCTAACAAAACCCTAGTTTAAATTCAATTAAACACAGGGAATAAACTCTATTCAAGGTTGTTGAGAATCAATCAAACCTCACAACTATACACAAATCATGACTTCAATAATTAGTCAAACACAAGAGAAAATTAGCAATGCATAATTGAATTGAAATCAAACTTACAAAGGTTCAAAGGTTCTTCCTTGAGAGAAAACCCTAGCCTCCAAAAGTGTGATCAAAAGTTATGAAAATAAAACTAACATAAAGTATTTATATGTCTCTAAAAATATCCCCAAACATTATATCTTAATCCTCATACTCGGGTTCATAAGCCCAAACACCAACATGTTAGAGCCCAAAAACAGTACCGGCCCAAACTCTTGTCCGCTGAGAAGCTCCAGATTGCGCGACTTTGCACAGGATTACGCGACCGCGCAATGTCCTCCCCGCGCAATCACTCGCCAGTTGAGATTGCTCGGGCACATTGCTCAGGGTCATCCCGAGCTTTGGACTTGTTCTTGGCTCGGTTCTTGCTCTTGATTAGCTCTTCTTCATCCATCATCCTAGCACTCCTTAGCTCCTTTAGATCATCCACCACCGCCATGGTCAATCTGTACTCGCCCCGCTGTTGCTCCTGAACCTAAAAACCTATAAAACCGAGCAAACCAGCGCATAATACCCGACAACACAAAAACCTAAAAACTACATAAAAACTAACCTAAACTTAACTAAAACATATATAAAACATGCATCTAAACTACTCCTATATGCAAGCTATCACCGCTAAGTCACCAAGTTGGGAGTTCACATTCTTCCTCCATGCTTCAAAGTCTCCCAATTGAGTTTGAACTCCTTTAAGATCGGTGCGGACGCCATTCATTCCCTCAAGGAGTCCTTACGCCCAAGCTAGTGGCTCTTGATAACCGGGATGTCTGTAAGGAGGGGATCTTTGCTCTTGTGGCTGATTTGGAAAACCTTGACCGTGGCCATTTTTGTTCCATTGAGGAAAATTGTTGTTGTCGTTCCTTCCCGGATAAGCATTGTTCTGACCTCGGTAGGACCCTCGCATACAATTCGCCTCCGCATAAGGTTCGGCGGCCCGGACTTGATCCACGTTCGTACAAGAAGTGGTAGTATGAGCTTGGGAACCACATTCTTGACAAGGATGAGCAGTGGATTTGAAGTGGTTTACTTGCTTTTTGAGCCGGTTAATCTCATCTTGCATGAATTGAAACCTCACATCTTGATCATTCGGTTCAGCATTAGGGTCATAAAGCTTCTTTATCGGAACCTTGACGGCTTGTTGAGTGCCATACATTGCATCATAGTTGGTGAGTTTGTCCAACAAAGCCCAAGCTTGATCGGGATCCATCTCAATGAACCCGCAATCGGTGTGAAGGTTGATTCGGTCCTTTGTAGCGGCATTAATCCCCTTAAATAAAATCTCCTGAAGCACATAGGGTGGTTGTCCATGAGTAGGACATTGCCGAAGAAGTTCCTTAAACCGCTCCCAAGTTTCCACAAAAGTTTCATTGGGAAGTTGCTGATAAGAAGTGATGCGCTTTCTTAGCTCTGTAGTCTTGGCCGGTGGAAAGAAATTTGTCAGAAACAGGTCGTGTAAAGCCTTCCATGTAGTAATCGACCTAGGATGTAAGCTTTCGAGCCAAGTAAGAGCCTTTCCGGAGAAAGACCACTTGAACGCCTTTAAGAGCACATATTCAAGTGACACGCCATCGACAACGATGGTGTCACATAAGTCGGTGAAGTTCTTGATATGCTCCATGGGACACTCGGTGGGCTTGCCCTCAAATTGAGATCTCTTGATAAGAGTGATGAAGTGAGACTTGATCTCAAAGGCGCGCTCAATTTGAGGGAGGACAATAGCTGATTCAGGAACCCTAAATTCCGGATGCATGTATTGCTTTGCGTTTCGCGGAATAGCATCGAGTTGTTCTTGAGAACGGGTCGCAACAGCCGCTTGAGCATCACAATCCCTTTGAATACCTTTCATCTGAATGCGAAGGTCAGCCATCTGTCGAGCAAGTTCCTCAGCGTTGGCCATTGCTCTTCGTTCTCTTAGCCTGCGGTGAAGGGTTCTCTCAAGTTCAAGATCAAAAGGAAAATGGTTGACTCCTCTTCGCGAACTAGAGAGCATACACCTGCACTCACAAACACGAGAAAACGGATTTAGTAAACACTAAAGGGTATGGGCTATTCCCAAACCTGAAAGATAACTAGACAAAGAAACTAAACTAAATCCCCGGCAACGGCGCCAATTTGTTGAAGGGTTTCGTAACAACAAATAAATTTATAATCAAGACCCCGTTGAGTACAGGGAGGTCAAGTTCGTCCACGAGAAATAGAAGTATCTAGTCTAGCTATTAATTCCCAAACCCGAAAGATAACTAGACAAGGAAAATGGTTGACTCAGCGTTGGCCATTGCTCTTCGTTCTCTTAGCCTGCGGTGAAGGGTTCTCTCAAGTTCAAGATCAAAAGGAAAATGGTTGACTCCTCTTCGCGAACTAGAGAGAATACACCTGCACTCACAAACACGAGAAAACGGATTTAGTAAACACTAAAGGGTATGGGCTATTCCCAAACCCGAAAGATAACTAGACAAAGAAACTAAACTAAATCCCCGGCAACGGCGCCAATTTGTTGAAGGGTTTCTTAACAACAAATAAATTTATAATGAAGACCCCGTTGAGTACAGGGAGGTCAAGTTCGTCCACGAGAAATAGAAGTATCTAGTCTAGCTATTAATCCTAACAAAAATAAAACAAAACAAAACACACGCAGCAAGTGCTCGGCACCGACCCCGACTGGGTCCGTAACGACCTAAACCTGGATGACGATGCAGAGAGAAAACCGGAAAATATGGGAGCTCGGTATCGACTTCAAGGGTGATCGGCGACGACCTATTCGGGTAGCGATAAAACTTCGAAAAATCAATGGAAAAGAAATCTAGAGCAAAGGATCCACCACAAACAAGCTATGCATGTAAACACGAATCAATGATCGACCAAAAATATTCTCATGAATGACTTTCGCCATGAAAAAACAAGAAAAATATCTCAACTTTCGTAAAGATATAAACTTGTAACCCTACTTGTTATCTAAAGGTCTTAACTTTCGTTTCAACCAAAATATTATTCAAACTCACAATTTAATCTTTCAATTTAATCATGAAGATGAACATGCCTTTAACTTTCGTTCAAGGAATCAAGCACAAACAATAGGGATAAGGATAAAGATTAAAAGAGTAGTTTTAAATCAAAGATTCATGCTTTAACCATGCATAACTTGTCGGGTTTCACCACAACCCTAGAAAAGTAGACTACTCACGATTCATTATGCAATTAACAATCAAAGATAAAAGAGAAGACATGAATCAAAACAAAACAAACTTCAATTGAAATACAACTTACGAATCTCAAGATAAACTTCCAAACCTCTCTTAAAATTGTCCAAGAGGTTGGAATAAGAGTTAACCCTAGAAAACCAACTTGCAAACTCGTTCCGTCTCTTCTCGTCCTCTCAAAAACGTCTCTCCCTTTGAAAACAACTTAAAAGGCCCTTAAATAGTGGTAGCAATATTCTCATAAGGAAACTAAATCTTATCTTAAAAGACCCATAAATAAAACATATAATAACACCTAACTTAAGGCGCAAGTTTAATTCTGCAAGGCACGGAGGCACTCAGCACCAACCCAGAGTAGGTCGTCACCAACCATGGCCTGCCCTTGATCTCTTCATTTCTTTGCTCGAAACTTGCCCCAAAGCTCGGTTCTTCTTCAATGCTTCTTCCTTAAACGTCTTTGGTCTTCTTAGACTTCTTTAGACTCCTTCTAAGACATCTTCATCTTGCAAACTTTATCTTGAAACTCATCAAATCTCCAAAGATCAACATCTCTCGTCCTTCTAGCAACACCACCACAAGACAACTCTAACGCTACCTCCTAGAAAGCTTGAAAAACCGGGATATCTCCTCCTCAACGCTTCAAATTCCTACAAAAACAACAAACAAGTACAAACGACTCCAAATCTTGAAAGAGGGTCGGAGTTATATGCAAAACAACACAATAAACCTAGAAAAGACTCAATCTAACTAGAAAACTACCCACAAAAACTAACTAAAAAGTGCGACATCACTATTGCACTTTTCATATAAAAGCGCATTGTAAAATACAAAAAGTGCAATTTGAAAAGTGCACTATAATAAGTAAGAAGAGTGCACTGCAAAGTACGAAAAGTGCAAATCCGAAAAAGTAAGTGCACTCCAAAGTAGAAAAAGTGCACTGCTAACTAGGAAAAGTGCATTCTTTTCAAGATAAGAGTTCGTTTGAGGATATATTATTTACTCTACTCTAACTAAACTAATAATTCTTTGTAAAGTAAATTAAAATAAGAACTATGATATAATAACCAGCTATAATAAAATGTTCAATTTGCAAACATTACTATATAATAAATGTTTATGTATGTATAATCTCTACAACAATAAAAGTTGTCCCTCTCAAGTCAAATAAATGCACCACACATATTTATAAATTGACTATTTATAACTTGAGATTCTTCTTTTAGAAAAAAAAATATATAAACATTGTGTATGGTATAGAAACATATGAAGACATAATACCCTTTTCTTTAAAAAAAAAAGGCACAATGTCATTGTTGGTTATTCACAATTTCATATGTACGAGAATTGCATTAATTTGAATTTGAAAAAATATTATAAAATTTAAACTTGCAAAATCGGTCTCAGATTGAGCAAATAAAATCAAAATAATACTTGAACTACCAATCAAATAGATAGAAAAGAAATTTATTTATGTAGTGTGCACCGATGAAATAATCAAATAGTGTATTCATGTATGATTTGAAACATTTTATTTTGTTTTAGTTATATGATTAGGTATGGTATTTCATAATGCAATAATAAATTTTAATTTAGTACAATCATATGTTATAATTTCCAAAAACCTAGACATTTAGAATAATAACAAACATAAAATATAAAATTTATCCCGTCCAATGGATGGATTAGCACTATAATATAAGATAAATAATCTTTCTTAACTTAAGTAACTCTCAATTTTAAAAAAAAAATTAAAAAAATTATATTATATATTTTCCATACATGCATGGTATGGGATCTGTACTATTTATAATGTAGGATCGTCGATACTTAAACGAGTCGGCGGCTCTTGCAAAGTCGTCAACTTTGAGTAACAGTAGAAGTCACCAACTTTGGTAAAGTCAGTGACCTTGAAATAAGCAGCGAAATTTATGAATTGCAAGAAAACATACTAGAACACAACGATGTGTAGTGAAAACTCCTTGTAAACCAACTGGTTTACTCGGAGAAAAACCACTCCCTTCCAAGCTTCACACTCGGTCAGATTTCAAGAGCATGTTAGGCTCGCTCTATTGATTCTTTGAGTTGTTACAAAGCTCTCATGTGTACAAGATTAAATCCCACAATCCTCGAACCACGCTCTACCTTTGCCTCTCACAACTCTCAACCTCACGCTATGCCTAAAAACTCTTGACTACACCACTCGATCGAATCCCACGATCGAGTCACTCGAAGAACCAACTTTCTCTCACAAAATACACAAGATGCTTGTTGACGAGCAAAATTTCATGAATTTAAATTTTTCATGATTTTATATGATATGGTGAGAATTAATCAAAATAATAAATTTGGTTAGTTTATCATAAATTTAATAAAAAAAAAAGCTCTCATATTTAAAATGGGCTTTTGCAAACTATCTTGGGCCCAAATTGAAATTGATTTTATAGCCTAAAATGATAATTAATTAAAAAAAGAATAAAATAGATTGAAAAAAATGAATTTGGAGTTGGGAGTTACCACCGGTTAAGGAGTGGTTAATTTTTTAACTCCTTCCTAAACCCTTTATTTAAGGAGAAAAAAAAAACAGATTGGGGGTTCTTTTCTCCACTTTTTACACGGAGGAGGAGAGGAACCGTTTGTAAACTCCCACTTGGTCTCTCAATTTCCTCTCCAATGGGCACAATCAAAACAACAGGGGGTTGGCCTCTTTCATTGTCCGATGGGCACAACAAGAAAAAAACAGAATGAAAACCTCCCATCTTTTCCATACACAACAAATGGAAGATTTCTTTGTACAAAGCCAATAAAGCAAACAGATAAAAAAGGGCAGAGAAGAGGAGATATGCACGTACGTACAGTGAGGGATGAAACAAGGAGGTCTTTTTCTGTACAAGAGCAATGAAGGCATGATCATCATCAATCATGCACATTTTCTTAAAACTTAATTTTGTGGCCTGGGAGGAACCGAGTGGATCCGAACACCACACCCCATAAAATGTTTTGATTTTGTTTTAAATCTTAAACATATATGTTTTGAGACCTTGGTTAATTTTATAGCCGGAGGAACCGAGTGGATCCAAACACTACATAAATTAATCATTTGTGGCCTGGGAGGAACCGAGTAGATCCGAACACCACAACAATTAAGCCTTTTTAAGCAGTTATAATGCCCGATTTATTCTAGGATTTTCTACACAGTTGATAATAAATGAATTGAGGAGGCTGTTTTGATAAAGAAAAATTTGTTCCTGATCTAGTGGTCCAATTGATCTCGGCAATCCCATTAGTTTCCGCCAGATCCTGGGTGCCATATATGGAGATTTTCTGATCTGGTGAAATTAGAATGCATATCATATATTTCGGTGGACCCATTATTATGGATAATGATCTCTTTTTACTCTTATATATGACACTCCTCGAAGCAGTAGTGGCTAAAACAGATTTGGATTATGTGTGAATCAATTTTAAATTTTAAGTATCACCTTAATCTTAATAATGGGTTAATCTGTTACCGACTTCGATAAAATTGAGGTATGCCAATTCAACGTACGCACTCAAAATGCGTAATTGAACAATCTCACACATGGTGTGTATATAACATGCCTATAAACTATTAAATAAAAATCCTAACCACATGTTATATTAAGTGTGCGTGGATTTAGTTTCAGATTTGATTTATTACCAAAAGTCACCCTTCAAAGCATGATAATTGCAAAGGTGGCCCGATATGGGAATATATTCATAATTGATAGGCTAATTTGGCTTATATAGTATAATGACTAAAAATTAAAAGTCAAAACAAATTAAAAGTCAAATGGAAATTAACCATTTATAGAACTACATGAGGACTTGATGTTCTTTCATGAACTACGTAGGAAGCTTGATACAAATTAATCAAATCAAGTTCAGTCGCAAATATTATATAAAATAAAATGAACTTTGTGTTCTAAAGAACTACGTATGATTTGATCCCTTCCAAAAGGGTACGTAGGAAACTCGACATAAAGCACGCAAATGCTCGTCGAGTTCAATCACAACCTCAAATTAAAATTTAATCAAGACCATATATTACATTTAATTGGTCTTTATTTTAAATTACGATGACTTGATTCTGATTCGTCAGATACGTAGGAAGCTCAATATAAAGCAAAAAGCTCATTGAGTTCAGTCATGATCAAAAAATAAAATCATATTTAATCGAACCTTTGGTTCTTTGAGACCTACATTCGACTCGATATATCTTATAAACGAGTCGTGTAGGAGACTCGACATCTAAAGGTTGAGTCCAATCATAAATATTAAGTTGACTTTTAAATATAAAGATAAAGTCAAAATTCAATCCATATTATTTGATTTCTAGAACTACGTTTGACTTGATTCCACATCATACAAGTGGATACGTAGGACATTTGACATAATATATACATGTCATTTTCAGTCGCATATTAAATTAAGATAAATCAAATAAAATATATAAAACTTTAAAAACATGTTTGATAGTGAAAAGATTAGACAACCCTTCCTAGAAGGTGGGCTTAATCTTATTCACATCGCGTAAATGATAGTTGGTTTGAATCCGAGCAACCCTTCCTAGAAGGTGGGTTCGGGTTCGTTCCACTGATGCGTGAAAATCAAACTAAACAAAAATTAAAACACTTTGAACTACGTAAGGCTTGATTCTCTTCAAAGAGATACGTAGGCAACCCATCAAAACTGGGTGCAGCCCAAATCATAAAAACCACCTTAATATTTTGTATCGGTATTGCTTTTAATCAAAAGAGTCAAAAGAGAAGGTAGAACTAAAATAAAAATAATTTTCATGTGTTTTGCAATTTTGTGTACATTTTTGCTCAACAATGCTCTCTTTTGCTTCTCACCAGATATGCAATATGAACCCACGACCTTCTAACCTAAAAACACTGAGTATTTAAGCTAGAAGACTAGAAGTCTTGATTAAGTGTGATATTATTTCCTATTCGGTTAAGGAAATAATATCGCACATAATCTTACAAAATCTTTCCTAAAAAAAATGTGCGCACATATAAAATTTCACAAGAGAATCATTTCATATTCTTTTGATTTTTGCATTCTTTTGTGATGATTTTATACATAAATAAACGTCCCAACTGTCCTGCAAACAATCGCACACGATCTGTGCATTCCTTCCATAAATAGTTTTCCCGCCAGCTGGTCATGTCACGACTTTGTCGATTCGCCGACTCGATATGCAACTTCGAAGTCATTGACTTCTTGGAACCATCAAAACACAACTTTTCAACAATAGTTTATTTCCAGTGGTCCTTTGTCAACGACTTATTCTCAAAGCTTGATGTCGCTGACTCATCATTCAACTTCTTTGTCATTGACTTCTCTTTGAATTTGGAACCATCATACACACAACTTTTCCAACAATATTTTCTCACCATTACGTTTGTCAGTGACTTCTTGATAAGAATTTCATGTCGCTGACTCTCCATACAATTTTTGTGTCATTGACCTTTGAAACCATCAAAACCAAATCTTCTAACATATAAGTTAAAAGAGAAAATTCTTTATAGTTATAAAAATGAGGTTGTAATTACTTCTATAAGACAATGAAATAATAAGATGTAAAATAAAGAAATAGTTGTAATGTAATGAAGGTTTCGGTTGCTTAAAAAAAAATTGTGTTGTTATTTACACCTAGAAAAATCTCACAAAATAAAAAAAATATATTAGTGCACTAATTATAGAGTTTGGATTTAGCTACTCTCTATAATTTATTTATCAATTTCTAAAAAAGAAATCTCTAACTAATTATAAATTAATAAATAAATTATTGAGTGGTCTTGAGTATTTTGTCCATCCTAATATCTCTAGAAATATATTCAGACCACACTTTTTTACGCTCGGTTAGGGCTGTAATTGAACAGAGCCGAGCCGAACTTTAAGTTGTTCAAGCTTGACTCGATTAAAAATAGACGAGTTCGAGCTCGAATGCGAGCTTGGTTCGAGCTTAAACTATTGCTTGAGTTTTGTTCATTTAAATTTTCACCGAACTCGAGCTTGTTCGTGAACCTCTCATTTAGTTTCTTCGATAGACAAATTCTTGAACAACTCGTTTACTTGATCAATTATACAAGCAAATGAAACTAAAAATTAAACTACGTGGTTTGAGAAATACCACCAACACTACATAATTTAACATGAAATTTATATTGTATATAATATATAGTATAGTATAGTTTATTCATGAACATATAATCTAATTGTTTATTAGTCTATAATCGAGCGTGCTCATGAGCATAAAATCGAGTTTGCTCATGAGCAAACGAGCTGAGTTATCTTGTGCTCAAGCTCAGTTCATTTATCTTTCGATGCTTAAAATTGTGCTCAAGCTTGGTTCGTTTACAAACCGAGCCGAACACGAACAAGATTTAACCGAGTCGAACACCGAATTTCTCACAAACGACTCGGTTCATTTATACCCCTCTGCTCAGTCTCCACAAAAGAAACAAGATTTCATCCAATTCTTCAAAGAAAAAATGGCTAATAATAGATTTAATCTCAATATAAAAGTCGCATTCACCCTTCACTTCAATCATAATCGTTTTTAAATTTATTCAATATTTGTTTCAATAGTTTTGTAATATCCGTGGTTTTCCTGGATATTTTTTTTTATAATTTCCGAGCACCTTTCTAAGATCCGTTATAAATTTTAAATGGAAATTGTTCCTAAAAAATTTAATTGATAGAATAAAATCATTGGAATAGATTTATTAATCTATATAATTTTAGGATCACTTCCATGAAAGAAGTATCTTGATCGCGCGAGATCCGCTTGATTAATTATGTACCCGTTAAGATTATACTCTGAAACGTAAGCGTTAAAATTTAAAAGTAGCCAGATAAAATCATTTGAGTTGATTTTATTAGTCTACATAATTTTTAGAATCGTTTATATAAAATAAATATTATGATCAGGGGTATATAATTTTACCGTCCTAACACAAGTACCGTTCTAATACAAATATAATCTTTTACCGACTTTGAAGTCAACAATGTTGATCCAAATATATACTTGCATGTTAAGTTTCATGCGGATATATTTGATAGACCATTTGTATTTTTGTCCTCTTTGCATTTAATTTTCCTTAGCCACTTGTATTTCACCTTGCCCATTTTAACCCCACATCATGATGCTCATCACGGGTCGGGTCGGGTCGACCTTTGACCCGCTACCCAATCCGCAATCTAAATTGCGGGTCGACCTGAAATTTGCTATTGCGGGTCGACCCGATTTTTTTATAAGAAAAAGTTTATATATTAATAAAATTATAAAAATATACATATTTTTAAAAATATACATATTTTTAAAAATATACATATTTTTAAAAATATTGTGGGTCGCGGGTCAACCCACAACCCGCACGGGTTTAACCTGACCCGACCCGGCCGCGACCCGTAAAATTAAAAAATTCGACCCGCGATCCGACCCGCATGGTCGCGTGCAACCCGCAAATTACGTGTCGGGTCAGTACGGGTCACGGGTGACCCAACCCGTTGAACACCTTAAAGCCCATTGATCGTTTTTTTTTCTTCTTCGAGAATGGATCTCTATTTCCTTCCAATTTGTGTGTGTAAGTGAGACAAAAAGTTGCTCCATCCAGCCACCTTATAAACATCCTCCGTTCAAACACTTTCATTTTTAATTCGTTTCCTAAACTACCTGATCTGTTCAATACTAGCACGACCGTGTTATCTTCTCTAGCTCGTCTTGTTCAAATCAGCCTCGTCTTTTAGAAAAGCTTTAAGAAGATCCACTTCGGATTATTGCCTTGATCAATTTTAGGTCCGTTTTTCGAAGCAAGTGAGCGGTTCTCTTTTTCCCTTTTTATTAGATGTGAATTTCTATTCCGTTTAATATCTCTTAATTGTTGGGAACACTTGTTTGCTAAATAACCGGAATTAGGTTTATTTATTGCTTAGATTTAACGATTGTTTGTTATTTTATATTATTATTCGTACTGTTAGTACTATTTAGGGTCGTTGATTGTGCTCTTATGTGGTTGGAGATTCTCCTTTGAGATCTCTTTGATGTGAATAATTTTAGAACAAGGATAGTGGGATTTAACTCTTATATCTCTTTATAACTCGTTAGGAGGTATACTTGGTATCGGCTCCTAACCTCTGTATTATGTGTAGAAAATAGTGACGCGCAATGTGCCTACTATTCTCCTTAATACCTCGGGTCATGACTCCGCCTGCTCTATCGATAAGAGGGGTGTTTGCACTCTAGCTAAGTGCATTAATATACGAGGTCTGAAATATGGTTCTTTATATTCCGGCTATTTACGAGCCAACTTAAAAGTCTGTAACTGAAGTGAATAGTTGTATGGCTTATGAGAAGATAAAATGCCCAATGCACTATAATTAAATGAACTTAGTTATTGTCCGGATAAGAGCCGGATGCTTTTTGACTATTGTATGGGTATTAATATAGTTCCCAATAAATCTCATAAATTCTATAGGAGTCACATATTTGGTTTACTATCTTAATCTTGAATTCTATTATTTATTAAAACTTCATTCTGTAAATTTCAGTTGTTGGATCATCGACCGACTGTTATTCGGATTTCGATGCTTCATGTCTAGTCTTTTCCATGAGAACCAAGCCCTATTCTTTCACTTGTTTAGTCGCTTGTAGACTAACCGACTTTTCTTTCTTTCCCAGTTCGATTACAAAGTATCCATTGCTTGGAATTCAAATTTGATTTCCTTCCATACTTCACAAGCAACAGCTAGCTCAGGACTCCATTTCCTTCCTATCCTGTGATAGTCCTGTTTTCAAAGTCTGGTATTTCTATGGAAATATCAGACTTTGAAAACAGGACTATCACAGGATAGGAAGTCGAAGCCTTGAAGGCCTAAAAGGAAGGAAGATCTTTTGACTGTTTTAAATATATTTTGAGGTCCACGTGCTTTTGTACAATTATGGCCTATAGTTAAACGTCTTGTATTTTGATGTCAGTTACTTGTGTTATATTTCCTTTCAAAACAACAAAGATTCAATAATAGAGTTGTTTTCTTTCAGTTTAATCATCTAATAAACAAGATTATTATTATTATGTATTTTGTTTTACTTAAAATATGTTGTGTTACCTAACCTCGGGTGGTTTTGGATGGTAAAATCTGAGATTACTAATGATAACACACACCCTTGGTTTAAAAATAGGAGTGTTAACAAGTTTTCTCCACAAAAAAATACAATGAATAACTCTCAAAGCGCGAGCTTTAATGCCGGAGAGACAAAGAGCCAAGTTGAGGTTAGTTATCTCTATATGTTTCAATGTTAGTGCCTATAAGCCGAGGCGTTTTTTATGCTATATTTCTCAAGAAGTATAAAATATTAAGATCCTATTTTATATTTATATATATATATACTTATTTTTATATGCAATTTAAATTGAAATTTAGGATCTTATATTTTGGTTTATTATTGATTGTGTAATAGGAGCAATCCAATGATATGATGTTTACTTATTTTTGTGCAACATGAATTGGAATTTGGGATCTTATATTTTGGTTTATTATTGATGTTTTAATAGGAGCAATCTAGAGGTATGATGCAAAGGGTACAAGATGCGGCCCACATGCAGCCCAATCAATCCAGAATGCGGCCCAGAGAACTTCAAAATCAATGCACGAGGTAATTTTGTTCTTTGCAAAAACATGAACCTAATTTTTTTGGAATATATTTTGAATACTAGATTTGTGCCCCGTGCTTTGCACGGGGAGGCATATGGATGTATTTGTAAAAGATGAGAATTTTAATTTTAGTTACTGAATTTGTTTTTTTTTTTTTTTGGTCTTGCCTTTTGGCTCGCCCGGTTCGATCGGTCGGACACCACTCTACATCCGGACCTCGTGGCCCCATTTTGGGGGAGACCCTCCCAATATCAATTTTTCCATACATGCTGCCAGTGAGATTCGAACTTCGAACCTCCTGCACAACACTTAAGGAGTCTAGCACCACTTTACCACTAGACCAACTGAGTATTGGTACTGAATTTGGTTCTGTAAACCCTTGATGATAACAGCAGAACCAGGTGGCACTAATTCAGACGTATATGATGAAGCAACATAAGATACCTAAAAGGAAAATCAATTAACTATTGAAGGATAGTGAACAGGGTCAGTAAATGAAAGTTGTTTATAGTAGAATTGCAAAATAAAACCGAATGCATCTATAGAAAGCATTTAATAAAAGAAAGAGTACAATGGTAGTGATGAAGAATCAAAGTCATGTAAGAATCGACAATGATACGTGTAGAAGCATCCATCGAATTGACGAAATGAAAAGGTACATGCACCTCATGTGCACAGACCTGTGCATTCTAATTCATGGTTGTTAACTCATGTTGTGATGGTAGCTTAACGTCGACAATTTTTCCCCTGCAACAGAGAAGAATGCATCAATAAATATCTCATCAACTGAGAACAATACAATCAATTAAAAAACCATGAATAAGCAAACAAACAATTGATCATAAAAACAATTCAAGTAAGAGTCCTTTGGTAATACAATACACATGACAAAAATCCAACAAAACCGAGTTGAGAGCAATGAGTTACCTATTAAGATCAACATTGATATTACAATAAATGAGCAACCAGATAAAGAAAACATCCTTATTGGATTTCCAAAACACAACCATAGATAAATAGTTTAAAGTATTGATACTGAATACTCCATATTTTTTTCTTAAGGCTATTTATGAGCTACTCATCATTTAAAAAGATATTGCAACAATTCTCAAAATATCAAACTCTTTGGATACGAAAAAAATAATAATTAAAGTTAACAAAGCCACATTTGATTAGGATATTCCTTGATCAACTTCTAGAAGTACTTCATCCACCTATCCTCGTCCAGATTCTAAAATGGAAATATCCATTTTCTTATCTCACCGCTTTAGGCTCTCTCACCGTTCTATTCTTTGTAGTTATAACCACAGGCGGGTCGCTAAGTACAGTATCTAATACATAATTAATCATATGTTTATTAAGTATAGAAGAAAAGAGGACAACTTAAGAAAGATGCATTATAGTCTAAATCAGCTTATAGTCTAAATAAAGTTTGCAGAATTAATAAGCTTATAGTCTAAATCAGGCAACTACAAGGGATTTAGAGGATCACTATTGGACAACAACAAGTAAAGAGTAACCTGCACATGATAGTAAAGAATACATGAATTTGAACTGTAAGCCAAAGGCAAATCAATTAGTGTAACCACATGAGCAAGAGAACCATTGTTGTTCAACAAACAGTACAATCCATATATACTTCCATAAAACCCTTGAAAAAAACAAGGAAATACTACAAGGTAAATGTTGTTTTTTAATAAGTTTTCTTTTAAGCTATAGTTGTATAGAGGGAGCGTTTAGGAATCATATTACGGATAAAACTGTTTCCCATGCAAACTAACGTTTTATATTGTTTCCTGTGCTAAGCTAAAAGTAAAAATATAGTCTTTGTTAATTAATTAAAGTGTTTGATGGACTTTCTAACTTTAGCTAGTCAATAACTCAAGAAGTAAGAATGGAATTCGAAAGGAAGAAATTATCAAGAGAAACATGAAATTGAAAGCAGTTAAATCATATCAGCAACTCAAACATCCCAAGTTGAACATTTTTTTTTCTTAAGCAAAGAGCAAGCAGACATAAGAAGGTATCATAAGCAGGGTTTCAATGATCCATAACAGTCCATTACCTTCTCAAAAAAAAGTCAACTTTTATCAAGCAAAACGAGGGAGGCTTTCCTAGCAATTGGCAATTTTGCAAGATTCAATGCAAATATACACACATCAATCTCAATACATAAAAACCAGATCAATAATCCCACTTGATGTGAAAGAAACTCAAATGCAACCCAAAGTGTGCAAAATTCAATTGATAGCCCAAAAAAAGAGTTTGAAAGCCATAAATTCGGATCAAATTAGGCAGTTTTAGCAAGAAAATAGGCTGAACATGATGAAACCGAAGATTAAACCTAAAACACTCGAAATTTATAAGCATAATACAACTTCAAAAGAAAAATAAGAACACCAACCACAATATAAGCATACACAGTACACCTAAATTTCTTTTGGGCATTTCAGTGAACACTTTGAAGGCATCAGTAATTGCAATCATAAAAGCAGAGGTAAATTTTGGAAATTATCTTTCATTGGGAAGTGGAAGAGTCTTCTACATTATCAATCTATACAAACCGATCAAGTAAAACGAATTTAAACCTAGGTGTACAAAACACAGAAGAAAAATAGAGGGGGGAAAACGTAGATGTAAACTCGACAAGATCAAATTAAAACCTAGATTCATACAGAAGCATTTAAAAGGAAGTAGAAAGCTGAAAAGGGCGATTTAAACTCACCCGAAAGGTTGAATACTTGCAAGCCACATATAAATCGCATTAAAACCTATTGTTAACCAAATCTGACGAAGCGAGCATGATGGACTCACCTAAACAGCGCGCCTGAAGACGTGCCTTGTCCTTGTTTGCACTGGAGAAGACGATTGGAAGTGCACAAGAAGGATGGGTGAACAAGAGGGGAGCAAGAACGAAAAAGAGAGACGGTGTCTGATGCGAATGGCGCGGAGAAGGAAACGGAAGACGAGAGGAAGGAAGGTTGTCCAAATAGAGAGGGATAGAGGCGGTCAGATATATGAGAAATAAAGAAGAAGAAGAAAGTAGTAATACGGAGTACAAAGGAAGCGATTTAGGTTTAAACAGTAATAAAAATAAATTGAAAAATTGGAATTAATTATAGCCGAACGATAGTGTACTTAAATATTGGACGGTGAGATAAGGGTACTATTCATCTGAGGTTGCTACGCCTTTAGGGGTGTAAGGATTGATGTAAATTGTGTTGTATTGTATCAGTCTGGGCAACAAATGCAGTTAAGAGCGGAGGAGACAGCCGATTCTGCTAGAGAAGCATCCAATCGACACTAAGTTGAATTAGCCCTCATTTAAAATGTTGCATATATGCTTTTATTTATTTTTCGTAATAATATAATTATGATACAACATGGAGATCAACATATTAATTTGTCCTCCTATGAATTTTTTTCCATTATTTTACTTTCGTATTGTATTCTTTCAAAAATTGAAGATGTGGTGGGTACAGAAAAAAGATGTGTTATGTAAAAAGAAATGTATATAAAGATTTTAGTTTCATTCAACTTTAAAAATATGATTACATTTAGTATGCATATGATCGAATTGTCATAGTAACAACTCTTGTTCTCTTGTGATTCAATATAAAATGAATAATGCTATGAATTATGCTGTCGTATTTCCACTGAGTTTTATATACCGATTCTTGGAGAGAGAAAATGAAACAAATGTTAACTAATAAATAATAAATATTAGAAATATTGTTGACATGAATGAGGTTATATTAGGAAAGATGTATCTTTTAATTCACATGTGATACAAAATTTAATAAGTATATATTATAAAAAAAAAGAAGATAAATGATACAACCCCAAAGTTAGTCATAGGAGTAAGTGTGTGTTATTATTATAACTAGTTTTACCCGTTGTACTATGTATGACTACGATTCGATATTTTATAGACATTATAAATATGATATTAATAAATAAAAATATAATATAAATTTTAATATAAGTAATTTATTTTCGTAGGATGTATAATTTTTTTTATCAAATATTATATTCTTCACGTTTTATTACTTTTTATTTATGTAAATTTAGGGCTTATCAAATATTTTAATACATCTATTAAACATTTTATTTTCTATTTTTATAAATTTTAAAATTATAAATATTTATCATTAATTTTATATAATATCTATAAATAAATTCATCAAAAGATATATGCTAAAAGATTTATATTTATTCTAAAATATTTTATCTTTAATCTTAAATCCTTGTATAAGGAAATTTTCAAAAGATATCGTTATACTAAATAGATATTTTTTTGATGTTAAAGATATATTTAAATAGTTAAAGAAAAATTTAATAGAAAAAGTTAAAATATTAGGAATAAAAATTAATTTTGTAATTATAAGGTGGGGCCAGAATCGTTCTGGTAGCTCGAAAAGGCACAGCTTTAATATATAGTTATAGATACTCAAACTGTCAAATTTAATGCTTTATCCCTACACTACCAGAAAAAAGACCCTTGACAAAAAATATAAGAACAAGGTCACCCAAAATTTATATTGGTGACAAAAAAATACATTGCCCCTATTTAATTATTATCCGTGATTGTGTTTTATATGGATAAAAAATTATGCATGACTTAATCAATAAAAACTATGTGCAATAAAAAGAGGTATCTTGTCGCATGAAAGGCTGAGACTGATAAAAGGCAACAAATAATTTATTTTATTACCTAAACATATAATGCATGAAAACATGTATTTTTTAAAGTTTAAATTTGACTAAAAACGGTGATTAAGGATGAGTAGATATGTAAGTAAGAGTCCTATTAGGTCATGAATATAGGTTTTTAATGGAGAGTATAATGCTAGAAGAATACGGTAAGTCTAAGGTTTAGATGATTCTATCATGTTTTACAAAAGCGTTTCATACAACTCAACATTTTCACACTTTATAGTGTTACAGGTCCAAAAACATCATGCTTATTCAAAAGAATCTAGCTCTACATATCCTTCGAACTTCCTAGTGATTTTGAAAAAATAAAAATATCCTTCAAACCTTGTGTTCTCAAAGGCTTCCGAACTATTTTAGATAGACTTGTTATTTGTTGTTATGAAGTTACTACTAAAACTTCCAAATGATCAATTGGTGCCCTTTTAGCTAGTATACGTCACTTAGTCACTTTCATGACATTAGTCAATATACTTTATAGCATATTAGTTATGCAATCGGCTAAATTTTTGGTTTAGACATTGTATTCCATGTAATATCTTACCTTCTTGTCTCACTTTCTTCTCTCCCTAAAGGTTGACATGTTCATCTGGCCAAAGTGATAATCTTAATATCGAGCAGTATATTGATCATCCCTTATAAGCTCTAGATAAACAATCGGGACTTAAAACCCTCAAATAATCCCAACTTTCTTTGTGGCATTACCTAAAATTATCAAGGAAGGTAGGAGGACATATATTGTGTATCTAAAACCATTTAATCTCTTCTAAATACAAGTGTCAATTAGAAGAATTTGTTAGAAGAAATCGATCTAAGTCGAATTAAATTCTCAACATCCAAATTTCATGACCTTATTTGATCAACGACTCTGCTAGATCGTGTATTTCATTTATAAGCACATGTCTAGATATCATTTATATTTACATTATTAATGACTTTAATTACTAGGTTGTTTTGTGAATGTATATGGCTATATTATAATCCACTGCATAGTGATGTACTCGGTCTTCATGTATCACTTAAACTCAGTCAAGGAGCATATATAGGAGACTTTGTATTTACTTGGATTCTACAGACATTGCTACTAGTTTTCCAAGGGCATAACTTGTAGAAAGAAACTTCAAGTCTCACGATCTATTAGTCCTATAATCCTCATGTGAATATTCAATGATCTTACGAATCAGTATTTCACTTGGGTGACCAAATCGATCATTTCCCGTACTATCTTATCATTGGCTAACTTCAAGTTAGTGATATTAAACTATACAATGGATATACTATTCTAGAGTCATCTACGATATTGTTCATGGTGCACATAATACTCAAACCAAATTTTCCATGCGCATGATCATGAAAACTTTAAGTTTTCAAATGGTATGTGTCATAGAACCGATAAATAGTATTTTACACTATTGAGAAATGTTTATCATCGATGATCCATTCATTTTTTTGAGAGTTCATCAATTTAAATTAGATAAACTTTTATCTTAATCTCATTGTATATTAAAATTAGATGCCTCAAAATGCTTGCATTTAGAACTTGTATTTAGATCAAAATATTCTCCACACTTATACCCATAAACTGTGGTATATATTGTACAACTGGTATGAGATTAATGATCAATTACATTATTTATGACTTATCCCTTAATAATACTCCAAATGTTCTTTGAACATCAAAATTAACCCACATATATTGACATCCTAGCTACAAGTCATAACCATGACTGCGGTTGCATACATAATATACCGTAACCTCTTTCAGACCTTCTACTAAAGGGGGCATACTTCAAGTATGCAAGAGGATGGATGGTTAGAAATGACTATAAAATACTAGGTCATCCTTGTCCGTTATTTAGAAATAGTTTTGCATGATATGATATAAGATTAACAAACTCTTCAAGAGTTTATAATAATCTCTATTTATCAAAACTCTCATCTTTAAGCTCTCATGAAGTTAATGATGATAAGTTTTATTGTATCTTAGCATAATTCTACAAGGATTTAAGTGTTATTTAATTCTCCCATCTTTTCTTGTCAAGTAAATTTATGCATTACAAGCTCATAATAAGATGTTTATTCTAGAAACACTTTGAGTTTTCAAAACTTATTATAATTATCCCAACATAAGTTGTACAATAACTAAAGAGGAATAAACACAATATGCATTAAACTTATATATATTGGTATATAAGAAAATAAACGACAAGTAGAGTTAAACTTAAAGTTTGCACTTCAGGTGACAAATAATAGATGATTTATTAATTTTTTTGAAAAAATAAAATTTTCATAAGATCTCTTATGTCAACTTCATATGACTAAGGATATTTGTTTCTCAAACATTCTTTCATCTACTAAGGGAGACAATGTATTCATTTACTTATTGAGATGATATTTATCCCATTTCCTAGACCTTTTATCATCTACTATGAAAGAGAATATAATCATCTACTTCAAGAGATATATTATTTTGATCATTTACTACATGAAGTAATAGGTTGTGTATGTAATACCATTTCGGAGATAATAATCATACAATTTATACATAACGACTTAGGGGTTATAAGTTTTTTCATACATCATGGAGAATAAAAAACTAATAACAATACATGAACAAATATTAAAAAAAAATTTATAAAAAAGAGTAGTTTCATAGTTCAATCTATGTATATGGTCAACTTCAAGTGACAAATAAAACAATCACAAAGTTTTTTTTTTGACTTTTTTTGACAAATTTATTATGAGAGATGATATTCTTATGCATAAATTTATCATGTACTTCAAATATTGGTAATTTATCATGTACTCGTGTCAATTGGCCACATCGATGTGGCCAATTGACACGAGTTTTAACTAATATTTGTGGGATTATAGCTTTCAAATTATGATTTAGTGTTGCTATTATTTTAGATCTTCTTTCTCTTCTATATTCTTCCTTTTTTGTTGGTAAAATTAACATTTTCTCTTTTTTTTTCTAGATTTTTGCTTTTGAGCCTATTTCTTATCTTCGATTTTCTCCTCCATTGAAGATAGTTGGAGAATATTTTTAATCTTTGGTTGTCGCTATAGATGTAAAAGTAGATAAATGAGTTCTTTGTAAGCTTTTCATAATTGTAATATTTTTCTCATACTAAAGAGAGCTTGTTGTATCATTGATGTTGATGCCTTTATTAATTTTTTTCATGATAAAGAAAGAATTAGAATAACTCATTTACGTGCCACCTAAAAACATCCTTACGAATAGAACCTTTAATTGCAGATCACCTTGCAAATTCACATCCGAGGGGGAATGTGTTCTCGATGTCAGTATGTGAGCGACATAGTTCTCCTTGCAAAAAATGTGACACATTTAGACATTTGAGAAGGTCTAGAGATTGAAAGTGGACTTGCTCTGGTAGAGTTTTCTAAAAAAACTCTATGTATACACTTCTAAACCCTCTCACAAAAAATAAACCCTTTAAAAATATATTAAAAATAAAAAGAGATGGACAGATGATGCAATCCGGTCCTAAACCGAGATCGATCACAACGAGCCCGAGTCTACCGAAACCTTGGCGTCCTCCTTGGATTCCAACCTAACTCGTTATTATATTTATATTTATTGTATTTCCTATTTATAGCTAGTTTCTAACTATAGATATTCCTTGTTGCACCTTTATATTATCAACAGTTGTTATTTTGGATATTTGGAGTTTTTAGGATGTGGGCCTCAGTTGCATTCCTGGCCCAATCTGACCCCTTGCATGTACTCTACGGTTTTGAGTTGCTTCCCCTATATAAGGGGCACTCGAGACTCCTTATTATTTACGCTTAGTATTGGTTTGCCTATTGTGATCGAGTTTCTCTCCTCTAGGCCTAGGCGTCAACCCCCGTTCGCGAATCGAACCCTTTTCTATCCCTTTTTCACACGCCCTCGTCTCGGCCTTAGGCCACCCGAACTCAATCCGTCGAGTTTTTCCTCACGAGCCACCATGTGGTTCATGCTTATTCCGGTTACTATCCATTGGAGAAGATCTGAGGCCCTTCCCAGCCTAGATCGGGCACCTGTGCGATCCACCCGAAAGGCAGAACGCATCAAAAGTGTGTAGTAATATTTTATTGTATTTATTTAATTAAGCAATTAATATATTTAGTGATAGATTATTCCCTAAAAAGTTAATAAATATCCTAGGGAATATTCGCCTTGTAAAACCCCTATTTAAGACGGATCGGATCGTCTGTCCCCCTCACATGTCCATTTACTTGTCCCATTATAGTCATTGGTTCATGTCATAATTGTCTAAAACTCAAATTTGTTTTTATTGAGTATCCGAAATCAAAAATCTATTCTTTCTTCACCCATCTACTCCTCGAAATCATAAAACGAATCCATCAAATAGATGCTACAATCATCAAGCCACTCAATCGAATCACATGTAGGATTTGATTGTGCCTCTGATGTGCGCTTACCCTTCCACCAATCAGACCAAAAAGGGATTTAATTACTTTGTCTCCTACCTCGCTAATTGGAACGACGACGTTTCGACCATCACCGCTCTATTCGGGGTGAGCGAGAAGAGAATCTTGGAGGCCAACGAGCTCGACTCGAACAATAACACCTACCAAAATCAACTTGAATCCCTCACCGATTTCTTCTACCTTGCATCCACCGTCTCCCTCCTCCTCAAGCGGCGACAACTCATTCAAGAAGTGGATGCTCTTTGGGATCGGAATTGGTGTGCTTGTCGGCCCTGCACATGGACTGTTGTTGTAGCACCGTTGGAAATAACACGCTGGCGCCACCAAGAATCGCAGGAATCCACCTGCATCCTGTCGCTCGAGTGTCGCCGCTGAAGCCTCATCGGAACTGCCTCCATGCCCCTGCCTTTGTTGTGCGTGGTTGTTGTTGTGTTAGGACGTGAAACAAAGGTAGAAGAAGGTGCAGATGTGTTATGTGCCTCTTCATTAATGGGTTGTTCTTCTTACATAAAATTAGCCCAACTCCTTTCTTTTAAATCAAAGGGAGGGAAAAGAAAAGGGGGCCATCAGAATTGGGGTTGAAGAGAAAATAAAAAGGAGATCCGACCCACCCATTTCCAACCTCGGTTTTCATGCCTCCTTTCGCTATCGTCTTGTGTCGGTATAATTTTCGACTCTTCGTTATATTTTCATATTTTCAATTAATTTTAAAAATATGTATAACGACTTATATTGATAAATTCACATGATTTTTAGGACCTTAACTTGTATAAAGAATATACAAAAAAAACATTATCATGCTTGTTAGTAAATTTATAATTTTTTATAAATTTACAAGATTATTTTTTAAGGATAATGAAAATGAATTATTACGGCATTCGAATTAAATTATTAATGGAATAATAATAATTTATAAATAACCTCTTCAAATTGTTATAAGGAGATAATAATTTGATGATATTCTAAAATATGAAATAAAGGGATTATTAATTTATTTCATCTCTTTTATGTGGAACTCGGGCATGGTTTAGGTCAAGTATGTGAGGCACTATCTACTCGTGGACCGAAGAATCTACCCCCGAAAGGTCTATCGCGAAATCAAGGCAAGTGGATGGACCTCTTGCCCTTCTTATTAAACGTGAATTCATGCTACGTTTAATATCCATGCTTGGTTGATAAATGACTGATTTTCTCAATATGAATATAGGTTTATTTACTGCTTAAAAATATCGACTTCGTTATTCTTATTACTATTTTCGTACTAAGATAGTACCGTACTTATGACCGATTGTTTGTAACCTTGAATGTTTCAAATCTCTTTTCGAGATTTTATCATTGATTAGTATAGGAATAGGAATAGGGATGCATGTTGAACCCTATACATCTCTTTATAACTTATACCTTATTCAGGAGTAATAACACTCTAGCTAAGTGTTTGGGATTTTACCCCTTGTTGGCCAATTTCATCAGAACCACCAACCCCGTTGGCCAGTCTCTTTGGAGCCGCCAATTCCATTGGCCATTCTCTTCGGAGCCACCAACTCCGTTGGCTAGTCTCTTTGGGACCGCCAATTGCGCTGGCTAGTCCCTTGGAGCCGCCAACATTAAAAATCTTCACTTGAAATGTGATGTTTATATCCTAAGAAAGATAAGTGCCTAGGGAACACTAACCAATGAGCTATCGAAAAGATATCGTTTTGGAATAGAATAGCATAAGATAGGAACTCAGGAATTCGAATTCCTCTTTTCTGTTGACCTAGTCTCCCTAGGGTTTCCCCAACCGAGAGTCATCAACTAAGATAAGTAGTTGTTTGACTAACCAATAAAACTTCTAGAATTAATGTTGTGACATGACAAAGTCCTCACAAACTTTATTTCTCTCCATAGAACCCAACTCTTGCGCTGTCCTATCATTAAAGAAATCTCATGTTTCTTTTCTCTTGGGGCAAGAGTTTGATTTTTCTTGCTAATGGAAGCACATCTTTTAATCTCAGACTTATCTCAAAATTTCCTAGCCTTTTCTTTTAATGGTAGTATAAACTATTGGATTATCGACCGATCACCATCATTTGGAGATTGATACTAACATGCTCAGTTAATACCTTACCTGTCATTCACTTGCTAGTCTTTTATTGGACTAAACCGTACACCCTCTCTTTCTCTTTCATTGCATGTTTGGACATCAGATGGCAAAGATGCTTTTTTTTCTCTTAAGGACCGAGGATTCGAAGATAGATGCATCAAGGGACATATCAAGGAAGGATCAAATCCCTAAGTTGAAGTATTCAAAAGAGGATACACGTTCAAAAGAGTAATTCAAGATTTAAAGATCAAGGCAAGATAAGTTTGAAGGAAGGAAGGATTTTCTATAAGAGCAAATCATTCAAAAGGTCGTGCATCAGATCTCCCATCATAAACCAAGAAACTCATCATCATATGAGTATCCTTGAAATATTCTTGTATTTTCGGTAAATTATTTAAAATGTGTGTGTTACTTTCCATTGCCACATCATATGTAGAACAAATATTCTTGTAATCAGCTATGACTCCTTTTGTTGAATAAAACTTTCGCCTATAACTCATTTTTCATTTTAGTTATAAAGCCTTAGGTGGTTTTGGGTAGGTTAACCCGGGACCACTGGCAATAATATCCCTTAGGATAAAATAGGGGTGTTACAGAAGCAAGAAGGACTCCGTACAACAATAGAACTCTGATATTGTGCTCGCTTTGCCAGGGCAAGTAACAATACTAGCTACACCAATAAACACCCAAAGAAGAAACCCAGGATAGTTCAGCAGGAGCATCCCAAGTTCGAAGGAGAAGATAAAACAGAAAACTTTGGAAGAAAGCAACACAAGGATGCCGACAAGGGCCGCAACTTCATGAGTCCAAGAGAGGAAAATCGTGTCAAATCAGCCACTCCCAAATTCCACTAAAATCAGAGAGAGAGAGAGAGAGAGAGAGAGAGAGAGAGAGAGAGAGAGAGAGAGAGAGAGAGAGAGAGAGAGAGAGACTATGCAAAGGGAAGATCAAGATGACTGCACTGTTCTAACAATCCCATCCTAACTCCATCTAGGCCCCTCCTATGCGTTGGAAGGTACTTGCCCGCCTAGCCTTCCAGCTCCTCTAGGAGACTGTCTAATCCATCTAGGTGCCCGTTTAGGCTGACGATCCCTCTCCGCCTAGGGTCCACCTAACATTTTGTAAAACACTGGATGACTACAACCGAGAATTAGTCAAGGCATTGATAAAGACCCCAATGATAATGAAGGAGTCAAGGCAGACTTTGATGCGTCCCTCGTTACGGTATGCGACGGATCGGTGAGTTGTTTGAGTATTGGGTCTCGAAGTACGCGACGGAAGGCTTGAATGAACGTGAATCACCGTTGGAGTGATTGAATTGATCGAGAACACGAGATCAATTGCGAGAATTTGAGAGCTTTGTTGATAATATGAGGGGTGGCGCAATGGCACTAGGGCAAAATAAGGAGACAACCTCGACTATATTAAACCCTAAGTGTGCGCTGAGGCAAAACAAACAACATAGCACCCTATATATAGGTGCGGCAACTAGAAAATATGAGAAAACCCTAATACTAGTGAGGCGCGCCTAGGGCTAGCTCGCAGGTGATGTTCGCATTTTTAGTATAGTTTTTGATAGGTTTTCTTTGCTTATTAGGTTTAGTTTTGTTTAGTTTAGGTTTAGTTTTGAGTATTTTTAGTTAGTTTTGCATAAATTCTGTGAAAAGAGTGGAATCTACGCTATTTTGTGAATTTTGCAGGTTTTAGCGAGGAAAGGAGCTGAATGGAGCTAAATTTGGAGCATTGCTATAAGAGACGGAGGAGTGCAAGATTGAAGAAGTCGAAGCTCGAGAGTACAAGAAGAAGTGTTGAAGAAAACAAAGCCCATGCTCGTTAAAGAGGTTGTGAGGGGTCGTTAACGAGGCCACGAAGAGAAAGATTTCGAGTATTATTTTTATTATTCACCGAACCTGAGCGGGAATTTATTTTCGTATCGGTTGAGTATCTTTTTAAAATCTTTTGGGGTTGTTAGAATATGTATTTTAGGTCTTAATATCTTTTTAGATTTTATTTCTATCTTTTAGAGATTGTTTCTATCTTTTTAGGAAAGTTTATATCTTTTAGCCTTTTTAGTTTTTTAGCTTTTTAGTATAAATGCTCTTCTATCTAGCATAGAAAAAAAGGGGGCTTGATTGGGAGAAGTTGTTAGAGAGTTTATTTTTAGAAGAGATTTTGAGGACGACCGAAGGAGAGAGAGATCGGATCGGAAGAGGACTATCGAGGCTCGGTAGACGACGGTTGCCGAGTGTTCGTTGGTCGTGATTGTGGTTCGATATTTTTATGTTTTTTCGGTTTCTTCTGAATCTCTGTAAGACAATATATTTTTCTTATTAATTTGATTTTGAGTTTTGTTTTTTTTTGTTGAAGTTTGTAGTTTCTTAGTCATGATTAGTGAGTAGTTTATTTTTCTAGGATCGGGGTTAAGCCCGGAATAGTTGAGCATATTTGATGAGTAAGATTGAGTGTTGTGAATGCCTTTTATCTTTTATTGAGATTGTTTGTTGTGCTTAATACCAAAACGAAAGTTGAGGTAATTTAGGTTTTTTTAACTTGATTGAAAGAGAAAGTTAGTAACTTGAAGGTTGATATTGTTTGAAAACGAAAGTTTCAAAGCTTTAGATCCGAAACAAGCAATTGAGTGAATTAGGATGCGAAAGTAGATTAATTTACTTGTTAAATCAACTAAAGTTGATAACTCTATCTGTTTAAAGGCATGATCTTATCTTCTTACGAATTATTATGCTTGGCTATGTTGTGGTGTCCCTTGTCCTAGATTTTTGCTTTATTTGAATTATTTCTGGTGAATCTTCGTTGCTGAGTACTTGCTTCGGTGCAGAATTTTAATTAGAATTTTATTAGGTCGTTAGTTAGTATTTTTGTGTTCAGTGGCTCGGTAACGATCCTGACAACATCGTTAACGAGGCATCTCGTGAGTGTTTTGTTTGATTTTTGTTAGATTGATAGACAAACAACCTTGCTTCCTGTGGAATGATCCTGACTCCACTGTACTCAGCGAGGTCTTGACTTACAAATTTATTTGTTGGCCGAGAAACCCTATCAACAAATTGGCGTCGTTGCCGGGGATTAATCAAGGAAGCGATCACCTCTTTAGGCATTGTATCCCAGAGGAGGAGATTGAAAACGTGATCCGTCAATGTCACACACTTCCAACTGGAGGTCATGCAAAAGGATTCAAGACTAATGCGAAGATTCTTCAAAGTGGTCTCTATTGGCCCACCATGTTCAAAGATGTGCAAGCTTATGTGACAGCATGTGATGGATGTCAACGCTCAGGCAACATAACTTGGAGACATGAAAATCCACTAACTGGGATATTAGAAGTTGAGCTATTTGATGTATGGGGCATTGATTTCATGGGACTGTTTCCCACCTCAGGACCCTACAAGTACATCTTAGTTGCGGTTGATTATGTTTCCAAGTGGGTGGAGGTTGTTGCTACAAGGACTAACGACGCCAAGACTGTTGCTAAATTCATCAAGACCAATATTTTCCCCAGATTCGGCGTTCCAAGAGTCCTTATCAGTGATGGTGGTTCCCATTTCATTGAGCGAAGAAGCCCTTTTGGCTAAGTATGGGGTATCTCATCGGGTGGCAACACCCTATCATCCCCAAACAAGTGGCCAAGTTGAAGTTTCAAACAGGCAAATAAAGAGCATATTGGAGAAGACAGTTTCCCGTTCTAGGAAGGATTGGTCCTCCAAGTTGGATGACGCTCTGTGGGCATATAGGACAGCATACAAGACGCCTCTACGCACCACCCCCTATAATCTAGTGTATGGCAAGGCATGTCATTTACCGGTCGAAATGGAGCATAAGGCATTATGGGCTCTCAAGGAGCTCAACATGAACCTCGACGCGGCTGGAGCAAAACGATTCATGGACTTGCAAGCATTAGAAGAATTGAGGCTGAAGGCGTACGAAAATGCTGAAATCTACAAGGAGCGCACCAAAAGGTGGCATGATCGGAAATTGGTGCCCAAAACTTACCACATCGGCTATAAGGTACTTCTCTTCAACTCTAGACTCCGATTATTCCCAGGAAAGCTAAGGACACGATGGAGTGGGCCATTTGTGGTTCATCACATTTATCCTCACGGAGTAGTAGAGGTGACTGATAACCGAGGCGTCATTTTCAAAGTTAATGGACACCGGCTGAAGAAATTCCATGAGCAGACTGACCCAGATGAAGAGATAAGAGTCACCATGGCTCTCACATCAGCAGATTAGCAAGGGAGCTCGTTGGGCTAACGACCTTAAACATAGCGCTTACGGGAGGCAACCCGCTTTTTAGAATAGGTTTAGCTTAGTTTATTTTTCTTTTCTTTTTCTTTTTAGATTGTTTCTTAGCTTTCTTTTATTTTTCTTTTTAGTTTTAACTAGGATAGAAATTAGATTTTTAGAGCTAACAAGATTTCAGGAGAAAGGGGTCGAAAAATCACTCAAGAAGGCCACAACGGCTCGTTAACGACCCACCCAGGCTCGTTAATGACCCGGTTCGGAAGACCCGATTCGTCACAATACGGGGCAGGTAAGTTTTTAACCTACTCTATCTAATTTTTCTACCCTAGCCCCCCCCCCCTTCTACTCTTACCCCTCCTATATAAACCCTTCTACCCCTCCCAAAATTCTACCACAAATCCCTTCAAAATTCACTCTCAAACCCAAAACACTCTCAATCCCTCTCTCTTCTCTCCCACCGATTCGGAATCCCTCACGCTAACGACCACCGGAGACGCCGTCGTTACCGGAGTTCGGAAACCACCCACCGACGAGACCGTGCTCGTTAACTACCCCAATTCCGACCCTTGTTCTTCAAATTTTCGGTTCTCCGGTATGATTTCTAAACCCTTGCTTGAAATTGCATGATTGATTATTAATAGGGTCGAAATTTCATATCTTGAATCATTATTCCTAGGGAGGTCGATGAGCATGCTTGATTTCGGTCCTAAAAATTCTTGATTGTGCTTAGTTGTTCATGTTTTAGGAAGGATTATTCATGTTAGATTAGCTATTGTAATCCTTTAGTTAGGAAAGCATGAATTTTTCTTGTTCTAGATCTAAAAGTTCAATCTTTGCATGTCAAAATTCCGGGAAATTTTTAGCATGTTCGGGATGGGAAGTTGAGTATGGGGTGCTTATACCCAAAGGGGTATTTGTGGAAAATAATAGAAGATTGCATGCTTGATTTGTGCTGAATTAGAGGTAGATTAAATTTCGGAAAATTCTGGTTTTGCTCTCGGCAGGTCGTTAACGACCCACCCAGGCTCGTTAACGACCCTGCACTTCATCATTGATCGATCCGAGCCCAGAATCGTGAACAACCCAATTGGGTAGTTTACAAATAATTCCGAAGTTAATTTTGAAGACCAAGTATGGGGTCTCGTACCTATTATTTTTGAGTGGATCTTATCTTGGAAAAATTTCGATTATTTTGTAGGATCCATGGCTAGTTCAAGCAGACCCGCTACCCGAGCCCAAAAGAAGAGGAGGAACCACAGGTCTCCATCTCCACCCCGAGTGGATGATGTGATTTTGAGCAGTCAGAGCCAAGTACGGCGCTACTGGGATTTTTTGGAGAAGGACCATTACACCCGATGGTTCTCAAAGTCTAGCGCCGTCTCTACAGGCATCTACACAGATGTCAAGGACGCCTTGATCATCCTTGGGGCCGCCCACCTGTTGAAGCAAGAGAACTTGCCACATTATCCGGCCCTCACATCCGAGTTCTTGGCCACTTTGGAGACCAACTTCTCGACGAAGACCTCGGCGGGACGTATTCGGTTCCGGCTCGGTAACGAGGACCGTGACTTCACCATGGTGGAGTTCAACGCAATCTTGGAGCTCCCAAACCCGTCAAGAGATTATAGTTTGAAGGACTACCGAGTGACCCACACTTGGAGCTACATCACTAGAGAGGTTCAATCCTCTACCGCGGCGCTATCCGGGGCAAACATAGTCAACCCCATCTTCCGGATTATCTTGAGAGTCCTCGCCGCAACATTTTGGCCGAAGAAAGAGTTGAACCGGCCTACAAGAACGGAGGTTGCTTGCTTCCGTACCATTCTCTTTGAGGAGCCCGGCCCCTTGAATTTGGGGTACGAATGGCTCTACTATGTCGAGAAGTCCACCAAGTCCAAGGAGGTGTGGTGTGGTAATTTGGTTAGCCTCTTGGCTAAGAATCTTGGAGTTGATCTCACCCGCTACACACCGGCCCACACCCAACTCCTCAACAAAAACTATTGGTCTAGTGCCGGGATTTTCGTGCAAGCCGAGGGAGGCTACAAGGTGAAGGTTCAAGATCGACTAGTCATACCTTCCCTCGACATGTACGAGCTACTCTATGTACCGAATTGGTACGAGGTGTGGACGGGACATCCCTATCCATTGGAGCCAAAACCGGAGGATGAGCTCTCGCTTAGTCCATGTGAAACCCGGTTTGAGCGGGACGACGTGGATGAATATGAAGAAGAAGATGAGCAAGAGGATACCGAGATAGTAGGCAACGACACCGAGGAAGCCGACACCGAGGGCGGCACTGAGGAGCTTAACTTTGAAGAAGACATGGACACGGAGGTGCTAGGAGGCCACATCTTCGTTGACGAGCCCACCAGGGTCGTTAACGACCACTTCCATCCACCAACCAACACTGTTAACGAGGCACCCAACTTCGTTAACGAGGTGCCGAGAGCCCCTGTCGACCCACCGCCAGCTCTTGTCGACCCTCATGCTTACGGTCTCATGCCTTACAACCCGGTGATGTATTAAGATCATTTCCAGCCTCACTACCCACCACCTCCTCAGCCTGAGTACGCAGGATCGAGTATACCACCACCTTGGGCCGAGGATCTTTCTGCACGGATGCAGCAGCTTCACCTCCAGACGGATCACATTCATAGGAGGATGGATAGATGGGAAACCGTCTATTCCGCTCGCATGTCGATGGAGGATGAGAGGCAGCGTCAGAGAGAGGCGGATGATGCTGAGCGTTGGAGGACGATGTACGACTTCATGGGGAACTTTGAGCACTACTTTCCTCCATCGAACCGTTGATTCAAGCTCAAGATGAAGTTTCCTTTCCTTGTTTCCACTTTTGTAAGTTTTATGTTTTTCTTTTTCTTTTTAATTTTTTGTTTTCTTTTCTATTTCTTTTCCCTCTTCTTCTTATTTTCCTTACAGTGGGAACACTGTAATTTTAAGTATGGGGTGGGAAGAAAGTAGAAAAATTATGTCCAAGGTGTTTTTGTGTTCTATGTTGTTGTTATTTCTTTTAAATTGAAAAAAAAAATCGAAAAATCCATAAAAAATGAAATTTTTTTTGAAAAATCATAAAAAAGTTTAGAATTGATAGATATCCCTTCTTAAGTTCTATGATAGCAATCACTAGCTTAATCATATAATTCCTTGCAAACATGTCTTTGAAAGTATAGCTAGATTCTTAAAATGGAAATTATTGTTTTTAGAAGAGAATAGCATTTGATGAAATTGAGCACATATACTTTATAGCATAGATGATGCAATCCAACAAAATCTACCTTGTGAGTAATTTTGGCCTTATAGGGAGAACATTTATAAATCCCTCTTCTTTTCTTGTGTGATTTACTCTCTTTATGCATATTATCTCTTGGAATTGTGATGGTTATCTATTTCTTGAGACCCTTATAAGATTTTTAGTTCATTACTTGTGAAGATCATATGATGGAGAACTTATTTTTATAAGCCCTATTATTCCCTATCTACCTTTACATTATTCCTTCTTTTGATAACCAATTCTGGCCTGAAACCTTTTGCTTTTAGCTCCACAAAAATTATTCCATAGCCGAGATAAGCTTGACCCTATCCGGGAATTAGGACTTAGATTGGAGAGGTGAAATTTTGTGTTTTGTTAAAAAAAGAGAGAGTTTACATTTGCTTGAATTGAAGGGTATTTGGGAAAGGTAGATTGGAAGTCTCTTGTTATTACATGTAAGAAAGGTCTCTTGATAGAAAAAATGTACACAATAAAGTTTTTGATGGATGTAGTGTATAAAAAGAAAAAGGATGTATACGATGGATCGTTAACGACCCTGATGTGGGCTCGTTAACGAGGCAACGCAGAGCGAAAAAAGAAAAAAAAAAGAAAGAAAAAATAATAAGAAGGAAATCAAAAAGAGGTGAAGCGTTAAGGTGCATTTGTGTTTATAGATAATATCAAGAGATTCTTTTATTTTTGTTATGAGACTTTCTAGGATGATAAAGGGTGAGTGAAAATGAGTGTGTATAAAAAAGAGTGAGTTTGGTGTGTTGTTTTATGAAAGTTTTGGAAGTGTGAGTTTTTAGGAGTCTTTGCTTCCCGGATATTATTAGCACCACATAACCAAATATTTCCACACCTTATTGTTATTACCAAGCCCCATTACAACCCGGCCGAATGGAAACTTCTATGAAGTTTTTCATTGAGCCTAAGTTCTCTTGATGATTCTTTGCTTGTTTTGATAAATCTTGGGTGGAGAGTATTGGTGATATAAGTTCCAATTTCTATGAGTTTTTGTATATAAGATGAGTTGAGAGATTGAATTTATAAGCCCAAACACATGAGAGTTGAGTGAAACACATTATATCCCTTGAGAGGTTGGATTGTATTATTTTATGTCTATTTAGTGCATATATGTGTGAGGATGTTAATAGTCTTTTGCTATATTTTTCTTATGTGTAGATGTTGCTTTTTAGAAGATGGCTATGTCTTGATGAGTATGATTTGTTTTGGTTTTGGTTAGTGTCTTGTTTATTGCTTGAGGACAAGCAAGTCTAAGTATGGGGTATTTTGATGTTCGCATTTTTAGTATAGTTTTTGATAGGTTTTCTTTGCTTATTAGGTTTAGTTTTGTTTAGTTTAGGTTTAGTTTTGAGTATTTTTCGTTAGTTTTGCATAAATTTTGTGAAAAGAGTGGAATCTACGCTATTTTGTGAATTTTGCAGGTTTTAGCGAGGAAAGGAGCTGAATGGAGCTAAATTTGGAGCATTGCTATAAGAGACGGAGGAGTGCAAGATTGAAGAAGTCGAAGCTCGAGAGTACAAGAATAAGTGTTGAAGAAAACAAAGCACAGGCTCGTTAACGAGGCTGTGAGGGGTCGTTAACGAGGCCACGAAGAGAAAGATTTCGAGTATTATTTTTATTATTCACCGATCCTGAGCGGGAATTTATTTCCGTATCGGTTGAGTATCTTTTTAGAATCTTTTGGGGTTGTTAGAATATGTATTTTAGGTCTTAATATCTTTTTAGATTTTATTTCTATCTTTTAGAGATTGTTTCTATCTTTTTAGGAAAGTTTATATCTTTTAGCCTTTTTAGTTTTTTAGTTTTTTAGTATAAATACCCTTCTATCTAGCATAGAAAAAAGGGGGCTTGATTGGGAGATGTTTTTAGAGAGTTTATTTTTAGAAGAGATTTTGAGGACGACCGAAGGAGAGAGAGATCGGATCGGAAGAGGACTATCGAGGCTCGGTAGACGACGGTTGCCGAGTGTTCGTTGGTCGTGATTGTGGTTCGATATTTTTATGTTTTTTCGGTTTCTTCTGAATCTCTGTAAGACAATATAGTTTTCTTATTAATTTGAGTTTGAGTTTTGTTTCAATGTTTCTTTTTATTGAAGTTTTTAGTTTCTTAGTCATGATTAGTGAGTAGTTTATTTTTCTAGGATCGGGGTTAAGCCCGACATAGTTGAGCATGTTTGATTAGTAAGATTGAGTGTTGTGAATGCCTTTTATCTTTTATTGAGATTGTTTGTTGTGCTTAATACCAAAACGAAAGTTGAGGTAATTTAGGTTTTTAACTTGATTGAAAGAGAAAGTTAGTAACTTGAAGGTTGATATTGTTTGAAAACGAAAGTTTCAAAGCTTTAGATCCGAAACAAGCAATTGAGTGAATTAGGATGCGAAAGTAGATTAATTTACTTGTTAAGTCAATGAAAGTTGATAACTCTATCTGTTTAAAGGCATGATCTTATCTTCTTACGAATTCTTATGCTTGGCTATGTTGTGGTGTCCCTTGTCCTAGATTTTTGCTTTATTTGAATTATTTCTGGTGAATCTTCGTTGCTGAGTACTTGCCTCGGTGCCGAATTTTAATTAGAATTTTATTAGGTCGTTAGTTAGTATTTTTGTGTTCGGTGTCTGGGTAACGATCCTGACAACATCGTTAATGAGTCATCTCGTGAGTGTTTTGTTTGATTTTTGTTAGATTGATAGACAAACAACCTTGCTTCCTGTGGAACGATCCTGACTCCACTGTACTCAGCGGGGTCTTGACTTACAAATTTATTCGTTGGCCGAGAAACCCTATCAACAGCAGGCTAGGCCCATCTGCACAAATCCGAGTCCATCGACGCAAGGCCCAATAAACTCTTCCTTATTATGTCAAACCAATCATAGTAATGTTCGGAAATAGAAATCATGCAAAAAATACTAGAAATAGGATAGGTCGTCCGTGACCATGACCGAAGTGTCGCGACAAGGCCATCGTTGGACTGGCCCGACCCTGGCGAGGCATGACACGGCACTGGCGAGACTTCTAAGACACTGGGAAGGACTATGGCGCGCCAAGCGGGGTGCGGGGCACTTGAACCTCAAGACGCGATCCTGACTCCGGTGCAAGGGTTGAGTCTGATGGTGCCAAGGTGGTGAAGGTTGGCACCGAGGGCTCAACTTGAGGTTCCTCGACGCCGAGGACGCACAAGGCCGTGTGCGTCGGTGCGGAGAGGGGCGCGTCGTGGCCTATGGTAAGGCGCGACACGATAGACTGCGTTCCGGTCAGGATTGCGTGAGTCCTGGCACGGGTGACGGGGCCATCCGAGCGAAGTGTGAATGAGTCAGCCTCCTTGCTAGCATCCATGACGGGGGTAGCATCACCCTCCCCAACTTGGTTGGGAAACGTCCCCGTTTCCTCATAAGCAGGCTCGACATAGGGGGAGAGTTCGGCAACGTTGAATGTAGAATGTATCGAATACTTGCCTAGGAGGTCGATCTTATAAGCGTTTTCCCTGATTCGCTCCAAAACTTTGAAAGGGACGTCTCCTCGTTGATGAAGCTTGGTTTTCCGTGCGTCCGAAAATGGTCCTTGCGAAGATGCAACCACACGAGATCCCCTTGGTTGAAGACTAGACGCTTGCGACCCTTGTTATGTTGTGCCTTGTATTGCACAGCCCGGCGCTTCAATTGGCTTCGAGTCCGCTCATGCAATCAACGGATTGCATCGGCGCGGTTTGCGGCGTCGATGTGCTCGCCATTCTTCAAAGGCCGAGGGACTAAATCCATCGAAGAGTGCGGGTTGAGACCGTAGACAATCTCGAATAGTGTCTTTTTCGTCGCCGAGTGTTTGGACCAGTTATATGCAAACTCAACGAAAGGTATTAGATCCTCCCACCGGCGTGGGTTATGTTTGAGCACCGTTCGAAGAAGGGTGCCCAAGGTCCGATTGGTCACCTCCGTCTGACCATCGGTTTGGGGATGATATGAAGTAGAACAGAGCAATTGTGTACCTAGATTTCCCCATAGCGTCCTCCAAAAGTGGCTACAAAATTTTGTGTCTCGATCACTAATAATAGTGTAAGGCACACCATGAAGTTTCACGACATGCTCAAAAAACTAGTTTGCGATTTCTGTCGCATTGTTGTTTCCTTTGCATGGCACGAAGTGAGCCATCTTGGAGAAGCGGTCCACGATTACGAAAATAGAATCTTTTCCGTGCCTTGCCATTGGAAGGCCCGTGATAAAATCCATGGAGAGATCTTTCCACGGGGTATCGGGAATGGGCAAGGGCGTGTATAGGCCATGAGGTTGGGTCCTCGATTTTGCGGTTTGACATGGCACGCAACCACGACAATACTTGTGAACATCGGATGCCATATGTGGCCAGAAAAAGTGTTCACGAAGTGCTGCTAGGGTTTTGGCTATGCCAAAATGGCCTCGACCGTCATGAGCTTCTTTGAGCAATAGATGCCTTACGGATGAGTTCTGAATGCAAAGCTTTTCGACTCGGTAAAGGTATCCATTGTCCAAAAAATAGGACTCATGGATTCGATTATGCTCGAGGTTCTCCATGATCGGTTTAAAAAATTGATCATGCATGTATAACTCCTTAATCATAGAGAACCCGAGCAAGTTGGCCTGGAGTTGAGTTAAAAGAACATACATGCGCGAGAGAGCGTCTGCCACGACGTTCTCTTTTCCTTTCTTGTGGGCGATAATATACGGAAAAGTTTCCATAAACTCCACCCACCGTGCATGGCGTCGGTTGAGAGTCGTTTGACTCTTGAGATACACTAAGGCGGCGTGGTCTGGGTGAATCACGAACTCGCTAGGCCATAGGTAATGCTTCCATGTCTTTAAAACCCGAATAAGTGCGTATAACTCCTTGTCATACGTCGGGTAATTCAAAGTAGCCCCCGTTAATTTTTCGCTAAAGAAAGCAATGGGGCGTTTTTCTTGGAGGAGTACGCCGCCTATGCCATAGTCAGAGGCGTCGCACTGGACCTCAAAGAACTTAGTAAAGTTTGGCAATTGTAAGACTGGAGCGCTACACAAAGCATCTTTTAAGGCCTGAAAGGCGGCCTCATGAATGGGCATCCATTTGATTGTGGTTGCCTTCTTGGTTAGGTTATGGAGTGGACAAATGATGGAAATAAAGTCCTTGACGAAACACCGATAGAACCCTGCGAGCCCTAAGAAGGAGCGAACCATCGTCGGGGTCGTAGGGGTGGGCCACTCTCGGATGGCGCGGATCTTGTCGTCATCCACTCTAAGGCCATCCTTGGACACGACGAAACCAAGAAATTTCGTCGTGTCCGTGCAAAACGAACACATGTCTAAGTTTACATACAAAGAATGCTCGCGAAGGCAATCTAACACCAACCTAAGGTGCCTCACGTGTGAATCCAAATCCTTAGAAAAAACCAAAATGTCGTCAAAATACACGACGACAAAACGTCCTAAAATTTTTCGAAAAACAAAGTTCATTAGCCGCATAAAAGTACTAGGGGCGTTTGTCAAACCAAAAGGCATGACAAACCATTTGTACAAACTATGCTTGGTTTTGAATGCGGTCTTCCACTCGTCGCCCTCATGCATGCAGATTTGGTGGTATCTGCTCCGGAGATCAATCTTCGAAAATAGGGAGGCGTCGTGGAGCTCGTCAAGCATGTCGTCTAGCCTTGGAATTGGGTGCATGTACTTCACTATGATTTGATTAATGGCCCTGCAGTCGACGCACGTGCGCCATGAGCCATCTTTCTTTGGCACGAGGATCACCGACACGGCGCATGGACTCAAAGACTCTCGGACAAAACCTTTGTCCAAAAGCTCTTGAACTTGTCTTTGGAGCTCCTCTGTTTCCTTCGGTGAGGTCCTATACGCAGCCCTATTTGGAAGGGACGCGCCTGGCATGAGGTCGATTTTGTGCTCGATCCCTCAGATTGGTGGCAAACCCTTCGGAAGCTAGTCCGGCATCACGTCTTCGTATTCCTTCAAAAGAGAAACAATACAAGACGACATTGAATTATCCCTAGATTTAGAAATAGAAAGTAAAGGATACAAAATGAAACAAGAAAGACTCCCCTGAATAGATTTGTCGATGTCACGACGTCGGCCCAAAAGCAAGCGATCTTGGCACGTCCCAAAAAGGAGTGGCTCGGCGTCTTCACTCGTTCGAGGAGGTTTTGGGGCGCTTTTTTGTTGAGTGATATATGCTGGAATTTGAGGAGAAATAGCCTTGGAAACGCCGGTAAATTCGTCCCATAGCTCCTGGTAGCCCAATTTTCGTGCGGCGACGGCGTGATGTGCCACGATGGGCGAAGTTGTCGGTGGTCCCTTGCTTAAATGCATCTCCCCTGGGCGTTTTTGCTTCAAATCTGTTGAAAACTCTAATTTAATAGCTTTTCCACCAGAAACACCTGTAGAACCATCAGAACTCTGTTGGAGCCCTTGTTTGGAGAAATCCGCGGCGTTCGGCGCATTACCGATGCCACGCAAAGCAAATTGTCGGCCCGACTCCAACTTCTGTCGGCGCTGTCCTTCTGCAACTTCTTTGGAACCTGAATGAGGGGGTTTGGACCCAGAAACGCCGCTGGAATCAGCAAGTGGCATTGGGGACGCCGAAGGCATCGCGCTCGGCGCGGTGGTGCCGTAGTCGCTAGTCTTTTGCCTTTGCCTCTCGACTTCATCCGGTAGAGCTTTACTATGCGATATTGGTAAGAGATTCATGCGCTTCCCGTGGTAATTGAACATGTAAGTGTTCAAAAATCCGTCGTGAACCACGCGATGATCGTATTGCCATGGGTGCCCCAACAAGAGATGTGTGGCGTCCATCCGCGTTACGTCACATAATATTGCATCAGAATATGCACCAATGGAAAAAGAAAAGATAACTTGCCTGTCAAACCAATCGCCGCCTTCGTTTGAGATCCATTGAAGCTTGAATGGCTGCGGATGTGGCCTCGTTGGCAAGTTGAAGTGATCTACCACCTTCCTGGACAAGAAATTTGCACAACTCCCCGAGTCAATAATGACACTCAAGGACTCGTTATTGACCAAACAACGGGTATAAAAGAGTTGTTCCCGTTGATCAGTTTTCGGTGCCTCTCGCATGCTTAAAGCTCGACGAGTCACTAGTTGAAGTTTGGAGACTCCAATTGCATCGGATGGATCGCACTCCAATTCGGTGGTGTCGGCACTAGGGACTTCGATCTCGTCTTCCTCTTGGCTCTCATACGGGTCCACTTGAGCCGTAATATGGCCAAGGCCTCGACACTTGTAGCACGCTATGTCTCAGGCACGATCGACGCTTGGCTCGGTGGTGCGCGGTGCGGCTTGTGCCTTTGAAGGCACGACTTCCGTCTTTGATTGGGAACCTGTCTTAACACTTGGAACAGAAGAAGGTGCACGATTAGTAGAAAAACCGTATTGACTAGGGTTCGAGGCATACCTTGTATTCGGCCAACCAGACTTGGCTCGCATCTCTTGTTTATGGATTTGCATTGCCGTGTGAACCAAATTGTTGAGATCTTTTATTGGAAAAATTTCCAAGCGATCTTGGATCAATTGCCTCAATCCCGAGATGAATCTTGTTCGCATAACCGAGGGGGAGATGCTCATGCCAGCCTTGAAGAACATGTCTTCGAGTTTGGCAAAGAATTCCTCCGGGGTCATCGAACCTTTCTTGATGTGCATGATCTCGATGTGCATCTTGTCTTTGTAGTCATCCGAGATGTATCTCTTCTTCAAAATGTAAAAAAGTTGATGCCACTCTCGGATAAGGGGTTTTCCTTCTCGAATCCGTTCGGACTCGAATCGGTTCCACCATGTCCGAGCGGCACCATGGAAGTGCAAGGTCACAACTTCGACCTTCTTATTGTCTTCATAACCTAAATGACGAAGCGTGTGCTCCGTACCCTGCAACCACTCAATGAAAACATCAGGATCATAAGTGCCATAGAAGGGTTCGAATTTTACCTTGATGTCTCGGCGGTTGTGACGTGGATCACGAGCCTCGCGACGATCGTTGTCGCGACACGGACTGCGGCACCGAGGCGAGTGCGCGCGGCGATCGCACCGATGCCGAGGTGGGCCTCGATTGTAATCGTCGTCTCCATCGTCAGGATCGTCACCATCATCCGGTCTTCGAGGGCGCCGTGCGTTCCGATCCCTGTCGTGCCGATGCTTCGAGGCGTCCTCGCGTCCCGAGCCATATGCAATGTCATACTCCTTGCGATTCTTGGCGCGGCGCGGCGGTGGGATCCAATCGGAACGCCGATTGTCAAGTTCTTCAGGATCCTGCACATGTGGATGCTCAAAACTAGATTCATTAGAATAATCACTAAATTCTTCATAGTGATCATCAAAATCAGAAAATGGACTTCGAGCACTTTGATGCTCGAGATCGTCCTCAACTCGATATGCGTTGGCGCCGTAGTACTTGGCCCCCTGCTTCCGCTTTGGGGTTTCGTAAACATACGCCGGTGACTTATGCTTTTTCTTCTTTTTCTTGGGATCCCCACTCGTGTGTTGGCGTCTATACTCCTCGGAGTCATACTCCTCACCGGAATATACATTGTACACTTGTGTGTCCCGATAATCTCGTGCCATTTGATAGTGATCTGCGGTCCGGGGACCACCGTCATGATTATCATAGTGGCGACTTTCTTTGATCGACTCTATTGGGTTGATTGGGCCGAATTGAGACGAAGGCTGAGCATGTTTCTTCCCCTTGGCACGAGCTCGTGCGACGTCATCCGCGAAAACCCCCGGATTGGCGTGAATCTCCGAAGCGAGAACTTGAGCCCCCGACACAGTGTGCTTCGATTGAGCTTAGCTCTCGGCTAATTGTTTTTCGATCTCTTGTATGCGCGCCAAGGCTTCAGGAGGGAAATTTTGATTGGCATTCTACGACACCAGGTTGTTGTAGTCTCGGTTATCCTCATTGCCCGACTTCGAGACCGTACCTATAGTAACACCAGTCATCGCGGTAAGAAGTTCACAAGAAAAAGACAACAAGGTTACGGTTCGCTTAAGTCAAGCCGACCCTTGATGTTCAAACCACACGAACAAGGATTGGCAAGGCTAAGGTCACTCAACTCGATCAATGATATGGATCCGAAAAGCGCAATGCAAGCAAAGCAAGACAAGAAGATGTTGAAGCCAAAATCAAACAAGCAATGAGTATGCGGCCAATAATGGTTGCCGAAAATAAAAGATTTGATTTGGAGGATCTTGCCTTATTTGGGCTTGTGATCTCCAAAAGATTTTTTTTAATAAAAATCGAGAATATCTTGCCTTATTTTGGCTTGTGATATCCGATTTTTTTTTTGTTTTTTTATGCAAGGCAATCAACGAACTCTAGGGTTTCTCTTCTAGAGTGATGAACAACATAATAAGCAATTCAACACGCAAATATACTCGAAAGACGCAAGAGAGAAATTGGCAAAACAAATCCTATGTTCATGCAACTAGCAAGACAAAGCGAAATCTTCACCAAAATCAATAGATCTAGTCGAGTAAGGGTCACGGTTGATTTTTTTTAACAATTTACAAAAGCAAAAAAAAATAATTCGGGCCCTAGATGGAGGTTAACGAAGTGGAGGATGGAATCTAGGGTTAATGCAGCAGGATGGATCGTGTGTGAATGAACGAAAAAGGTTGAAACGAGACTTACTCAAACCTTGGCTTTGATGCCAGTTGATATGTCCCTCGTTACGGGATGCGACAGATCGGTGCGTTGTTTGACTATTGGGTCTCGAAGTACTTGGCGGAAGGCTTGAATGAACGTGAATCACCGTTGGAGTGATTGAATTGATTGAGAACACGAGAGCAATTGCGAGAAATTGAGAGCTTTATTGATAATATGAGGGGTGGCGCAATGGCACTAGGGCAAAATAAGGAGACAACCTCAACTATATTAAACCCTAAGTGTGTGCTGAGGCAAAACAAACAACATAGCACCCTATATATAGGTGCAATAGTGATAGCTTTCATTTAGGTAGTTTTTAGGATGCATTTTTATGTTTATTTTGCATAAGTTTTAGTTATTTTTAGTTGGTTTTAGTTTAGTTTCTAGGATCTTGTGTTTTTGGGTAGTTGCGCTTGTTTTGTTCGGTTTTGCAGATCTTTAGGTAAACAAGCATGGTGGGATGGATCTTAGATGATTGTGGTATAGTTTGATGAAGCTTAAAGTGATACAAGTGATGATTACAAGAACCAAGGCCCAAGAGCTTGTGTGAAAAGAACGCTTAAACCCGGGCTATGCATTGGAGTTCTTGTTTTGACACCTCTAACTTGGAATGCTTTGTTTGGGAGCTATAGTGATCTGATGAGGCTCAATTTGGTATCAATGGAAAGCTAATTCAAAGAGCTACAATTCATTTTTTTACTCCGAGTCCAAATTCCAACTCTAAGTGGGTCAAAACAGCCTCTGAAGTGACGCCTGAATGCTGAACCGAGGCAATTGCGCGGGATGACAATTGCTCCGCCGCACAATCCTCATGCAACCCGAGCAATCGGAGTTTTCACGCAAACAATCATTGGGCTTGATTTTTGGGCTTGGGTTATATCATCCGAACAGTGGCTTAATGATAGACTTTTTGAGGGTTATTTTAGAGGACATATATATACCTTTGTTAGTTAGTTTTTTTATAACTTTGGATCATAATTTAGAGGCTAGGGTTTCTTCTTTCAAGGAAAAACCTTTGAACCTTTGTAAGTTTGATTTTATTTCAATTATGCATTGCTAATTTCTATTGTGTTTGACTAGTTATTGAAATCATAGATTGCATAATATTGTGAGGTTTGATTGATTCTCATCAACTTGAATAGGTTTTATTCCCTGTGCTTAATTGGATCAGAATTATTCTAGGGTTTTGTTAGATTGATCACCTAATAGAATTTCTAGGTTAATTTACAACTAATCTGATTAATGCTCGTTCGGGGTTGATTAGATAAAGTAGCATCTATAATTGTTTGGACCCGTTCGGGCTATTCAGTTGTAGAAGGGAATAAATCCACAAATAACTTAGATGTCTGTTTGCTCTAAGTGTTTGTTTCTATTGATAACTTGATTCGTAAAGCTGTCGTTTAATTGAATCTAGACGTTGTTTTAGGTTGTTAAATGATTAGGGTTGTTTAGACTGTTAGTTCTTTCCACTATTTATGAAGTTTGGGTCATAATCCTTAGTAGGAGTATAATCCACAATAGATTATTCAAGGGAATTGAGAATCAGGAGAATCAATGATCAATAAGCATATCTATGATGGATTTAACTAGTTGAACATATTTCTCTCATATATATTTACAATCAACTTTGCATTCATATTTTACTTTTACTCTTGCATATTAGTTTAGAATTTCACTCATAAAATCCCCCCATATTCGTTACTTGACATTTAAGTAATAACACATTTACACGAGTCTCTGTGGGATCGACCCTTGCTTACCATTCTACTCAGATTGGTTAAGTTAGGATTCTTTGATAGGTAAACGACTGAAAAATACCTAATCAAATTTGGAGCCGTTTCCGGGGACTCGTCGATATTTGTGTTTTTACTTTTGTGTTATTCTTGGTGTTGTGAACCTATCTTACGGTTCATAACACCCGTGCTACTAATCTATGGCTTTGTTCGATTGTAGACTGCTACAGGATGAACACTTCCATCACTATTTTTCAAGATTTCAAGACCATGTGTTTGAACTTGGTGCTTGGGGATTACGATATAGTGATAGAGAGGTAAACATGGGAGTTATCAATGGTTTGAATTTTGATACAAGGGGATTGGCAGATTACATGAGCAATGGGAGGCTTTTATATATGGGACCTGAGGAATGCTGGGATTTCTTATGTTTCATGAGCCATCAAAGCTTTCTGGTTGAGTCATCTTCCCAACCACCCTAACCGGTTGATAAGTCTCTTGAGGATATATTCAAGGATATCTCAAAAGGGGCGGATGCTATAATCATGGAGCATTGTGAGTCATGTTCTTCAAGTTTTCATTCCACAATCTCATGTCCTTTTGAGTTGTGTGGAAATGGTGGTGGAATCACATTGGAGTTAAACGATCATGAGTCAAACACCCAAATTCAAGTTGAGGAGCAATCTAAGACACTTGATGTGGGTTATGAGGAGGAATTTGATGTCCAATATGAAGTCACACCTATAAGGAAAGTTGAGAAGATCATCATAGAGCCAAAGGAAGTCTGTACTGGCATAGAGATTCTTACAGAGCCTAGGGAGCCTAAGTCATCTTCACTCACGTGGAGTAAATTGCTTGAGGGTTTTACGGTTTTGGAAGAAGACTCTTTTGTCGACCAAGATGACTTCTTTGCTGATGAGGTAGACAGCCATGAGGGAGAAGATCAACATGATACACTTGTTAAGGTTCCCGTTGTCATGGTGCACCCGATGTTAGGCCTTGACATCCCATGCTTTAGTTTCCCCACCTTCTCACATCAGGAGCTTATGGAATTCCAAGATGAGGAGCCCAGTCTACAACACAAGGTGAAAGATGAAGAATATATGGAGTTCATCTTGCATAAAAGTAGTATTGCTGACAAGTGCTTTGATTCATACTATAAGTATTTTCTAAAGCCACCACTTGTGCTGAATTTCTTTGAACAAATGCCACCTCATGAAAATTGGGCACACATGTTTGATAAATTAACAGGGTCTTTGAATGTTATATTATGCTTAATTGATTTATCAATGTGTTACTTATGCTTTTCTGAGATGTGTGCACAGGGCTTTGATAGGTTATTAAGGGCATTGACAATGTCTAATCTTGTCAACCCATTCTAAGGGTCAAGCTAATGACGTTAAATAAGCGCTTCTTGGGAGGCAACCCAAGGTTTAGAGTAGTTTTATTTTTCAGTTATAATATTTTGCTTTTTAGGTAGTTTTTTTTTTGTGTGTGTGTTAGATATCCTAGGTCTGAAGATTGATAACCCGAAGAAGCCTTCACCACCATCGTCGGATTTCCCGCACCATTACCCGGATAGCTAGTTTCTTTGTGAGTTTTTCTCTTTCCTTTTCTTTTTACTATACTTTAGGGACAAAGTATGTTTTAAGCATGGGGGAGGGGGATTACTTGTGCATTGCATGTAGTTGCATTAGATTAGGTCATATTTCAATTTTTGCATGCATTGATTAAAATTTTGAAAAATGAAAAAAAAATCAAAAAATTTTGAAAAATACAAAAATATTGCATTTAGGTTCTTATTTCCCCATTGTTTGATTCCTCTTGTGTTTCTAAGTTAAGTATAAGTTCTAACCCATGATTTGCATGATTTACTGAAGTTGATATGATATAAGCATGATCATTGATTAAATGACCTGATTATAGGATGGGGCATGTATTTAGCTTGAGTATTTGATTCATTCTGAAGTTCTAGACAACAATTAGCCATGTGAGATATTTTTGGCCTTTCATGATTATATTTGTTCTCTACATTCTTGAGTGTATCACCATGATTATCTAGCTCTAGAACTTGCATTAATACTCTATTTTGAGGCTGCTTTATATGATTTATGCATGACATTAAAATGATTGAGGCAATGTTTCTTATTAGCCTATTATTTCCCTTCCTACTTTACAAGATCCATGTTTTTGACACCCTGTTCTTTTAAGCTTTAAGCCTATTTTGTATAGCTCCACAAAATTTTCCTAGCCTAATAAGCTTGACCCAGGATCCGGGGTTTAGGACTTTAGGTTGCGTTTTTGTTTTGTGTGAGTTATGTATAAGTATGGGGGAGTTGGATGAAAAGGTGGTGAAAGAGGAAATAAAGGTCTTGGGTTCAAAGTGAAAAAAAATGAAGATGAAAAATTTGTTGAAAAGCAAAAGAAAAAATGCTTAAATGTTAGTAGTCTTCATTAACAAAGCAAGAAAAGAGTTGGAAAAGAGGCAAGGAAAGAAGAAAAAAAAGAGAAGCAAAGTGTTTGAATGTAAATGTAATGAAGTTGGTAGAAGGAAAGTTGGGAGAAGTAAGAAAAGAAAGTGTTGAGTTGGGTTTAGGATTAGTTCTTTATCCCGGATCTAGCACCACAGGCCAAATATTACCCCCTTCCTAATTTTTCTTTACCTTGGCCCCATTACAAGCCGAAAAAAGACCTCATGATTTTTGTTATGTATTTGATCCCCAGAGGTGGAGATTTAGAGCTCTGATTCAAGCATATGGTAGTCTAGTTTTCATGGGTGATTTTCGAGTGAAACACGTCCTTTATACACTTAAGAGTTGAGTGCAAACACAATTTCCTTGGTGAGGTCTAGAATGAATGAATGATCTTTACTTTTTGCTTACTATAATGCATGTTGAGAAGTCTTGGTTGAGTTTTTAATTATATGTGAAATGCTTGTTTGATTTGAGATGGATGTAAGACTACATTTCTATGGTGTGATTTGGATTTATGTCTTGCTTGAGGACAAACAAGGGTTAAGCATAGGGGAATTTGATAGCTTTCATTTAGGTAGTGTTTAGGATGCATATTTATGTTTATTTTGCATAAGTTTTAGTTATTTTTAGTTGGTTTTAGATTAGTTTCTAGGATCTTGTGTTTTTGGGTAGTTGCGCTTGTTTTGTTCGGTTTTACAGATCTTTAGGTAAACAAGCATGGATGGGATGGATCTTAGATGATTGTGGTAGAGTTTGATGAAGCTTAGAGTGATACAAGTGATGATTACAAGAACCAAGGCCCAAGAGCTTGTGTGAAAAGAACGCTTAAACCCGGGCTATGCATTGGAGTTCTTGTTTTGACACCTCTAACTTGGAATGCTTGGTTTGGGAGCTATAGTGATCTGATGAGGCTCAATTTGGTATCAATGAAAAGCTAATTCAAAGATCTACAATTCATATTTTTACTCCGAGTCCAAATTCCAACTCTAAGTGGGTCAAAACAGCCTCTGAAGTGACGCTTGAATGTTGAACCGAGGCAATTGCGCGAGATGACAATTGCTCGGCCACGCAATCCTCATGCAACCCGAACAATCGGAGTTTTCACGCAAACAATCATTGGGCTTGATTTTTGGGCTTGGGTTATATCATCCGAATAGTGGCTTAATGATAGACTTTTTGAGGGTTATTTTAGAGGACATATATATATATATACCTTTGTTACTTTATTTTTTTGATAACTTTGGATCATAATTTAGAGGCTAGGGTTTCTTCTTTCAAGGAAGAACCTTTGAACCTTTGTAAGTTTGATTTTATTTCAATTATGCATTGCTAATTTCTATTGTGTTTGACTAATTATTGAAATCATAGATTGCATAATATTGTGAGGTTTGATTGATTCTCATCAACTTGAATAGGTTTTATTCCCTGTGCTTAATTGAATCAAAATTATTCTAGGGTTTTGTTAGATTGATCACCTAATAGAATTTCTAGGTTAATTTACAACTAATCTGATTAATGCCCGTTCGGGGTTGATTAGATAAAGTAGCATCTATAATTGTTTGGACCCGTTCGAGCTATTCAGTTGTAGAAGGGAATAAATCCACAAATAACTTAGATGTCTGTTTGCTCTAAGTGTTTGTTTCTATTGATAACTTGATTCGTAAAGATGTCATTTAATTGAATCTAGACGTTGTTTTAGGTTGTTAAATGATTAGGGTTGTTTAGACTGTTAGTTCTTTCAACTATTTATGAAGTTTGGGTCATAATCCTTAGTAGGAGTATAATCCACAATAGATTATTCAAGGAAATTGAGAATCAGGAGAATCAATGATCAATAAGCATATCTATGATGGATTTAACTAGTTGAACATATTTCTCTCATATATATTTACAATCAACTTTGCATTCATATTTTACTTTTACTCTTGCATATTAGTTTAGAATTTCACTCATAAAATCCCCCCATATTCGTTACTTGGCATTTAAGTAATAACACATTTACACGAGTCTCTGTGGGATCGACCCTTGCTTACCATTCTACTCAGATTGGTTAAGTTAGGATTCTTTGATAGGTAAACGACTGAAAAATACCTCATCATACAACTAGAAAATATGAGAAAACCCTAATACTAGTGAGGCGCGCCTAGGGCTAGCTCGCAGGCTAGGCCCAGCGGCGCAAATCCGAGTCCATCGGCGCAAGGCCCAATAAACTCTTCCTTATTATGTCAAACCACTAATAGTAATGTTCGAAAATAGAAATCATGCAAAAATACTAGAAATAGGATAGGTCGTCCGTGACCATGACCGCAGTATCGCGACAAGGCCATCGCTGGGCTGGCGCGGCGCTGGCGAGGCATGACACGATGCTGGCGAGACTTCTACAGCGCTGGCACGCCAGGCGGGGCGCGGGGCACTTGAACCTCAATACGCGATCTTGGCTCCGGTGCAAGGGTTGAGTCTGATGGTGCCAAGGTGGTGAAGGTTGGCACCGAGGGATCAACTTGAGGTTCCTCAACGCCGAGGACGCATAAAGCCGTGTGCGTCGGCGCGGAGAGGGGCGCGCCGTGGCCTGCGGTAAGGCGTGACACGAGAGACTGCGTTGCGGTCTGGATTGCGCGAGTCATCAGCCTCCTGGCTAGAATCCATGACGGGGATCGCATCAGACTTCCATCGCCTAGAGGTGCAATTAAACTATGCATTAGGAAGGGAGACTCGGTCAAAGAGCAAAACGGTAAAGGTCAAGCAAGACTTTGAGGTGGAAAGGCGGAATGCCTGGAGTAAGAAAATGTGCTAAAACAAGTCCAAGAAAAAATTCTCCACTAAAAACCGCTCTAGAGAAGCAACAAAACAATCGTCCAATAAAAAATCACTCAATTGAAAGCAGAACTACAACAGAAGGAGAGAATACTATCATGACTAGAGAAAGTAACAAGCAAAGAATGAAGCCTGACTCACAGTCCGACAACATGAAGAAGGCATTAGGATAAGACATGAGATTGAGCGCCACCCCAAACCAAACTGAGGATGACAAGCGGAACCAGAGAAGTCAAATACCCTGGTCTCGTAGCCATACGCCAAAGCACAAGAGACGTCACGTTGCAAATGGCGAGTAACAGGGCGCGCGTCGAGCGCCATCGGCAGTGCACGGACAATCTCGAGAACACAAGTGGACACGATTCGCACTAGGAGGGATTCCACTAGCTATTAGCGCAAGCATTGATATGAAGGGAAGAAGCACTGTAGTCCAGGAAGGGGAATGTCGACACATTATGACAAGAAAACCCCCGATGGGGCAAGATAGGGATAATATACTATATCTAGTTTTGTAAGAAGGAAGGCATTCTTTCCTCGTTAGTGGGTTTTATCCCATAAGGTTTTCCCACCGGAAGGTTGTAATGAGGTCTCCCCTTTGTAGGATTTTTATTTCTATCTCCATTTGTCAAACATTTTTGCCTTTTAGATAATAGAATTATGTTCTTTGCTCTTTATCCCAAAAAGCGACCATAGCAGAAGTCGTCTCATTGAGCATGTCACGAGTGCAATAGTGTTGCAACAAAACGTGAAAGTCGGTTTGCGTGCAAGGAGGTAGGAAGATCGTTGGGATTCTTATGACTTTCTATGCTGAATGGACGCTGGAACAGTTGGTCCCGTGACAGAACCATGAAAGTCGGTTTGCCTACAATGAGGTAGGAAGATTGTTACAGTAAACACGAACCTGATATGGCTCAAACCCTCGACCTGCTTACTTGCTCAATCGTTTTAGGGGGCAATTGTTTTTACCAATATTTTATTGTATTTATTTAATTATGCAATTAATATATTTAGAGATAGATTATTTCCTAAGAAATGATAACAAATATCGTAGGAATTATTCCCCTTGTAAAAGTCCTATTTAAAGGGCCTCTCCATCAATAGAAAAGACATATTATTTCTTACTTTCAACAAAAACCCTAGTACCAATTGTCTACGACAATTTTGAGTACTACAAAAAAATTCTAAGTTAATCTCATCCCTCATTTATGAATTAAAGATAAAAAAAATTAGTACTACCAAAAGTTACTCTACCCAAGCTAAGTCCGACTAGAAAAGTGTTACGAAAACTTTCTAAGGCCCGCCTCATGGTATCCAAGTTGAGAGAGATAAATTGAACAAATATGGACGTCCCCTATTGGGATGTACTATTAAACCGAAATTGGGGTTGTTCACTAAGAACTACGGTTGGGTAGTTTATGAATGTCTTCGTACCGGACTTGATTTTACCAAAGATGATGAAAACGTGAACTCCCAACCATTTATGCGTTGGAGAGACCGTTTCTTATTCTGTGCCGAAGCTATTTTTAAATCACATTGCGAAATAGGTGAAATCAAAGGACATTACTGGAATGCTACTGCAGGTACATGCGAAGAAATGATAAAAAGGGTTGTATTTGCTAGAGAATTGGGAGTTCCTATCGTACGACTACTTAACCGGGGCATTCACTACAAATACTAGTTTAGCTCATTATATCAGAGATAATGGCCTACTTCTTCACATTCACCGCGCAATGTATGCAGTTATTGAGAATATAAAAAAAACTGTCCCACATGTATGCTCGTATGAACACATCATAATCTATTACCTATCCACCCTACAAACACATTTTCAATCTACATGTGCCTACCAACCCATAAACGTTTTTTAAAAAAGGATAGATGATATTATTATTTTGACGGTTTATCTAACCTATACCCTAAGGGCATAGGTTAGAAAATCCGCTATTTTAATTAGTACACATGTATGCTCATATGAACACATCCTAATCTATTACCTATCCATCCTACAAACACATCTTCAATCTACATATGCCTACTAACGCATAAACTTTTTCAAAAAAAGATAGATGATATCATTATTTTGATTTTGCTTGATCATAATAACTAGGGCTGGGATACTTCGGTTATTGGGTTTTTTTCAGCCTACCCGCAGGGTAAATTTTTTTTTTTAGTTCGGTTCGGTTCCTACGAATTTTAGTGAGGAACCGTAATAACCGTACCCGAACTTTATTCGGTTCGGTTCTTCGGTTAATTCGGTTAACCTAACTTAGTCACATTCCTATTACAATCAAGAGCTTCAAGTAAAAAATTCAGAAGCTAAAAACTAAAAGTAAGCCTCGTCTATTTGAAACACAATCAAATGAAAAAGAATCAAGTTCTCAGTTTATCAGCATCACAAGCTAATCAATCACGGAACTCACAAGCTAATCAATCATCGCCGCTGAGCCTCACGGAATCTCTGCTTGGAACTTGAACGAGTTTATCAGCATCATCACAAGCTAATCAATCAGTCAGGCTTTGAAGTTTAGTCATGCAACATTTTAACTAGTTTCTTTCTTACATTTAGCAAGCACTACAGCGTTATCCCATGTTTGGTCGATCCTGTGATTAATGACCATTTATTTGTGTTAGTTACTCTTTGTTGGTGAATCAATAAATATTTCAAAACTCCGTATTTAATTTCTATGTCTGCAGCATCTCTTGGAGCTGAATCCATCCATCCGCCAAAAAATAGCCTAATTACACAATTGAGATATGACCAAATTGGAGAGTTGCAAAGATAACAAAATCATATCATAAAACCATAAATGAAATCAGGAAATAGTACTGAATTACAAGCACGCACGTACATTACATTACACAATTAAGGAGAGCACCTCGATCTACTTATAGAGTAGTAGATCATTGCAACGTAAGGAAATAAAATCAGGAAATATGTTAGATATGAGTACAGCTCATTGCCTAATTCTATCACTGGAATTAAAATCAGCCAGCAAAGTCAAATCAAAGATCAATAAACTTGCTAATTGCCTAATTCTATCACTGGAACTTCAAATTCAAACGAGAGAATCACAAGTAAAATCCAACGTATCAATCAGATCAAAATTCCAACACGAATCAACAATTACCAGTAAGTAATCTCTCCGGTCTACGCTCTTGTCACGTGCACGGCGTGGCCGAGCAACTGGAGCACGGGAACGATGGGCTCGTACGAACTCTGCAAATGGCGACGGCGGGAACGATGCTCGGAGATTCGAGGGTATATATGAAGAAACTCTCCAAACACTTGAGTCTGCAAATGGCGACGACGGGAACGATTGCTCAGGAACGACGGGAACGATTGCTCGGGAACGATGCTCAGAGATAAGGCTCGGACGTGACCGGCGACTGCTAGGGCTTGGGGGAGGCTCTGCACAAACGGCGGCTTGAAATTTGAAAGGTGAAAGTGAAACGCCTAAAGCCTAAAACGTGAAAAGTGAAAAAACTAGGGTTGGGTCCGCTGGGACACGGACATACGGGTATTCACCAAAGTTCGGTTTTTTTTTGTTTTTTTTTTAAACCCGAGAACCGAACCCGAATTAATTCAAAGAACCGAACCGAATTTTTTCAACTTATTTATTTTCACAAACCAAACCGAACCGCTCTATTCGATTCGGTTTTTCGGTTTTTCGGGTCCAAAGTCCCAGCCCTAATAATAACATTCAATTACTACAACTAACTTTTCAAGTAGAGGAATTTGCGAACCAAACCCTAATCCTAATATTAGGTTTTACAATATATAAAAAAAGAAACATTTATGATAATAGGTTGAACTTCCGCTCTTATAAATATGACCACATGTGGTTTGTAACGCCTACAAGATGGAAAGAAAAAGGAACTTCTAGTTCTCCTCTCCTCCACATCATCCAACGTCATCTCCAAAGCGACGCACAATCCAGCCACCACAGATTGATTTCCCCCAAATCGGAAATATTCTCTGAAATTCACCAGCAATCGTCATCCTTCTCTCGAAATCCGACCGATCTCCAGTCGATTTCCATTTGGACTTTCCCATTGCCGAATTTCAAGGGTTTCTTCAAGAACTCTCGAAAAACCTAGCACAGGCTTGGTTCCGTGGATCGATCTCTGCCCTTTCGCTCTTTCGCAATTCGATGCCATCATGGCCAAGTTCGATGCCGAAGACCATCACAAGTTGTCTAATCTGACCCCATCTTGCTCCAAATCTATCAACGATACCGTCAATGGCTCCCACCATTTCGTGGTCAAAGGGTACTCGCTGGCCAAGGGCATGGGAGCTGGGAAGTACCTCTCGAGCGACACGTTTAAGGTCGGAGGATACGAGTGGGCGATTTACTTTTACCCTGATGGGAAGAATCCGGAGGATAATTGCGTGTACGTGTCTGCTTTCATATCCCTTGCGAGCGAAGGGACCGATGTTAGGGCGCTGTTCGAGTTGACTTTGGTAGATCAGAGTGGGAAAGGCAAGCATAAGGTGCACAGCCATTTTGATCGGGCGCTCGAGAGCGGGCCTTATACCCTTAAGTACAGAGGAAGCATGTGGTAATGCCTCCTCTAGCATTTGATCTTGATTTATTTTTCCTGATTTCTTTATTTGCATGGTTGGGGTTTTGATTCTGCATGTTCTTGATATTATAATCTGTTCTTTATGTTACCTGATCACCGCATATTCTTTTGGATATCTAACAGATGATGAAACTGCTGAACCTGTGTTCTTGAATTTTATTTTATTTTTAATATTTAGTGTTCAGAAATGCGCTTATTAATGTTATAATTTGTATGTTAAAGCATGTTTAACGATTCGTTTTTATATGTAATAAACTTTTTTGGCATCATTCCTTCTTGTTTTCTCTGCTTAGTGTCTAAGCAGTCTATCTTCTTTGTGTATTTCAGGGGTTACAAACGTTTCTTTAGAAGAACAAATTTGGAAACCTCAGAATACTTGAAGGACGATTGCCTTGTGCTGAACTGCACTGTAGGAGTTGTGAGAAACCGGGTTGAGGGTCCAAAAAATTATATGATAAATGTACCACCACCAGACATGGGGCAAGGGCTTAAGCATTTATTGGACATTGAATTGGGCTGTGATGTTGTGATTGAAATTGGCGAGGAGTCGTTTCAAGCTCATAAATTGGTACTTGCTGCTCGTTCCCCTGTGTTTATGGCCCAATTCTTTGGACCCGTTGGAAACCCTAACCTAGAGAAACTTGTTCTTGAAGATGTTGAACCATTTATTTTTAAGGTATAGTTTTCTTGCAGTTTTGTGAGCATTTAGCAGTTGGGCAGTTCATGAATAATTTTCATATGCCTGAACTATGCATTTTGAGGTATTGAAGTCAAGAGATCATATGAAATTGGTGGAAAAAAAAAGGACCATGTATCCAAAGGAAAATGGTAAAATGTTTTTTTGGCAGTTGTGTAAACCTATCACTTATACTTAGTCAGCACTCAAAATTGTTTTTTGGCATGCATGGCAAACATCCAAAAAGTAAGGGCAAAAAGAGTGATAAATTGTCAAAAATTCTGTTGGCATACAGACTGTTTATATGGAATAGTTTGTGGAACTTTGTAAATAATATTTAGCTGCCAGTGGCATATTTACATCTTTGATCAAATTCTCGTTGTGCAATGACTTTTTTTTCCCGCAAGATCATATTTCATCTCAAGAAGCATAATCTTCTTCGATGTGTCAGTTCGATTTTGCTTCTTTTTTATGTTCAGTAGCTTATAAGTAAAGCATCTGCTGGGTGTGGTCTGGCTGGCTGTCTTCCTATATATTACAAGTTGCGGTGCTCACTCACACATTTCGTAAAGCGTCTCTTACTAGGAAGAGAACTTGTTCTTTGTGTTTTAGTAGTGTCATCTTCTGCTCAAACATAGTTAACCAAACTGAAGTTATTGTAACATGGAGAGTAGAAACCTGAGCTAATAGTTGACTCTTAACTGCACCTTATGTTGCTTTCAGCCTAAGGGTAATGATCTTATTTGAACCAATTTATTGTATATTTTTAAGACTTTGAGTATCCCCTAAGAGTCATTGTGCTATGATTTGAACGTATTGAGCATGACTACTACTTATCAAGCACTAGTGAGAATTATTTAAGAACCTTATCTGATTGCAAAATACAAGTTTAGGTTTGGTTAATTACCTTTTGCTTTCCTCTGCCTTCCATTCTTTTTGTCTAGTTTTTGCTCTTTTTTTTCATTTTAAGGCCAGTGTCCCACAGAGTCTTGCTTTGTTATTTCCTGTTGTTAAATTTTTGTAACTTTGGTCAGGCTTCATTAAATTTTATCTTGTTGGCAGGCTATGCTGTCATACATATACACGGACAATTTTCCTGATGTAGAAGATATAATGGGGTCTCCTTCACCATGCTCTTCGGCCATCATGGTACAACATTTGTTGGCTGCGGCTGATCGGTTTGGTTTGGAAAGGTTGAAACAGCTATGTGAATCCAAATTATGTGAGGAAATCACAGTTGATACTGTTGCTACAACACTTTCTTTGTCTGAACAGCACCATTGCCACCGGCTGAAGTCTGTATGTCTAAAATTTGCTGCAGCAAATTTGGGAGGTGCGTCTTCTACACGTAGAATCTGATGGTGCTATTTCAGGTTATGCCATCTTCAATTATATAGCTTTCTTTTGATTTAGCACTTACTGATTAGAAACTATGGAATTAGTGAATTTGTTGAAAATTATTTACTGTGAACTTAAAATATGTTAGGACACTTCAATGAGGTTAAGTAGGTTTTAGGTTAATCTGCTTCTTGCTAAGAATATTGTTCTTAAAATTAACTTTGGCTTTACATGTTTAAATGCACAGGAGCAGTCATGCAATGTCCAGTCTTTACTACTCTGCCTCGTGATGATTAGTAATATTCAAATACAAAATAAACAATCTCACTAGACTACTGCCAATAACTGCATTTTATATTTGGGCCTCAATTAGCGTCAGTGTCACCTTCACACAATGGTTGCTGGACTTTATATAGACACATTTCCCTTGTACTATCAATATTTTGAGCTTGATATCTGCCATCTAATTGTGAATCTTTACAATGTACTAGCGGGAAGGCATGTAGGTTATTGTTGCAATGCTTCATCACCAGTAGCACTATGGATGCTCTGATTTAACTATATCTATGGATGGTGACTCATAACCCATCCTTTTTTTGTTTCAGTGACAGTTTGTTGAACTTTTTTAGTTTATAGGAGGGCTATTTAATGGCAATGCCATGGATAAATACTTCAAATGGTTAGTGGATAAAAGTTGGATAGATAATTGGGGAATTTTTCACAAACTACCTTTGTATTTGATTTTTATTAAAATCACACCATTTAACAATGTTGCATCAAAAGGACTTTTTAATAAAACTTGTGAAAGCGATTGTTTTTTAAAGTGGCTATTAATAATACTTCTAAATGAAGACATCACCCTTTTCTATTTATTTTTTAAATTAGAAAACCCTATAGTTTTGTGTACAAGGCACATAGGACAATATCATATCCTACTTGTTACAGAACAACTTTCCATCTAAGAAATCGATAGCTATCTGTTTCATTTCTCTACTTGTTACAGTTTACTACACACACAGTGAGAAACTAGGACAATATCATATCCTTACTCTTGTTTAACTACGTTGTTTGCAGTGGTTATGCATTCTGAAGGATTCAAGTACCTGGAAGAGAGTTGTCCCCCTCTTTTGTGTGAGCTGCTGGAGACAGTGGCTGCAGGAGAGGGAGGCCATTCAGGCGTTCAATTGAACAGGAAAAGGAGCAGTAGTAGCAGCATATTTGGGGTAGACTTAACAGCTGAAGGAGGAGCTCCATCTGAATCAGCCAATCCCAATGGGAGGCGAGTAAGGAGACGCTTATAGGTTTTAGGACCTGGTGTTTTAGGTTTCTGGCAAATGTTCTTTAGAGTGACCAGGTTTGAAATGAATGGTATTTTGTTGTTTTTATGTAGAGAGAACAAGCGTAAACCCTCTCATAAGACACTGGTGGTATTTGTTAGTTGAAAATCGGTAGGCAGGAGTGAAATGAATATAACTAACACATATAGGGACATGTGTGGACTAAATCTAGATAAGATTTAGGGCATGTAGAATCATGTGATGAAAATATGGTCTTTCTTTTGGTTTTTTTTTTGGGTTTTCTCTCATGTTGGTGGTAGTCTTTGAAGTGTTGTTTTCTGCCGGGAATTATTGTCTTTTTTTTCTGTTATTGACCAAGTTTAAGGTTTGATCTTAGAATTCTGTGGAGTTATTGTTTGTTGTTTGATAATATTTCGTCAACTTGCCTTGGTAGAAAAATGGGGATAAACACTCTGTCAAATATTAACAGGTGAACTAACAATGTGATTGTTGGTTCAAGGTCCTTAGAAACGCACTAAACAAAAAGGCAAGTGAAATAGCATTATTTAGTATGTTGCAGTTTTTGCTATGTCACATGTATGGAGTGTTAGGATGCATTTTTGTTTTTTAAAGGAGCAGATTTTCACTTGAAATTATCTGCAGCAGAATGATAATTTGATCTTGAAATTATCTGCTGAACTTGAAATTATCTGCAGCAGAATGATAATTTGAAGATAAAAGAATGTTGTCAGCCAAGGGAGGTAGATTTTGGCGTTTCCACTTGGTGGTATATTATGAATTTATGATCTTCACTATTTTGGATTTTTAATTATTGATAGAAACATTTAACTCGACTTTGCAATAGATTTATTTTACCTTTCTCCAAAAAGTTGACATTGTACATATACAATTATGATTGCGCATATGAAAAGGTAAACCTGTCAATTGGGTCATTTGGGGTTAAGTATGAATTTGGGTTGATAAAATTATGGGTCAATCGGATTGGATTCTTGCGGGCTTGGGTTGACCCAACATATCAAAAAGGACAATTTTTTGTTGATTATCTAAATAATATTACAGTTAAATAATATTATTAAATAAGAATAATTTTTAGGGAAATTCCGGATGGTACCCTCGAGTTTTGCACTTTTCCGGATGGTGACCTAGAAAAAAATTATTCCGTAAAATGCCCCTGAGTTTTTGCCCGAGTTTGCCCCGTGCCCTTTATTTGTTTTTCCTCTAACATTCGTTATATGTCTATTTAAAAAAAATGAAAATGATTTTACAAAATAAAAACCCAAATTTTAATGCGCTATTTGATAACATTGTCAACTGGTGAAAATCAAATCACGACTATGTATGGATTTAGTACTCTAGTATGAAGGGATAATTGTAATTGGAAAGTATCTTTTGGAAATATTAAACAAATCTCTCTTTTTCCTAATCAACTCTTCCTTCCTCTCTTCTGCCTATCTCATCTCCCCTGCTCCCTCTTCTATGTAACTCTCTTTCCTCTCAAATTCCTTCTTTTCCTCTAAATTCTTCCCTATTTCCTCTAACTCTGTTTTCTCCCTAATTAATTAGGACATGACAAAATTTGTAAAACAAATCAAATGGAGAGGATCAATGGGTAAGAGAGGAAAGGAGAGTAAACAAAACCTGCTTGATTTCTGGAGGAGCAGGAACCTCAACATCCAATTCTTCCCGTTCTTTGAGATTATTGTCAACTTGTGAAAATTTTCTCTTTACTCCTAAAATTAAACCCTAAATTCCTAAATACAAGTTTAAACCCTAACTTGACCTCAAGAACACCCAAAATTGTGCCCGTTCGCCCTAGGCCTTCTGTCCTTCGGATGGGCTTTGCCGGTTCACAGCCCTCTGCTTCTCTCGAGCAAAAAAATGAAAGGCTCATCTGGTTTTCTTAATGTTGTTTATAGTTAATCTGATTTGGTTTTTTAATTTGTAAACCATTTCCTTTTTTAAAACAGAAATTTAACGGAGGTAGGAGGAAAAAGAGAAAAAAGGGCACGGGGCGAACTCGGGTAAAAACTCAGGGACATTATGCGGAATAATTTTTTTTTCTGGGTCACCATCCGGAATTTCCCTAATTTTTATATATTTTAATAATATAACATATTATAATATTTCAAATAATGCTATAAATTTTGCAAAAATAATAAGTTGGGTCAATCTACTGGATTTAATGTTTCAATTCAATCAGGTTCGGGTAAGGTTTCAATCCTTGCGTCGAGTTTCGACCTGGTCTACAAATAAGGTAATATTGTCGAGTTTCGACCTGGTCTACAAATAAGGTAATATTGTCAGCAATCTAATGGACTTTTCTAAGTGTATTGATAAGAATAGTGTATTAGAAGTTATTACCCTAAGTGTTGTCTAAATGAAAAAAAAATCTACAAAAGGTTATGAATAAATTAACTCTAAGACAATCTTTCTAATACACTATTCTTATCAATACACTTAGAAAAGTCGATTATATATTACTAATAGGAATTTTTTATGTTGAAGAATACTTTGAAAAACTAAAATCAAATTTAAATAATTAATATGTGCCTGTGGATACACGTTAGAATTGCCCTTACTTATATGACATATAAATTAAGGTTGACATGTCATCACTTTGTGTTTAGACAAGACAAACGTTAGTATCATATGACACTATTTGTTTGATTATTGGGATTATAAACGGAACAACATTTTGCATAAATAAGTTGAAGTGAAAGTCGGCCCTTGTAGATCCATAAGGATAGTCAAGGCGATTTGAGTAGACCCCGAATGTAAGTCTCGTTTGGGTGTAGACCGTAAAGGTAATCACCACCGACCCATTAAAACATTTTAATAAGATGACCGAATAAAGGCTACGAGTCAACCGATTAAAATTCGATCTTTCCTTCAACGAATATTGCCCCTATTCCATGCCAAAAGATACCGCAATATTGTTGTGAGAGAAAACGTACCAAACGACAATAGAGATGTTGGCAAGCCAACTCTATCAAGATTAAATGTACCTTATTCGAGTCCCATGATTCTTCTTCATCCTTGACTTGGACAAACTCATCTTGCCATGATCCTTGTGGTTCTTCCTTCACTTAGACGAGACCATCACGCCATGGCACTTGAGGCTCTTCCTTCACATGCACTTGTGAAAACCCTTCCATGATATCACACTAAAGTGTTTGTTTTTCCTAATGAAAACACTCGACTACACAATCCTAGTCTTGACCGACTATTAGTGTAAACATGCACCGATTTTGTGTCTAATTGTGTGTTACTTCATGTGTCATCAAATGGACGACCAATACCCTATAAATAAGCGTCCATGGCTGTCCAAAAACTGACCAAAAAGTAGTTACACAATTGGTTGAGAAGAAGAGAGGTTGAGAGTGATTTTAGGGAAGTTGTAACCAACTTGTCTTATCCAAACTTCTCTTTCCCTGTCATCATGGGAGGCGTCCAAACCAGCCCAAATGGAGTCCATTTTGCCGTCCAAATCCAGCCCATAAAGGCCCAAGGAATTGGTCCAAAATCCCTTAGAAAATCCAATCCAAAAGCCCACAAATAAAGCCCAAAATGGCAAAGCATGTGGCCCATGCTCTATTCCATGCATGCGGCCCATCAAGACCAATGGAACACCCCATGGACTGTCCCACCATGGCCCATAGCAAGCTAGCATAGCTAGGTCACTTACCTCGTGTAGATGGCCCTACGCTAGTTGAGCTAGCATCCGGCTAGTTGAGCTGGCTTGAGTTGCGTTTTATCTCGTTGAGTTGACTTATAAGCTAATTGAGCTAACCTTAACTAATTTGAGCTTCCTTGAGCTAAACCCTAGCTACATGTGCTTCTTACAAAGCTAGTTCCTTGAGTTAAGAGCTTAGTTAAGCTTTGAGAGCTAACTCTAAACTAGTTTGAAGCTTCAATACTCCTTTCTAGTATACATACTATGTGTCAAGCTAATCTTATGCATTGGTCCTTACGTAATGCATTCACCAAGCTTTAGAGAAGCTTCCAAAACTTCATGAAACTTTGCATAAAGCTATAAGACTCTCATTCTTTACTCAAAACCAAAACCTTAGCTCAAATGCTCACACTTAGCGCCTTGTGCCTAAACCCTAGGCAGGCCGCAAGCATCATGCACACACCCTACGCGCACCGCGCACACTATGCACGCATGGTCCCCTTGCCAAGGCGTAGGCGCGACCCAACCGGCTACACACACGCCCCACATGAACATGCATCGGCGTGCCTTATCCAAGCATTGTGCCAATGCTGTGCAAGCGCACACCCCGTTCACCGGCGCGACTCTACCGAGCGTTGGTTCCTTGTGTCGCATCCGAGCGTCGTACACGACTTAGGCACGCTCTTGTCCCGTGTCGTTACACACGAGGTTTCGTGCCTCGGTGTCGGTGTGCATCTCTTGGATCTTTTATTTTTCTATGATCATTTCTCTTCTCTTAGTATATCATGCCAAGTCACATAGTCAATCTTCTAAATCGACATTTCTTTGTGACTTAATTTTCTCAACATGCTTACAATGGGATTGATGACTTTTCACAAATCACCAACACTATTTACATGTCACATGCAGTCTTTTTTCTATTGAAGTTTGATAAAAACTCTATGAGAATATATTTGATCAAATTCATGGTTAGAGTTTTTTTTCTAACTCTATCGAAATCGAAATCAATCAACTTTATATTAGTGAGTGATTCAGGTACGAAACAGTTTGCAATTTTTTTTATTGTCACACTTTCAATAGATAATTGGTGTTACGGTGGTGAAGCGGAGGTGGTGAGGGCGGTGCTTGCCTTTGCGCGGTGCTCTTGCTCTTCCTTTTTCTCGCGTTTTTTCTTTCTTCGTCTTGTGCCCCAATGGGCGACGGTTGTCCTTGGCGGCGAAACAGTGGGGCGAGGTTGGCGACGGTTATGTTTCTGCACCCCCCTTCTTCGTTTTGAAATTTGAGATCCTCGGAAACCCAAACGTCATGATGCTCGACTGACGGGACGTTTGGGCTTCCACCGCTGGATTCCATTCCACCTTCTCTCTCCTCTTTTTGGCGCTTCAACTTCTTCGCCGCCGTTTTATCTTGTCAGAGTAGCCCTAGGGTGCCACGTGGCCTTCTCCCCTTATGATCTCGCATTTTCTTTCTTTGGTTGCTTTGCCCGATGTCTCAACACTTCTTTCTTTTCCAAGTGCTCGCCTCTCGTGGCCTGGACGTCGTTCTTTCATGCCTAGAGGAACCTCTTTGAGCCCTCCACCAGGCTTCGTGTTTAAAGTTCAAGAGAGGTTCTACGAGGAGATCCCCGAGGCCGAGGAGAGTGTCGAGACCAGTGACTCACAGAACCCGAGGTCTCCTTCATTGGTTTTCAACGACCCTTCTTCCAGCGACTACGTTGTTTCCGTCAACTCGTGCTTCTCCCGACTTCGTGCGTCGTTCGGTGTTGAAATGGCTTCGTCCTCGATTTCTGATGAAGAAGTGGACGGTGTTATTGCGAGGTCGTCTAACTCCAACGACCTCGCGAGCTTTTTTGCGGAGCATATTACCAATGTTGTGTCCAGCGTTCCGCCCGTCCTCGAGGAGCGGATCCCTATGTCCTCAGACTCGAATGAGACCTTTCTATCTGAGGGGGTGCCTACGGACCTGGAGCCTAAATACCTCGCAGACATTGCCAAGGATTTCAACTGGCCCGAGGGAGTTGAACTAGCGCTTCCCGAAGGGGAGGGCTGCTCCTTGGCGCACTACGATAGGTGCGTGGTTGTGCACCTGCACAGTCTCCAGGCCGGCTTCAGGCTGCCCCTGGTCCCACACATTGTTAATTTCTTGTGGGCCATGCGCGTCTGCCCTGCACAGTTGTTTCCCAACGCGTGGAGGCTGCTGTGTGCCTACACCGTTCGCAACCGCGAGCTTGGGATGGGCCGGATCTTGGCATCATGTCGAGCCTATTTCTAGCGAGGAGGGAGCACGAGTCCTGCCTCGTCAATCTGAGCTTGCCGGGTATTAAACTCACCACGGCCCCTTCGAACGTCGGGCCATGGAAGAAGAAATGGTTCCTGGTCCGAGACCCTAATGGGAGGTATCTCAACTTTCCCACGGCACTGGGCAACTTTGTTCGGCCCAAGGGCGCACATAAAGCCACTAAACTCAGGGAACTCAAGGCCCGATATACCCCGGGGCGTCAGGAGTCGTTCCAGAAGTACCTGGCACAGGACCGACTTGAGCGGGCCGGTCTGAGCCTCACCCTTCCACCTCGCGAGGGCAAAGAGGGTATTTGATTTCCCTCTTGTTGTTTGTTTTTGTTATTTGCCCTTGGTTTTAGGCAACAAGGTTGAAACCTCGCTTATTTGGTGATGACCACTAGCCTCGCTGTGGTCATGCTAGCTTGTTTTATTGTGATGTCTTGTTTCTTGCTTTTTATCTAACTTATTTTCATGTTTTTCTTTGACAGTGGACCTCTTCAACGCTCTAACCTCGAAGTCGCAAGGAAAGAAACCTGCGACCTCCACTTCCACCGCCCAGGCTCCTCGCGGCCAAAAGGGCATTGTTATAAATGAACCGACCACGCTGGCGAGGCCACCCGCCTCGAAACCGAAGGTGACACCCCCGCCGCCGAAGGCGCCCGGGGAGAAGACAACCGAGGGGGCCTCGTCTAAGGGGGACGTCGCGAGAATGTCTTCCCGAGCCTCCCGAGGATCTGACGATGGAGCCGGGTCAAAGAGGAAAGGCGCGGAGTCTCCCGCGGAGATAAAAAGAAGAAGCCCAGGGGGGACGGCCAGCGCGGTCCGTCGGGGAGGGAGATCATCCCCAACATTAATTTTGAGGGACGGACCCTCAAAGTCGATGGTCCTTCTCCCACGAAGTTCCACTGCCCCAGGCCGGCTCGGGGTGCTTCTGCAAGACGGAGTCGGGACGAATGGAAGGAAGAGGTCTCGTGGGCTAACAATCTCACCGAGGAGGCCCTTAATGACGAGGCCGCCCACTATTCAGCGATGGTATGTTCTGCTTTCAATAACCGCCCTCACCACCTCCGCTTCACCGCCGTAGCACCACCGCGAAACACTGGGAGACGTTTGTCTCCCGCTAGGGCAAGCGGCGACGAGAGAAGGGAAAATAGCATCGAAAACACGAAAGGAGGAGTCGAGCACTTACTTGCTTAGAGTCGGCGTGGAAAAAGCGGTGGCGCAACTGGAGGATGAAGGAAGGTCATCGGTAACCGTCTCGAAAACTGCTCGCCGGGAACTGGAAAGACGATGAAAGAGAGAGCGAAAATGTCGGGGGAAGAAGATGAAGATGAGGCGTGTGAGAGACGCCCCTTATAAAGAACAGGCTTGGGCCTCTCCTTGCTCCCGAAAGGCTTATTGGGCCTATCCCACCTGGACGGCCCATTAAGCGAAGTACGGGGAGCGGGCCCAGGAAGCATCGCACGTACGAGCAAGAGAAAAACCTAAGTGTCAGGCCTCGCAAGAGAGCCCCTCACAAAGCATCCACCTAACATCTCACCCTCGCATCTCGCAACCCTAAGAAGTACAAACCCTGCACCCCGGTTTACGGTGAGCCAAACACCCCTCATGTTTATGACGCACGGCCCTCGGAACGAGGCCCCCAGGCCATGGGGTTGTGATGGTGCTCAAAATAGTAAAACAGGAAGTGGGCCCGGGGTACGGGGAATAAACGGACCCGACGGGACTCCCAAGGTGGATTTCGGGGCCAACAACTATATCCGTCTTTTAAATAAGCAAATTCCCTCTCCGAAGGAGGTCTTCCAAACTCCCTCTCCAAACGAGGTCTTCCGAAACCTCAGGGAAGAGATTTAAACCTCGTCACCGACTCAACTGACACCCCCGTCCACCTGGTCCACTCAGAGGCCGCCGTTCTCCCCAGCCTCGCCTCTAGACCTCCAGACCAATCAGAGGCCTTGATCTCGGGCGTCCCACATCGGATAAACACCCAAACTCGATTCTCTAATTCTCTATAAATAGGGAAGAACCTCGTAGGTAGAAGGGGTCGAAAAACATCTTAAACTCAAGAACTATCTTGCTCATTGAAGATCGACGTGATTGAAACATCGTCAAAAGACCTCTCTATAGACAAGTGAAGTCCACAAAAACACTTCAAGTCACATAGATCTCTCGTTCACACCAAATACCTCGCTACACAATCTCGCCAGCCATCATCACCACGCTCGAACCTGAAGCTCAGCCTCGCACCAAAGTCCGTAAAGTGACCCATAGGTGGTAGAATCGCATAGCAATTAGGAGATCTCGAACACTGTTAGATCGAGATCTCGAATACTTGTAGGAGGTCTAGGGTGTAAGTCTCGTCTGTTTGTAAGCCTCGTTGGTTTGTAACATCGTTGTAATAAAACAATAAATAAAAGCAAGTGTTTGCACAATCGAATAAAAGAATCTCGTATCTTGTCTTCTAGCGCTTGTTTATTTTGGGTTTCATCACTGGCGTCGTCTGTGGGAACTTCTTCATCCTAAGTAGTTTTCCGATTTGTGCAAACCTTGGCTTTGAACCCCTCAAAGTGGCTTGCCCAAACAAATTTTTTCCCCAACACCCCGATAACATGCCCGAGACCCCGCAATGGATGGCCACGGGACCTCTGGGTTGTCCATTCGTGGTCCCTCCGGGTTGGACGTACAACGCCCCACAGAACCCCTACCCATTGCAAGGGTATTTACAGGGCGGTGCACCCCCGATCCCGTATCCCTACTCGGGTTCGGCAGGGAGTGCAATGCACCCCATGAAATCGAAGTCACGCCGCCAACCTGTCGAGGTCGGGTGCCGTTCCCCTTTCGTGACCGAGATTCAGGAGGCACCTATGCCCAAAGGTTTCCACTGGCCACAAATGGGGCTCTACGACGGCACGGCTGACCCGGAGGACCACGTAAAATACTTTGCTGTCCAAATGAATGTTAACTCCTACAATGACGCCATATTCTGCCGTATCTTCCCGACCACCCTAGACAAGGCCGCGATGACGTGGTTCATAAGCCTCAAGATAGAGTCTGTGACCTCGTTCGCTCAACTGTGCGAATCCTTTATTGCACACTTCAACGACTCAAGGAGGCGCAAGAAGAACATGCAGGATCTCCGCGATATTGAGTAGGGAGAGAGCGAGCTGTTGGGCACCTTCTTCATGAGGTTCACCACCACGGTCGCAGAGATCGCACACATCGACGAGTCATCAGTGCGAGATACCCTCATGGGCAACCTGTGTCCGGGTCCTTTCAAGAATTTCATTTTCTTGAAATGTCCGACGACGTACGACAGCCTGTGCGCCCGAATCACAGCCCAAGTATACGCCGAGGATGCTGCCAACCAGAACTCGCGACCGAAGATCGACAAGGACATAATCGTCGAGGCTAAAGGGAAGGCGAAATTGGCTGCGCCGGCCGCGAGGAATGCGTATGTGAAGCAAGCCCACAACCCCGTCAACTACAACAACAATAACGACATCAACAGAAATAACAACAACAACAGGAACAACAACAACAACGACAACAGGAATAAGAACCATTATAACAACCGCGGAGGCGGCGGTGGGGATTGGAGGCGCTTCAGCGGGAGACCACGACATTATGGAGGTAAGGGTGGCCCTGCGTACAACCCGAATGAAAAGGAGCGTGCCAACCCCGCATCGGGGGCCAACACCGTGCTGCAAGGCCCGGGTCAGGCTCGGGCAGTGTTCTAAAAAACGCTAGGCGGGAGCTAGCGGTGAGTGAGGGCCTAGCGCCTAGGCGGCTAGGTGGGGCCTAGGCGGGTTTGGACGATATTAGTTATTTTCTGTATTTTACACATGTGCTATCGTTCAAAATTTCTAATCTATATATAAAAATGATAAATAAGATATTAAATTTCCTACAAAATTTAACAAAAAAACACACACAATATTTTAGTTAATATTTAATAACTAAATACATTTGAGTTGCAATAGCAAAAATAAACAAAGCAATCTGAATTTACATCTTTCAAATGGAAATGCTAATATGAATTTACAATTCCAAATATTTTATGACTTCAACGGTTTCATTCGTGTGATGTATTAAGCAAACAGAACATATATAAGTATCAAATTCATATCATTAAATTCACAAAATATAGTCAATTCTCTCTGTAGCTATTTTTTATAGGAATATTCATATCACATTTCTTGAGTATAAAATACTATTATATTGTGTTAGGATGTCCCCTTTAAACACTGGCTTATGTTCATCTTCTCAAGACACTGCTGTATTTTCTTATAGGAATATTCATATCACATTAGGTTGTCCCCTTTAAACACCACCACGCCAATTATATTGTTTTAAGCAATCTGAATATGGTAATCACATATTCACATTCACACAAATACACGACCACACAATTATATACTAAATTACTAATCTGAATTTACACATCAATGACATCAGTAATCAGTTCATACAAATCTGAAACATTGGAATCACAATTCAGTAGTCAGTTCATACAAATATGAATTTACACATCAATGACACAATTATACACTAAATTACTAATCTAAATTACTAATATGAACAAGCTGCAAAAAATTGAAATCACAATTCAGTATTCACACATCAGTTTTGGCGTTTTACTTTTGCATACAAATTAGAAACATAAACTTGCTCAGTTGAATTAGACAAAACCAAGAAAACTTGCTCAATTTCTCATCCTAATTTAGACTCAAATCAGAAACATAAAAGTATAAAATCGAACCTGCTAGAGCAAAAAAAAAAAGTGGAGGCGTGGTGGTTTGGTGGAGCAGTGGAGGCTGCTGAGGTCTGGCGGTTGTTGTTCCCAGGTTTAGGCGAAGAAGCATCGACTCATAGTCAGGAAATCTTCAACGCATCTAGAGCTATGGAAGATCTTCGGGATTGGTTAAGTCGGTTGAAGGAGAGAGGGTCCGAGATATGTTTGTTACAAGATAGATTCTTCTCCAGATTGTATCCGTTATAAGATCGAGATAAGCTTAGATTTGTTAGTTAGGGATAAGATTATATCTTTAATTAAGATAGAATATGTTTTAAGGGCTATATAAGTCGATGTAACCCTAAGGAAAAAGGGACGCTTGATTCATACAATTGCTTGTGATTTCTACATCAATAAAAACACACTTTCTTTCATATTCTTCTTAGTTTATTCGATCAAGGCCCGATTTAGGTAAAAGTTTTGCTTTTGGTAAATTTTGGCTCAAACAGTTTGGCGCCCACCGTGGGGCCGTGATTGATACAACCATCAGAAGAATCACCATTCTATTTCATTCCGGATCAAGGAACACGATGTCTAGAAACGGGGAAGAAAGCCCTAAAACTCCGATCACCGGTGACGATCAAGACCTTAAGAACCAAGGTGTTCGATCTCAAGAAGAGGAGATGACGGACCTCAGGCAACGCATGGAGTTTCTCCAAAAGGCGTTAAGCGATCAAAAAGCTTCTACGACGCTCATGTAGAACGCCTCACTACCGAAAATAGCCAACTCAAACAACAGTACGAGGTCCTGGCTATGGGACGCCGTTCCCTACGCGTCGCCTGACGCACCGACGGGATAGTGAGGAGGATAGATTTCAACGCTGGAGAAGGAACATCCAGAAAGGGTGCAGACCCGGGTCCCCGAGACAAGGCACCCGCACAACGAGACGCGACTCCAAAGCCCGTAGGCCGAGCCCGCCGCGAGGAAGTCTTCCACGACAATAATCCTCCAAATAACATCCGGTCAGCGGCTAACCAACGCCGAGCACCATCTCAAGAAGTTTGGATCGAAGATGATGGCACCGGTGGGGAAAATCGAGAACGGCGCGAGCCAATCGATTTAGACGCCCGAAGCACCTTTGGAGCCCGAAGCACCCGACGGGTTTGACGAATCTCCATTTTCTCGTCGAATCGCCCGAGTAGAGATTCCAAAAAAGTTCTCAGTGCCTAGCATGCCCACATACAACGGGACTATAGACCCTAACGAGCACGTGGCCGTATACAAACAGAAGATGATGACGAGTGCGGTCCCGTCCCACTCAAAAGAGGCGGTGATGTGCAAGGGGTTCGGCACAACCTTAACGGGGCCGGCCCTAACTTGGTTTATCAACCTCCCACGTGGGAGCATTAGGTCCTTCGCGGATCTCTCGGACACTTTCCGATCTCAATTCGCAAGTAGCCGCAAATTCGAGAAGCAATCCAGCGATCTCTACCAGATCCGCCAACGGTACCAAGAAACTACCAGAGAATTCCTAGATCGCTTTAATCGCGAAAAGATCTCCATCCCATCTTGTGGTGTGACGACCGCAGTGGAGGCATTTAGGCAAGGGGTCACCCCCGATGGCGGCCTATACAAGGAACTAACTAAACACCCTTGCGCTACATTTGAGGAAGTGCAAGCTAGGGCTTTGGTGCACGTCCGGCTAGAGGAAGACAAGTCCCTAAGGAAGAGGTCTTCGGAGACGGAGAAAGATGAGAGGAGGGGACCCGCCGATAACCGCCGAAGTTCACCAGACCAAAGGAGAGACCACCGCGCCCATCCGTACTCACGGCCTGCCTCAAGGCATGTTAACGTCGCCAAGACACGATGGACGGACGACAAAGAACGAGAACCCATCTCAAGAAGTTTGGATCGAAGATGATGGCACCGGTGGGGAAAATCGAGAACGGCGCGAGCCAATCGATTTAGACGCCCGAAGCACCTTTGGAGCCCGAAGCACCCGACGGGTTTGACGAATCTCCATTTTCTCGTCGAATCGCCCGAGTAGAGATTCCAAAAAAGTTCTCAGTGCCTAGCATGCCCACATACAACGGGACTACAGACCCTAACGAGCACGTGGCCGTATACAAACAGAAGATGATGACGAGTGCGGTCCCGTCCCACTCAAAAGAGGCGGTGATGTGCAAGGGGTTCAGCACAACCTTAACGGGGCCGGCCCTAACTTGGTTTATCAACCTCCCACGTGGGAGCATTAGGTCCTTCGCGGATCTCTCGGACACTTTCCGATCTCAATTCGCAAGTAGCCGCAAATTCGAGAAGCAATCCAGCGATCTCTACCAGATCCGCCAACGGTACCAAGAAACTACCAGAGAATTCCTAGATCGCTTTAATCGCGAAAAGATCTCCATCCCATCTTGTGATGTGACGACCGCAGTGGAGGCATTTAGGCAAGGGGTCACCCCCGATGGCGGCCTATACAAGGAACTAACTAAACACCCTTGCACTACATTTGAGGAAGTGCAAGCTAGGGCTTTGGTGCACGTCCGGCTAGAGGAAGACAAGTCCCTAAGGAAGAGGTCTTCGGAGACGGAGAAAGATGAGAGGAGGGGACCCGCCGATAACCGCCGAAGTTCACCAGACCAAAGGAGAGACCGCCGCGCCCATCCGTACTCACGGCCTGCCTCAAGGCATGTTAACGTCGCCAAGACACGATGGACGGACGACAAAGAACGAGAACCCATGCCACCCTCACTTGACTCCTTCAAACTCAACATATCCACGGAAAAACTGCTCCGGAACATGGTGAAACAAGGAGAACTCGTGAGGTGGCCGAGAAAAGACAAAACCCCTCGCTCAGGGAAAGACGCGTCCAAGTGGTGTGACTACCACGAGTATCACGGACACTGAACTCGCGATTGCCTAATGCTCCGAAAAGAATTGGCCCGCCTAGTTGCGGAGGGAAAAATAAGAGACGTTGCTCCAAATGCTCGAGTACCCAAAGGGTGGTCAACGTGATTTGCTAGAGAACCCTCAATCCGAGCACCGAGGAGGCGAAATCCTCCAACGCCTGAAAGGGTGGTCAATGTGATTTCCAGAGGATCAAGCATCTGTGGATTATCGTATTCAGCAGCAAAGCGCCACGCAAGAGAAAGCAGCTTCAATCGACCCCAGTCGTCAAGACACCGCGCCAAAGAATTTCCAAGACAAGCCATCGTGTTTGACGACACCGATGCAGGAAACACCTCCGAACCGCGTCACAATGGTCTTGTAATATCTCTACACATTGGGAACGTGCTGATGAAAAGGGTACTAATTGATACAGGAAGCTCCACGAACCTCATGACCTTAACCGCCCTGAAGGAGATGGGTTTGTCCGAAAACGACATTCATAAACACCCGGTGCCTTTAGTGGGATTCAGCGGCGAGGTCAAGCACACTGTGGGCGACATCACCATCTCGACCTTCGCCAGAGGCATAAATATGCAAGTCAATTTCCTCGTGATGGACTGCCCTTCATGCTACAACGTAATCTTGGGACGACTATGGTTACACGACATGAAAGTCGTGGCTTCCACATACCACCAAACGGTAAAGTTTCCAACACCATGGGGAATAGACAAAATTCGCGGGGATCAGAGGTTGGCTAGGGAGTGGTACAAGACAACTCTCAAGCTAACCACCCTGAGACCTGAAGCATAGCAATTTCAGGACGTCACCCCTCCGCCGGCGCGAACTGGAGATGGAGAAAATGCGGAGGAGGTGACCCTAGAGGAGGGGAAGGTTGTCAAGATCGGAGAAAATCTAGAACTATCAGTCAGAGAAGAGTTGGTACATTTCCTGAAAAATCACAAGAGCTGTTTCGCGTGGAGTCACGAAGACATGACTGGAATAGACCCTTCCATCATTACACACAAACTCAATGTAGATCTTGAGCATTCCCTAGTCAAGCAAAAAAGACGAAGGTTCGCCCCAGATCGAATACAGGCGGTCGATGAAGAGGTCTAAAAATTGCTAGATACCGGGAAGATCAGAGAAGTGAAGTACCCCGATTGGCTAGCCAACGTAGTCGTGGTGCCCAATAAAAAGGGAAGTGGAGGGTTTGCGTGGACTTCACCGACCTCAACAAAGCCTGCCCTAAAGACTCTCTCCCTCTTCCCCACATAGATTCAATGGTGGACGCAACCGCGGTCACGAACTCCTCACCTTCATGGATGCATTCAGCGGTTATCATCAGATCCAGATTGAACCAGAAGATCAAGAGAAAACCTCCTTCATCACAAGGCAGGGAACATATTGCTACCGTGTAATGCCCTTCGGTTTGAGAAACGCCGGGGCCACTTACCAACGGTTAGTCAATAGGATGTTTCGCGACCATATTGGCAAAACAATGGAGGTGTATATCGACCATATGGTGGTGAAAAGCACGAGTGCCTCTCTGCATAAGGGGCATCTGGAGGAAACGTTCAGAATCCTCGAAGAATACAACATGAAGTTGAATCCTCAGAAGTGCATCTTTGGGGTACAATCTGGGACTTTCTTGGGGCATGTGGTAACCAAGCGGGGGATTGAAGCCAGCCCCGATCAAGTTCGGGCAATTTCTTCCCTGAAATCCCCTCGAAGCGTGAAAGACGTGCAAAAGCTGACCGGCATGATAGCTGCAGTAAATCGGTTTATCTCCAAATCCTCAGATAAGTGCCGACTATTCTACGAGGTACTAAAGAAGAACAAGAAATTCCAGTGGACAGAAAAACACGAGGCCGCTTTCCAGGAGCTGAAGGGATTCTCAAGAAGCCGGAATTACCCTCTTTGACAGATCATGCAAAAGCCGGAATTCTCAAGAAGAATGGCGAAGTGGGCAATCCACCTAAGTGGATATGACATCAGGTACGAACCTCAAAGAGCAATCAAGTCACAAGTACTGGCCGACTTCGTTGCCGACTTCACCCCGACTCTTGAGGAAAGCGCTAAAGAGGAGGTCCTAGTCTCGTCCCTCGATGAACCTCAGGAGGAATGGACACTAAACACTGACGAAGCATCAAACGCAAGGAGAGCAGGCCTCGACATCGTGCTAAAGTCGGCAAAGGGGGAAACGATAGCACATGCAGTGAGGTGCGACTTTGAAGCTACTAACAACGAGTCGGAGTACGAAGCCCTCATCTTTGGGCTGGAGTTGGATAAAGACTTGTCCATCAAGAAAATCAAGGTATGCGCCGATTCCCTACTCATCATCAATCAAACTTTAGGCATTTTCGATGCCAAAGATGATAGGATGGCTAGCTACCTCAATGTGGTTACAACATTATCCGGGATTTTCGAACGAATACGATTCGAACAAATTCCTCGGGACCAGAATGCTCCGGCCGATGCCCTAGCCGGTATAGGCTCAACTCTAGACCCCAGGGAGTACGATAACATACCGTTAGTCCACTTATTACAGTCGGCTATAACAGAAACATCGGTGACGCAGGCTGCTGAACCACAACCCGAGCAACTTGCCTCGGATATTCTCCGAGCACCCGCTAACCAAGGGATCGAGTCGGACAACCAATGGACCAAGCCATACCTTGATTGGTTCCTACACGGTGAAGTACCCGAAGACAAGATCGAAGCTAAAGCCTTAAGGTCAAAGGCGACACGATTCGCCGTCTTAGATGGGGTCCTCTTCCACAAGTCCGCCTCAGGCTTCCTACAGAGGTGCGTAGATAGGAAAGAGGCTATGAAAATTATGCGCGAGGTACACAGCGGAGATTGCGGCAACCATACTAGGGGTCGAAGCCTTGCCAACAAGATCCTAAGGCAGGGATGGTATTGGCCCACCATTCGCCAGGATGCCACTAAGTATGCGTAGTCATGCGAGGCATGCCAGCGGCATGCACTAGTCCCACATCAACCTCCAAAGATTCTCCACCCATCAATCACTCCCTGGCCATTCATGCGATGGGGGATGGACATCATCGGCAAGCTACCCCCATCCACAGGGCAAAAGGTTTTCTTCCTCGCCATGACAGATTATTTTTCTAAGTGGATCGAAGCTGAAGCCTTTTGGGAGATCAAAGACAAGCAAGTAATCTCCTTCATCAAGAGCAACATCTTGAGCAAATTTGGGGTTCCCGCATAGATTACTTGCGACAATGGGTCACAATTTATAAGCAAGAAGACGCGTGACTTCTGCAAGGAGTGGAACATTGACTTAGTCATGTCCACTCCCCGATACCCACAAGCCAATGGACAGGCCGAAGCTAGCAACAAGGTCATCATCAATAACCTAAAGAAGCGGCTGATAAAATCCAAGGGGAAGTGGGTTGAGGAATTACCCTACGTGCTTTGGGCCGATCGCACCACCCCAAAGGGAGCCACCGGACAAACCCCGTTCTCACTGGTACACGGCTGCGAAGCTGTTATCCCAGCCCAGGTCCTAGTCCAAACCGCAAGATACGGACTCGCTACCTCAGAAAGCAACGAACGTGAGCTCGAAGCAGATGTGGATACTATCCAGGAACTCAGAGAGGCTGCCCAAGCTCGGATCACGAAGTACCAACAACAAGTGGCTAGGAGCTACAATAAAAATGTTTGATTGAAAAGTTTCCAACTTGGAGACTGGGTATTGCGAAAGGTTTTCCAGAATACCGCAGAAGCAAACTTTGGCAAGCTAGCATGTACACCCACTTGGGAAGGGCCATACAAAATCTCTAAAGTCGCGGGAAACGGAGCTTACCGGCTAGAATCCAGAGATGGAAAAGCGGTACCACGAAGCTGGAATGCAACCCACTTGAAAAAGTATTACTTCTAAATTAACTCATTATCATGCTTTAGTTCTAGACATTTCTTAGCTCTAGCTTAGAGAATCTTTAGGCAATTTTTGGCTTTTTCGAATAAACGACTCAGGGCACTTGCCCACACTGTCGAACAAAGTTTCAAAATTCCTATTTTATCAAATTTGTTTCACGCATTTTTGCATAATGATTTGCGAAAAAAATATTCTCCCATTCTTGCACACTCTCTTATTGCTCAAAAACGCAAACACACGCTAATCAAAGTTCTATACAACATGAAACGCGTCCAAACATAAAAAACCATTGTTAAAACACATGGTTATACCGTCTAGAAATGACGAAGTCGTCACGTATACAACGTCGACGAAGTAACCCATACGATGGTTACCAAAAACCACTGTTCAAACACATGGTTCTACCGTCTAGAAACGACGAAGTCGTCACGAATACAACGTCGACGAAGTAACCCATAAGTTCGTTACCCCCTATGTAAGTCCGATCAACAAAACATCCGATTAGTACGGGAAGGGGAAAGCTATAGCACATAACCCAGAATGGCCATATGCGCGGGACGCCGCGATGACACCTACATCCTAAGTTTAAGGATCCATTGCCCAAAACGCGTCAATTCCTAAACGACCCTTGACAATGGAAAAAGGTATCCTAATCGTAACTAACTACACACGGCCCTTTGCAAAAAACTAAAACACCCAAAAACGCGAAATGTGATCCTACACGAGATTCACAATAACTCGCTAAAGAGAGGGGCACCAAAACTCCCTCTTAAAACGCTAAACCTAACGCATATCCCACTCGCGGGCAACAAATTCATGGAGATTCTCCAGGAATCTATCTATGCTAACGTACTACGCAAAAATTCTAAACACAGACAGATAAGCAAACATAATGTTGCGCCATTCACGGGGCGTCAAAACAGTCCAAAATGGACGCCACAAAAGTTTTAGGCCTCCAGGCCAAGAGATTACCAAGTCTTCAAACCCATACACAACAAAAAGAAAAACAAAGTACTTCTTAAAGTTCATCGAACAAAGATCAATTAGAGGCACACCTAGAGCTTACTGTCCATCAGCTGGGGTCGAATGTTCTTCCTTATCCGTGGCCTTCTCGTCGTCTCCTTCCTTGCTGGTTGGGCCTCCATCATCGTCGTCTTGACACTTTTCCTTGTTTGGAGAGCTAACATCCTCCTCCTGGTCTTTAGCCACCAGATACTCCTTGCCAGGAGGGGGATTGCCAGCAGGGTAGTACTCCTCCAAGATCTCTAGATGCGTCTTCAAGTCCCACTTGGCGCTCTTACCGTCAGCAAACTGGTTGATGACATTTGTAGGATCGTTAGTACGTCTAGGTTGTCGACCTCAACTAAGTCGTCAACCTTTAAGTAATTGCAGCGGAAATGAACTACAAGAAAGACTTACTTGAACACAAAGTTTTTATAGTGGAAACACTTCTTTGATCAACTTAATCAACCAAGTGTGAAAACCACTCCCTTCCAAGTTCTCGCTTTTAAGGATTAAAAGCCGTAGCTTGCTTTATTGATCTCTTGGACTAGTTACATAAACACCCTGGATCTAGACCTACTTCCCAAGCACTCTAGAACTCGTTGTGAACTAAGTAACTACAACCCGCACTCAATCTAACAAAAGCCTACGTCTTCCTCTCGAACTCTCGTTTCTTTCTAAGCACAAAATGGAGTATGAGTTCGTGCTCTATCTAACCTAAAGCCTTAGATTAAATACACACAAACTAGGTCAGATAAGAGAGAATAATATCTTCCAATTCGGTTATGGCAAGATATTATTTCTATTATCTTTACAAAATCCTCCTAAGCATATAAAAGGATTACAATCAATAACGACTTAGGATAAAGGCATACACGGCTTACAATATAATCTGCACAAGATCTTTCCTAAAGCAAGTTTATACTATCCAAACTACCAAGATCTCACGCGTCTTCAAGATCTCCGAGATCTGCCTTCAACACACGTCGACAACCTGACTGACGTTGGCAACTCCTTTCAAAGAATCGAGGTCGTTCACGTGACAGACGTTTGGAACCATCAAAATCAAAGCCTCCAGCTTTTCTAACAAATTCCCCCTTTTTGATGGTGACAAACTCTTCTATCCTGTATAATTAGAGCAATACCAAAACACGAACAAGATATGCAATAGTATTCAAGTTAACCAAAAGTTTCCCCTAAGTTGGATAATCCACATGTAATTCAGCATAAAAATCCCATTATTTTATCTACCCCCAGCCTTTTCCCCCTTTTGGCATCATCAAAAAGATAAATCTAAATAATCATGCAAAAAGAGATAATCAAACAAGGGTAAATTGAAAATTATCCAACATACATACGGAATCCATAGCAACAGAACCAAAATAGTCTTAAACATGCAACACAAAGAGAGCAAAAAAAACATAGATGAAACCGAAAAGATGTTTTTGAGATGATAGATGTGCAAGGGAAGATAAAGGAAACTGGATGTCGGCTACTCAAGCTAAGTCACTGACTTGAGCAGATCATCAAACGCAATAGATAAGTCACGAACATCAGATTTCAGCGCAGACTGATCACGCAGGAGTTGGCCAACCTTCTCAAGCAAATCCTGGTTTTGACGTTGGAGCTCGGCTAACATCTTCATAATGGCACCAGGTTGTTCACCTTCCCTTTCCATAGCAGGAATGCCTAACACAGCATCTTCCATCTCAGTATCAGAGGCCACTTCCTTGCATGCATCCTTGGACACCCAAATGTCATCAACCAGTTTGTAGCCCATGAACAATGTCAGCATTGAGAAGACGAACGTGCTCCACCTCTTTCTCAGCCTCATAAACCTCATGATAAAGAAGCACCTTCTTGACAATGGAGCTGTATCGAAGAGCATGTGTGGGATCGTCTTTCACAGAATCCATGTGGAGAAGCACTAGTCGAGCAAAGTTGACAGGTTCCTTGTTGAGAATCTTGTCCATGACTAGAATGTCTTGGATCATAGCAGTACTCCTCTTTTGTTCCCTAGGAATCAAGTTATTGATCACCCAAGTGAACAGAACCTTCCTTTCAGCACTCATGAAGTTAGTGACAAAGGGACCAACATCAACATCATCAACCTGTGTGACCTTTTTGAGCAACCCAGTAGAATTAACTTCTTCAGGCCAAGTACCTCTATAATATTCAGCAAATCCCTTGTGTGGTACTTACAGAAGAGTGGCTAACTCCATGCTTGATAAGGTGAATTTCTCACCATTTAACTCATAATGGCCCATGGTTCTCTTCTCCTTGTCTTCCACAATCAATGACCTGTAAAACTCTTTTACCAACTCCGGATTAAAACTTTCCTCCTCATGGAATAGATGAGACCACCCTTGAAAAGACAACAGCTTAGTGACGCCTTGTAAACCAGTGGAAGTAATGAACTCATCGTCCATGATGAGTTCCTTGACAAACTCACGACCAGCCATGTTACTTCCTTCGCCTTTGATTTCTTTACTGCCCTTTTTAGGTTTCCCACTTGCAGCAAGTCGGCCACTTGACCGAGTGGCCATCTTCTTACTCTTTTTCGACCTAACAATTTTCTTAGAGACTACAGAGTCTCCACCTTCAGAACCAACAAGCACTGGAGATACTTCCCTTCCTCTCTTTCTAGTGACCTTGGCAGTAGACTCCCTAGTCTTAGGCTTCCTAGATTCTTTAGTTATCACCACATCATCCTCATCAGATTTTTCAGACTCAAACAGTTCTCTAGCAATATCTTCGTTTGAATGTGCCTTAGAAGAAGATGCAACAGATTTGAACAGAGAATGCTTGGGATCACTACGAGTACCTTGTTCTGAGTCATCGTGTCCTTCAATGTTGAGAGGTTGAAGTGGTGAATCAGGATGTTCAGTGGAGTCAACCACTTTGCTTGGGTCAACAACCTGTTCTGGGTCATTTACCTGAGCATTTACTCCCGCCAAAAGAACAGTAGTCGTCTTCTCTGTGACGACTGGTTCAGAAACTCTATCGCCGGACTCCATAGCCTCAATCGACTTCACTACTTCTTGGACAAAATCGAATTCCCCTTGCATGTTTTGGGTTTTAGGACTCTCAACCCCAAGCAAAATCTCGGTTTTCTCTTGCTCATTCCCTGTTGGTTTCGGGGAATTGGGTATAGAAATTTGTGATGGGGCTAGGGTTTCTGGTAGGGTTTGAGTGGGAGGGATTTCTTGAGAAGTTAGGACAGATTCGGTTTGATTTGAAGAGGATGGTCCTGGTTCTTGATTGTGAGTGGATTCGGGACCTTCAAGCATCAAGGGTGTGGTTGGTTTGTTGGCGGTTTGAATGGCTGCTAAAAGCAGAGCCATGATTTGGGGATCCACGACTTTCCTAAGCTTTAAGGCTAGGGTTCGTGGAGATTCAGTACCACGAATGGGGGATGAGGGGTAAGGGTTTGACGCCATTGATGATGAAAAGGTCAAAGCTTTATGGTAGAGAGGTTTAGAGAGATGAAAAGCAAGAGATCAAGAATAGTTGCACGAGAGAGAGCGTACCTTTCTAGTGATAGAGTCTCCGTATTTAAGCTTGGACTGAGTTGATGTGATGGAAACTAGATCTTCCCAAGATCTTTATTCAATGCAACTGAAAGGGCAAATTTCCTTTGGCAAAAGATCTTCAAATATTTGAAAAGATACCGTTGGAGAAAGGATATTTTTGTCTTACTCTGAAACTGACGTTCTCGACCTGTTCTACGTCAACTACTTGACCAACAAAAATTTCAGACACTTGACTTTCATCATATAGTGAACAGTCACTAACTTTACTCAAGTTGCCAACATCCATTGAAAAGAGAATACGCCTGGTTCTTTGGGGTTTTGCACAGGGGTGCCAAAGAGAACCGGGGAAAAAGAATTTATGTGGATTTGTCAATCAAGTAGATAAGTCTCCGTTTATAGAAAAAACATTCAAAAATAGGCTTATAGAGACTCTCTAACATGATAGGCTAGGGTAGGCTGTAGAGTCAACCATCACTTGTGCTTGTAATGAGGGTTAGGAGCATCAAGTTTGGACTCTTTTGGGCTCAAAGAATGGTTTCAACATGTAATTGATGCATAACTCATGAAGCAAAGAATAAGGACATAATGATGAGCAGGGTTCAAGAGTATGTAACATGGAAATAGTCAAATTTAACACCTCAAGATCATAAAACTTTTGAATCATAAATAGATCATCTAATCTAGTCAATCATTGAGGGAATATAGATGGGAAATAGATTAGTTTATGGAAATCATACCTAGCTCCATGCGAAATTGTACAAAGGGTTCACGATTGAGAGCTTTAGTGAATATGTTAGCACGTTGTTCACCTGTTCGGCAGAAATCCATGGCCACCAACCCTTTCTCGACACAGTCACGAAGAAAGTGATGTCGAATCTCTATGTGCTTGGTTCATGAATGTTGTACAAGGTTCTTTGAGATGTTGATGGCACTTGTGTTGTCACAGAGAATAGGTATGCCATCATACTCTAAGCCAAAGTCCTGAAGTTGTTGCTTGAGCCAGAGAAGTTGGGTACAACACGTAGCAGCGACAATGTATTCAGCTTCTACAGTAGAGAGTGCAATTGAATTTTGCTTTTTGGACCCCCATGACACAAGACATGGTCCAAGAAATTGAGCCATCCCTGAAGTACTCTTACGATCAATTTTGTTTCCAGCAAAATCAACATCCGTGTACCCGACTAGGCCAAAATCACATGAGGTTGGGTACCATAAGCACTGATCATCGGTCCCTTTGAGGTCCCTTAGAATCCTCTTGACTGCTTTGAGATGAGATTCTCTTGGATCATACTGAAATCTATCACATAAGCATACACTAAACATGATGTCTGGTCTGCGTGTCGTGGGGTAGAGTAAGGAACCTATAATGCCCCGATACAAAGTCTGATCAACCTTCTTTTCATTTTCATCTTTTCCTAGAGAAGTGGTGGGAGATATAGGTGTGTCAAAGGACTTTGAGTTGTCCAATCCAAACTTTTTGACACACTCCTTGAGATACTTCTGTTGATGTACTCTTGTTCCTTCCAAATCTTGTGTGACCTGAAGTCCTAGAAAAAACCTAAGTTCACCAACCATACTCATCTCAAATTCACTAGCCATGAGGTTAGCAAACCTCTTCACAAGTTTTTCATCAGTAGAGCCAAAGATGATGTCATCCACATAAACCTGTACAATCAGAGTGTGCTTTCCTTCTTTGAGAAGGAAGAGTGTCTTATCCACCTGTCCTCGAGCATATCCATGTTGGAGCAAAAACTGAGAGAGCCTGTCATACCAAGCTCGAGGTGCTTGCTTCAAACCATAAAGAGCTTTGTCGAGTTTGAATACATGATCTGGGTGAGTGACGTCTTCAAAACCTGGGGTTTGCTCTACGAACACTTCTTCCTTAAGAAACCCATTCAAAAAGGCTGTTTTAACATCCATTTGTTGAAGCTTGAAGCCATGATGGGCTGAATAAGCTATCAAGAGACGAATTGCCTCAAGACGTGCTACAGGAGCAAAAGTCTCATCATAATCTATCCCCTCTTGTTGGTTATATCCCTTAACCACAAGTCTTTCTTTGTTTCTCACAACGTTTCCAGAATCATCAAGCTTATTTCTGAAAACCCAACGTGTTCCAATCACAGTTCTATCTTTGGGTCGTGGAACTAGGTGCCAAACCTTGTTTCTTTCAAATTGATGAAGTTCTTCTTGCATAGCACACCCCCAATCTGGATCTTTTAGAGCTTGATCCACATTTTTAGGTTCCATAACAGAAAGAAAAGCGTTGAAAGTGCAGAAATTCTGAAGTGAAGAACGTGTCTGAACACCCTTGGAGTAATCTGAGATGATGTTGGTCACTAGATGAGCATCTTTTTGCTGATAGTTTAATTGAAGCTGAGTGAGGTCAACTACCCCATTGTTGTGACCTTGATCAGTGTTAGGATTTTCAGTCTCTTCAGCTTCTTCGCTTGGATCAGAGTCATCATCACCAAATTCTTCAATATTTGCAGTATCTTCCAGAGCAGGCATGTCAGGATCATCTACGTCATCCACCTGAGTTGGGTTAACAACCTATTTCACTTGATAAATTTTCTCAAAGCTAACTTCTGACTCTTCACACAGATGAAAACCTAGATCTCCTTCCTCTTCATCGACAATAGAGCTGCCTCCCATGGTATTCTCATCAAACACTACATGAACACTCTCTTCAACTTTCTTAGTTCTTTTGTTAAACACTTTGTAGGCTTTGCTATGCTGAGAATAGCCTACGAAGGTTCCTTCATCACTCCTAGCATCCATCTTGCCAAGACTATCTTTGCCATTATTGTGTACAAAACACTTACAGCCAAACGTACGCAAGTGGGCAACGTTGGGCTTTCTTCCTCTTAAAAGCTCATATGGTGTTTTCCCAAGAAGGGGTCTCACCATAGCTCTCTTTAACACATAGCATGCGGCATTGATAACTTCTCCCCAGAAATTCCTTGGAAGACCACTCGAAATCAACAACGTTCTCGACATGTCTTCCAAAGTTCGATTCTTTCTCTCAACAACTCCGTTCTGTTGAGGGGTTCTTGGGGATGAAAAGTTATGATTCACACTGTTTTCTTTGCAGAATTCCAAAAACTGAGCATTCTCAAATTCAGTGCCATGATCAGATCGAATAGAGATCAAAGGTACGTCAAGCACCTTCTCTATAAGCTTAACCCATGTACTAAATTCTTCAAACACCTTGTCTTTAGAAGACAAGAAAAATACCCAAGTATAACGTGAAAAGTCATCAACAATAACAGAGACATATCTATTACCTCCTCGACTTGTCACACGCATTGGCCCACATAGATCCATATAAATTAACTCTAGAGGATTGGAAGTACTTACCTCTCTTTTTGATTGAAACGAAGATCTTACCTATTTTCCTTTCACGCAAGCTTCACATACTTCATGTTTTGTTTGGTCAATCTTAGGTAATCCACGTACCAATTCCTGATTGTGAAGCTTATGAATAAGTTGCAAACTTGCATGGCCAAACCTATTGTGCCAGAGGTTGGCCACGTCTTGGACTACTTGAAAACACAAATTTTCCTCAGGTAAGAGCCAGGGAACAACTTTATAAAGATTCTTTTCACATATTCCCTTCAGAAGAGTCATTCCTGAGCTAACATCAATCACTTGACATCCAAGAGAATCAAAGACAACTTGATAGATATTATTAGCACACAGTTGAGATAAACTTAACAAATTGTATCTAAGGCCCTTGACATAGCGTACGTTGTTCACACAGAAGTTTTTAGAAATTCTTACCTTTCCAATACCCAAAACTTGACCCTTACTGTTGTTACCGAAGGTGATGTTGCTACCTTCTTGTTGATGAAGTGAGATAAATGACTCAAAGCTTCCCGTCATATGAGTTGAACATGCACTGTCGAAGAACCAGGGACCGCTTTCTCTCACTTCATTATGCAAGGTAAAAATCAGTTTTTACGAACCCAGAGTTGTTTAACAACTCTTCTGGGTTGGGCAACGTAAAGATTTGCAGAAAATCTTTCATTGTAAACTCTCTCAGGGTCTATGGTTGGCTCACGTTCATGAGCTTCCCAAAATCCATAAGATCTGCTATCCTTTTTCTTTTTCATGCACTCATTTTGAAGATGACCTTCTTTTCCACAATACTAGCAAGTTTTATGAGACTTAAGACCGACATACTTGCTATACCCAGGATTGATTGGTTTGTTATTGATACGAGCATGAAAATCGATTTTTGATGGTTTCAAGTTCTAGACTTGTTTCATCCAGATTTTGTGTGCTTTCTGGCCTGAAAACCAAGATCGTTTACCTTTGCCAGGGTCCTTCACATCTGATGTGGAACAACTTGTTTTGTTGTCGTACATAGGTGCTTTACCTTTAGGTTCAGGTGGACACAAGGCTTTCAAATCTTTAGGCACATAGGAATATCCAAGTCCAAGTCTTGACTTTACAAAAGTTTTTGCATACTCTTCAGCAGTTTTCTTAGCTACAAACTCCTCTATCCATTTCTTTTTATTGGACTCATTAAAGTTCTTTTCTCTTTCAAGGTCAATGACTAACTTAGAATTACCAAGTTTAAGCATGAGATTTTCTCCTTCAAGGTTTGTGACTTTCTTTTCTAAGTCATCCACTTCAGATTTAAGATTATCACAGGTTTTACAGGCAATAGACTCAGAATTTGAAGACTTTTTCTCTAACTTAGCACATTTAAGGGACCAACCATGATTATCATCCATTAAATTAGAGATATTATCTTCTTTTTCTTCAAGTTTCTCACTGAGTTGGGTAACTTGAGTTCCCAACTTCTCAATGATAGAATGCAACTGTTCTTTAGTTTTATTGGATAATATAGACGAGAGTTCAGAATCATATACCTTTGTTGGTGCATCTATAGCCATGAGACACATGTCTCCTTGTTGACTTGCCTCATTTTCAACATCGGAATCATCCGAAGTAGCTATCAAGGCATTCTTGTCATCTTCCCATTTTCTCCTGACACAGTTTCTTGCAAAGTGTCCTTTTCTCGAACAATGATAACATATCACATCCTTCATGTCTTTGACAGGTTCGGTTCCTTTAGCTGGAGTCTTACTGTTGCGATTCCAAAGCCTTTTCATGGCTCTTGAGATGAATGCAACTTCTTCGTCACCGTCAACTTGATCATCATCACCTTGAGCAAGATCGAAGGCCCTTTCGACTTTCAAGGCAATGTTCTTGACCTTGACAGTTTCAAGGCGATCATCTCTCCTTTGCTTAATTCCTCCATACATAGTCAGTTTTCCTATGACATCTTCCAAGGTGAGTGTTTTAGTCTCACTATTGGTTAACATCGCAGCAGCTGCTTCATTCCATTTTGCATTGAGTCCTTGGATCAACTTGTTTACCTGCTTCCACTAGGGAAGTTTTTCTCCAAGAGACTCAAGTTGGCTAACCACAGCTTGAAATCTTGAGTGATAGTGTAATAACTGCGGTTTTTAAGGATATTTTTGAAATTTTCTCTGATATCCTTTTAACCTTTTTGTCCGTTTTAACGCTTAATCCAATATTTTGTCGGAATATAAATCCTAGAAAATTCTTGGTGACATCCTAAAATCACAAAGAAATGATTTTAAGGATCGGTGTGAGTTCTAGGATTTTTCAGTGGAAAAAGAATATTTATTGGATAAGCCGTCTTTTTAATTATGTACCGGAAAGGATTTAAAATGCGAAACGGAAGCCTTAAAAATTAAGGGTAGCAAGATAAAATCATGGAAAATTGGTTTTATTAGTCTACATAATACAAGTGTTGATACGGTCCCACAGGTTCAAACCGCTCGAGAAACGGACGTCCGGATCTTCCGTTATAGCGAATACAAGTTTTGGTTACCGATTGGCAAGTAAAGGACTTCGGTTAATTACTTGGGATTCGTTCTTAATTCGTTTGATCCGAAATTTGGTAACCTTTAAGAAATGTTGCTAATGAACAATTTTTATTTAGAAAATTGTTTCAAAAGTGAAGCGGATAATTAGTTATAATTCCGCCAAGATGGCTCCTTGAAGCATAATAACTAAGGATTTATTATGTATCGATATTCGGAAATTAAATCGTTTATCGTTGTAGGAGTTGAGAATAAAACTAAGAAGTGTTTGTGTGAGTTCGTTGCTAAGAAATCCTTTTGTTATATTTGTCAGAAGGATGATAAAGATTACTGTTGGAATTGATAAGGACGTTGAGCACGCCTTCTAAGGCAAGTGGACGATTCTCTCTTGCGTTATGATTATTAATGAAGGATTGAATTCCTTTTGATCCTCAAGTTGGGAATAATTTGTATGTTGAATAAAGTTTGATAGGTTGTTATTTTGTTCAAAATAACGACCATGTCGTTATTTCAGTTTTTGCGCTAGAACTGAACTTAGGACCGTTGTATGATTAGCTGTCTCATGCTGAGACATTGCTGTGAAATAAGATGGTAGAGATGGGAGTTTAGACTCCAAGACATCTCTTTAGTGGTCCTGTATTGAAACACTGTTGCGAAATAGGTAGTCCAGGGGTAGGAGCCGAGTCTCCACTGACCTCTTTATAACAAAATCTGTATTGGGGGGCGTAGCTTGCTAGCGTAACCCAATATTGGAGTCTTGATTCATGTCACGCTTCACGTTGAAGGAGAATGATGGTGCAGTCTAGCTAAGTGCAATTGAATCTCGGTTGTTGGCCGAGCACATTTGAAGGATCATGGATGGAATAGGCCCTTTGATCTCGGTTGTTGGCCGAATCTCGGTTGTTGGCCGAGCATATATAAATGATCATGGATGAAATAGGCCCTCTGATCTCGGTTGTTGGCCGAACTATATAAGAACTATTAAATGGTGCGAGTGCACAAATTAAGAGTAATGATAGATAAGTGTGTTGGGCACATTAATGTACCCGAATGGTTAGTCTATTCGATAACCATTCTTGCTCTCGGTTATGAATGATTCTTAATCAAACGTTGATTAAGTCAATCTGGTTAGTCGATGGAGGCTTTTCAAGATGTTATGTGATTAATATGAATTCCCAACAATTGTTTTTGCTTCTTAAAAGAAACCACAAGCGGTGGTGTTCTCTCTCTTGATTATGCAAGTTTCCTTGTTATTCTCTATAAGACTGCTAACTGTTCGATCATAATCCGAGTCTATTCGGATTTTGGATGCCAATATGTTTAGTTACAATCTTAAGAACCAAGTTAGATTCTCCGCTTTCTAGTCTATCATTAGACTAACCCGTCCATCTTCTTTTCTTTTATATGGTCGGCTGGTGTCCATCGTTGGTTTACGACACATCAGGTTCTTCTTGGAAGTTGATTCAAGATGCGGATTCAGATGTTTGAAGCTCCAGAAGTTGAAGAAAGGTTTCCAATGGCTATACTTTAGTGAAGATCATGTTTGAACTACTTCAAAGTGAAGTTGAGTTTCAGAAATAAGAACTCAAGCAAGACTTGATGAAGACTTTGTTCAATAGAAGGTTGTTATGTTTATTTAACCTTTTTGGGTTAAGGCTTGTATAAGACCAATTGTATTTATTCCGCTGTAATGTTTCTTTTAGTATGTTCAGTCAATTTAAAGCCTTGGGTAGCTTCGGTTTAGTCTTAATCGGGGTTACTCGCGGTAATACCTCCAGGGTAAGTAAGGGGGTGTTACAGAAGTGGTATCAGAGCTAAAAGTTCCTAAGTCTTGCTTAAGACTTTAATCCTTCCATATAGAATTGTGGAGAATTCTATATTGGTGTTGTCTTAGAACCATTTACGGAAAGTGGTTAAGATTGAAGGTCAAACTCATGAAGAGATAGAAGGAGAAAAGGGAATTGGAGAACATGACGTAACAAGTTTGTAATGGCTTATGTGATAAAGGTCCTATAGTGGACATTTGATTGCCTGGAGATGGGAATGGATTCCGAGAAGGATCCATAGTAAGATCAGGTGAAGATTCCAAAAGTTGAAACTGTTTTAAACCAAGTTCCCAATAATTTCCTATTCTCTCTTGAGTATCTGAATGGGGTGTACCCTTGTCGTTTCTCCCATGTCATTAGGAAACTTTTTGTGAGATTTTAAAGTTAAGAATTTTTGTTATAAAGTTCATGATTCAAAGTTATGTGAAAGAAATTGTTAATTCTTTTCTTGATATGTGAAAATTCAAGTGTTGTCTTTAAAAAGGAATTTTCAAAGTGAGTTTGTTTGACTTTGAAGTCATAAGTGTAAGAGTTTCAAGAGCATATTCTTATAGGAATTTCTGAACTTTGAAATTCGAGTATCAATAGAAGTTTGGAGTTGGAACCTATACTTCTCAATGTTAAGATTTGGAAAATCTTATAAGTCTTGAGTGATTCTAAGAGATCAGTATGGATCATGAAGGGATGTAAAAGAAGCCTGAAAAGAAAAGGGTTATCTTTGGAAACTTTCTTCAACAACTGTGTTTGTGACTCTGTGGTTGTAAGTCCCAAGCCTTTAGAAGCGCTATCCCATGCCAACTCGAGGACTTCCCAAGAGGTCACCCATCCTGGCACTACTCTCGCCCTTGCACGCTTAACTTTTGAGTTCTTTGTCCTCACTCAAACTCAGAAAAGGAAGAGCTCTTGTTGACATGGGGAGCACCTCAATCCCTTATAAATTATCGGGGTGTTACAATCTCCCCCACTTAAGCACTTGACGTCCTCGTCAAGGCCCAAGGACCGCCCTCCGGGCCAAGTGCACTCGTAACCTAGAGTCAGCTCTGATACCATTTGTAAGGCCCAAGCCTTTAGAAGCGCTATCCCATGCCAACTCGAGGACTTCCCAAGAGGTCACCCATCCTGGTACTACTCTCGCCCTTGCACGCTTAACTTTTGAGTTCTTTGTCCTCACTCAAACTCAGAAAAGGAAGAGATCTTGTTGACATGGGGAGCACCTCAATCCCTTATAAATTATCGGGGTGTTACAGTGGTATAGAATCATGGATATTTTGTACTTTTCTTTGCTCAGTTGGAAGTTAAAGAGCTTTGAGGTGCTCAAGTGTTGGATCAACTGAATTGTTAAACTATTGGAAGATGCAGTTCAATTTTGAATCTGAAAGTATTCGAACTCAAATGTTCATATATGTTGTTATCCTTTGAGTTAAGAGGATTGAGATTCCTAAATGGAATACGGATTTCTTATGATTATAGTAAGAAAGAAAGGAAGAATGTTGGTTCAGTTTAAGTTCTGAACAAGTGGTTAATCATCAAGTTTGTTCTGAATAGGGTTGATTGGTCAAAATGGATTGAACAGGTGAAAGTTCATCAGTAATGTGTTTATGTTCAATTAAATACTTAATAAATAAGTGTTAATTGATTAGATGAGTTGTTGATATTCTGATAATTAACCTATGTGACAACATTATTGGAGTTTCGTTGTATGATACCCAACTCGGGATAATGAGAAAAGACTTGAGGTCTATAATGGACTAGTAATGGAATCAACATTGAGATGTTCTAATTTGCCAATGACATTGGCTTATGTTTCTTCAAGGATGAAAATGATAAAGTTCAGTTTTGAGAAGATCATGCAAGGAAGAATTTTGGCATGTTTGTATTTGATATTTTAAACAATTGAGAGAAAAATATCAATTATTTAATATTGTGGCAATAAGGTTTAGACTCTATCGCTGAAAGGATAATTTCAGTTGTGTAGGATTTTGAAGATTTTATATCAGTCAAATCCTATGCCTAAGGTGGAACTGGTGAGACTGTTAAGCTGTCGACAAGCTTTCTAACCATAAGCTCTTCCTTTGCAATGTGGTTTGAAGTTAAATCAATGAAAAGGTATATGCAATCTCCTTATGGTTAAGTGAGAAGACAAGGGAATGATGGAGAAGTTTAGTTTGTTCACCAATGTTGAATTGAGAAAGGTTTAAGAATACCTTGTTTGGTCATGTGCATTTTCCTGCTAAAAGAGATTGAAAATTAAAGGAATTTCCTTATATGTAAAGAGATATAAGGATTGAATGTCTTGAACTAGATGCAGAGTTTGACAGTGCACTTTTATTTGTATCGAGAGGATTAAGTTGTAAGAGGATGGAAAGTCCTTAAAACCGTCAAAAGAGTTTGACAGTCGCTCTTGGGTATCGGAATTCAAATGATTAATAACTTGCAGAAGGCTTGTTGTTTTGTGAATGGATGAATTAAATTAGTAATTTCTTTGTCAATGGATCATATTTGCTTAACATTAAAGTAGTATTTCAAGGTGGCATACAAGTTGAGAATGATCAAAGAAGAATCTTTGCTATGAGTATGAAGATGTCGGAATCACATTTTCCCTAAGGTTTGCAAGTAAGTGGATTGAAGTTATCAACTCTTTTATTGAACTTGTGAAGTCAAGTTGGGTTGAGATTGAGTTAAATCAAGCAAAGATTACTCAATACTATGGATTATAGAAAAAATCTGGTAATATGTCTAATTAAGAAAAGTCAAGGTATTTCATCAAGTCTACCTTGAGAAGGGAATGAAGTGCCACATTCGAAGTGAAATGTGGAGCTCAGAAGCGAATGGGAGTATCTTAGGTCCTTTGAGGCGCAGTTTTGATTCGAAACTTTGGTCAAGTTGGTAAGGCCAGCTAATGTGCAAATGTCAGCACAAAACTAGGGCAAAGCGTCAGTAGCATCATGAAATTAAGGTCAACAATTTTATTTGATGCATTGGCTTGACGCGCCCATTTCTACATAAAGTAGCTTATCTTTGTTTCCGCGGTATTCAAAGTTAAAGCAAGTATGTTAATAACCTATGTCGAGTTTCTGTCAAGCCGTTATGATTTAAGGATGTTTGAGATCGTTTCATGATTTTCTCTTTTGAGAAATTTTTTTGGACTTTATAGAATTAAGGTATGAATTTCTAAAAGTAATGATAGTTTGTTATAAAGGATTTATAAATAAATTTTCTACGGTTTTCATGGTGGTGAGTAAGATTGTGATTTGTCTTCCATCTTGATCACATGGTAAAGCAAGATTACATGTCTTATTCCTATGAGAATGCAGTAAAGGATTATGTTTATTTTATCTCCCCATCCTGATCACATGGTGGAATAAGATCACATAATTCCTTGGGTTTTAAAGAAAAGTTTCTAGTATGATTTGGCAATCATATAAGTTTTGCAATTATATGAGTTTTGCAAGTATAGTTGGTTGAGATGAAAAGATGCAAGCTTTCTTTTGCATTATAGCAATTGCTATAACTAGGACCTTGTAAAACTCTTTTGAGTTAGTAAATCTTTGGTATCCTATATAATTTAAGGAATATGGTCAAACTTCCCAAAACAGTTCGATTATAAGTAAAGAAATTTGGTAAGGTTCTTTACAAATCTGTGTTGGTTTCTGAAGAGCATGGAGTAACTCCGTACTTCTCTAAAAGCTTGGGATTGTTTTTAGCCAACGATTATTGGAATTATTTAAGCAGTTTGCTAGTAGTTCATCTAGTTGACGTTATGACCTAAGAAAGTCATTGCCTTTTTAGCGATATTGTCTTTGAAAGTAAGTTGATATGGACTCCTGGAATGGAACCCTTTCTAAGGAATGATATTATAGTAATCCTTTCTTTGGAGTAAAGGATGTACTAGTAATTTCTCCATTAGTTGTATTTGTTTTCAGGTTGTCTTGAAAACTTAAATCTCTTTGAGATATGATGATCAAGTGAGGACTTTAAGCAAAACTCCAATGGCTCTAGAGTTTGGATATGTAAATTAGTATTGATGTTCAATCTCAAGCCTGATAAGTTGTTGGATATAGAGAGTGGACACGTGAAGATATGTTTTTAATCCTAAGAGTTAAGTTACTCAACAAGTCAGAATGTTAAGTAAAGCCTAAACAGTTCTTTGATGAAAAAGACTGAAAATTTTCAATGGAGACAATTTTGTTGGAAATTATTGAACTAAAGGTATTATTGTCCAATATGTTGGTATAATAATGCATAAGAGTGTAGTTTGAAGTGGTTGAGTAAGATAACTACTTTTGAATGTCAGTATGCTCAAGATGAGTTTTGGTTGAGAAAAGAATGTAAAGAATTGACAAGATAGGTTATTATCTTGTCCTGTATTGGATAAATCTCAAATTCTTGGTTAAAGTAATATTGAGATATTATCTCAAAAAGGAAATTGAGTAAGGATTTTAAGTAATCCTTGTAAAGAAACTAATTTGAGAAGGACTAAAGTAGTATGGGAAAGTAATATTATTTAAGATCAATGGAGAAGATCAAGAAGGTAAGACACCGGGATTTGTTACCTAAGATCATGGATTGCTTGATCTCAAAACTGTTCATGTGTATCTGTTGTTGATGAGATTTGAAAGCTTATTTCAAAGGAAGCATATTTATTTGCTTAATTAGTTCATCTTGGAACAAGTAAATGTATAGGGATTTAAGATAAAACTTTTGATCGACCGACATGAAGCGAAATGTCACCGAGTTTGTTTTGATATGTTTAGTTTGTCTGGAAGTCCTGATTGAGCATAGAAGACCAGATGTAATGTTATAATCTCTTTCTTTTTCAGAAGGAAAGTGGGAAGATATTACAATGGATTCTTTTCATTAGTCATTGAAGACTTAATGAACGAAGGATGTAAGAAGAATTCAATATGGAGGTTGTTAAGAAACTCACATAGAGTGTTTTTTTAATGCATTTAAGCTGACTTAAAGAGTACAGAAGTTAGCTGAGGTGTTCATGCATGAAGTTTTTCATCTTCATAAAACCCCGAAGATTATTATCTCTGATTGAGATGGATGGTTCATGCCAAAGTTTGAAAGGAGTGACATCAAGCTTTGTGGATTGAATTGAATTTTAGCGTTGGCTTCACTCATCAAACTGATGAACAATGCAAAGAAACAAATTCAAACTCTCGAGGACATGTGTTCTGGATTCCACACGTGTTGGAATGGTAGTTTGAGGTTGAGTGAATCCACATACAAGAATTTTGATTTCACGATAAAGAAACGACTCTTTTTGAGGCTTGGTAAGGCTAGAAGTGTTGGTTGTCAATTTGCTGGAATGACAATGCTGAAAAGGTTCTTCATGGGCTAGACTTGGCCATGAGAACAACAACTGATATCGCACTAACACGTTCAAGCGTGTTAACTACTTAAAAGTGACAACAGTTGTGTGTTGTGCTAAAGCAAGAGCATGTTAAGTTCATTATAAAGATCAACGTTTTTGTTCTGGTATCCGCCTTGAAAGGCATATTCCGCTGGGGAATGCGAGACAATGTAAATGCTCGCTATGTGGATCTTTTGAGATACTGGAAAGAACTGGTAAGCTTGTTTATCGGTTGGCATTGCCACCTTCAATGCATTCTATCTATAATGTCATCCTTGTGATTCTTCTAAGATAGTATGTGTTCAATATATCTCATGTATTCAACAATAATGAGATAGATATTCAACCAAATGACACCTGTGAAGAAAGGTCAGGTTGAATCGTGAATAAGAAAAATACCTTTGATTAGGTTACCTTGGCCTAAAAATGGAAGTGAAGAAAAGACTTCCAGAACCAGGCAGGAAATGCTGAGTCATTTTCTAAAGTTCATGAACGTTGTAAAGAAGAAGTTTGGTAACTAAGCAATGGTTGATTGTTCTTGGTGCAGAAATAACAGTATGTTTTTAAGGGGGTACTACAAACTTCTGTATAGGTTTGTAGTGGTTGTGTGTGTGTGTGTTTATGCTATCCTCCTTGTGATCCGAGTTCTCCTTGGTTTTGAGGACGAAACCATTTTTAAGGGGGTACTAATGTAATAACTGCGGTTTTTAAGGATATTTTTGATTTTTTCTCGGATATCCTTTTAACCTTTTTGTCTGTTTTAACGCTTAATCCAATATTTTTGTGGGAATATAAATCCTAGAAAATTCATGGTGACATCCTAAAATCACAAAGAAATAATTTTATGGATCGGTGTGAGTTCTAGGATTTTTCAGTGGAAAAAGAATATTTATTGGATAAGCCATCTTTTTAATTATGTACCGAAAAGGATTTAAAATGCGAAACGGAAGCCTTAAAAATTAAGGGTAGCAAGATAAAATCATGAAAAATTGGTTTTATTAGTCTACATAATTTTCTAGACGTTTTTCGTTTAGTAAGTTTTTCCACCCGAAGTACATAATTTTACCGCTTTAACGAGAGTCCCGTTTCGAGACGGGTTTAGATTTAATACCATCTCTTAATAGGGAAGGAACTTGGGAGAATGCATTCTTATCCCTGGCATCTCTTCTTTTCCTTATCCAAATGTCTACTTTGTTTTTTTTGAAAGGAAAGGAACCGAATTAGGACGAAACGACGGGTTGGAGAAAGAATTCGAACCTCCTTCGCCGTCGACGTCTTCTTCTCCTCTTCTTCCCCTACCTTCTTCCTCACCTCCACCTCTTCCTCTATGTGTTATTGTATGTGGCTGCTGTAAAGGAACCAGAACCGAACCAGTGAGAGGACGGAACGACGACGGGCTCGGGCAAGAGAATTCCTTCACCGCCGGCAACCACCAAGCTGTCCGACCACCAACCACCATGGGAGCCTCTGTCGGGGAACGCCCAGCCACCCTCGGGCTCAGGGATCGAGCCATGATCGATCCAAACGAACCATGGGCTCGAGTGAAGGTATATACGATCGAAATTAATTAGCGGGTTGATTGCGGAGCCACCGTAAGGGCCTTTTGGTTCCGCTTTGCTAATTAAATTTATGGTTTTTATAATCTTGACATTGATACTGTCCCACAGGTTCAAACCGCTCGAGAAACGGACTTCCGGATCCTCCGTTATAGTGAATACAAGTTTTGTTACCGATTGGCAGGTAAAGGACTTCGGTTAATTACTCGGGATTCGTTGTTAATCCGTTTGATCCGAAATTTGGTAACCTTTAAGAACTGTTGCTAATGAACAATTTTTATTTAGAAAATTGTTTCAAAAGTGAAGAGGATAATTAGTTATAATTCCGCCAAGATGGCTCCTTGAAGCATAATAACTAAGGATTTATTATGTATCGATATTCGGAAATTAAATCGTTTATCGTTGTAGGAGTTGAGAATAAAACTAAGAAGTGTTTGTGTGAGTTCGTTGCTAAGAAATCCTTTTGTTATATTTGTCAGAAGGATGATAAAGATTACTGTTGGAATTGATAAGGACGTTGAGCACGCCTTCTAAGGCAAGTGGACGATTCTCTCTTGCGTTATGATTATTAATGAAGGATTGAATTCCTTTTGATCCTCAAGTTGGGAATAATTTGTATGTTGAATAAAGTTTGATAGGTTGTTATTTTGTTCAAAATAACGACCATGTCGTTATTTCAGTTTTTGCGCTAGAACTGAACTTAGGACCGTTGTATGATTAGCTGTCTCATGCTGAGACATTGCTGTGAAATAAGATGGTAGAGATGGGAGTTTAGACTCCAAGACATCTCTTTAGTGGTCCTGTATTGAAACACTGTTGCGAAATAGGTAGTCCAGGGGTAGGAGCCGAGTCTCCAATGACCTCTTTATAACAAAATCTGTATTGGGGGGCGTAGCTTGTAAGCATACCCCAATATTGGAGTCATGACTCATGTCACGCTTCACGTTGAAGGAGAACGATGGTGCACTCTAGCTATGTGCAATTGAATCTCGGTTGTTGGTCGAGCACATTTGAAGGATCATGGATGGAATAGGCCCTCTGATCTCGGTTGTTGGCCGAATCTCAGTTGTTGGCCGAGCATATATAAATGATCATGGATGAAATAGGCCCTCTGATCTCGGTTGTTGGCCGAACTATATAAGAACTATTAAATGGTGCGAGTGCACAAATTAATAGTAATGATAGATAAGTGCGTTGGGCACATTAATGTACCCGAATGGTTAGTCTATTCGATAACCATTCTTGCTCTCGGTTATGAATGATTCTTAATCAAACGTTGATTAAGTCAATCTAGTTAGTCGATGGAGGCTTTTCAAGATGTTATGTGATTAATATGAATTCCCAACAATTGTTTTTGCTTCTTAAAAGAAATCACAAGCGGTGGTGTTCTCTCACTTGATTACGCAAGTTTCCTTTTTATTCTCTATAAGACTGCTAACTGTTGGATCATAATCCGAGTCTATTCGGATTTTGGATGCCAATATGTTTAGTTACAATCTTAAGAACCAAGTTAGATTCCCCGCTTGCTAGTCTATCATTAGACTAACCCGTCCATTTTCTTTTCTTTTATATGGTCGGATGGTGTCCACCGTTGGTTTACGACACATCAGGTTCTTCTTGGAAGTTGATTCAAGAGCCGGATTCAGATGTTTGAAGCTCTAGAAGTTGAAGAAAGGTTTCCAATGGCTATACTTGAGTGAAGATCATGTTTGAACTACTTGAAAGTGAAGCTGAGTTTCAGAAATAAGAACTCAAGGAAGACTTGATGAAGATTTTGTTCAAATGGAATGTTGTTATGTTTATTTAACCTTTTTGGGTTAAGGTTTGTATAAGACCAATTGTATTTATTCCGCTGTAATGTTTCTTTTAGTATGTTCAGTAAATTTAAAGCCTTGGGTAGCTTCGGTTTAGTCTTAATCGGGGTTACCGGCGGTAATACCTCCAGGATAATTAAGGGGGTGTTACAGATAGTCACCCAAGGATTCATTCTTTTCTTGACTCACTCCTTCATACTCCCTCTCCAGAGCAATGATGCGATCCTTCTTCACATCATTGTTGCCTTGATGAAGCCTTTTGAGAGCATCCCAGATCTGCTTAGTCGTCTTGTACTGGACAACCTTCTTCAAGTCTCCAGGAGTTAGAGCATGGTGAAGAACCTTCTTAGCACGAGCATTCTTCTCTAACTTCTTGTAGTCAGCATCATTATAATCTTCCTTTTTCTTTTCTCCCTTTCCATCCGCAGTGAGAAAAGTCTCAGGACCCATCTCTATGACTTTCCAGAGTTGTCCATCAAGCGAGCAGATGTGATTCTCCATTTGCTCGACCCACCAATCGTATTCACCAGCCTTGAGCACTGGTGGCTTCCAGAATGAATCATTGATTGTAGTATTCGTTGAACTCATCTTTCCTGTGAAACAATAAGTACTAAAACAAATCTAGAGCCAAGGCTCTGATACCAATTGTAGGATCGTTAGTACGTCTAGGTTGTCGACCTCAACTAAGTCGTCAACCTTTAAGTAATTGCAGCGGAAATGAACTACAAGAAAGACTTACTTGAACACAAAGTTTTTATAGTGGACACACTTGTTTAATCAACTCAATCAACAAGTGTGAAAACCACTCCCTTCCAAGTTCCCGCTTGGAAGGATTAAAATTCGTAGCTTGCTTTATTGATCTTTTGGACTAGTTACATAAACACCCTGGATCTAGACCTACTTCCCAAGCACTCTAGAACTCGTTGTGAACTAAGTAACTACAACCCGCACTCAATCTAACAAAAGCCTACGTCTTCCTCTCGAACTCTCGTTTCTTTCTAAGGAAAAAATGGAGTATGAGTTCCTGCTCTATCTAACCTAAAGCCTTAGATTAAATACACACAAACTAGGTCAGATAAGAGAGAATAATATCTTCCATTTCGGTTATGGCAAGATATTATTTCTATTATCTTTACAAAATCATCCTAAGCATATAAAAAGATTACAATCAATAACGACTTAGGATAAAGGCATACACGGCTTACAATATAATCTGCACAAGATCTTTCCTAAAACAAGTTTATACTATCCAAACTACCAAGATCTCACGCGTCTTCAAGATCTCCGAGATCTGCCTTCAACACACGTCGACGACCTGACTGACGTTGGCGACTCCTTTCAAAGACTCGAGGTCGTTCACGTGACAGACGTTTGGAACCATCAAAATCAAAGCCTCCAGCTTTTCTAACAAAGACTTCATTGTGTAATACGCTGCCACATTCACCACCACCTGGGAAAAGCCTTCAATCTCCTTCTCTGCCTCTGACGCCTTCACCTCGAGTGATGCCTTTTCAGACTGAAGATCCTCCACCTGAACCTTCAAAGAATGTATCGACGATTGGAGTTGGCGAGCCTTCCTATCCGACTAAGCGGCCAATTCCCTCACTTGCTTCTCTTTTTCCTCCAACGCCCTCATTTCCTCCTGGCAATGATCATTAGTGGCCATTAGCTCCTAGAAGGCCTGCAAAAGTAGAAGAATGAGGATAAATCGGGCAGAAGGGAAGTGAGCGTCAAGGAAATGCCAAAGAGACGGTAACGAATATCTAAGGACTCGGGCAAGCAAACCTACCACTCTAAGCGTTGCTCCCACATGGATGAATGCGGCATCTGGGGTTAGGGTTTGGAAATCCCTTTTTACATTCGGAAGCAGCGTGTCCCCGGAAGTACTGAGGACATCTTTGGGCCCTACCTTCTTAGCAACATGCGAGGTTGGAGAATCGTCAATTCTTTTCCGCTTCAATGAAAGAGACTTCTTAGCCTCGGAGCTAGGAGGGGGAGACGCGGGAAGTCTGGGACCACCAAATCTCAGCAGTCGGACCATTGAGAGAATTAAAAGCAAGATTGAGAGAATTAATCGCAAGGGGAGCAGAAAAAAGAGTAAACAACCAACCTGATTTCTTCTTAGAAGAGCTCATCATATCAGAAGACAAGGGAGTGACTTATGTTTCGGTTTTGTCTTCGTCGGATCCTGGAGATTCTTCGTCTTCACCACTACCCACTGGGTCAAGACGGATCTTTCTGGGTTTTCGTTTTTCAGCCTTAATCTTTAGCAAGCGTCGACACACACCCTTATCCGTGCTATTGGAATTGATTCCTACTGGAACTACACAAACAGGTCAAACATGAAAACAGGGAAACAAGAATGTATAAAAAGAAGAAGATCAATAAAGAAGATCAGATCGTCTTACGAGATGTGTTCCATTCATCTCGAAAGACGTCTTTCACTTCATCATCAAGATCGCCTAAAGACGCTTTCTCAATGAAGAAGAAGCGGGATTGCCAGCACTGGGAAGATATTTTCAGCTTAGAATGTTTTTAGTATAGTTTTTAGTAGGTTTTCTTTGTTTATTAGGTTTAGTTTTGATAAGATTAGTATTAGTTTTGTGTGTTTTTGGATAGTTTTGCATATTTTTATGGAAAGTATTGAAGCTACTCTATTTTGTGTATTTTGTAGGTTTTAGCAAGGAAAAAGTGCTATATGGAGCTGAACTTAGAGCGCTACAATGAAAGACGGAGGAATACAAGATTGAAGAAGTCAGAGTTCAAGTTTTACGAGATGAAGTGTGGAAGAAACCAAGCCCAGGGTCGTTACTGAGGCTGTGAGGGCTCGTTAACGAGGCCACGTGATAGAGTTTTTCGAGGGTTGACTTTGTGACTCACCGATCCTGTGCGAGAAATTATTTCCGTATCGGTAGAGTATCTTTTTATGATTTTTTAGGGTTATTATATTATGTATTTTAGGTCTTCTTATCTTCTTAGATTTTATTTCTATCTTTTAGGGTTTTATTTCTATCTTTTTAGGAAAGTTTATATCTTTTAGCCTTTTTTAGTTTCTAGCTTTTTAGTATAAATACCCTTCTATCTAGCATAGAAAGGGGAGGTCAGATTTTTAGGGATTGATTTAGAGAGGATGAAGAGCCGAGAGAGGAGAGAGAGGATCGGAGTCAAGATTGATTGTCGGTAAACGAAAGTTACCGGGTTCGTTAATCGTGATTTTGGTTCGGTGCTTTGTATTTTTCGGTTTCTTCTGAAAATCTGTAAGACGATTTTTTCTATTTAATTTGAGTAGTAATTTGTTTTCAATGATTTATTTTGTTGAATTTATTTGTGTAGTAGTTATGATTAGTGAGTAGTTTTTTTCTAGGATCGGGGTGGAGCCCGGCATAGTTATGCATGTTTGATGAGTAAGATTGAGTGTTGAATGCCTTCTATCTGTTATTGAGATTGTTTGTTGAGCTTATACCAAGATGAAAGTTGAGGGAATTTGAGTTTTGAACTTGATTGAAAGAGAAAGTTAGTAACTTGAAGGTTGATATTGTTTGAATACGAAAGTTTCAAGCTTTATATCCAAAACAAGCAATTAAGTGAATTGGGGTACAAAAGTAGGTTAATTTACTTGATAGTCAAGGAAAGTTGATGACTCTATCTATTTAAAGGCATGATCTTATCTTCTTACGAGTTTATATGCATGACTATGTTGTGGTGTCCCTAGTCCTAGATTTTTGTTTTTATTTGAATTATCTTAAGTGATATTCGTTGCTGAGTTACTTGGCTCGGTACCGAATTTATTTAGATCATTAGATTGAGTCTTTTGTTTACGGTGGTTCGTTAACGACCCTGACAACATCGTTAACGAGGCTGCTTGTGTGTGTTTTTTGTTTGATTTTGTTTGTTCATTTTAGTAGTGATAGATGAACAACCTTGCTTCTTGTGGAACAATCCTGACTCCCTTATACTCAGCGAGGTCTTGACTATAAATTTATTTGTTGTGCTGAGTGAAGGCCCGTCAACAGCAAAGAATGAGAACGACTAAGAGGAGAACGAGACTCGTTGAAGACGTCGCCGGTGATGGCTGGTCAGGCCGGTGGCGGTGGGGTGGGGACGAGGATTGCCCAACAATGGTCGATGACTCGAGGGACTGCGGAGATATTGAAAAGAAAGAGTCGGAATCAATTCAAAACTGAAAATTTAACCTAGCTCTCGTAAACCCGCCTAGACGGAATACGTATCCGCCCAGACCCGTCCCGTCCCGCACAGACCTCCGCCTAGCAACAAATCCCGCCTAGAAGCCCGCCTATGCCTAAAACGGTGCGGGGCTTGTTCGCCGAGCGCCTAGGCGGCCGCCTAGGGAGTTTTTTAGAACAGTGGGCTCGGGCCAACTACGTTGAGCAACAAGCTCCCGCGAAGCAGGCTCGGACCTTTGGATGACGCTGGGCACCGACTCAACAAGGAGAACCGAGATGGTGGAATTTACGGTGGTACACTTGCCTTCGGTGTACAATATAATCATCAGGAGGGTCTCCCTGATGAAGATCCAGGCAGTGGTGTCCATCTACCATCTCAAAATGAAATTCCCCGTCGACGACGGGGTTGGGAAGGTAAAGGGCAACCAAGAAGAGGGCCGCGTTTGCTATACGACCTCGGTAAAACAAAAGTGCCAAGTGTTTACGGTGGAGTCCCCCGACGAGGCCGACCTCGAAGTCCGGGACTTCACGATCCCCGCCCCTGAGGTAGAAAGGAGGGTGATATCCCCCTTCGAGAGTGAGTCCGAGAAGATCTACCTGGGAGAATGTCTCTCCGGGACGTCAACGACGTCACTAGAAGCCTTGCTTGTTGGGTCCCGCAATGTGTTTGCCTGGACCGTGAAGGACCTCTGCAGCGTCCCGCGGACCGTGGCACAACACTCCCTAAACGTTGATGTCATTACTCGCCCCGTGGTGCAGCGACAAAGAAAAATGAATGAGGAGAGGGCAAACGCCGCAAATGACGAGGTGGCGAAGCTGCTGACCGCGGGGTTCATTCGCGAAGTCCCGTACCCCCGATGGTTGTCCAACGTCGTGCTGGTCAAAAAAGCCAGCGGGAAGTGGAGGATGTGCGTGGACTTCAAGGATCTCAACAAAGCCTGTCCCAAAGACAGCTACCCCTTGCCCTTGATCGACGAGCTGGTCGACTCAACCGCATGTCACGGAGTATTGAGCTTCCTCGATGCGTACTCAAGATACAACCAAATCCTGATGAACCCGCGTGACGAGGAGGAGACGTCCTTCATCACCCAGCGAGGCACTTATTGTTACAAGGTCATGCCGTTTGGCCTAAAGAATGCGGGGGCCACCTTTCAGCGCCTCGTCGACCGCGTCTTTAAGAATCATCTGAGAAGGAACGTGTCGGCCTACGTCGACGATATCGTGGTCCGGAGCAAGACCCCTGAAGAGCATCTGGTCGACCTCGCTGAGGTCTTGACTACCCTCAGGCACAACCGTCTCAGCCTGAACCCCGAGAAGTGTGTCTTCGGCGTATCGTCGGGGAAGTTCTTAGGCTTCATGACCAGCGAGCGCAGGATCGACGTCAACCTCGCCAAGGTTGAGTCGATCTTCTCAACGAGGTCGTCGCGATCTCGCACTGAGGTGCAGTGGCTCAACGGCGCCATCAACTATCTAGGGAGGTTTTGCTCTTGATTGGCGGAAAAGTCTCTCCCCTTTTTTGCTGCTCTCAAGAAAAACAACAAGTTCGTTTGGGATGAGGGGCTCGACCTCGCTTTCTCTGAATGAAAGGCCTTCCTGTTGAAGCTCCCCACATTGTCGCCTCCAATGGAGGGAGAAGACTTGCAACTATATGTGGCAGTAAGCCCGGAGACGGTCAGCGCGGTGCTAACCAGAAAGGCCATGCACCCAGTCTACTTCGTGAGTCGCGTGCTCCAATCTGCGGAGCAGTGATACTCCTAGGCGGAGAAGATGGCGCTGGCCGTCGTGACCGCCGCAAGGCGTCTACGCCCTTACTTCCACTCGCATCCCATTCAGGTCCTCTTTGACCTCCCACTTCGACAAATCCTCCACCAGCCCGCCCTCTCCGGGCGAATGACAAAGTGGGCAGTCGAGCTCTCCGAGTTCAACATCAGCTACCTCCCGAGGACCGCGATGAAGGAGCAGGCCCTCGCCGACTTCATGGTGGAGGTCACCTTCCCCGAAACAGATGCAAGCTCGGAAGAGTGGAAGGTATTTGTTGACGGTTCACAATGTGATGTCGGTGGCGGGGCTGGAATATTCCTCGCAGGTCCCTCGATCGAGACAAAGTATGCCCTTAACTTCGCCTTCGATGCCACCAACAACGAGGACGAGTATGAGGCCATGAACGTTGGGATTGAGATTGCGCTCCTCAGTGGAGCCCGCAAAATCAGGGTCTACACAGACTCCAAGCTGGTTGCGCATCAGCTCAACGGGCAATACGACACCAGAACGGGGTTCCTGCACGCATACCGAGAGAAAGTTAAGGCCTTGGTTTCGTGCCTAGAAACCTTCACGGTGGAGTCCATCCCGCGAACCTCGAACACAAAGGCGGATGCTCTCGCGAGGTTGGAATCTGTCCTTCCCTTGGAAGTGGGGAATCGCGTGATGGTGTAAAGAAAACTCTCACGGAGTGAAACCAACGAGGTTCTCTCCGTTACTACTGAGGATCGGTGGATCCCGATAACACGATATGTGGAGAGCGGTGTCCTCCCAAAGGACCCCGCACAGGCTAGGAAGCTGAAAATGCAGGCGGCCCGCTATTGCGTCATCGGCGGCAAGCTCTATCGCCAAGGATATGCTGAGCCTAACTTGTTGTGTGTGTCGACCGAGTCTACGGGTCGCATCCTATACGAGGCACATGAGGGGGTCTGTGGCGTCCACCCTGGGTGGCGCGCCTTGTCACATAAAATCACCCATTTAGGGTACTTTTGGCCCACCCTCAGGCAGGACCAAGGTTCCTGGGCGGAAGCGCTAGTCCCCGTGGAGACCCTGGTCCCTTCGGCGAGGGGTTTTGACTTCAATAGAGTTGAAAACAAGTCTAACCTTAAGGTCGAACTGCAATTCAAAGACGAGCTGCGCCAGGTGGTTGACCTGCGCTCTAGGGAATACAAACGTCTTGTGGCAGTATACCACGACCAGAGGGTTAGGCCTCCGTTCCTGGCTACGTGTAGCCTCGTCTTGAGGCGTATCGAAGGTGGCAAGTTTGACCTTAATTGGGAGGGGCCATACCTCCTCGGCGAGGAGGTCGTGCCCGGAGCTTTCAAGCTCGAAGACAGCGAGGGACGTACCCTGAGCAAAACAAGGAATGTCGATCGGCTCAAAAAATACTATGTGTAAACTGTAAACTCTCCAAACTCTACTATTTCCTTCGAATTTTGTGAAAAAAGTGTCGTGGAATTTTCAAACCTGCCTCTAAAATAAAAATCTCGTGTTTAAGTCCACCCCTCGCTTCCCGCTTGGGGTTGGAGAATCTCGTGTTTAAGTCCACTCCTCGCTTCTCGCTTAGGGTTGGAGAACCTCGGTTTTAAGTTGTTAAGCCCACCCCTCGCTTCCAGCTTGGGGTTGGAGAATCTCGTGTTTAAGTCCACCCCTTGCTTCCCGCTTGGGTTGGAGAACCTCGGTTTTAAGTTGATTAAGTCCACCCCTCACTTCCCGCTTGGGGTTGGAGAATCTCGTGTTTAAGTCCACCCCTCGTTTCCCGCTTGGGGTTGGAAAACCTCGGTTTTAAGTTGTTAAGTCCACCCCTCGCTTCCCACTTGGGGTTGGAGAATCTCGTGTTTAAGTCCACCCCTCGCTTCCCGCTTGGGGTTGGAGAACCTCGGTTTTAAGTTGTTAAGTTCACCCCTCGCTTCCCGTTTGGGGTTGGAGAATCTCGTGTTTAAGTTGTTAAGTCCACCCCTCGCTTCCCGCTTGGGGTTGGAGAACCTCGGTTTTAAGTTGTTAAGCCCACCCCTCGCTTCCCGCTTGGGGTTGGAGAATCTCATGTTTAAGTCCACCCCTCGCTTCCCGCTAGGGGTTGGAGAACCTCGGTTTTAAGCTGTTAAGTCCACCCCTCGCTTCCCGCTTGGGGTTGGAGAATCTCGTGTTTAAGTCCACCTCTCGCTTCCCGCTTAGGGTTGGAGAACCTCGATTTTAAGTTGTTAAATCCACCCCTCGCTTCCTGCTTGGGGTTGCAGAATCTCGTGTTTAAGTCCACCCCTCGCTTCCCGCTTTGGGTTGGAGATTCTCGGTGTTATGTTTCGAAGTCCACCCCTCGCTTCCCGCTTGGGGTTGGAGATTCTCATTTTTAAACTTTCAAACCCACCCCTCGCTTCCCGCTTGGGGTTGGAAACAATCAATAATCATGCGAGATCCGAGCGAGGCTCGTGATCTTGGCATAAAGACAATCATGCGAGATCCGAGCGAGGCTCGTGATCACGACATAATAATCATCATGCGGGATCCAAGCGAGGCTCGTGATCTTGGCATAAAGACAATCATGCGAGATCCGAGCAAGGCTCGTGATCTCGGCATAATAATCATCACGCGAGATCCGAGCGAGGCTCGTGATCTTGGCATAATAATCATCATGCGAGATCCGAGCACGGCTCGAGATCGTGGCATTAGACCAGTGTCCGATGTGTCCCGAAGGTGCAATAAGTATTGTGACACTCGGACCATGGGGTTGGATCGGGATATGTATACGAGTAAATTAAAACAAGAAACACAAATACAACCATAAGACAAGAAAAGTTGCATAAAATAAGGCCACAAGGGCCGAAATATTTAATTACAGACCCCGGCGGGGCCTCAAAGGTAAACAGAAATAAAAAAACATTCAAAGGTCAGAGGTGTCCTTCATTCTTTCGGGGCGTCGGCGGCGGGTTCTTTCGGGGCCTCAAAGGTGGGTTCCGTGGGAGCTTGAGGGACGGTCGGGTCGGAGATCGTAGCAGGCTGCGAGCTCGCCACGTTGGTCGCGAGATGCGAGTCCGCGTCAGCGAGGTCCAAACTTCCCTGGCCGTGGTCCTCCGCGGGGGGTGCCTCGGAGGCCACTATCCCATCCTCTTTGAGGAAGAACTCGCATTCTCCCTCGGGCTCCTCCCCGTCCTCTTCCCCCATCGTCTCTGTGTAGCTGGGGTTGAAGAAGGAAATATTGGGGTCAATATGCCCATACTTTTCAACCACCTGCTTGACCCCCATGCGAACGGCCTGGCGGAACATCTTTCGCACGCTCCCTACCAACTCCTCCTTGTACTCCGTAGACTCCACATACTTGGGCCCCGCAGCCACCACCTCCTCGTTAAGCTCGCTAACGCGCTGTCAGAGGTTGGTGATCTCCTCCTCGGCCTTCAAAAGCTCCGCCTCCTTCTTTTTAAAGAAGTTGTGCTCAACAGAGAGTTTGCCTCGAAGCTCCTCATTCTCGCCCTGTAAAACCCCGACCAGGGCCTTTTCCTTGTTTTCCTACTCCTTCGCCCTCACCGCCGCCTTGGCCTCGTCCTTCGCCGCAACCTCCGCAGCCTTAATCAGCTTTCCGGCATCGATGAGGTCCTTCTCATGCTCCGCACCCTCCGTTGTGCAGGCCTTAAGTGCCGCCTCCATTTTATCCATCCTCATCTGGAGAAGGGTGAGGCGGCTGCGGTTGTAATTCTCAAAAAAGGCACGAAATCGAAATCGAAATCGAAAATTCACAAAGTTGTTAAAAAAATAGGCACGAAATCGAAAACAGAAGCGAGATTTATGAAAGTGGAACGTACCATCGCCGAATAGCGGTCGGCCTCGTCATTAAGGGCCTCCTCGGTGAGATTGTTAGCCCACGAGACCTCTTCCTTCCATTCGTCCCGACTCCATCTCGCAGAAGCACCCCGAGCCGACCAGGGGCAGTGGAACTTCGCGGGAGAAGGACCATCGACTTTGAGGGCCCGTCCCTCAAAATTAATGATGGGGATGATCCCCCTCCCCGACGGACCACGTTGGCCGTCCTCCCTGGGCTTCTTCTTTTTATCTCCGTGGGGGGACTCCGCGCCTTTCCTCTTTGACCCGGCTCCATCGTCGGATCCTCGGGAGGCTTGGGAAGACGTTCTCGCGACGTCCCCCTTAGAGGAGGCCCCCTAGGTTGTCTTCGCCCCGGGCGCCTTCGGCGGCGGGGGTGTCACCTTCGGCTTCGAGGTGGGTGGCCTTGCCAGCGTGGTTGGTTCATTTATAACAATGCCCTTTTCGTCGCGAGGAGCTTGGGCGGTGGAAGTGGAGGCACACATCAACCTCCACGTGTTGGGAAACAGTTGTGCAGGGCAGACGCGCATGGCCCACAAGAAATCAACGATGTGTGGGGCAAGGGGCAGCCTGAAGCCGACCTTTAGACTGTGCAGGTGCACAACCACGCACATATCTTAGTGCGCTAAGGAGCGGCCCTCCCCTTCGGGAAGCGCTAGCTCAACTCCCTCGGGCCAAGCGAAATCCATGGCAATGTCTGTGACTCGGCTAAAGTCCTCGTGCCAAGATCAAAAATAAATTACCCTATTCTACTAACTAGTAAAGTAAGCAAGCAAGGGATCGAACCCAAGAGAATCGGGATTCTGAACAATCAGCAAATAACAAGACATGGGTTTTGGAAGTTTAGATGAACAAGCAAACAAGCAAATAATATTAGGGATTAAATCAATTGAAGGAAAGTAGAGTTTATTCAACCAATTCCACCTTTTTAATCATTCGATCATTGATTCATGCACTTTTCTATTAATTCCCAGGTTAATTCCAATCCTTATAAAAGATTTCCGCTTGTCCACGGTCCAAGCGAAAGGATGATATGAACAAGAACGCTTAATTTAAATCATGCAAAGTATTAAGGATAGAAGGATATTAATTCATGCAATAAAGCTACAAGTCTCATGCATAAAATAACAATCAAATACTCTTTCTCAATTCTAGTCCACGGTCCTAGAAAAGAGTTGTTTCAAGGATAAATAAGATTGAACAGACAACAATCAAACTAATCCAAATAGTAGATCTAAGTCAATCAAACAAGTTGATCAGGCTTATCAAATCAAACATAGATCATATAAATAAAACCAAGAGTTTTGATATTAACCAAGGGATAGAAAAGTTACCAGAATCTCACGAATTACATAAAAAGGCTTCCTTGATTAAACAAACTCCAAGGAAATTAGTTCTCCATAATAAAACTAAAACTAGAATAATCTATGAAAGTATGCTAGAATGTCTAACTCTAAAGTGTAACATGAAACTAAGCTTAAATAGTAGAAATAAATTCAAAACCTAAAAGATATAATAATATAAAAGGATAGAATAGCCGAAACAAAGTCGGCGCAGGAAAACCACGATCCGCGAGCGCGGATCCAAACTGCAAGCTCGGATTATCTTGATCTCCTCAGCCGCGGATCCTCGTCCAACCCGAGCGCGGTTTCCATCCGCGGGCGCGGTTCCTGCTTGTGACACCATTCTGGCGTCAACTTCGGAGGTGGTTTTGACCCACATAGAATTGGAATTTGAACTCTCCGTAAAAACATGAATTGTAGATCTTCGAGTTAGCTTTCCAATGATACCAAATTCAGCTTCATCTGATCACCGTAGCTCCCGAACGATGTGTCACACGAAAATGGCGTCAACACAACTTCAAATCAACACTTGTCTTCAAAACACTTGCAATTCTTCAAATCGTGTCTTCGGTCTTCATATGAAAAGTATGCTCAAAACTAACCTAAACACACTCAAATCATACCTAAAATACAAGAGTTAACCTATACTAAATAGAGCATATCAAATTCCCCCATACTTAAACCTTGCTCGTCCTCGAGTAAGCTCAAAATAAATCTAACAAGAAATCCTATCAAGGTTTACAGCATAGTACAAGGGAAGATAAAAAACACTCACCTCACCAACCCGAACCCAAAATAGAGAAATAATGAGCAAAAGGCATGAAAGCTCAAATCACACACCTCACCAATACAAGATATAACACTCAAGCTCTAAAAAGTGTAGAGAAACCTAGGATCTACCCAACATCTAAAGTGTAATCCCGAGACCCCAAAGTAGAATATGAATCCTAAACACTCTGATTTTACCACTCATTCTACTTAGGCACCCTTTCGGGTTTTCACCTAATCACTCTTTTTATTTTTCTTAGGTGTCCTCACATATACTCACATCTCTCACAAACCTCATATTACCCCAGCCTAATGCTGGTCCGGGTTACCTGCTTATTACCTGAGCCGCCCTTTCGGGTTTTCAGCTCATCCTAGGATTTTTATATGCCTTTTCCCTCTTTTTAAGGCTTTTTTTCTTTTTTTTAAAACTTTTCTCTATACAAAACATGGAACAACAATCCCATAAAAATAACACAAAATAAACTGAAAAGACTATCTATGATAAGTGTAGTGAGTACTTCCTCCCCATACTTAAATCCTTCATTTTTAAACTTTCAAACCCACCCCTCGCTTCCCGCTTGGGGTTGGAAACAATCAATAATCATGCGAGATCCGAGCGAGGATCGTGATCTTGGCATAAAGACAATCCTGCGAGATCCGAGCGAGGCTCGTGATCACGACATAATAATCATCATGCGAGATTCGAGCGAGGCTCGTGATCTTGGCATAAAGACAATCATGCGAGATCCGAGCAAGGCTCATGATCTCGGAATAATAATCATCATGCGCGATCCGAGCGAGGCCCGTGATCTTGGCATAATAATCATCATGCGAGATCCGAGCACAGCTCGAGATCGTGGCATAAGACCAGCGCCCGATGTGTCCCGAAGGTGCCACAAGTATTGTGACACTCGGACCATGGGGTTGGATCGGGATATGTATACGAGTAAATTAAAACAAGAAACACAAATACAACCATAAGACAAGAAAAGTTGCATAGAATAAGGCCACAAGGGCCGAAGTATTTAATTACAGACCCCGACGGGGCCACCAAAATAACAGAAATAAAAAAAAAACATTCAAAGGTCAGAGGCGTCCTTCATTCTTTCGGGGCGTCGGCGGCGGGTTCTTCTGGGGCCTCAAAGATGGGTTCCGTGGGAGCTTAAGGGACGGCCGGGTCGGAGATCATAGCAGGATGCGAGCTCGCCACGTTGGTCGCGAGATGCGAGTCCGCGTCAGCGAGGTCCAAGCTTCCCTGGCCGTGGTCCTCCGCGGGGGGTGCCTCGGAGGCCATTGTCCCATCCTCTTTGAGGAAGAACTCGCATTCTCCCTCGGGCTCCTCCCCGTCCTCTTCCCCCATTGAGAGGCTATTTTCCTACACCGCAAGTATACGGTTTGGTTGTAGTAATCAAGGTGTCGAACTCAGGGAACTTTGTAGTATTAATTGATGTTCAAACTAGTAGATCAAGCCAAATAAGTAAGAAAAGAGTTTATGATTGAATGTAAATGCAATCGAGTAATTAAGAATAACAAAGGAATATCAGTGGAGAAAAACTTCCAAGGTTTGGATCCCCACAATAATGTTTCAATAGATTTTAAATGATGTTTATTTGATTTCAACTTGAATGTCGTTTGAAGGAACTCACTATCTAAAACCAACACAAATCCCTTTTCAGAAAATATGTGAATGTGCCTAGACTCAACTAGTAATCGCTATCGCGTAACATTAATCAGTTTTAGGCCCTTTAAGCTCTTCAGAGACTAGGGGAAAACAAACCCAGCATTCGCTGTCGCGTTCCGCTTGAATTATCCAACCCTAGAACTACTACGATAGTTGAAATTCACACAAGAGAAATTAAGTTGTTGTCGCATAAATAACTCTCTAGTTTAATACCTAGGGATCTCATTCAGAACCAATTTTTGGTACTTATCAAATCAATATCCTGTTACGATTATCTCCTGTCGGTCTCAAATTATAACAAGAATCCTATATGCAAAGCAAATAGGGCATAAAGCAACCTAGGATTAAATCAAACTACAATCAAGTTTCCATTCAACCAAACATCACAATTTAGATCTACCTACTTCATCATTGGGTTCAACCAACCTCAGAATAAGAGAATTAGCTAGACATGCGAAGGAAAGAAAGCAAATCAAATTCAATAAACAACATACCAAATTGTCTTCAAATCGATTCAAAACTCCAATCCAACAGATCTTGAAAAATCTCCAATAATCTCCAACTAGGGTTCTATCTAGAGAGGCCAGAAACAATAATATGTAATCCCCCTCAAAAATTAGGTTAAGATATATTTTAAGCAACAAGATAAAGACAAATCTCGGCCCAATCCCGACGCGGGGCAAAGCGCGGTCCAGGACCCCCAAACCGCGGCCGCGGTTTGCCCTTCCTGGCCCATGTTCTTCCCTGTAGTCCAAAACATGGTCCAGGACAGTCAGAACTTGGTTGCGGTTTGCCCTTCCTGGCCCATGTTCTTCCTTTTGCTTTAATTGGCCTCCAATCTTCAACCTTAGCGTCCTCCTTCTTCAAGCTCCTACTTCAAATCTTCTATGGCAACTCTTCCGTCATCTTGGCTTGTCTTTCAACTCTTCGGGTCTCCAAAAACACCTGAAATCCAACATATAGGCGTGTAGATTCCGATTTCACAAGAAAACTAAAAATGCTAAGAAACTAAGCTAAGCATGTAAAATTAGACCACTAAAAAGAGACTAAAACTAACCTAAAACTACTATGTAAATGCATGTTATCAAAATCCCCCATGCTTAAACCTTACTTGTCCTCAAGTAAGAAATTAAATCCAACACCCCACAAGACAAGCAAGTCATGCATCCATCTCGACAACAAACTAGACAAAGAGTTTAGAAGCAAGAACGACAATCAAAATCATAGCAAGCATTTGTGAAATTCAAAGAAACCGAGTCAATATATTCATTCTAGACCTCACTTAGGATAATGTGTTTTTCGCTCTCTCTCAAGTGTTTAAATAGGACGTGTTTCTCTCAAATCTCACATTTGAAAGCTTAGCTACCACAGGCTTGCAAAAGCGTTCTAAATCTCCACCGCATGGGACCTTGCATTTAACAATGATCAAGAGGTCTTTTATTGGGTTGTAATGGGGCCAAGGTGATAAGAAATAGGTGGGGAAATATTTAGGCCATGTGGTGCTAAATCCGGGAATCTAGATTTAACTAAACTCGATTGAACACCGTATCTTATGATTTTCTTTTCAAGCAACTTATTCTCATACACCAACAACACCCTTTATTCCCTTATTTCTCATACTTTTGTTTTCTTTTTGCTTTTTTTTTTTTTTCTTTTTCAAAGCATTTTCTGATTTTTTTATTATATATATATATTTTTTTTCAAAGATAAAAAGTACTAGCACATTACACAACCCAATCACGAATACATATAAGTCTCCCCCAAGCTTAGCTTGCAACCACAAAGTCAATCGAGTAATTATCCTAGTTCCCGGATGGGTCAGGCTTATAAAGGCTCGGATTGATTTTGTGGAGCTTCAAAAGAATAAGGCTAATTTAGGCTCGAAAAGGGGCTTCAAAAAGAGTATAATATGCAAGGTGGATTAGGAGTATAAAGGCTAAGAAAATAGTGCCTCAATCATTTCAAAGTCGCATGCAAGAGTCATAAGAGCGGTCTTGAAAAAGAGTCAAAAGCAAGTTCTAGAGGAAGCAATCAAAGTGAGCATCACACACAAAATAAAGGACATCATGACATTATTTAGTCTTAACAAAGGCAAACAATAATCCTCACAAGGCTTTTTGTCTAGAACTTCAATATTAACTCAAGTTTCAAAGAATATGCAAGCTCATTCAATCATCAAACTAATTCATAACATAGTCAGTCATCATCAAAACTTCAAGCAATTCAAGCAAGTCAAAGGGGCAGAATTCCATAGAGAAAATTTTGAGGACAAGAGGCACTTCACTTGAAGAGAAATCCATAGCTCCTAGAATGCAATTTTTTTTTTCTTTTTTTTTTTTCAAATGCAAGCAAAAATTCAAACTAAATATGCAAACTAAACTATATGCAATGCAAAACATGAAAATGTTTCCCACCCCCAAGCTTAAAACCTACATTGTCCCCAATGTAGAGAATAAAAGAAAGAGATAAGAAAACACTAACCTTGGGTTGCCTCCCAAGCAGCGCTTGTTTAAGGTCGTTAGCTTGACCTCCCAACTTCTTTCAAGTGCTTGGGTCAGGAGGGTCTTTGGTACCCACCCTGACTGGATCAGGCTCTTCTACAAGCTTCAACCTATGCCTTTGCACTTTGAACTTCCCCGAGTTTTTATGACAGAGATCAGTTCCTCCTTCTTTTAAAACTCGAGTTACTATGTATGGCCCTGACCATCTTGTTCCTTTGCTCCCAGGAAACATATTGGATCTTTCATGAAATAACTTCACCTTGTCTCCTCTTTTAATCTCAGCTTTTGCTCGGGCCTTCTTCTTCTTCTTGTGATCTCTACCCTTCAAATCCTTAGCAATGTCACCATCCATGAAGCTTTTAACTTCCAAGGTTTCTTGAGAGGGTTGAGCAATATCAGATTGAATCTCCTCATTAGCCAGCTTCACTTCAATATTACAGCAAGCTACTTTGACAGTCTCTTGTGGAGGATTCTTTTGCACTTCAAGGAAGTTATCTTTGAAATATTCATACTCTATCTTCTCCTCCCCAACAGTGAGTGAGATCTTGTCATTCCTGAGATCAATGTTAGCTCCAACAGTGGCTAAAAAGGGTCTCCCAAAGATGATAGGAGTCCTATCATTCATCACCTCCATATCAAGGATCACAAAATCTCCTGGTATAAAGAACTTGCCCACCTTCACTGGAAGATTCTCAATAATGCCCAAAGGATGAGTGACTGAATTATCATCCATGATAAGACGCATCTTGGTTGTAAGAGGATCACCCAAATTCAGTTTTTTGCAAATTGACAAGGGCTTGATATTGACACTAGAACCAAGATCACAAAGGCAATCATATTGAAGAGAACCAAAACCAACAGGGATAAAGAACTCGCCTGGATCTTTTAGCTTTCTTGGCATCTTCTCAACTTGATCCATTACCAAGGCGACTGTCTCATAGTCTTCAATCCTCCTCTTTTTGCATAGAATCTCCTTCAAGAATTTTGCATATGTAGGCAATTGAGTGAGGACATCAATGAAAGGAATGTCGATGTGGAGCTTCTTTATCATGCTCATGAATTTCCCAAATAGTTGCTCTTGCACCACCTGAATCTTCCTTTGTGGGAAAGGTAGAGGTGGTTTGTAAGGTGGGGGAGCAATATATTTAGGTTCTTCATCATTAGATGGCTTCTCTATTGTCTTTTCTACAACTCCTTCTTTCACCGGTGGGAGCTCTTCAATCTCTTTTCCACTCCTTAGAGTGACAGCCCGACATTGCACCTTAGGATTGACTTCAGGTTGCCCAGGCAATTGACCAGGCGGTTTAGGAACATTCAAAGCTTGTTGAGCCACTTGTTGTTCTATGATCTTCAAATTCTTCCCCTGAGCTCTCACTTCTTCAGTGAGAGTCTTCATAGAAGTGGCAAGGCTCTCAATAGCAGTCTCCCAAGCCGGTTTCTGACTAGGTTGAGAAGCTTGATTTTGATAAGTAGGAGCCTTGGGTGGAAATCCAGGAGGTGGCCTCTGTTGTGCTTGATTATTCCCATAAGAGAAGTTGGGATGATTCCTCCAACCAGGGTTATAGGAATTAGAGTATGGGTCATTCCTAGCCCCCCTGTCAAAGTTATTCATGTATCTCACCTCCTCCTCATGTGGTTCCTCCATAGAAGCAAATAATTGGCAGGATGATATAGTGTGATCACCTGCTCCACAGAACTGACACACCACACCATTTGAAACAGCTTGAGAAGGACTTCCACTAGTAGAAACGGGAGAACCATTCATCTATAATTTCAACTGCTTGATGATCGCTCTCGTTTGTGCGAGGGTCTAGAGATACAATTTATAACCCGACCCCGTTGTAGCACGTGGTGGGTGTCGAACACTCGGGAAATCTACTTGATTTAGGTGCCTAGACACTAGAAAGCTGGAAAGGAGAACTTAAAACAAAGGAAAACAAAGAGAACAGTCGGGACCGACACAAGTGTCACGTCGGGCCCGATGTTGGCGACAAGAGGAAGTCGGGACCGACGTAGGGCAAGTCGGGCCCGAGGTTGTTAGGTTTGTCGAACTCAAAGATTGAAAGTAGATCTTGGGCTTTTGGGTTCCTTCTCTAGTAGATTAAGGCTTTTCCACCCCAATTCAAGCAATAAGTGATGATCGGAATAGGATCGAGTGCTTTCGCCCTCGTTCCAACCACTTCTACACATCGATCCTTGGGGAAATCCCCTTCGAAGCAAGGTCTTGAGATTGACACATGTTCACTTTCGCTACTTTGCCAATCACAAGCCTTGATTCCTTACTTTCGTAAGGAATTGTAGCTCTATGTAGAGTGGGTTCCTAGATCAAGCACTCAAGGCTATGGAATTGGGGTTTCTAGCCCAAACCTAGCTAGAGTTTTCCCCCATAACCCAAGATCAAGGAGATCTACTCCATATGGCAAACAAAGAAAGCAAACAAATCAAAAAGCAAAGCAATCAACATCATCAATCTCAAACCAAAGCAAAGTTTCATTCAAAATCAAAAGCAATCCACAAATTCCAATCCAAGGTTTCCAAATCCACAAGATCAAAACAAAACAAAGCTAATCTATCAACCAAACCTATCAAATCTCCCTCTCCTTGGCCGATTCTCTCTCTTCTCCTTATCCTCTCCTTCCTCCTTGCTCTCCAAGTATCCTCTTGAGAGTTTTTGAGGGTTGGTTCCTTGCTAAGTGTGGGAACCTCCTCCAATTAGAAGACAAGAGAGCCTTTATAGATGAGGGGAAAAAGTGGAAGTTTACAATTTCGTGCCTTGGAGCCCAAGCACCAATCGACCGACTCGGACCGACACGGAGCAACCTCGGGTCCGACTTACTGTGCAAGTCGGTCCGAGGTTGAAAACTTCAAGTCGGGCCCGGCGTGGTTCCAGCTCGATCCGGACCTCGTTCCACCTTCAGATTGTTGGCTTCTCTTGTTCTTCTTCATGGCTTGCTCCTCTCTTTCCCTCTTAAGCTCGGGCCTTGCTCCATGTTCCGATCCTCCTTCAAAACGACCCTTGATCCATGCCAAAACACCTACAAAACACATAAAACGCGCATAGTCTCCGAATCTCATAGAAATACGGGAACTAAGCTAAAAAGGAACAAAACACACAAGAAAAGGGGAAAAAGAAACATATTTACAAAGGAAATAATATATAAAAACACCACCAAATAAAGAGACATCAAAATAACCCATACTTAAACTTGCTTGTCCTCAAGCAATAACAATGTGAGCAAGACCGAAACATAATCTTCAAGTAAAGCCTCTTATGAAAACACATTTTAGCACAAGTGATTGATATTCAAGCAAGATTACATCATCACACATGATTAGGTGTTCCAAGGAATAGAGTCAATGCAACTAAGCCTCACTTTAGGGATATGTGAATGTGTATCACTCATCATGTGTATGGGTTTAGCAATGAACACTCATGCTCAAAAATCATGCAAGTAAGGACTTTACTATTGAAGCTAATATCACCAATTCCTCCACCTAGAGATGCCTAATACAAAGTACACAAAGAATTCGAACTTGGCTCAATGGAGGTCCTCAAAGAGGTTCCATTCGGCCGGGTTGTAATGGGGCTTTTGGTATTTCTCAAGGTGGGAATTATTTGGTCTTGTGGTGCTTACAATGGGGATTGAACAACCTAAACTCTCACCAACTTCACCAAATTTCCACAATCAATTTCACACTCATCCCAAAAGACTTAACATTTTTCCTTTCAACCCAAAATTTCACTTAACATTCCACTTCATCTTTGCTCTTAGGCTTTTTGTTGGATTTTCCACACTTTCTACATTGGACCGACTTTCTTATGACATCGGGCCCGATGTGGCGTGTAACTCAGTCGGACCCTTTTTCTTCACTTAAGCTCTTTACCTTCATTTCACTTTACATTTCCAACATTTTCTTTCTTTCTTTCTTTTTTTTCATTTTATTTTTGCACAACAAAGATGCACTACCCACATGATTCATAACATCATTCTTTTCCCTTAAACCCAAGAGAATCTCAACTCTTCAAATACAATCCCAACCTCTCTTCTAAAGTCTAATCCCATAAGGGTCAAGTCATATAAGGCTAGGAATAATATTTTTGAGGAGTTTCAAACAAAGGCTAAGGCTAAAACGGTGCTACAAACAAAGGATTCACTTCATGGTAGGATATGGAAGATTTATGTGACTAAAAGAATAAAGTTCAAAATCAATGTGACAATGCTAGGACAAATCTCATGACGGTCTTGGAAAATAGATAAACACCGCAATAGCAAGTTTTACTAAGCATGCATGAGCTAATCACACAAGAAACATGAGGGATATGCAAATATGAGCAAGCATCCCTAAAATGGCCAAAAATCAATCTCACAAGGGTCACTCATACTTAGTTGCATAAGAACTCATCCTAGAACTCACATGTTCAATAAAACAAGCAAGATATCATGATCACATCAAAAGCAACATCTCTTTAGAGGCTAAACCATCCGAAAATATTCAAAGGAATTTACATGCTCACATCATCATTAGCTTTTATTTTGCAATCTAAGATGGGAATTTCTAGTCCAAAAACTACAAAACACAAAATCTTTTTGTTGTTTTCAACACAATTTTTCAAATTTTTATGGATTTTTGCAAAAATTTCTCTAAAACCAAAAACAAAGAATCATCCATTCAAAATCAAATCAATCATCCATGTCGTTCCACAAACCACAAACCAAGAAACAAACACCCCAAACACAAACTAGAAACCGAAAACCAAATATCCTCAAAATAACAAACACACACAAGCAAGTGAAATCCCGAGCACACTTACCCCCACCCCATACTTAAAATTTTGATGTCCCTATCAAACAAGGAAACCAAAACTTAAAAGCAAGAGAGAAGAGTACGAAGAGCTCACAATTTCTTTATTCTTCAATGGCATGTCTAGGATCACTCGAAGGGGTTGTCACGCCTACGTCCTGTTTGGAGCCTCGCTTGCCGCTCCCTCTCGTACACTTGCTCTTGGTAGAAGTCTTGTGGTGGTGGTTGGAGTTGAGGATCCGGGCGCGTCCATTGGTCCTCACGGGAAGGGAAGTTCCCGCTCATCCATGTGTTGAAGCTATCTTGGACCCGCCACCTTTGGTCTTCCACCTCTCTAAGCTCCTCCACCTCTTGCCTAGTGTAGCCGAGGGCTCGGATCATCTCTTCTTGGCTAGCTTGGAAAGCACTTTGTTGTTGAAGCAATTGTTGTTGTTGTTGGTACATGTGTTGTTGTTGAAGATTCACTTGATGGACCTCTTGAAGAACATTCTCTTGTTGAAGTTGAAGATGGGCCATTTGGTTGGCCAAGAAGGACATGTCCACCGTTTGTTGTTTCTCGGGAAACACCATTCCCGGACCATACCATTGGGAGTAGCCTTCATAACCGCCACCTTGATCTTGTTCTCGCCTTGCACCACTCCCTTCTCCACGCTCATAGTGCCTCGGGACCTCATCACCATAGAAAGCACCGGACCGACTTTGAGGGAAGTCGGGCCCGATGTGGTGTGTACCTCGGTCCGCCAGTGTTGGAGCTTGGTGCGTGGCTCGGAGGATGGCCATCAAGCCTTGGAAGCGCTCATCTTCTTCATTTTGCTCTTGATCGACGTCCATGTCTTCCCCACGAGGTGCAAACACAAAGTTATCTTGGTCGAAATCCGGTGAAGATGGAGGGGAGGTAAACCGAATGTGTTGAGGTTGTTGTCGCCGCCCCTCTCTTGCACCTTCGGGGTCACCAAATGCGTGTGGCTTGCCGGCCCACACTTGGTACCAATTGTGATACCGAGAAAGATCATAGAGGTTGGCCGCCAACCAGATCGACACACCATCATAGTTCGAGTGAGGGGCCAAAGAAATCATGTAGAGCTTCTCCTTGATGATTTTGGCCTTCTTGAAATACTTCATGTTCATGTACTCAACTCCATTTGGAGCCGGAGAATACTTGTTAAGATTAACTCCTAGACGCATGGCTAGCCTTGCTATCATCCCGCCGAAGTAGATCCAAGAGGAGCTTTGGAAGTCTCGCACCATCTTGACCCACTCCCATGCAAGGTTCATGGGCTTCTCGGTGTGGAAGAGCATCTCATGTAGCAACATAATCTCTTCCTTCATCGGCTTGCTCAACTCATGACGAGCATATATTGCACATCCCAAAATTCGCACCATGACCCGAAAAAGAGGGCTAGCAATCTCGGTTGTGGAGGCGCCCTTTCTCATTTTGCTCTTCCCGTCCACATGCCGCCACACTTGGTTCACCTTCTCGTTGTCGACGCCGGTCTCTTCTCTTGGACATAGAAACCCGAAGTAGGTAGCCAAGTCCCTAAGAGAGAGATTATGGTCCTCATTGCCCAATTGGAAAGTGATCTCCCCTTCCTCATCCTCCACATTATCATAAGTGCATTCAAAAGTGGCCATGAATTTCGAGGTGAGGGCGGGGTAGTGGGTGTTGTCCCACCTTAGCATCCCATTGAGACCGATGTGAGAGTAGAACCTTGGAAGAGCTTGATCCATGTCCATCTTCCTCACAGCTTCCCAATCAAGCCACCTTGTGTGATGCTCAAGAGCCATATACCTTGCATAACTCTCAACTAGCTCATCATCCTCTAAGTAGACATCATCCAACTTTGGCTCTTTCCTTGACTTCTTGGACTTCTTCCTCGGCCTTTTCGCATGAGATGATGAAGCTCTAGTCTCCATGGTACCTACACACATCCAACCAAACAAAAGGGTCCAAGATAAACTCCATACAACTCAACAAAAGCACTCATAACACACAACAACACTTCAACACAAGGGGAACCCCATACTTAGTTTCTAAACACACATGCATCACAATCCAACATGAATCATCATGGATATCTTCTAACAATGGCTAAGCAAATGATCATACTACATCATGATTAGACTATAGCCAACAATGAAACACATGAATCCACATGATATCACAAGAAGAGAGCAAAAACAACATGGATCGACTTCCAACCTATGTCGGGCCCGACTTACTCAACCTCGGTCCGACTTGATGGACCGACTTCCACAACTCAGGCCCGACTTATCTGGGCACGTCGATCTCGACCTAGTTCATGCTTCGACTCTAACCTCAAATCAACCTAAATCACTCTATCATGCACTTAAATTTCAAATTCAACCATCAAACATCCCTAATCGAAGTTCTAAATGGATCCAAGCATGCATAAACAACTTTGAAGCTCAAATTCACAAATCATGCAAATCCACCATTGATGCTCAAGCTCAAACTTTCAATCAAACATGGCATTACTCAATCTATGCAATGAAAGCACAAAATCTCCAAGGATATAGGTAAAGATCGAGTAACACATACCGGATTTGAAGAGTATTGAACTTTTAAACAAATAAACAACTTAGAACTCAAACTTTCTCAATCTAGATCGAGATGGGGGATGAAGAACAAGATTGAACTCGAAATTTCTACTTCGAATCGGGTTAGGGTGGCCTTTTCGTGATTGGATCGAGATGAAGAAGGGGAGAGTGTGTGGATCGAGTATAGTGAGAGAGGGAGGGCCGATTTTTTAGAGTGTGAGGGAGATGGGTTGTATTTTGGGAATGGTGGTTAATATGAAGATGGTAGGTAGGTGGGGGATGGTATTTAATGGGGGAAAGGGACAAATTAGGTCAAGGGCAAAATTGACATTCCACCTAGTCAAATCGGGTCGGACCGACTTCATGGACCGACGTCCCTATGTGGGGCCCGACTTACCTGGGCTCGATGTGGGAGTATTCGGGTCACCAATTTTACTCCATCCTCTTGCAACTTCTTTCTTCATATTTCCATTTATATATTTTTCTCACCTCAAATCCTACACAACCTTGAAGAATACACAACACCAAAAATCCACAAAACAGTAGATAGAGATTGGTTAGAGAAAAGCTAGGCTAAACTAAAAAAATCAAACTAAAATTACGAAAAGAAAACTACTAGCTCGGGTTGCCTCCCGAGAAGCGCTCATTTAGAGTCACTAGCTTGACTTCCTAACCTCAACCTCAAGGCGGGTGAAACACGGTGAATTGCTCGCCATTGTTGTGCCCATTCCCATTGACCTCATACCCATAAAACCACCAACGATGTTCTATATAGGCATCGCTCTCCGATCTCGGGCCTCTCTCATCATACTCCTCCAACGAATGAGATTTCTCCTCCTTACTTGCTCCATCATGTTCCTCTTTTCCTACACCAAAGCTATCCAAAGAATTCCTAGGAGATTCTACCAATTCATCTTTCAAGTCACTAAGGCAAATGTAGGAGTCTCCTAAGTCATCTTTCAAATCACTTAAACAAATGTAGGAATCAAAAGTTTGGGAAGAATTGTGGTCATCACCAACATCAAAAGGATATAAGTAAGGATACTCTTCATTTCTCCTTGGGCTAGCATTGATACTTGACTCATCTTGTTCCTCAACTTGCTCCAACAACTCCCTTGCTTGTATTTGTTTGTTGAACCCTTCATCACTTCTCAACACAATGACCTCTCTAGCAACTTCCACTTCTTCACTTTTTCTCTTGGCACTCTCTTCAAGTTTGAGGATAGCAAAGGCGTCCGGCTCATTCAAAGCCTTGTTGAAGTGAAAATCGACCTTTTCTTCACCAATCTCAAAGGAAACCTTGCCGTTTTTGACATCAAACCTTGCCCCCGCCGTAGCTAAAAATGGTCTTCCTAAGATTATTGGGACCAAGGGATCCTCGTGCATGTCCAAGATCACGAAAGCATCGGGAACAAAGTACTTTCCAACTCGCACCGGCACGTCATCCAATATACCCTTAGCCTTGATGATGGAACCGTCGGCCATAGTTAGGGACATATCGGCCGGCTCCATTTCACCTAAATTTGCCCTTCTCCAAATACTAGTGGGCATCACCGAAACACTTGCCCCAAGGTCACATAAGGCTTGGAAGTTTTGAGACCCCACACCAATGGTTATAGCAAAGCGACCGGGATCTCCTAGCTTTTGCGGTAACTCCAAGGTCTTGACCTCATCTTGCATTTCTACTATGGACCTCTTCTTGCTCAAAATCTCCTTTAAAAACTTGGCATAGGATGGCATCTCGCTCAATGCATCGGTGAATGGGATAGAGATATTCAAACCTTGCAAGAGTTTGAGGAACCTCTTGAACTTGTTCTCAACAACATCTTTCGGCTTCTTTGAGGGATATGGAAGAGTTGTTGCACCTTGAATCTTGCTTGGATCAACCTCCTTGGACTTCCCTACTTCACTTGCAACATTTCCTGGTTGGACCGACTTAGGCACCATGTCGGGCCCGATGTTGTGAATCTCGGTCCGGGGCAGAGGAGTCGATCTTCCTGTTGGATCGACTTCAGGGAACGTCGGACCCGACTTGCTGGGTAAGTCGGTCCGGCTCTCTTCATCCTTCTTAGTCTTGTGTGGCTCGGGTAAGTTTCGGCCACTTCTCAATCCAATTGCCCGGACTTCATTTTGATTGTTTTGAGCTCGGGGGTTCTCCTCGGGTCGACCCAGGAGTCTCCCATTCTCTCTCGGAGCTTGAGTTGCAATTTGGGCAAATTGATTGTCGACTTGCCTCCTCCATGCACCAAACTCATTGAATTGGGTCCTCATCTCCTTGAACCCATCCCTCATCTCTTGAGCAAATGATTGTAGCTCATTGAATCCCGGTGGCCTATATGGTGGTGGTTGCGGTGCCCTTGGCTCATTTTGGTTGAAGTTGTTGTTGTAGCCTTGAGCTTGACCGTTGTTCCACCGGCCATTACCACCATTGTTGAAGTTGCCTCTTCCACCGAAATTTCCTCGAACATATTTTGCCTCCTCAATTCGCTCGGCCAAGCGCACTTGGCTCTCATTCGGACAAACTTGTGTAGCATGTGCAAAGGATCCACACTCCTCACAAGCTCTAGCATTTTTCTTGTAGTAGTGGACTTGCCTCTTAAGCTTGCTCACTTCACCTTCAAGGAATTGGAGCTTCACATCCTTATCAATGTCTTCTCCCCTTGGATCATATAACTTGCACCTTCACCTTGAACTTTCACCTCTTTGCTAGCTTGACTCACCCCATATATGGCCTCATAATCGGATAGCTTGTCAAGTAGCTCCCAAGCTTGATCCGGTGTCAAGTCTATGAACCCACAATCGGTGTGGAGATTGAGCTTATCCTTCGTTGCCGGATTGATGCCTTGGAAAAAGATGTCTTGGAGCACATATGGTTGTTGGCCATGAGTAGGACATTGGCGCAACATCTCCTTGAAACGGTCCCATGCTTCGAAGAGAGGCTCATTCGAACCTTGTTGAAATCTTGCAATTTTCCTTCTTAGCTCGGTTGTCTTTGAGGGCGGGAAGAACTTCATCAAGAAAGCATCATAGAGTGCCTTCCAAGTTGTGATTGACCTAGGGGCTTGGCTCTCGAGCCAATGTGTGGCCTTGCCCCCAAGTGACCACTTGAACGCCTTTAGAAGCACATACTCCAACGTCTCCTCGTCGGTAGAAATCGTCTCACACATGTCCACAAAGCGTTTGACGTGCTCTATGGGACACTCATGTGGACGGCCCTCGAATTGATCACGCTTGATGAGGGAAATGAATTGCGTCTTGATCTCAAAATTCTTGGCAACCTCGGGAAGCACAATAGCCGGTTCGGGTACCCTCAACTCCGGATGCATGTATTGGCGTGCATTCCAGGGTAGAGCGTTGAGTTGAGCCTCGACCCTCATCCGTTGCTCCCGTTCTCTTCTTGCCACCGCTTCTTGATTGTCCTTCTCAAGTTGCAATCTAGCCATTTCGGCCCTAAGTTGAGCCAACTCCTCATCAACATGGAGAGCTTGATTCGCCATCCTTTTCCTTCTTCGGGCTTCTTTTAGAATACTTTCCGGATCACTCACAAACTCAAGCTCAAGTGTTTCTCGGGAGGAACGAGCTAGCATACACCTAAGAAACAAAGACACAAACCAAAACAAATCAAAAACAAATAAAGGGTTTGGGCTATTCCCTCACCCAAATCACTACCAAAACACAAGAAACTCACCAAATTGGCACTCAATGCACTTAGACTTCCCCGGCAACGGCGCCAATCTTGGACTTGCCCTACGTCGGGACCGACGTAGGGCAAGTCGGGCCCGAGGTTGTTGGGTTTGTCGAACTCAAAGATTGAAAGTAGATCTTGGGCTTTTGGGTTCCTTCTCTAGTAGATTAAGGCTTTTCCACCCCAATTGAAGCAATAAGTGATGATCGGAATAGGATCGAGTGCTTTCGCCCTCGTTCCAACCACTTATACACATCGATCCTTGGGGAAATCCCCTTCGAAGCAAGGTCTTGAGATTGACACATGTTCACTTTCGCTACTTTGCCAATCACAAGCCTTGATTCCTTACTTTCGTAAGGAATTGTAGCTCTATGTAGAGTGGGTTCCTAGATCAAGCACTCAAGGCTATGGAATTGGGGTTTCTAGCCCAAACCTAGCTAGAGTTTTCCCCCATAACCCAAGATCAAGGAGATCTACTCCATATGGCAAACAAATAAAGCAAACAAATCAAAAAGCAAAGCAATCAACATCATCAATCTCAAACCAAAGCAAAGTTTCATTCAAAATCAAAAGCAATCCACAAATTCCAATCCAAGGTTTCCAAATCCACAAGATCAAAACAAAACAAAGCTAATCTATCAACCAAACCTATCAAATCTCCCTCTCCTTGGCCAATTCTCTCTCTTCTCCTTATCCTCTCCTTCCTCCTTGCTCTCCAAGTATCCTCTTGAGAGTTTTTGAGGGTTGGTTCCTTGCTAAGTGTGGGAACCGCCTCCAATTAGAAGACAAGAGAGCCTTTATAGATGAGGGGCAAAAGTGGAAGTTTACAATTTCGTGCCTTGGAGCCCAAGCACCAATCGACCGACTCGGACCGACACGGAGCAACCTCGGGCCCGACTTACTGTGCATGTCGGTCCGAGGTTGAAAACTTCAAGTCGGGCCCGGCGTGGTTCCAGCTCGATCCGGACCTCGTTCCACCTTCTTCTTGTTGGCTTCTCTTGTTCTTCTTCATGGCTTGCTCCTCTCTTTCCCTCTTAAGCTCGGGCCTTGCTCCATGTTCCGATCCTCCTTCAAAACGACCCTTGATCCATGCCAAAACACGTACAAAACACATAAAACGCGCATAGTCTCCGAATCTCATAGAAATACGGGAACTAAGCTAAAAAGGAACAAAACACACAAGAAAAGGGGAAAAAGAAACATATTTACAAAGGAAATCATATATAAAAACACCACCAAATAAAGAGACATCACTTGATCTCTTGAGTCATGGCATCAATCTGTGCCTGGTGCAAAGTCTCTTTATCAACTTCATAAAGCCCAGCTGATCTCTTGGAACTTGGAAGAGAACGAGCATCATTATAATAGTGAGTGTGTTGAGCAATGTCCTCAATCTGATCCCAAGCATTATTAACATTCATCTTCATAATAGTACCTCCAGATGAGGCATCAATGAGCAGCCTGGTGGTGTTGTCAACAGCATTGTAAAAAGTGTGAAGAAGCACCCACTTGTCTATTCCATGGTGAGGACATAACAATAGAAGCTCCTTGAACCTCTCCCAACCTTCATAAAGAGATTCCCCATCCTTCATCTGAAATGAACTGATCTGATTCCTCATCTCTGCAGTCTTCTTAGGTGGGAAATACTTGGTCAGGAAAGCTTTGGCCAACTCATCCCATGTAGTGATAGTGCCACGAGGTAGGGCCGTGAACCATGCTTTAACCCTGTCTCTTAGAGAGAATGAGAAGGTGCGCAAATAAAGCGCGTCATCAGAAACATCATGAATCTTCACCGTATCCATAAGCTCCAGAAAAGTGTTGAGATGTTGGTGAGGATTCTCAGAAGGTAGACCTCCAAACTGATTATGCTAAACCATATTAATCAGAGATGGATTCAACTCAAAATTCCTGGCCTGAACTGGAGGTCGGACCACACCAGCTGTGGGTCCTTGATGGCGTGGCAACACATAATCACCCAATGTCATAGGTGGTTGAGCATTCAGTTGTCGTTGTTGTTGCAACAACAATTGTTGTTGTGCATTTTCCTGATCGCCTTCCATAGCTTGGGTTTCAGCTTCCCTTTGCTCTCTTCTTCTCCTATGAAAAGCACGCTCGGGTTCAGAATTGTAGTTGTTTAGTGCACTAGCGCTCAGAGTTCTTCTCATAAGAAAGAGAACAAACTAAAACCAAAATAAAAAAGAAACAAATTAAAAATAAAACAAGACTTAATCTACCGGTTGTGAAATACAACCAATACTTGAAAAGTTCCCCGACAACGGCGCCAAAAACTTGATAGGCTATTTTCCTACACCGCAAGTATATGGTTTGGTTGTAGTAATCAAGGTGTCGAACTCAGGGAACTTTGTAGTATTAATTGATGTTCGAACTAGTAGATCAAGCCAAATAAGTAAGAAAAGAGTTTATGATTGAATGTAAATGCAATCGAGTAATTAAGAATAACAAATGAATATCAGTGGAGAAAAACTTCTAAGGTTTGGATCCCCACAATAATGTTTCAATAGATTTTAAATGATGTTTATTTGATTTCAACTTGAATGTCATTTGAAGGAACTCACTATATAAAACCAACACAAATCTCTTTTCAGAAAATATGTGAATGTGCCTAGACTCAACTAATAATCGCTATCGCGTAAGATTAATCAGTTTTAGGCCCTTTAAGCTCTTTAGAGACTAGGAGAAAACAAACCCAGCATTCGCTGTCGCGTTCCGGTTGAATTATCCAACCCTAGAACTACTACGATAGTTGAAATTCACACAAGAGAAATTAAGTTGTTGTCGCATAAATAACTCTCTAGTTTAATACCTAGGGATCTCATTCAGAACCAATTTTTGGTACTTATCAAATCACTATCCTGTTATGATTATCTCCTGTCGGTCTCAAATTATAACAAGAATCCTATATGCAAAGCAAATAGGGCATAAAGCAACCTAGGATTAAATCAAACTACAATCAAGTTTCCATTCAACCAAACATCACAATTTAGATCTACCTACTTCATCATTGGGTTCACCCAACCTCAGAATAAGAGAATTAGCTAGACATGCGAAGGAAACAAAGCAAATCAAATTCGATAAACAACATACCAAATTGTCTTCAAATCGATTCAAAACTCCAATCCAACAGATCTAGAAAAATCTCCAATAATCTCCAACTAGGGTTCTATCTAGAGAGGCCAGAAACAATAATACGTAATCCCCCTCAAAAATTAGGTTAAGATATATTTTAAGCAACAAGATAAAGACAAATCTCGGCCCAATCCCGATGCGGGGCAAAGCACGGTCCAGGACCCCCAAACTGCGGCCGCGGTTTGCCCTTCCTGGCCCATGTTCTTACCTGTAGTCCAAAACATGGTCCAGGACAGCCAGAACTTGGTTGCGGTTTGCCCTTCCTGGCCCATGTTCTTCCTTTTGCTTCAATTGGCCTCCAATCTTCAACCTTAGCGTCCTCCTTCTTCAAGCTCCTACTTCAAATCTTCTATGGCAACTCTTCCGTCATCTTGGCTTGTCTTTCAACTCTTCGGGTCTCCAAAAACACCTGAAATCCAACATATAGGCGTGTAGATTCCGATTTCACAAGAAAACTAAAAATGCTAAGAAACTAAGCTAAGCATGTAAAATTAGACCACTAAAAAGAGACTAAAACTAACCTAAAACTACTATGTAAATGCATGTTATCACCCATCGTCTTTGTGTAGCTGGGGTTGAAGAAGGAAATATGGGGGTCAATATGCCCATACTTTGCAAACTCCTGCTTGACCCCCATGCGAACGGCCTGGCGGAACATCTTTCGCACGCTCCCTACCAACTCCTCCTCGGCCTTCAAAAGCACCGCCTCCTTCTTTTTAAAGAAGTTGTGCTCAACAGAGAGTTTGCCTTGAAGCTCCTCATTCTCGCCCTATAAAACTGATATTCGCATTTTTAGTATAGTTTTTGATAGGTTTTCTTTGCTTATTAGGTTTAGTTTTGTTTAGTTTTGAGTATTTTTAGATAGTTTTGCATATTTCTGTGAAAAGAGTGGAATCTACGCTATTTTGTGAATTTTGTAGGTTTTAGCGAGGAAAGGAGCTGAATGGAGTTGAATTTGGAGCATTGCAGCAAAAGACTGAGGAGTGCAAGATTGAAGAAGTCAGAGCTCGAGAGTACAAGAGGAAGTGTTGAAGAAAACAAAAGCCCAGGCTCGTTAACGAGGCTGTGAGGGCTTGTTAACGAGGCCACGAAAAGAAAGATATGGAGTATTATTTTATGATTCACCGATCCTGAGCAGGAATTTATTTCCGTATCAGTTGTGTATCTTTTTAGAATCTTTTGGGGTTGTTAGAATATGTATTTTAGGTCTTAATATGTTTTTAGATTTTATTTCTATCTTTTAGGGATTGTTTCTATCTTTTTAGAACAGTTTATATCTTTTAGCCTTTTTAGTTTTTAGCTTTTTAGTATAAATACCCTTCTATCTAGCATAGAGAGGGGGAAGCTTTTTGGAGGCGGAATTTTAGAGGAGATTTTTAAAGGACGAAGGAGAGAGAGAGAGATCGGATCGGAAGCGGACCGCCGAGGCTCGATAGACGACAGTTGTCGGGTGGTCGTTGGTCGTGATTGTGGTTCAGTATTTTTATGTGTTTCGGTTTCTTCTGAATCTCTGTAAGACGATATTTTTCTTATTAATTTGAGTCTGAGTTTTGTTTCAATGTTTCTTTTTATTGAAATTTTTAGTTTCTTAGTTATGATTAGTGAGTAGTTTCTTTTTCTAGGATCGGGGTTAAGCCCGGCATAGTTGAGCATGTTTGATGAGTAAGATTGAGTTGTGAATGTCTTTTATCTTTGATTAAGAATTGTTTGTTGTGCTTAATACCGAGACGAAATTGGAGGTAATTTGAGTTTTTAACTGAGTTGAAAGAGGAAGTTACTAACTTGAAGGTTGATATTGTTTGAAAACGAAAGTTTCAAGCTTTAGATCTAAAACAAGCAATTAGGTGAATTAGGATGCGAAAGTGGATTAATTTACTTGTTAAGTCAACGAAAGTTGGTGACTCTATCTGTTTAAAGGCATGATCTTTTCTTCTTACGAATTCTTATGCTTGGCTATGTTGTGGTGTCCCTTGTCCTAGATTTTTGTTTTATTTGAATTATTTCTGGTAAATCTTCGTTGCTGAGTACTTGCCTCAGTACCGAATTTTAATTAGAATTTAATTAGGTCGTTAGTTTAGTATTTTGTGTTCGGTGGTTCGTTAACGACCCTGACAATGTCGTTAACGCGGCAGCGCGTGAGTATTTTATTTGTTTTTTTGTTTGATTTTTGTTAGATTGATAGACAAACAACCTTTCTTCCTGTGGAACGATCCTGACTCCACTGTACTCAACGGGGTCTTCACTTACAAATTTATTTGTTGGCCGAGAAACCCTATCAACAAATTGGCGCCGTTGTCGGGGACGCAACGAGTTGTTAGTTTATCTTCGGGTTCGGGAATAGCCCGACCCCGTTTCTGTTTTTAATTTTTATTTTCTTTGTTTGTTTTCTTAGTGTATGCTGGTAGGACGAAGAAGGCTTCAGTTTGATAACACAGGTTATTACTCAGAACCAGAACGTTCCTTGCACCGTCGACTCCGAGAAAGCCGAGCCATGGCCACAGCAGAAGAGATGGCTCGAGAGTTAGAGATCCTCCGGACCCAGATGGAGGCACTGAGAGCCGAAAAGGACGGCGCAGACGCAGAAGCTGAGCGTCAACGAGCTGACAAGGCTCGACTACAAGAAGAGCTAGACGCCTATCCAAGGAATGCCAAGCAATACATGTATCCGGAACTGAGGGTGCCAGAATCCCCTATTGTGCTTCCAGCGATAGAGAAACCTTTTGAGATCAAGTCTCAATTTATATCCTTAATCAAACGGGCTAAGTTTGAAGGGAAACCTGCTGAGTGCCCTATGGAGCATATTAGAAATTTTCTTGATTTATGTGACACCATAGCTGCTGAAGGTGTCTCGTTAGAATATGTTCTGTTAAAAGGTTTTAGATGGTCTCTTACTGGAAAGGCCCTGAACTGGTTAGAGAGCCTACCTTCTAAGTCTATCAGGACTTGGAAAGCTTTGTATGATCAATTTCTTACAAAGTTTTTCCCTCCTGCCAAGACAACGGAGTTAAGGAAACGAATCACCTCTTATCACCAGTTGCCTAATGAAACATTTGTTGAAACATGGGAAAGATTCAAAGAGATGCTTAGACAGTTCCCTACTCATGGGCAACCTTTATATGTTTTGCAAGAAATCTTTTTCCAGGGTATCAACGCAGAGACCAAGAACCGCATCAATACGCATACTGGGTGCGGTTTTATAGAGATGAACCCGACAGAGGCGTGGGAACTGTTGGACAAGCTGGCGAATTACGATGCTATGTACGGGACCCAGCAGGCTCCACAAACTCAAAAACGTCTCTATGTACCCAACCGAGATGAAGTTGACCGCGATGTTAAATATCAATTCTTACAAGATGAGGTCAATCGTCTAAGGAAACAGGTAAGTTTTCTGAAATCCTCTCAATGATGTCAAGAATGTGGTTCTTCTGCACATAGTACTTCTCCATGCACTAACATTGAGCATGTTAGAACCCCTGAGACAATAGCTGAGATGAATTACATGAGAGGACCCTACAGGAACCAGCCTAATTATAATGACAGGTCAAACAACTATCAACTATGGGGCAATCAGAATACAAGTCAAAATTACGCAAGGCCCCCACCAGATAGACGAACTGCACCATATGACCTCCAGGCCATCAGGAGACGCCATCATGGGTTCAGGAGATAAAAGAGAGCATCAACAGAGTGAACAACAAGGTTGATGACGTTCAAGCCAAGCTGAACCGACAAGATAAAAGATGGGGAGAGTTCGATATTTGGAAAAGGAGCGTTGATTCCCAACTAGGGGACCTAGCTGCACAGATTCCAAGACCACAAGGACAACTCCCAGGTCGCCCCGAGGAGAACCCTAGAGGCCAAATAGCAGCGGTACACCTCAGAAGTGGGAAGACATTGCCGGAGAGAATTCAAGTTGAAGAGAAGGAGGAACAGGACCTCGCTAACCAGCTCGTTAACGAGCCAGCGAGAGCACATACCGAGCGAACAAACAAGAATGACGAGGCTCCGAGGGTCCCTAATGACCTCACCTCAGGTAAGTCTACTAATCCGAGCATCCCTCTCAATTCCAGGGTAGTTAACGACCCCACCAGGGTCGGTAACGACCCACCGAGGACATCAATCGACCCCAGTGTCGACCCGGTACTCTCACCTCTCTAGCCTAACTTGGTTCTGAGAATGGTGAAATCTCTTCCATTTCCAACTAAGAAATCTATGGACTCTACTGAGAGTAAGTTCAAGCGTTTCGTTAAGATTCTTCAGGGCATTAATATTTCCATTCCATTCGCTGAGGCCCTAAGCGAAATGCCGGCTTACACAAAATTTTTGAAAGATATTCTTAGCAGGAAAAGGTCCATTACAGAGCTGCAGGATGAAGTCAGATCAATAGCTCTACCAGAAAAGCTGGGAGATCCCGGGAGGTTTGCAATCGCAATCGGCATAGGCAACCACAAGTTCAAAGCTTTATGCGATCTTGGTGCCAGTGCTAGCCTTGTTCCACTCTCAATCTGGTCTAAAGACAATATGGGACCACTAGAGCCAGTAGACATGAATCTATACATGGCAGATGGGTCAAGTGTCAAAGCCACTGGAGTAGTAGACGATTACCCTATTCAAGTCGGGAAATTCTTTATACCGAATGATTTTATCGTCCTTGATATGCCTGAAGACCCTCATGTCCCCATAATTCTCGGGCGACCATTCTTAGCCACAGCAGGAGCAAGAGTTGATGTGCGGAAGGGACTCCTCACTTTTGATATAGGAGAAGAACGGGTGGAATTCAACTTCGATCAAAAAGCAAACGACCCAATTGGAGTGGCACAAATAGAGTTGACTCAACTCGAACTCAACACAACAGTCCCTACCGAGCCACATCTGCCGATCACTGAGTCCCACGTGCTTGAGTTCAACCAAGGCCCTACTACAGAGGTTACAGAAAAGTCCAAACCACCTTGGCTTTCGGACTACACTAAAAATCCAGGGATATCGAGCTTGCTGATAGAAGAAAAAGGTCCCAATTTAGCGATTCAAGCACACAGAGGCAGTAACACTACAAGCAGGGTACCTCAAGACCCTAACATGGCCATACATGAACCACCATGAGACTAGCAAGGGAGCTCGTCGGGCTAACGACGTTAAACATAGCGCTTACGGGAGGCAACCCGCTTTTTAGAATAGGTCTAGTTTAGTTTATTTTCTTTTATTTTCTTTTCTTTTCTTTTTAGATTATTTCTTAGCTTTCTTTTATTTTTGTTTTTTAATTAGGATAGAAATTAGAATTTTTGAGCTAACAAGATTTCAGGAGAAAGGGATCGAAAAAATCACTCAAGAAGGCCACGGCGGCTTGTTAACGACCCACCCAGGCTCGTTAACGACCCGGTTCGGAAGACCCGACTCGTCACAATACGGGGCAGGTAAGTACTTTAACCTAATCTATCTATTTTACCCTAGCCGTTGCCCCCTTCTACCCTTACCCCTCCAATATAAACCCTTCTACCCCCCTCCCAAAATTCTACCACAATCCTCTCAAAATTCACTCCCTCTCAAACCCAACACACTCTCAATCCCTCTCCCTTCTCTCCCACCGAGTCGGAATCCCTCACACTATAGATCACCGAGAGGCCGCACTTACCGGAGCTCGGAAACCGCTCACCGACGAGGCCAAGCTCGTTAACCACCCCGATTTCGACCCATGTTCTTAAATTTCTCGGTTCTCCGGTATGATTTCTAAACCCTTGCTTGAAATTGCATAATTGACTATCTATAGGGTCGAAATTTCATATCTTGAATCATGTTCTTAGGAAGGTCGATGAGCATGCTTGATTTTGTTCCTAAAAATTCTTGATTGTGCTTAGTTGTTTATGTTTTAGGAAAGATTATTCATGTTAGATTAGCTATTGTAATCCTTTAGTTAGGAAAGCATGAATTTTTCTTGTTCTAGATCTAAAAATTCAATCTTTGCATGTCAAAATTCCGGGTAATTTTTTAGCATGTTCGGGATGGGTAATTGAGTAAGTATGGGTTGCTTATACCCGATAAGGGAGATGTGGAAAAATAATAGAAGATTGCATACTTGATTTGTGCTGAATTAAAGGTAGATTAAATTCCGGAAAATTCTGGTTTTGCTCTCGGCGGCTCGTTAACGACCCACTCAGGCTTGTTAACGACCCTGCATATCTTCATCGATCGATCCGAGCTCAGAATCGTGAACACCCAATTGGGTAGTTTACGAATAATTCTGAGGTTAATTTTGAGACCAAGTATGGGGTCTCGTTGTTGATTGGGTTTCTCGGCCAACAAATAAATTTGTAAGTCAAGACCCCGCTGAGTACAGTGGAGTCAGGATCGTTCCACAGGAAGCAAGGTTGTTTGTCTATCAATCTAATAAAAATCAAATAAAATCAAACACAATCACTCACGAGATGCCTCGTTAACGACCTTGTCAGGATCGTTACCGAACCACCGAACACAAAAATACTAATTAACGACCTAAATAAATTCCAATTAATACTCGGTACCGAAGCAAGTATTCAGCAACGAAGATTTATCATAAATAATTCAATTAAAACAAAAATCTAGGATAAGGGACACCACAACATAGCCAAGCATAAGAATTCGTAAGAAGATAAGATCATGCCTTTAAATAGATAGAGTCATCAACTTTCATTGACTTAACAAGTAAATTAATCTACTTTCATAAACTAACTCATTCAATTGCTTGTTTTGGATCTAAAGCTTGAAACTTCCGTTTTCAAACAATATCAACCTTCAAGTTACTAACTTTCTCTTTCAATCAAGTTAAAACTCAAATTACCTCAACTCCCGTTTCGGTATTAAGCACAACAAACAATTTCAATAAAGATAAAAGGCATTCAACACACAATCTTACTCATCAAACATGCTCAAATATGCTGGGCTTAACCCCGACCCTAGAAAAATAGACTACTCACTACTCATGATTAAGAAACTAAAAACTTCAATAAAAACAAACATTGAAACAAAACTCAAACTTAAATTACCAATAAAAATATCGTCTTACAGAGACTCAGAAGAAAACCAAACAAAACTTTCACTGAACCACAAACTCGACAAACGAACCTCAGAAACCGTCGTCACCGATCCTCGTCACCGACTTTCGATCCGGTTCTCTCTCCTTCGGCCTTCCTCCAAATCTTCTCAAAAACTAGCTCTCCAATTCGACTCCCCTTTCTATGCTAGATAGAAGGGTATTTATACTAGAAAATCCTAAAAAACTAAAAAGGCTAAAAGATAAAAACTTTCCTAAAAAGATAGAAACAATCTCTAAAAGATAGAAATAAAATATAGAAAGATATTAAACCCTAAAATACATATTCTCATAACCCATAAAGATTCTAAAAAGATACTCCACCGATACGGAAATAAATTCCCGCTCAGGATCGGTGAATAATAAAAATAATACTCCGAAATCTTTCTCTTCGTGGCCTCGTTAACGACCCTTCACAGCCTCGTTAACGAGCCTTGGGTTTTGTTTTCTTCAACACCTCCTCTTGTATTCTCGAGTTTTGACTTCTCAAATCTTGTACTTTCCCGTTCTTCACTGTGATTCTCCAAATTTAACTCCATTTAGCTCCTTTTCTCTCTAAAATCTGCAAAATATACAAAATAGTGTAGATTCCACTCTTTTCATAGATTTATGCAAAACTAACTCAAAATACCCAAAACTAAACCTAAACTAGACAAAACTAAACCTAATAAGCAAAGAAAACCTATCAAAAACTATACTAAAAATGCGAACATCAAAATACCCCATACTTAGACTTGCTTGTTGATGTGAGCCCCACCGGGACGGCTAGCCAAGACGAGGAGGACTTGTCCGTGCGCTCCGATGGACTCTATTTTCGTAGTAGTGGACCGGTTTTCCAAAATGGCCCACTTTATTGCTTGTAAGGGGACAAACAACGTGGTGGAAATCGCTAATTTGTTCTTTGAACATGTGGTAAAGCTACATGGTATTCCTAGAACTATTGTTAGTGATAGGGATACCAAGTTCTGCAGCCCTTTTTGGAGAACACTTTGGGGGAAGTTAGGAACACGACTCTTGTTTTCAACTGCTTATCACCCCCAGACCGATGGTCAGACTGAGGTGAACAATCGGAACTTGGGCACTCTTCTTCGGACGATGCTCAAGGCAAACCCACGTCGGTGGGAGGACTTACTTTGCCATGTTGAGTTTGCATATAAAAGGTCCTTTCACTCTGCGACGAAGATGACCCCTTTCGAGGTGGTCTACGGGCGTAATCCTCACACGCCTCTGGATTTGGTGCCTTTGCCATTCAATCCCGAGGAGCATGTTGACACGGCCAACCGCGCCGACCACATCCGACGTCTACTTGAGCGCACCAAGGCGCAACTGCTGCGACGCGCCGATCAATACGCGGCCCAGCGCAACAAGGGGCGCCAAGCGTTGATCTTTGAGCCCGGAGATTTGGTCTGGCTCCATTTGAAGAAGGATCGTTTTCCCGCTGCTAGGAAGACGAAGCTCCACCAACGAGGGGACGGTCCATTCAAGGTTCTCCGGCGTATCAACAACAACGCTTACATCCTCGACCTCCCGGGTAAATACAACGTTTCCGCCTCCTTCAATGTCTCGGATCTTTCTCCATATATAGATTCCGAGTATCATGACGAGGAAACGGGGACGTTTCCCACCCAAGGGGGGAGGGTGATGTGAGCCCCACCGGGACGGCTAGCCAAGACGAGGAGGACTTGTCCGTGCGCTCCGATGGACCGATCACACGAGCTAGGACTCGGGCCATAACCCGAGCCACTTCGTCCATCATCGCGCGCGCCGTCGCAAGCCACGGCGCAACCACCGGCACGCCCCTCTCCACATGCCTCGTCACCATAGGCGCGCCAAGTCTCCAGCCCGACGCCTCGCACCGCAGCGCCGAGAACCTCCTTCTCGGCACCGTCCCAGTCGCGTGCGTCGAGCCACATGCCACGCCGGGCCACCCTGGCGTGGGAACTTGAGGTTCCTGCGCGCCTCGTCCTCGACACTCGAGGTCCGAGCGCGCGTCAGCCTCGGCACGTCGATGCCGTGCCGCGCGCTTGCCAGCGTCGCGACACGCCCTTGGCGCGCCACAGCCTTGTCACGGCCTTGTCGCGACACTCGCGACTAGGCCACCGTGACCTATTTTAGTTTCTTGCTATTTTTAGAACTATTTCCATTCCGAAACATTGCTACTTATGTCTTTACTATTTTTATGCATTTTGGGCTTGGGCCAAGTGGTTGGGCCGCATGCTTGCCTCCCCCTTCACTCGTCCACGCCGCTAGGGTTTTTCTAGGGTTAGGAGCGCCTCCTTCTCCTATATAAGGAGCACGCCTCTCATTGTATTTTCTACGCTTTGTTTTGATTAATGTTATGCTGTCGAGTTTTCTCCAGAACACTTCATAAAGGCGTCAACCCAATATTCTCTTCTCATCCCATATTCTTCCGATCTCCCTCAAAAGAGATCACCCTCTCATCCTTTCAATTCTCTTCTCACCAAAGTCTAGTCGATTCGACTCTAAAATCTATCCAACCATACGAGAGACGACCATTTACGAGTCCATCTTCGATCCTCTCGTGAATCTTCCAACGGGGTTCACATCAAGTGGCATCAGAGCCTCGGATTGCGTAAGTCTTTCTCTCGCTTTTACTCGTTTTTTGCACGAATTTTTTTTTCTCCACCATTTTCATTAGCTTCCGCCATATCTACCATCATTCACTTAGATCCATCGTTATTTGCTTCAAAAAATCGGAAAAATCCACACACAAAAAAAATCGCCAAAACCGCCGACTTGCACATTGCATTGGTTCATTGCATCGAGTTTTCGAATGTTTGCTTGCATCTTACTTGCCTTGTTCGATTGATTTGATTGTGTGTGTCGTGTGCATAGGTTGTTTGGTGCGAGATTTGGTCAGATTTGGCCTTATCTCAAATCTTCTTAGTTGTTGCAAGAATCTTGGAAAATATATCCCATATCTTTGTTAGTTGCCGAATTGAAAAAAAAAATTTGGATAAGGAAAGCCAAAATAAGGCAATCTTAGCCAAAATAAGGCAAGTGTTCCCATAAGGCAATCGGCTATCTTCTCTCTCTCCTATCCCACAAAATATTCTCTTAATTGATTTGCAACTAATTGATTGATTGCATATCTTTTTGATTGATTGCATATCTTTTGTTTCTATCTTATTCATTCAATCTCGCCTTCCCCTTTAAGGTCGAGATCCCCATTCTTATTCTTTCCTTTCTCGTGCCAAGGCTTACCAAAAGCCGACGCCACACCACTTCTCTTCTTACTTGCTTGTTTGTGCTTGCTTGTTCTTACTCTCTTTGTTCCATACTTGTGCAACATCGAGATCCTAAGCCTCCCATACCCTTCGAGTACTTTTCGTGCAAACTAAGAGTACTTGCGTGGTGAGTCTTACAATATTTCGGCGCTTCTTATTGCTTGTTGTTTGTGAAATTTTTTAACCCTTTGCTTTCATGTCTATGGTTGAGATTGGAGACGGAAGCATGGAAGGGGATGACCATTCAAACCAACAAGGAATTCCGCCGCCGAACCCACCGTCGGCGCCTAGTAGCCTTCTCGGCGCGCCGAACGCATCGGCGCAAGGGCTCGCCCCCGCAGCGGGTCTCGCGGCGCTGGAGGCGCGTTTTGCCAACCTCGAAGGACTAATGAGGAGGTTCCTCAACCAGCAGTCGGCGCCACCAGCCGTGACCATCCACACCGCGCACGCGCATCCGAGCGTAACGCCACACGGCGTCTCGGTTCCGCGGGCTTCGGCACAAGAAAAAGCGAAAGGGCCTTTGGTGGATTCGACTAACCCGAATGGGATCCAACGATTGGAATCCATGAAGGAAAGTCGACCCACTAACCAAGCTCAACAGGTGGACGACGTTGTTGACGTTCAATCTGATGAGGAGTATGACTCCGAGGAGTGGCGGCGTCAACAATCGAAAAAGAAGAAAAAGGCGGTCACTCCGACGCCTAAGAAAAAGAGATCCAAGGGCCGAGATGACTTCGATGTCGATGACTATCGAGGCCATCAAAGCCCCACAACTCCATATTCGGAAACCGAGGACTCTGTGACGGAGTACGAGGAAGCTTCCGAGGAGGATTTTGACCACCCTCTAGTCCATGATTCGGAGGAGTGGATAGATCGGGATCGGGATTGGATTCCGAGACCCAAGTTGCCCGTGAACCGCGCGGAGTATGATCGGCTTAAGGGCCGTGACAACCGCGAATGGCCTCGGCGCAACGGGGATCGGCGTCGCCAAGACCGACAACGCGAGCACAAGCGGCGCCCTCGGCGCGACGAGGACGAGGACCCCAGCGACAGCAGCGACATCTCCAGCCGAGGCCATGGTCGAGGCCAACGACGCCGACGCACACCTCCTCCGCGTGCCAACCGGCGTGCCGCAAACGATCGTCCGGCGCATGTATCACGCCGCGACGTCAAGGTAAAATTTGAAGAATTTTTTGGTAATTACAACCCTGATGAATTTATTTCTTGGTTACAGGGTACCGAGCACGTGCTCAAACATTGCCATTACGAGGAGCACGAGAAGGTCGAGGTGGTGACACTTCATTTTAGAGGTGCCGCTCGGATGTGGTGGAACCGATTCGAATCGGATCGGGCCCGAAAGGGTAAAGCTCCAATAACCGAACGACATCAACTAGTGTTTATTATGAAGAGGAAGTTCATCCCGCCCGACTACAAGGAGAAAGTAAGGATCTTGATCCAAGACGCTCGACAAGGTTCTCGGACGCCCGAGGAGTTCTTTGCATACCTCGAAGACTTGTTCTTCAAGGCCGGCATTAGCACTTCCCCGGGAGCATTGAGGTCTCGTTTTGTGGCGGGGCTTCACCAATGGATTCGAGATCGGTTGGTTGTCTTGCCAATCAAAGATTTGGGACGCTTGATACACACGGCCATGGAGCTTCACACGCAATTCAAGAGGCCGAAGACGTCCACTTTCACAAGGTATAATTCTTCCCCTAGTCCATCCGCTTTTGGTACTAACCGGTTTGTTCCTCCTTCCATGTCTAAATCCAAGGTAGGTACCCCAACGATGAACTCCAAGGGCGCTTCGGTTGGCCAAAACCGTGACAAGGCAGCCCCTCCCCCACAAAGGACTCGAGACATCGAGTGCTATTTATGTGGTGGTCGAGGGCACTTGAAACGTGATTGCCCTAACTCGAAGCGAGTGCTTTTTTCGGCTCAATCCGCAGCGTATAAGATTGTGGATGAACTTGAGTCCGAAGCGGAGGACGCCGCGCCAATCGAAGACGGTACGTATTGTGCGCCTTCGGACATCGACGCCGGCGTCGACAAATTGTTGCTAGTGACGCGCCGAGCGCTTAGCATGAGGGAATCCGTGCCAACCGATCAACGGGAAAACATTTTCCGTACTCGGTGCTTGGTACAAAACAAGTCCCTTAGTGTGATCATAGATTCGGGATCGTGCGGAAACTTCTTGTCAAGGAAAGTGGTCGATCATTTCAAGTTGCCACAAACGGATCATCCTAGGCCGTACAAGCTTGCATGGATCTCCAACGATGGCGACCATTGGATCCGTAAACAGGTTAATCTTTCCTTTTCTATTGGTTTATATTCCGATTCAATACTCTTTGATGTCACGGACATGGACACCACCCATATTCTTCTTGACCGTCCATGGCAATTTGACCGTCACGTGATTTATGATGGCCGATTGAACACTTACATGTTCAATTACCATGGTAAACGCGTGACCATCTTACCTATGTCTCCGAGTGAAGCATTGCAGGATGAGGCCGAAAGGCAACAAGCAAACGCTCGGGACACGTCCACGGCCGCGCCTACGCCGAGTTCGCGCTCCAACGACGCTTCTGGCCATGAGACAGATTTCGTCGGCGCTCCTGGTGTCCAAACACACCATTCTGGTGTTCATGATGATCTAGACCAGAAACGCCGACAAAAGTTGAAGAAAGACCCCCGGACGCCGAGCTCGTCCTCGACGGCGCAGCTCACCGCGCCAGCGCACATGCCCAGCGGCGCTGGCTCGATCCAGCGCCCTTCCAGCGGCGCGCCCGGTGCCGAATCTCATCCATGGCCAGGCACTGGTGGCCAGCAGAAAGGTGCCCAGATTGCACCTCGGGTGCGCGAGGACGCCGATCCACCTCTTCTCGGTTCAGTGCAAGACCGGCTTTTCCTATGCCGTCGGCGCGATGTGGTCAAACACATCGAGGGGACTACTACTTGCTTTCTTGTGTGTCCATTGCTTAATATTTCCATTGATTCGACACATGTATTACCCACTCCTATTTCTGACTTGCTGCAGGAGTATTCTGATGTTATGCCTACCGAGCTCCCCGACGGGTTGCCACCTATTCGGGGGATCGAACATCGCATTGATCTCATTCCCGGCGCTTCATTGCCAAACCGGGCTGCGTATAGGGCGTCACCTAAGGAGACTCAAGAGCTTCAACGCCAAGTCTAATCTCTTTTGGACAAAGGCTATGTTCGAGAGTCCCTTAGCCCGTGTGCGGTTCCAGTTATCTTGGTGCCGAAGAAGGATGGTTCTTGGAGGATGTGCGTGGATTGCCGAGCCATCAACCAGATTACCATCAAGTACCGTCACCTGATTCCCCGCTTGGACGACATGTTAGACGAATTGCATGGGGTCGTGCTGTTTTCGAAGATAGATTTGAGGAGCGGCTACCATCAAATTCGGATGAAAGAAGGGGACGAGTGGAAGACGGCGTTCAAGACCAAACATGGTCTCTATGAGTGGTTGGTGATGCCCTTCGGCCTCACTAATGCTCCCTCTACTTTTATGCGTCTTATGAACTTTGTTTTACGTAAATTTTTGGGACTTTTCGTCGTCGTGTATTTTGACGACATTTTTGTTTATAGTAGAACTTTGGACGATCACGCGGGGCACCTTAGGCAGGTGTTAGATTGCCTCCGCGAACACTCTTTATATGTAAACCTGGACAAATGTGTGTTTTGCTCGGATACGACAAGTTTTCTTGGCTTCGTCGTATCCAAGGATGGCCTACGAGTGGATTCTGACAAAATCCGGGCCATCCGTGAGTGGCCAACCCCAACGACCCCAACTATGGTTCGTTCTTTTTTGGTGCTAGCTAGATTCTATAGGCGATTCGTCAAGGACTTTAGTTCTATCGCCGGGCCACTCCATTCTTTGACCAAGAAAGCCGCCACAATAAAGTGGATGCCGCATCACGAGGCCGCCTTCGAGGCCTTGAAAGATGCTTTATGCCGAGCCCCGGTCCTGCAATTGCCGGACTTTACAAAGCGCTTCGAGATCGAGTGCGACGCTTCCGATTATGGTATTGGCGGCGTACTCCTTCAAGAACAAAGACCTCTCGCTTACTTTAGCGAAAAGCTAGTTGGGGCTACACTGAATTATCCTACCTACGATAAAGAGCTCTACGCTCTTATTCGGGTCCTAAAGACGTGGCAACATTAACTCTGGCCAAGCGAGTTCGTAATTCATACGGATCACGCGGCCTTGGCTTATCTTAAGAGTCAAACGACTCTAAATAGGCGCCACGCATGTTGGGTTGAGTTTATGGAGACGTTTCCTTACGTCATTGCTCACAAAAAAGGAAAAGAGAACGTCGTCGCCGACGCTCTCTCTCGTAGGTACATTTTACTCACCCAATTACATACAAAAATGCTTGGTTTTGCTATGATCAAGGAGTTGTACGCCTCAGATCCGTACTTCTCCTCAATCATAAAGGAACTTGAGCGTTCGCGGATCCATGAGTCCTTCTTCTTGGACGACGGCTATCTTTACCGAGCTGGGAAGCTTTGCATTCCGGCATCTTCGGTGAGACATCTCTTGCTCCACGAGGCTCATGATGGCCGAGGCCACTTTGGCATAGCCAAAACGTTGGCAGCACTTCGTGAGCATTTCTTTTGGCCTCACATGGCTCGAGATGTTAACAAGTATTGTCAAAGTTGTGTGCCGTGCCATACTGCCAAGTCTCGGTCCCAACCGCATGGACTTTACACGCCACTTCCAATTCCGGACGCCCCGTGGGAAGATCTTTCCATGGATTTTATTACGGGCTTTCCGACGTCGAGGCGTGGAAAGGACTCTATTTTCGTAGTCGTGGACCGGTTTTCCAAAATGGCCCACTTTATTGCTTGTAAGGGGACAAACAACGCGGTGGAAATCGCTAATTTGTTCTTTGAACATGTGGTAAAGCTACATGGTATTCCTAGAACTATTGTTAGTGATAGGGATACCAAGTTCTGCAGCCCTTTTTGGAGAACACTTTGGGGGAAGTTAGGAACACGACTCTTGTTTTCAACTGCTTATCACCCCCAGACCGATGGTCAGACTAAGGTGACCAATCGGACCTTGGGCACTCTTCTTCGGACGATGCTCAAGGCAAACCCACGTCGGTGGGAGGACTTACTTTGCCATGTTGAGTTTGCATATAACAGGTCCTTTCACTCTGCGACGAAGATGACCCCTTTCGATGTGGTCTACGGGCGTAATCCTCACACGCCTCTGGATTTGATGCCTTTGCCATTCAAGCCCGAGGAGCATGTTGACGCGGCCAACCGCGCCGACCACATCCGACGTCTACTTGAGCGCACCAAGGCGCAACTGCTGCGACGCGCCGATCAATACGCGACCCAGCGCAACAAGGGGCGCCACGCGTTGATCTTTGAGCCTGGAGATTTGGTCTGGCTCCATTTGAAGAAGGATCGTTTTCCCGCTGCTAGGAAGACGAAGCTCCACCAACGAGGGGACGGTCCCATCAAGGTTCTCCGGCGTATCAACAACAACGCTTACATCCTCGACCTCCCGGGTAAATACAACGTTTCCGCCTCCTTCAATGTCTCGGATCTTTCTCTATATATAGATTCCGAGTATCATGACGAGGAAACGGGGACGTTTCCCACCCAAGGGGGGGAGGGTGATGTGAGCCCCACCGGGACGGCTAGCCAAGACGAGGACTTGTCCGTGCGCTCCGATGGACCGATCACACGAGCTAGGACTCGGGCCATAACCCGAGCCACTTTGTCCATCATCGCGCGCGCCATCGCAAGCCACGGCGCAACCACCGGCACGCCCCTCTCCACATGCCTCGTCACCATAGGCGCGCCGAGTCTCCAGCCCGACGCCTCGCACCGCAGCGCTGAGAACCTCCTTCTCGGCACCATCCCAGTCGCGTGCGTCGAGCCACATGCCACGCCGGGCCTCCCCGGCGTGGGAACTTGAGGTTCCTGCGCGCCTCGGCCTCGACACTCGAGGTCCGAGCGCGCGTCAGCCTCGGCACGCCGATGCCGTGCCGCGCGCTTGCCAGCGTCGCGACACGCCCTTGGCGCGCCACAGCCTTGTCACAGCCTTGTCGCGACACTCGCGACTAGGCCACCGTGACCTATTTTAGTTTCTTGCTATTTTTAGAACTATTTCCATTCCGAAACATTGCTACTTATGTCTTTACTATTTTTATGCATTTTGGGCTTGGGCCAAGTGGTTGGGCCGCATGCTTGCCTCCCCCTTCACTCGTCCACGCCGCTAGGGTTTTTCTAGGGTTAGGCGCGCCTCCTTCTCCTATATAAGGAGCACGCCTCTCATTGTATTTTCTACGCTTTGTTTTGATTAATGTTATGCTGTCGAGTTTTCTCCAGAACACTTCATAAAGGCGTCAACCCAATATTCTCTTCTCATCCCATATTCTTCCGATCTCCCTCAAAAGAGATCACCCTCTCATCCTTTCAATTCTCTTCTCACCAATGTCTAGTCGATTCGACTCTAAAATCTATCCAACCATACGAGAGACGACCATTTACGAGTCCATCTTCGATCCTCTCGTGAATCTTCCAACGGGGTTCACATCACTTGTCCTCAAGCAATAAACAAGATACTAACCAAAACCAAAACAAATCATGCTTATCAAGACATAGCCATCTTCCAAAAAGCAACATCTATACATAAGAAAATTATAGCAAAAGACTATTAACATCCTCACACATATATACACTTAAATAGACATAAAATAATACAATCCAACCTCTCAAGGGATATAATGTGTTTCACTCAACTCTCAAGTGTTTGGGCTTATAATTTCAATCTCTCAACTCATCCTATACAAAAACTCATAGAAATTGGAACTTATATCACCAATACTCTCCACCCAAGATTTGTCAAAACAAGCAAAGAATCATCAAGAGAACTTAGGCTCAATGAAAAACTTCATAGAAGTTTCCATTCGGTCGGGTTGTAATGGGGCTTGGTAAAAGACAATAGGGAGTGGAAATATTTTGGTCATGTGGTGCTAATAATATCCGGGAATCAAAAACTCCTAAATACTCACACATAACATCAAAACTCTCATAAAAACATATACCAAACTCACTCTTCATATTATGAACACTTATTTTCACTCACCCTTTATCATCCTAGAAAGTCTCATAATCAAAATAAAAGAATCTCTTGATATTATCTTTAAATACAAATGCATTTCAACTTTTCCTCTCTTTCTTTTCCTCTTTTTTTCTTTTTGTTTTTTTTTCTCGCTGCCTCGTTAACGAACCCACATCCGGGTCGTTAACGATCCACCGTATACATTTCTTTCCTTTAAAACTTTATTTTGTGCATCTTTTTATCAAGAGACCTTTCTTACATGTAATAACAAGAGACTTCCAATCTACCCTTCCCAAATACCCTTCAATTCAAGCAAATATAAACTCTTTTCTTTTCAATAAAGCACAAAACTTTACCTCTCCAATCTAAGTCCTAATTCCCGAATAGGGTCAAGCTTATCTCGGCTAGGGAATAATTTTTGTGGAGCTAAAAATAAAAGGTTCAGGCCAGAATTGGTTATCAAAAGAAGGAATAATGTAAAGGTAGATAGGGGATAATAGGGCTCATAAAAATAAGTTCTCTATCATATGATTTTCACAAGTAATGAACTAAAAATCTTATAAGGGTCTCAAGAAATAGATAACCATCACAATTCCAAGAGATAATATGCATAAAGAGAGTAAATCACACATAAAAGAAGAGGGATTTATAAATGTTCTCCCTATAAGGCCAAAAATTTCTCACAAGGTAGATTTTGTTGGATTGCATCATCTATGCTATAAAGTATATGTGCTCAATTTCATCTAATGCTATTCTCTTCTAAAAACAATAATTTTAATTTTAAAAATCCAGCTATACTTTCAAAGACATATTTGCAAGGAATTATATGATTAAACTAGTGATTGCTATCATAGAACTTTTAAGAAGGGATATCTATCAATTCTAAACTCTTTTTGGATTTTTAAATTTTTCAATTTTTTTGGTTTTTTCGATTTTTTTTTTAATGTAAAGGAAATAACAACTACATAGAAAACACCTAGGACATAATTTTTCTACTTTCTCCCCACCCCATACTTAAAATTACAGTGTCCCCACTGTAAGGAAAATAAGAAGAAGAGGGAAAAGAAATAGAAAAGAAAACAAAAAATTAAAAAGAAAAGAAAAACATAAAACTTACAAAAGTGGAAACAAGGAAAGGAAACTTCATCTTGAGCTTGATCAACGGTTTAGTGGAGGAAAATAGTGCTCAAAGTTCCCCATGAAGTCATACATCGTCCTCCAACGCTCAGCATCCTCCGCCTCTCTCTGACGTTGCCTCTCATCTTCCCTCGACATGCGAGCGGAATAGACGGTTTCCCATCTGTCCATCCTCCGATGAATGTGATCGGTCTGGAGGTGAAGCTGTTGTATCCGTGCAGAAAGATCCTCGGCCGATGGTGGTGGTATGCTCGATCCTGCGTACTCAGGCTGAGGAGGCGGTGGGTAGTGAGGCTGGAAATGGTCTTGATACATCACCGGGTTGTAAGGCATTAAGCCATATGCATGAGGGTCGACAGGAGCTGGTGCAGGGTCGACAAGAGCTTGCGGCACCTCGTTAACGAAGTTGGTTGCCTCGTTAACAGTGTTGGGTGGTGGCTGGAAATGGTCGTTAACGACCCTGGTTGGCTCGTCGACGAAGATGTGGCCTCCTAATTCCTCCGTCTCCATGTCTTCTTCTTCAAAGTTGAGCTCCTCAGTGCCGCCCTCGGTGTCGGCTTCCTCGGTGTCATTGCCTACTACCTCAGGTTTTGGCTCCAATGGGAAAGGCTGGCCCGTCCACACTTCGTACCAATTCGGTACATAGAGTAGCTCGTACATGTCGACGGAAGGTATGACTACTTGATCTCGAACCTTCACCTTGTAGCCTCCCGCGGCTTGCACAAAAATCCCGGCACTATACCAATAGTTCTTGTTGAGGAGTTGAGCGTGGGCCGGTGTGTAACGGGTGAGATCCACTCCAAGATTTTTAGCCAAGAGGCTAACCAAATTGCCATTCACACCTCCTTGGACTTGGTGGACTTCTCGACATAGTAGAGCCATTCGTACCCCAAATTCAAGGGGTCGGGCTCCTCGAAGAGGATGGTGCGGAAGCAAGCGACTTCCGTTCTTGTAGGCCGGTTCAACTCTTTCTTCGACCAAAATGTTGCGGCGAGGACTCTCAAGATAATCCGGAAGATGGGGTTGACGATGTTTGCCCCGGATAGTGCCGCGGTAGAGAATTGAACCTCTCCGGTGATGTAGCTCCAAGTGCGGGTCACTCGATAGTCCTTCAAGCTATAATCCCTTGTCGGGTTTGGGAGCTCCAAGATTGCATTGAACTCCGCCATGGTGAAGTCACGGTCCTCGTTACCGAGCCGGAACCGAATGCGTCCCGCCGAGATCTTTGACGAGAAATTGGTCTCTAAGGTGGCCAAGAACTCGAATGTGAGGGCCAGATAATGTGGCAAGCTCTCTTGCTTCAATAAGTGTGCGGCCCCAAGGATGATGAAGGCGTCCTTGACATCCGTGTAGATGCCCGTAGAGACGGCGCTAGACTTCGAGAACCATCGGGTGTAATGGTCCTTCTCCAAAAAATCTCGGTAGCGCCGTACTTGGCTCTGACTGCTCAAAATCACATCGTCCACACGGGGTGGAGATGGAGACCTGTGGTTCCTCCTCTTCTTCTGGGCTCGGGTAGCGGGTCTGCTTGAACTAGCCATGGATCTACAAAATAATCAAAAATTTCCAAGATAAGATCCATTCAAAGAAAATAATAGGTACGAGACCCCATACTTGGTCTCAAAATTAACCTCGGATTTATTCATAAACTACCCAATTGGGTTGTTCACGATGCTGGCCTCGGATCGATCATCGATGAAGTGCAGGGTCGTTAACGAGCCTGGGTGGGTCGTTAACGACCCGCCGAGAGCAAAACCAGAAATTTCCGAAATTAAATCTACCTCTAATCAGCACTAATCAAGCATGCAATCTTCTATTATTTTCCACAAATCCCCCATTGGGTAAAAGCACCCCATACTTACTCAATTACCCATCCTGAACATGCTAAGAATTACTCCCTAAAAATAGCTAATCTTACATGAATAATCTTACCTAAAACATGAACAACTAAGCACAATCAAGAATTTTTAGAACGGATTTTAAGCATGCTCATCGATCTCCCTAAAAATCATGATTCAAGATATGAATTTTAACCCTATAGATAATCAATCATGCAATTTCAAGCAAGGGTTTAGAAATCATACCGGAGAACCGAGAATTTAAAGAACAAGGGTCGGAATCGGGGTAGTTAACGAGCTCGTCGTCGACGGTGTGCGGCTTCCGAACTCCGGTAACGATGGCATCTTCGGTGGTCGTTAGCGTGGGAATTCTGACTCGGTGGGAGAGAAGGGAAAGGGATTGAGAGTGTTTTGGGTTTGAGAGTGAATTTTGAAAGGGGTTGTGATAGAATTTTGGGAGGGGTAGAAGGGTTTATATAGGAGGGGTAAGGATAGAAGGGGCGGCAGCTAGGGTTTAAAAAAATTAACTAGGTTAGAATTACTTACCTGCCCCGTATTGTGACGAATCGGGTCGTCCGAACCGGGTCGTTAACGACCCTGGGTGGGTCGTTAACGAGCCGTCGTGGCCTTTCTGAATTGATTTTCGACCCCTTTTTCCTGAAATTTTGTTAGCTCGAATGATCTTATTTCTATCCTAATTAAAACTAAAAAGAAAAATAAAAGAAAACTAAGAAATAATCTAAAAAGAAAAAGAAAAGAAAATAAACTAAACCTATTCTAAAAAGCGGGTTGCCTCCCGTAAGCGCTATGTTTAACGTCGTTAGCCCGACGAGCTCTCTTGCTAGTCTTGTGGTGTGAGAGCCATGGTGACTCTTATATCTTCATCCGGATCAGGCCGCTCATGGAATTTCTTCAACCGGTGTCCATTGACTTTGAAAATGACGCCTCGGTTATCAATCAACTCTACTGCTCCGTGAGGATAAATGTGATGAACCACAAATGGCCCACTCCATCGTGTCCTTAGCTTTCCTGGGAATAATCGGAGTCTAGAGTTGAAGAGAAGTACCTTATCGCCGATGTGGTAAGTTTTGGGCACCAATTTCCGATCATGCCACCTTTTGGTGCGCTCCTTGTAGATTTCGGCATTTTCGTACGCCTTCAGCCTCAATTTTTCTAATGCTTGCAAGTCCATGAATCTTTTTGCTCCAGCCGTGTCGAGGTTCATGTTGAGCTCCTTGAGAGCCCATAACGCTTTATGCTCCATTTCGACCGGTAAATGACATGCCTTGCCATACACTAGATTATAGGGGGTGGTGCGTAGAGGCGTCTTGTATGCTGTCCTATATGCCCACAGAGCGTCATCCAACTTGGAGGACCAGTCCTTCCTAGAACGGGAAATTGTCTTCTCCAATATGCTCTTTATTTGCCTGTTTGAAACTTCAACTTGGCCACTTGTTTGGGGATGATAGGGTGTTGCCACCCGATGAGATACCCCATACTTAGCCAAAAGGGCTTCAAAACTTCGCTCAATGAAATGGGAGCCACCATCAATGATAAGGACTCTTGGAACGCCGAATCTGGGGAAAATATTGGTCTTGATGAATTTAGCAACAGTCTTGGCGTCGTTAGTCCTTGTAGCAACAGCCTCCACCCACTTGGAAACATAATCAACCGCAACTAGGATGTACTTGTAGGGTCCTGAGGCGGGAAACGGTCCCATGAAATCAATACCCCATACATCAAATAGATCAACTTCTAATATCCCAGTTAGTGGATTCTCATGTCTCCAAGTTATGTTGCCTGAGCGTTGACATCCATCACATGCTGTCACATAAGCTTGCACATCTTTGAACATGGTGGGCCAATAGAGACCACTTTGAAGAATCTTTGTAGTAGTCTTGAATCCTTTTTGCATGACCTCCAGTTGGAAGTGTGTGACATTGACGGATCACGTTTTCAATCTCCTCCTCTGGGATACAACGCCTAAAGAGGTGATCGCTTCCTTGTTTAAACAAGTAGGGATCGTCCCAGTAGTATTGTTTCACATCATGGAGAAATTTCTTCTTCTTTTGTGGGGTAAGGCCCTCGGGAATTACGCCTCCTACAAGATAGTTAGCGAAATCCGCAAACCAAGGAGCTTTTGGCCCTCTAATAGCATGGATTGATATAGAGGAAGAAGAAATTGAAGAAGGAGAGGGGGTGGATTTTAATTGAGAAGACTTAGGTTCAGAAATCTTACCTGGATGGGTCGTCAACGAGCTAGGGTTTAATATTTTGACCTCGGTACCGACCTCCCGTAGCTTAGTAACGACCTCATTGACTTGATTGTCGACCCAATCTGAACATTTTCCCTTTTTATTTGTGTCTTCCAGCCTCGGCACCTCGTTAACGACCCTGAAGGGGTCGGTGACGAGGGTCTTGTAAAGTTCAACCTCGTTCAGCAGGAGGTGTTCGTCGGGTCTGGAATCATTTATTGGAACTTCATTATTGGACTCGGTGATATGCTCAACAGGCAAACTGGACAAGTGATCCGCCACTAGATTTTCTGCTCCCTTTTTGTCTCTTATTTCATGATCAAATTCCTGCAGTAAGAGCATCCAACGAAGCAATCTAGGTTTTGCATCTTTTTTAGCCATTAGGTATCTAACGGCCTCATGGTCAATATAAACAATCACTTTTGATCCAACAAGATAGGACCGAAATTTTTCAAAGGCAAATACCACAGCAAGGAACTCCTTCTCCGTTGTGGTATACTTACTCTGCGCCTCATCCAGCGTCTTACTGGCGTAGTAAATGGCGTGGAGTTTCTTGTCCTTCCGTTGCCCTAAAACTGCGCCAACTACATAGTCACTGGCATCGCACATGATCTCAAAGGGTAATGTCCAGTCTGGGGACTGCATGATGGGGGCGGACACAAGGGCAGCTCTTAACCTGTAAAATGCTTCAAGACATTCTGGAGACAGCTCAAACACTACATCTTTCATTAGTAGGTTAGTCAAAGGTTTATCTATCTTAGAAAAATCATGAATAAATCGCCTATAAAAGCCAGCATGCCCTAAAAAACTCCTAATGTCTCTTACAGAAGAAGGGGGAGGTAGTTTTTCAATAAGCTCAATTTTCGCCTTATCTACTTCTATCCCTCTTTTAGAGACAAGGTGTCCTAGTACTATCCCCTCTTGAACCATAAAGTGACACTTTTCCCAATTCAGTACAAGATTGGTTTCTTCACATCTTTTAAGCACTCGTGAAAGGTTAGAAAGACAAGAATCAAATGAAGAACCATAAACAGAAAAATCATCCATAAAAACCTCTACAATATCCTCTATCATATCTGAAAAAATAGCCATCATACATCTTTGAAAAGTAGCAGGGGCATTGCAAAGCCCAAATGGCATTCTTTTGGAAGCAAAGGTTCCATAGGGCCATGTAAAGGTTGTTTTCTCTTGGTCATCAGGATGAATGGGAATCTGCCAAAAGCCGCTATAGCCATCTAAATAACAGAAGTAATCATGCTGGGCTAAGCGTTCTAAAACCTGATCTATGAAAGGAAGCGAAAAATGATCTTTTCTAGTAGCACTATTGAGCTTCCTATAATCAATGCACATTCTCCAACTAGTGGTGGTTCTAGTCGAAATAAGCTCTCCCTTTTCATTTTCTATCACTACATGGACCGGACTCACCCATTGGCTGTCCGAAATAGGAAATATGATCCCCGCATTAAGTAATTTAATAATTTCCTTTTTAACTACATCCTTCATATTAGGATTTAATCTACGTTGATGCTCTATGGTGGGTTTATGATTGTCCTCCATGTAAATCCTATGCATGCAAAGAGAAGGGGATATGTCAGTTATAGCATCTAGGGAGTAGCCTATGGCTTTTCTATGCATCTTAAGCACATTCAGAAGTTTTCCTACTTCTTCATCTTTTAATCCAGCATTAATGATGACAGGTAGAGTAGAATTAGGACCGAGGAATTCATACCTGAGGGAATCTGGCAAGGTTTTAAGTGTTGGGGACGGTTCGGCGGGGATCAGAATTGGCTCTTCTGGTTCCGCCTTCAACACTTCATGAAAGCATTCAAAAGCTGAGATCTCTCCATCTTCGGCTAGGGTCGTTAACGAACCTGGGTGGGTCGTTAACGAACCTGCGTCTTCTGCCAGGAGAATCGGTAACGATGCTGGAGGACTCGTTACTGAAACTGCAGTGGTTATTTCCTCCCATCTTTGCCCAGAAATTTCATCATCATATGTTGGTCTTCCTATAGGGTCTTCGCACTCGATGATCTCCTCGTGGGTGTAGAGCATCTTGACTTCAGCTTTATCGGACTCCCTGGATTGTTTGAATCGGAATTCCGTCACCTCATCCCCAATTTCGAAAGTTAGGAGTCCTCTCCTAACATCGATTATAGCTCATGCTGTGGCGAGGAATGGTCTTCCCAAAATAATAGGCACAACTGGATCTTCTGGCATTGTCATCACGATGAAGTCATTAGGAACAAAGAAATTACCCACTTCAACTGGGAAATCTTCTAGCAGCCCTGTTGGTTTGATGCAAGATCCGTCTGCCATATAAAGCCGCATGTTAACAGGCTCTAGTGGTCCCATATTTGCTCTAGACCAGATTGAGAGTGGAACAAGACTAGCACTAGCACCAAGATCGCATAAAGCCTTGAACTTGTGGTTGCCTATGCCGATTGTGATTGCAAACCTCCCGGGATCTCCAAGCATTTCTGGAAGAGCTATGGATCTGACCTCGTCCTGCAGCTCTGTAATGGATCTTTTCCTGCTAAGAATATCTTTCAAGAATTTTGTGTAAGCCGGCATTTCGCTTAGGGCCTCAGCGAATGGGATGGAAATATTAATGCCCTGAAGAATTTTAACAAAACGCTTGAACTTACTCTCGTTAGAGTCCATAGAATTCTTAGTTGGAAATGGAAGAGTTTTCACCATTATCGGAACCAAGTTAGGCTCGAGAGGTGAGAGTACCGGGTCGACATTGGGGTCGTTCGGTGTCCTCGGCGGGTCGTTACTGACCCTGATGGGGTCGTTAACTACCCTGGGATTCAGAGGAAGGCTCGGATTAGAAGACTTATCTGGGGTAGGGTCGTCAGGAATTCTCGGAGCCTCGTCATCCTGGCTTGTAGGCTCGGTACTAGCTCTCGTTGGCTCGTTAACGAGATGTTTTGCGAGGTCCTTTTCCTCCTTCTCTTCAGCTTGAACTCTCTCTGGTAGTGTCTTCCCGCTTCTGAGGTGTACCGCTGCTATTTGGCCTCTAGGGTTCTCCTCGGGACGGCCCGGGAGTTGCCCTTGTGGTCTTGGAATCTGTGCATCAAGGTCTCCTAGTTGGGAATCAACACTCCTCTTCCAAATATCGAACTCTCCCCATCTTTTATCATGTCGGTTCAGCTTGGCTTGGACGTCATCAACCTTGTTGTTCACTATGTTGATGCTCTCTTTAATCTCCTGAACCCATGATGGCGTCTCCTGATGGCCTGGAGGTTGATATGGTGCAGGTCGTCTATCTTGTGGGGGGCCTGTGTAATTGTGATTTGTATTCTGATTGCCCCATGGTGGATAGTTGCTTGACCTGTCATTATAATTAGGCTGGTTCATGTAGGGTCCTCTCATGTAATTCATCTCAGCTATAGTCTCAGCGGTTCTAACCTGCTCAATGTTAGTGTAAGCAGAAGTACTATGCGCAGAAGAACCACATTCTTGACATGATTGAGAGGATTTCAGAAAACTTACCTGTTTCCTCAAACGGTTGACCTCATCTTGTAAGAATTGATTTTAACATCGGGGTCAACTTCATTTCGGTTGGGCACATAGAGACGTTTTTGAGTTTGTGGAGCCTGCTGGGTTCCGTACATAGCATCGTAATTCGCCAGCTTGTCCAACAGTTCCCATGCCTCTGTCGGGTTCATCTCTATAAAACCGCACGCAGTATGCGTGTTGATGCGGTTCTTGGTCTCCGCGTTGATACCCTGGAAAAAGATTTCTTGCAATACATATAAAGGTTGCCCATGAGTAGGGCATTGTCTAAGCATCTCTTTAAATCTTTCCCATGTTTCAACAAATGTTTCATTAGGCAACTGGTGATAAGCGGTGATGCGTTTCCTTAACTCCGCTATCTTAGCAGGAGGGAAAAACTTTGTAAGAAATTGATCATACAAAGTTTTCCAAGTCCTGATAGACTTAGAAGGTAGGCTCTCTAACCAATTCAGGGCCTTTCCAGTAAGTGACCATCTAAAAGCTTTTAACAGAACATATTCTAGCGAGACACTTTCAGCAGCTATGGTGTCACATAAATCAAGAAAATTTCTAATATGCTCCATAGGGCACTCAGCAGGTTTCCCTTCAAACTGAGCCCGTTTGATTAAGGATATAAATTGAGACTTGATCTCAAAAGGTTTCTCTATCGCAGGAAGCACAATAGGAGATTCTGGCACCCTCAGTTCCGGATGCATGTATTGCTTGGCATTCATTGGATACGCATTTAGCTCTTCTTGCAGTCGAGCCTTGTCTGCGTATGCGCCGTCCTTCTCGGCTTTCAGTGCCTCCATCTGGGTACGACGGATCTCTAACTCTCGAGCCATCTCTTCAGCTGTGGCCATGGCTCGGATTTCTCGGAGTCGTCGGTGCAGGGAACGTTCGGGTTCTGAGTAATAACTGGAGCTATCAAACTGAAGCCTTCTTCGTGCTACCGGCCTACACTGAGAAAACAAACAAAGAAAACAAAAATTAAAAACAAAAACGGGTTCGGGCTATTCCCGATCCCGAAGATAAACTAACAACTCGTTGCTTCCCCGGCAACGGCGCCAATTTGTTGATAGGGTTTGTCGGCCAACAAATAAATTTGTAAGTCAAGACCCCGCTGAGTACAGTGGAGTCAGGATCGTTCCACAGGAAGCAAGGTTGTTTGTCTATCAATCTAATAAAAATAAAATAAAATCAAACACAATCACTCACGAGATGCCTCGTTAACGACCTTGTCAGGATCGTTACCGAACCACCGAACACAAAAATACTAATTAACGACCTAAATAAATTCCAATTAATACTCGGTACCGAAGCAAGTATTCAGCAATGAAGATTTATCAGAAATAATTCAATTAAAACAAAAATCTAGGATAAGGGACACCACAACATAGCCAAGCATAAGAATTCGTAAGAAGATAAGATCATGCCTTTAAATAGATAGAGTCATCAACTTTCATTGACTTAACAAGTAAATTAATCTACTTTCATAAACTAACTCACTCAATTGCTTGTTTTGGATCTAAAGCTTGAAACTTCCGTTTTCAAACGATATCAACCTTCAAGTTACTAACTTTCTCTTTCAATCAAGTTAAAACTCAAATTACCTCAACTCCCGTTTCGGTATTAAGCACAACAAACAATTTCAATAAAGATAAAAGGCATTCAACACACAATCTTACTCATCAATCATGCTCAACTATGTCGGGCTTAACCCCGACCCTAGAAAAATAGACTACTCACTACTCATGATTAAGAAACTAAAAACTTCAATAAAAACAAACATTGAAACAAAACTCAAACTTAAATTACCAATAAAAATATCGTCTTACAGAGACTCAGAAGAAAACCAAACAAAACTTTCACCGAACCACAAACTCGACAAACGAACCTCGGAAACTGTCGTCACCGATCCTCGTCACCGACTTCCGATCCGGTTCTCTCTCCTTCGGCCTTCCTCTAAATCTTCTCAAAAACTAGCTCTCCAATTCGACTCCTCTTTCTATGCTAGATAGAAGGGTATTTATACTCGAAAATCCTAAAAAACTAAAAAGGCTAAAAGATAAAAACTTTCCTAAAAAGATAGAAACAATCTCTAAAAGATAGAAATAAAATATAGAAAGATATTAAACCCTAAAATACATATTCTCATAACCCATAAAGATTCTAAAAAGATACTCCACCGATACGGAAATAAATTCCCGCTCAGGATCGGTGAATAATAATAATAATACTCCAAAATCTTTCTCTTCGTGGCCTCGTTAACGACCCTTCACAGCCTCGTTAACGAGCCTTGGGTTTTGTTTTCTTCAACACCTCCTCTTGTATTCTCGAGTTTTTACTTCTTAAATCTTGCACTTTCCCGTCCTTCACTGTGATGCTCCAAATTTAACTCCATTTAGCTCCTTTTCTCTCTAAAATCTACAAAATATACAGAATAGCGTAGATTCCACTCTTTTCATAGATTATGCAAAACTAACTAAAAATACCCAAAACTAAACCTAAACTAGACAAAAATAAACCTAATAAGCAAAGAAAACCTATCAAAAACTATACTAAAAATGAGAACATCACTCGTACCTATCTATTTTTGAGTGGATCTTATCTTGGAAAAATCTCGATTATTTTGTAGGATCCATGGCTAGTTCAAGCAAACCCGCTACCCGAGCCCAGAAGAAGAGGAGGAACCATAGGTATCCATCCCCACCTCGAGTGGATGATGTGATCTTGAGCAATCAAAGCCAAGTACGGCGCTACCGAGATTTTCTGGAGAAGGACCATTACACCCGATGGTTCTCAAAGTCTAGCGCTGTCTCTACGGGCATCTACACGGATCTCAAGGACGCCTTCATCATCCTTGGGGCCTCCCACCTGTTGAAACAAGAGAGCTTGCCACATTACCCGGCCCTCACATCCGAGTTCTTGGCCACTTTGGAGACCAACTTCTCGTCGAAGATCTCGGCCGGACGAATTCGGTTCCGGCTCGGTAACGAGGACCGTGACTTCACCATGGCGGAGTTCAATGAAATCTTGGAGCTCCCAAACCCGTCGAGAGATTATAGCTTGAAGGACTACCGAGTGACCCGCACTTGGAGCTACATCACCGGGGAGGTTCAATCCTCTACCGCGGCGCTATCCGGGGCAAACATAGTCAACCCCATCTTCCGGATTATTTTGAGAGTCCTCGCCGCAACATTTTGGCCGAAGAAAGAGTTGAACCGGCCTACAAGGACGGAGGTTGCTTGCTTCCGTACCATCCTCTTTGAGGAGCCCGGCCCCTTGAACTTGGGGTACGAATGGCTTTACTACGTCGAGAAATCCACCAAGTCCAAGGAGGTGTGGTGTGGAAATTTGGTTAGCCTCTTGGCTAAGAGTTTCGGAGTAGATCTCACCCGCTACACACCGGCTCACGCCCAACTCCTCAACAAAAACTATTGGTACAGTTCCGGGATTTTCGTGCAAGCCGAGGGAGTAGATCTCACCCGCTACACACCGGCTCGACTAGTCATACCTTCCCTCGACATGTACGAGCTACTCTATGTACCGAATTGGTACGAAGTGTGGACGGGACATCCCTACCCATTGGAGCCAAAACCGGAGGACGAGCTCTCGCTTAGGCCATGTGAAACCCGGTTTGAGCGGGACGACGTGGATGAATATGAGGAAGAAGATGAACAAGAGGACACCGAGGTAGTAGGCAACGACACTGAAGACGCCGACACTGAGGGCGACACTGAGGAGCTCAACTTTGAAGAAGAAGAGATCGACACGGAGGTGCTAGGAGGCAACATCTTCGTTGACGAGCCCACCAGGGTCGTTAACGATCACTTCCAGCCACACCCCAACCCTGTTAACGAGGCACCCAGCTTCGTTAACGAGGTGCCGAGAGCCCTTGTCGACCCACCACCAGCTCCTGTCGACCCTCATACTTATGGCCTCATGCCTTACAACCCGGTGATGTATCAAGACCATTTCCAGCCTCATTACCCACCACCTCCTCAGCCCGAGTACGCAGGATCGAGTATACCACCACCATGGGCCGAGGATCTTTCTGCACGGATACAGCAGCTTCACCTCTAGACGGATCACATTCATAGGAGGATGGATAGATGGGAAACCGTCTATTCCGCTCGCATGTCGATGGAGGATGAGAGGCAGCGTCAGAGAGAGGCGGAGGATGCTGAGCGTTGGAGGACAATGTACGACTTCATGGGGAACTTTGAGCACTACTTTCCTCCACAGAACCATTGATTCAGCTCAAAATGAAGTTTCTTTTCCTTGTTTCCACTTTTGTAAGTTTTATGTCCTTTCTTTTTCTTTTTAATTTTTTGTTTTTGTTTTCTTTTCTTTTCTATTTCGTTTCCCTCTTCTTCTTATTTTCCTTACAGTGGGGACACTGTAATTTTAAGTATGGGGTGGGGAGAAAGTAGAAAAATTATGTCCTAGGTGTTTATGTGTTCTATGTAATTGTTATTTCTTTAAAACTAAAAAAAAATCGAATTATTGAAAAAATTTGAAAAATTGAAAAATCCAAAAAGAGTTTTAGAATTGATAGATTGAAGAAGTCAGAGCTCGAGAGTACAAGAGGAAGTGTTGAAGAAAACAAAAGCCTAGGCTCGTTAACGAGGCTGTGAGGGCTCGTTAACGAGGCCACGAAAAGAAAGATATGGAGTATTATTTTATGATTCACCGATCTTGAGCGGGAATTTATTTCTGTATCGGTTGAGTATCTTTTTAGAATCTTTTGGGGTTGTTAGAATATGTATTTTAGGTCTTAATATCTTGTTAGATTTTATTTCTATCTTTTAGGGATTGTTTCTATCTTTTTAGGAAAGTTTATATTTTTTAGCCTTTTTAGTTTTTAGCTTTTTAGTATAAATACCCTTCTATCTAGCATAGAGAGGGGGAAGCTTTTTGGAGGCGGATTTTTAGAGGAGATTTTTGAAGGCCGAAGGAGAGAGAGAGATCGGATCGGAAGCGGACCGCCGAGGCTCGGTAAACGACAGCCGGGTGGTCGTTGGTCGTGATTGTGGTTCGGTATTTTTATGTTTTTCGGTTTCTTCTGAATCTCTGTATGACGATATTTTTCTTATTAATTTGAGTCTGAGTTTTGTTTCAATATTTCTGTTTATTGAAATTTTTAGTTTCTTAGTTATGATTAGTGAGTAGTTTCTTTTTCTAGGATCGGGGTTAAGCCCGGCATAGTTGAGCATGTTTGATGAGTAAGATTGAGCTGTGAATGCCTTTTATCTTTGATTAAGAATTGTTTGTTGTGCTTAATACCGAGACGAAAGTGGAGGTAATTTGAGTTTTTAACTGAGTTGAAAGAGGAAGTTATTAACTTGAAGGTTGATATTGTTTGAAAATGAATGTTTCAAGCTTTAGATCTAAAACAAGCAATTAGGTGAATTAGGATGCGAAAGTGGATTAATTTACTTGTTAAGTGAACGAAAGTTGATGACTCTATCTGTTTAAAGGCATGATCTTTTCTTCTTACGAATTCTTATGCTTGGCTATGTTGTGGTGTCCCTTGTCCTAGATTTTTGTTTTATTTGAATTATTTCTGGTAAATCTTCGTTGCTGAGTACTTGCCTCCGTACCGAATTTTAATTAGAATTTAATTAGGTCGTTAGTTTAGTATTTTGTGTTTGGTGGTTCGTTAACGACCTTGACAACGTCGTTAACGAGGCAGCGTGTGAGTATTTTATTTGTTTTTTTTGTTTGATTTTTGTTAGATTGATAGACAAACAACCTTGCTTCCTGTGAAACGATCCTGACTCCACTGTACTCAGCGGGGTCTTGACTTACAAATTTATTTGTTGGCCGAGAAACGCTATCAAAAAAAACCCCGACCGGGGCCTTTGCCTTGTTTTCCTCCTCCTTCGCCCTCGCTGCTGCCTTGGCCTCGTCCTTCGCCGCAACCTCCGCGGCCTTAATCATCTTTCCGGCATCGACGAGGTCCTTCTCATTCTCCGCACACTCCGTTGTGCAGGCCTTAAGTGCCGCCTCCATTTTATCCATCCTCGTCTGGAGAAGGGTGAGGCGGTTGCGGTAGTAATTCTCAAAAAAGGTATGCTGAAAATTCACAAAGTTGTTAAAAAAAAGAGGCACGAAATCAAAAACAGAAGCGAGATTTATGAAAGTGGAACGTACCATCGCCGAATAGCGGGCGGCCTCGTCATTAAGGGCCTCCTCGGTGAGATTGTTAGCCCACGAGACCTCTTCCTTCCATTCGTCCTGACTCCATCTCGCAGAAGCACCCCGAGTCGGCCAGGAGCAGTGGAACTTCGCGGCAGAAGGACCATCGACTTTGAGGGCCCGTCCCTCAAAATTAATGATGGGGATGATCTCCCTCCCCGACGGACCGCGTTGGCCGTCCCCCCTGGGCTTCTTCTTTTTATCTCCGTGGGGGGACTCCGCGCCTTTCCTCTTTGACCCGGCTCCATCGCCGGATCCTCGGGAGGCTTGGGAAGACGTTCTCGCGACGTCCCCCTTAGAGGAGGCCCCCTGGGTTGTCTTCGCCCCGGGCGCCTTCGGCGGCGGGGGTGTCACTTTCGGCTGCGAGGTGGGTGGCCTCGCCAGCGTGGTCGGTTCATTTATAACAATGCCCTTTTCGCCGCGAGGAGCTTGGGCGGCGGAAGTGGAGGTCGCAGGTTTCTTTCCCTGCGACTTCGAGGTTAGAGCGTTGAAGAGGTCCACTGTCAAATAAAAACATGAAAATCAGTTAGATAAAAAGTAAAAAACAAGACATCACACTAAATCAAGCTAGCATGACTAGAGCGAGGCTCGTGGTCATCACCAGATAAGCGAGGTTTCAACCTCGTTGCCTAAAACCAAGGGCAAATAACAAAAACAAACAACAAGAGGGAAATCAAATACCCTCTTTGACCTCGCGAGGTGGAAGGGTGAGGCTCAGACCGACCCGCTCAAGTCGGTCCTATGCCAGGTACTTTTGGAACGACTCCTAACGCCCCGGGGTATATCGGACCTTGAGTTCTCTGAGTTCAGTGGCTTTATGTGCGCCCTTGGGCCGAACAAAGTTGCCCGGTGCCGTGGAAAAGTTGAGATACCTCCCATTAGGATCTCAGACCAGGAACCATTTCTTCTTCCACGGCCCGACGTTCGAAGGGGCCGTGGTGAGTTTAATACCCCACAAGCTCAAATTGATGAGGTAGGACTCGTGCTCCCTTCTCGCTAGAAATAGGCTCGACATGATGCCGAGATCCGGACCATCCCCAAGCTCGCGGCTGCGAATGGTGTAGGCACACATCAGCCTCCACGTGTTGGGAAACAGTTGTGCAGGGCAGACGCGCATGGCCCACAAGAAATCAACGATGTGTGGGGCAAGGGGCAGCCTGAAGCCGGCCTGGAGACTGTGCAGGTGCACAACCACTCACATATCGTAGTGCGCCAAGGAGCGGCCCTCCCCTTCGGGAAGCGCTAGCTCAACTCCCTCGGACCAAGCGAAATCCTTGGCAATGTTTGTGACTTGGCTAAAGTCCTCGTGCCAAGATCAAAAATAAATAACCCTATTCTACTAACTAGTATAGTAAGCAAGCAAGGGATCGAACCCAAGAGAATCGGGATTCTGAACAATCAACAAATAACAAGACAGGGGTTTTGGAAGTTTAGACGAACAAGCAAACAAGCAAATAATATTAGGGATTAAATCAATTGAAGGAAAGTAGAGTTTATACAACCAATTCCACTTTTTTAATCATTCGATCATTGATTCATCCACTTTTCTATTAATTCCCAGGTTAATTCCAATCCTTATAAAAGATTTCCGCTTGTCCACGGTCCAAGCGAAATGATGATATGAACAAGAACGCTTAATTTAAATCATGCAAAGTATTAAGGATAGAAGGATATTAATTCATGCAATAAAGCTACAAGTCTCATGCATAAAATAACAATCAAATACTCGTTCTCAATTCTAGTCCATGGTCCTAGAAAAGAGTTGTTTCAAGGATCAATAAGATTGAACAGACAACAATCAAACTAATCCAAACAGTAGATCTAAGTCAATCAAACAAGTTGATCAGGCTTATCAAATAAAACATAGATCATATAAATAAAACCAAGAGTTTTGATATTAACCAAGGGATAGAAAAGTTACCAGAATCTCACGAATTACATAAAAAGGCTTCCTTGATTAAACAAACTCCAAGGAAATTAGTTCTCCATAATAAAACTAAAAACTAGAATAATCTATGAAAGTATGTTAGAATGTCTAACTCTAAAGTGTAACACGAAACTAAGCTTAAATAGTAGAAATAAATTCAAAACCTAAAAGATATAATAATATAAAAGGATAGAATAGCCGAAACAAAGTCGGCGCAGGAAAACCACGATCTGCAAGCGCGGATCCAAACCGCGAGCGCGGATTATCTTGATCTCCTCAGCCGCGGATCCTCGTCCAACCGCGAGCGCGGTTTCCATCCGCGGGCGCGGTTCCTGCTTGTGACAGCATTCTGGCGTCAACTTCGGAGGTGGTTTTGACCCACATAGAGTTGGAATTTGAACTCGCCGTAAAAACATGAATTGTAGCTCTTCGAGTTAGCTTTCCAATGATACCATTTCAGCTTCATCCGATCACCGTAGCTCCCGAACGATGCATCACAAAAAATGGTGTCAAAACAACTCCAAATCAACACTTGTCTTCAAAACTCTTGCAATTCTTCAAATCGTGTCTTTGGTCTTCATATGACAATTATGCTCAAAACTAACCTAAACACACTCAAATCATACCTAAAATACAATAGTTGACCTATACAAAATAGAGCATATCAGTCTGCGAGGTCTTTAGGCTCCAGGTCCGTAGGCACCCCCTCGGATAGAAAGGTCTCATTCGAGTCTGAGTACATAGGGATCCGCTCCTCGAGGACGGACGGGACGTTGGACACAACATCGGTAATATGCTCCGCGAAAAAGCTCGCGAGGTTGTTGGAGTCAGACGACCTCGCAATAACATCGGCCACTTCTTCATTAGAAATCATGGACGAAGCTATTTCAACACCGGACAACACACGAAGTTGGGAGAAGCGTGAGTTGACGGAAACAACGGAGTCGCTGGAAGAAGGATCGCTGAAAACCAATGAAGGAGACCTCGGGTTCTGTGAGTCACTGGTCTCGTCACTCTCCTCGGCCTCGGGGACCTCCTCGTAGAACCTCTCTTGAACTTTAAACGCGAAGCCTGGCGGAGGGCTCAAAGAGGTTCCTCTAGGCATGAAAGAACGACGTCCAAGCCACGAGAGGCGAGCACTTGGAAAAGAAAGAAGTGTTGAGACATCGGGCAAAGCAACCAAAGGAAGAAAATGTGAGATCATAATGGGAGAAGGCCACGTGGCACCCTAGGGCTACTCTGACAAGATAGGACGGCAGAGAAGAAGTTGAAGCGCCAAAAAGAGGAGAGAGAAGGTGGAATGGAATCCAGGGGTGGAAGCCCAAATGTCCCGTCAGTCGGGCATCATGACGTTTGGGTTTCCGAGGATCTCAAATTCCAAAACGACGAAGGGGGCCCAAAAAGATAATCGTCGATTGGCAAGCGAAGGGTTCGAGGGCGCGGCGGTCTCCACCCTCGCCCCACCGTTTCACCGCCAAGGAAAACCGTCGCCCATTGGGGCATGAAACCAAGAAAGAGAAAACACGAGAGAAAGTGGTCCAGGAGCGCCGCGCAAACGCAAGCACCGCCCTCGCCCCACCGTTTCGCTGCCGTGACACCGGCCCAAAACACCGAAAAGCAACCGTCGCCCGCTAGGGCACAAGACGAAGAAAGAAAAAACGCGAGAAAAAGGAAGAGCGAGAGCACCGCGCAAAGGCAAGCACCGCCGTAGCACCACCGTGAAACACCGGGAGACGTCTGTCTCCCGTTGGGGCAGACGGCGGCGAGAGAAGGGAACAGAGCATCGAAAACACGAAAGGAGGAGTCGAGCACTTACTTGCTTAGAGTCGACGTGGAAAAAGCGGTGGCGCAACTGGAGGATGACGGAAGGTCGTCGGTAACCGTCTCGAAAACTGCTCGCCGGGAACTAGAAAGACGAAGAAAGAGAGAGAGCGAAAATGTCGGGGGAAGAAGATGAAGATGAGGCGTGTGAGAGATGCCCCTTATAAAGAACAGGCTTGGGCCTCTCCTCGCTCCCGAAAGGCTTATTGGGCCTATCCTACCTGGACGACCCATTAAACGAAGTACGGGGAGCGGGCCTAGGAAGCATCACACATACGAACAAGAGAAAAACCTAAGTGTCAGGCCTCGCAAGAGAGCCCCTCACAAAGCATCCACCTAACCTCTCACCCTCGCATCTCGCAACCCTAAGAAGTACAAACCCCGCACCCCGATTTTTGGTGAGCCAAACGTCCCTCATGTTTATGACCCGCGGTCCTCGGAATGAGGCCCCCAGGCCATGGGGTTGTGATGGTGCTCAAAATAGTAAAATAGGAAGTGGGCCCGGGGTACGAGGAATAAACGGACCCGACGGGACTCCCAAGGTGGATTCCGGGGCCCACAACTATATTCGTCTTTTAATTAAGCAAATTCCCTCTCCGAACGAGGTTTTCCAAACTCCCTCTCCAAACGAGGTCTTCCGAAACCTAAGGGACGAGATCTATACCTCGTCGCCGACTCAACTGACACCCCCGCCCACCTGTTCCACTCAGCGGCCGCCGTTCTCCCCAGCCAATCACTGGCTGCCTCGCCTCCGGACCAATCAGAGGCCTTGATCTCGGGCGTTCCACATCGGATAAACATCCAAACTCTATTCCCTAATTCTCTATAAATAGGGGAGAACCTCGTAGGTAGAAGGGGTCGAAAAACATCTTGAACTCAAGAACTATCTTGCTCGTTGAAGATCGACGTGATTGAAACATCGTCAAAAAACCTCGCTATAGACAAGTGAAGTCCACAAAAAGACTTCAAGTTACACAGATCTCTCGTTCACACCAAAGACCTTACTACACAATCTCGCCAGCCATCATCACCACACCAAAGACCTTAAAAGCAAGTGTTTGCACAATCAAATAAAAGAATCTCGTATCTTGTCTTCTAGCGCTGGTTTATTTCGGGTTTCATCAACACACACATAGGAAATGATTCATTTGAGAACCATCTCTTACGCAAGAACGTGAAAATATCTAAGAGTCGTCCGTTTCATTTTAATCTTGCAGAGCAAATTACATGTTGAAACTCTATTTTTTAATAAATCTCCCCCTTGCTTTTCTGTAAGATTCTCTATACATCTTCTTTGTCAATGCTTTTTACTTTTAGTACTTCCTCCGTTTCTCAAAAGTTGTCCTTTTAGCATAGTACACGATTATTAACGAATGAGTTTTTATCCAAATTATCCCTATATTTGGAAAAATGTGTACTCTTAACCCTTCCTAGAAAATTATTTAGAGTAATTATTACTCCTATAAAGTAGGATAAATTTGGAAAAAGGTAGAAAAAAATATTAAAAGACATGTTTTATGAAAATGGAAAATTGACTAAAAAAGGACATGTTTTAAAAAACGGAGGGAGTATTTTAAAATTTTCATCTTCTCTTTCATTACATTTTACTTTTATTATTTTAAAATCTCATCTTTTATATCACTCACTATATTTGGTTTTAATAAATGGTTTTAGCTTTTAATATTTTAAAATCTCATATTCTCTCTTTGCTTTTTCTTTTAATATTTTTATATTTCATCTTCTATCTCAGTGCTTTTTACTTTTAAAATTTTGTATATCGAAATTGTGTTCTTCTTCCTCCATATCGTTTTCTTATTTGACCCAATAATGTCTTTCTCAATTTTATTTCCTAATTTATTTTTGACTCTCTCTCTCTCTCTCTCTCTCTCTCTCTCTCTCTCTCTCTCTCTCTCTCTCCCCCCTTGGTGGCTCTCCCTCTTTGGCTTTGTTTGGTTCTTCTCCTCTCTATGTTATTTGTTTTGGATTTTTTAGATTGACAACTTGAAAGTTTGGTTCGAGATGTGTGTATTAGAATTTGAATGGTGAAAGTACACCTCCTAGTGAAGGACACTTGTCCCTTAGCGTCGAACAACTTCTAAGTCCTCTATCTAGTGAGCTCGACCCACAAACTTGATTCCTACACAACTCCTCAAGGTATCCCTCATGTTCTTCTTCTCCTCTAATTGATTGCACAAAACTCTCAAGAATTTTCACAATCATGATCAACGTATTTTTTTTAACTAAACATATATTATGTATATATATACTTATGGCTAGAATAAATTCTACCCATAATTATAAGATAAGATGTGCGAGCGCGAATCCAAACCGCGAGCGCGGATTATCTTCATCTCCTCAGTCGCGGATCCTCGTCCAACCGCGAGCGCGGTTTCCATCCGTGGGCGCGGTTCCTGCTTGTGACAGCATTCTGGCGTCAACTTCGGAGGTGGTTTTGACCCACATAGAGTTGGAATTTGAACTCTCCGTAAAAACATGAATTGTAGCTCTTCGAGTTAGCTTTCCAATGATACCAAATTCAGCTTCATCTGATCTTCGTAGCTCCCGAACGATGTGTCACAAAAAAAGGTCGTCAAAACAACTTCAAATCAACACTTGTCTTCAAAACAGTTGCAAATCTTCAAATCGTGTCTTCGGTCTTCATATGAAAATTATGCTCAAAACTAACCTAAACACACTCAAATCATACCTAAAATACAAGAGTTAACCTATACTAAATAGAGCATAACAAATTCCCCCATACTTAAACCTTGCTCGTCCTCGAGTAAGCTCAAAATAAATCTAACAAGAAATCCTATCAAGGTTTACAGCATAGTACAAGGGAAGACAAAAAACACTCACCTCACCAACCCGAACCCAAAATAGAGAAATAATGAGCAACAGGCATGAAAGCTCAAATCACACACATCACCAATACAAGATATAACACTCAAGCTCTAAAAAGTGTAGAGAAACCTAGGATCTACCCAACATCTAAACCTAGGATTTTACCACTCATTCTACTTAGGCGCCCTTTCGGGTTTTCACCTAATCACTCTTTTTATTTTTCTTAGGTGTGCTCACATATACTCACATCTCTCATAAACCTCATATTACCCCAGCCTAATGCTGGTCCGGGTTACCTGCTTATTACCTGAGCCGCCCTTTCGGGTTTTCAGCTCATCCAAGATTTTTATATGCCTTTTTCCTCTTTTTTATGGCTTTTTTTTCTTTTTTTTTTAAAAATTGTTCTCTATACAAAACATGGAACAACAATCCCATAAAAATAACACAAAATAAACTGAAAAGCACTATCTATGATAAGTGTAGTGAGTACTTCCTCCCCATACTTAAATCCTTCATTGTCCTCGATGAAGTAAAGAGAAAGGAAATAAGCATAGAAGAGGAAAATCAGAAGACTCACATACGAAAGAAGATATGGAAGAACTCTTCAAAGGCATGGAGGAATAGCTCGGAAATCTCCAGATGATCCGTCGTCAGGAAAAAACCCGGGCGTGGTGGCCAGGCCGCGGGCGCGGGTGGTGCTCCGATCGTGAAAAAATGGTTAGAGAACACGATCAACAAAACTGAACACGAACTCACAAACGAACTCTGAATCTCGTATTAAGCATTTATGTAGTACGAGCCTTGAAAACGAAATTCCCCCATACTTGAGGATGACCATGGGTAGCCATAAAAGTCTCCAAAAAGAATGCAGATAGAAGAAGATGGAAAAGATAGAAGGATGGAAAATAGAAGGTAGAATTTCGGGGGTTTCACCCGAAAACCTTTTATTTCAGGGGTTTCACCTGAAAACCTTTTTTTTTTAATTTTTTAAAAAAAACAAAGTTTTAATTCCACGAGGCCGACTCGCGAGCGCGGGTCGGGGCCGCGGGCCCGGTTCGAGCCGCGGGCTCGTCCTCGCCTCGGGTTTGCTTCTTTTTGATGAATCGTTTTAACCTGCAAGTTAGCCCAACAAAACCAAAACAAAACTAAACTAAAACTAAACTAAAAAGATAAAAAAAAAAAAAAACTTACCTCGGGTTGCCTCCCGAGCAGCGCCTTTGTTTAACGTCGTTTGCCCGACGTCAACCTATTATCTCAAGACGACATCGTCAAAGCCCTAAGCAATCTGTCAAAATCTTACGAACAACTCTCATGTAGGCAAATATAACACAATGATAACTTGAAACTTAATATTATAGCATTCAGACACCGTTTCAGCTTATCAAACCCACTAGAAAAATCAGGGTTAGCAGGTTTAGGATATAACCAGTTGGAAGGACAAGGTAGTTTATCAAATTAAATTTATGATTTTTATCTCAACACTACCACCTTTAGAATTAGAGAAATCACTAGGTATACTATCATGCTCAGGACCTTGTGTAGACACAACAGGCAAACAAATATCAATAGAAAGTAAGGAAGAAGAGGAAAGGATACAGGGATCATGATCGATCACAACAAACGAGGAGTCCATAGCATACAGTGTATCAGCACAGATTTCACATGCCTTCAGTTGTTGATGGGTTCCTGACAGCATGAACCTCTTCATCATATCTTTCAACTCTGCCATCTCAGCTTTTATAACAGACGAGGAGTTCATAGCATTGACTCCTTTAGTGCCAGTTCTTTTGTTGAATTGCCTTGAGTTCTCAGATAGCTCAGAGAAGAGCTCAAGGGCATCTGCTAGTGTCTTATTCATCAGGCTTCCACCACAAGCTGCATTCACCATTCTACGCTCTTCATCCAGTAATCCACCAAAGAAATACAGTACCAGGTCTTGATCAGAATACCCATGATACGGATAGCTAGCACACAGTCTCTTGAATCGCTCATGATAGTCATACAGGCTCTCCCCAACATGTTGCTCAATGTTGCTCAAGCTCTTCTCCAGACTGTTCTGTTTGGTGGCAAGGAAGTATTTCTCCAAGAATGTCGCTTTCATCTTATTTCAGGTGTTTATTGATCTTGGAGAAAGATAGTAGAGCCACTCATTGGCTGAATCCTTCAGAGAGAAAGGAAACGCCCTCAGCTTGATCTGGTCCTCAGTTACATCATCAGGCTTCATACTTGAGCAGACCTGATCAAATTCAGCAAGATGCTTGTTTGGATCTTCTCCACCATGCCCATGGAATTGGGGTAAAAGATGGATCAATCCAGACTTCAACTCAAACTTAACACCTTCATTCAGCGCAGGAAACTCAACAGCCAGGGGCTGCTGTTGAAAGTTTGGGGCAGTTAGCTGCCTCAAAGTCTGATCTCCCATTGTCTCAGTTTCAGCAGAATCCAAGTTGAAAGGTAATTCACGGAGTAGTTCCCGAGCTTCACGTCTCAACCTGGAAAGAGTCCTTTCGATCTCTGAATCAAGAGGCAAAATAGAAGAATCAGTAGCACGAGTGTGGACCATAAACTAGGTTCCACACCAAAGTGTTAACAATAAAAACTTAGAATGAAACAAAAGTATCCCCGGCAACGGCGCCAAAATTTGACTGGCTTAAAGTCGTCGTGCCAAATCAAAAATAAATCCCTAGTTACACAACTACTATAGTTGGTAAGTCGGGGTCGAACCCAAGAGACACTTCTATCCTAAGTTTTATTATTATCAACTCAAAGAAGTAACAAAGGGGGAATTTTGGTAAACTAATACTAATGAATTGAAAAAAACAAAGCAAGTAATCAAACAAGGCAAAGATTGGATTTTTATCAAGTTAAAGGAATGCAACCTAGGATCTACCCTACATCTAAAATGTAATCCCCAAACCCCAAAGTAGAATATGATCCTAAACACTCTGATTTTACCACTCATTCTACTTAGGCGCCCTTTCGGGTTTTCACCTAATCACTCTTTTCATTTTTCTTTAGGTGTGCTCACAATTACTCACATTTCTCATTAACCTCTTATTACCCCAGCCTAACGCTGGTCCGGGTTACCTGCTTATTACCTGAGCCGCCCTTTCGGGTTTTCAGCTCATCCCAGGATTTCTATGCCTTTTTTCCTCATTTTTATGGCTTTTTTTTTAAAAAAAATTCTGAAATGCTCAAACTGAAATGATGCATCTGTACATATATACAACAGTGAGTACTCCCTCCCCCATACTTAAACCTTTCATTGCCCTCAATGAAATAAAGACAAATCACATAAAAATAAAGGAAAGGAAAACAGGAGACTCACTGTGGGGGACCTGACGGTGGAAAATGTTGAGGGTACTGAGGCCAATAATGTTGATAAAATGCCTCCTGCCGCTCCCTCATCTGATCCATGGTGACGGACATGTCTCTGACATTCCTCCCCACATCTACTAAAGTACTCCTCATACTAGCCTGCTCTTTGATAAAATAATCCTGCCGATCAGCCATAGAATCGAGCCTCATACTCAAGTGCGCCATAGCAGAAGTCATCCCTTCATACCATTCTGGAGCGTCTCCATCACCAGAAGGACTAGCCTCGTGCTGTCCCTGAGGAGGCTCATCGTACTGCTCATACTCTGCCTCATCCTCCTCCTGTACATCCTCCACTATCATCACATCAGACTCCAAATAAAAATGATCAGCTATCGCCTCAGCTCCAAACTCCCTAGGCAGACGTAAATATGCATCATGATCCCTACCACAGTGCCAAATCCAACCTCCATTCTCAGCCTCAGATAAACACTTGGCCTTCTTCAGTTATGACAGATCAAAGCGAATCCCACCACCTACTGCCACTCTATATTTGCCACGTATAACATCTAAGCTCACAAAACACAAGGCTATCAAAGTAACCAAGCCTCCAAAAGTAATCTTCCCGGACTGAGACCGGGCATTCCTCACAGCTCGTAAGAACAATGCCACCCAATCAGGGACCATAGGTTGATCCCCCATCAAACACCACATCATAGAAACATCCTTAGCTGCCATCTTGTTAATCTCTCCATTCCCTAAAAAGGTGTTAGAAATCACCTTATGACAAAGCCTCAACCCCGGATGAACAATACTGTAATTCTGTAACCAAGGGCCAAGACTATACTGAGTGTGAGTCACTGCAGTCCAGAAATGCATCGCCCCCGGGTTATCCTCAACATCAGCCCAACCAGCTGTAGGCTGACTCGTCACCCCAAAACACTCACCTAACTGATTCTTAGTCAGCGAGTAATTTCTCTCAAGCAATCTAAAGCCAATACTACCATCATCAAGCTCTCTGTAAGTAACCAGAAATTCCAATACGAGAGGCTTATATGTATATGCATGCAAAGGGATCAAACCACCTAAACCACCCTGCTGTAATAACTGATGAACCGACTGATATAAACCCAATGAATGTAATGTCGGTTCATGGAAAAATTTAGTAGACAGCATGATTTTCCTATCAATCTCATTCCACAATGCCTTCTCATCCCTACTCAGCCTAACTGGATACGCCATAGAAATAAATAAACCGAAGAAAGGCGAAATCAAACTCACGAAGTGGAATTATTGGATTCTGTCAACAGGTCCGCGGGCGCGGAGGATGGTCACCGCGATCGCGGAAGTGTAGTTCTCCGCGGTTTCGGCTTTCTCTCGCGGTGGCTCACGGTGGCTCCAAACTGAATCGCGGTGGCTCGCGGGGCTTCGCAGCGTCTTGCTATTGGGCAATCCGAGAGGAACGAGTGGATTTGGAGAGGTTTTGAGGGAGATTTGGAAAAAATTTGTTTGGATTTTAGATGGGAATTTGTGGGTTTTTGAGTGGAATTTCGGGAATTTGGAAGACGGATTTGGGTTTAGAATGGCGAAAGGATTAAGGAAACGGGTTCGGTTTTGATTTTTGTGGAGTTGGAAAAATGGGGTTTGAGAGCTTTGAGAGGTTACAACAATGGTGGATTTGGAATGAAGAGGGAATGAAGGTAGAAGAAGAAGGTGAGAAGAGGGTAGGGACGGCCGATAGGTGAGGGGTAAAACCGGCAATTCCGTCAAATCCTATTATTATTATTATTATTATTATTATTATTATTATTATTATTATTATTATTATTATTATTATTATTTTATATATATCTCGCGGATGAACAGTACCGCGATCGCGGTGAAGGACCGCCGCGATCGCGGACCTGTGTACTGGTACCTGTTCGCCTTTTTCTGTGTACTTCGAGGAATAAATTCCCCAAAATATTTTGTTCTTTCGAACCTAGTACCTGCATGTTAGTCCGACAAGATTGAAAGGAAACAAAAACTAAAACTAAAAACTAAAAACTTAAAAAATAATAATAAACAGAAAACCTACCTCGGTTTGCCTCCCGAGCAGCGCCTCTATTTAATGTCGTTGGCCCGACATTTTAGTCCTCTTATTCAGCACCGGAATTTGGATGAGAAAGATCCAACTCTTCTAATACTTCTTGGCTGACTCCCTCATGATATTTCTTTAGTCTCTGACCATTAACTTTAAACACATTTTGAGAGTCCCCATCCAATAATTCCACAGCCCCGTGTGGAAAGACTTGAGTAATTGTAAATGGTCCAGCCCATCTGGAACGGAGTTTGCCTGGGAAGAGTGTGAGACGAGACTGAAATAGAAGGACCTTGTCTCCAACCTTGAATTCCTTCCTTAGGATGTTTTTGTCATGCCATGCATTGGTTTTGTTCTTGTAATTCACAGCATTATCATAGGCATCCAATCTCAATTCTTCCAACTCTTGCAATTGTAATTTCCTGAACTCTCCATTCTCTTTAATATTGAAATTGCACTTCTGGACCGCCCAATAAGCTTTATGCTCAAGCTCAACCGGCAAGTGACAACCTTTGCCATAAACCAATCTGAAGGGAGACATCCCGATGGGTGTCTTGTAAGCAGTACGGTAGGCCCATAAAGCATCATTGAGTCTCAAACTCAAATCTTTCCTGTTAGGCGCCACCGTCTTCTCCAGAATAGATTTTATCTTCCTGTTGGACACTTCATCTTGTCCATTGGTCTGGGGATGATAGGTTGTAGAGATCTTCTGAGTGACATGGTACTTCTTCAATAAAGCGCTCACAGTCTTGTTGCAAAAATGAGTACCCCTGTCACTTATTAGAGCTTTTGGAATCCCAAATCCAGAAAAAATGTTGTCCTTAAGGAAACCTGCAACTTCTTTTGAATCATCAGTTCTGGTGGCCTTTGCTTCCACCCACTTGGAAACATAGTCCACCGCAAGTAAAATATACAGATTTCCATGGGAAGAGGGGAAGGGTCCCATAAAATCAATGCCCCAAACATCAAAAACTTCACAGAATATCATGCGAGATTGAGGCATCTCATGTCTTTTAGAAATATTACCCACCCTCTGACAACGATCACATGATTTACAGAAAGCATAAGCATCTCTAAAAATATGAGGCCAATAAAATCCAGCTTCTAAAATTTTCCTATCAGTTTTATTAGTCCCAAAATGACCCCCACATGCATAGGAATGACAAAAAGAAAGGATAGATTGTACCTTAGAATCCGGGACACACCGTCAGATTACCTGATCTGTGCAGTGCTTCCATAAATAAGGATCATCCCAGATATAGAATCGGGATTCATGACGAACCTTGTCCTTCTGGGCCTTGGTAAAAGTAGGTGGGAACTCCCCCAAGACGAGGTAGTTGACAATATTTGCATACCATGGCCGGAATGAATGGATCCCAAAAACGAATTCTTCAAATCGAGGTTCAGAATCGCCATTGAACTCAGCTCCGCGGGCGCAGTCGGTTTTCCGCGATCGCAGATCAGTCTCAGCGATTTCAATTGCCTTAGTTACAGCTCCGTGGGCGCGGGACGCCTTCACCGCGACCGCGGAATCGCTGCTGCGAACCTCGAACAATGTTTCGTCAGGGAAACGTCCTTGAATCTGATCTTGGCTTCCTGGCGTATTTTCTTCGTGCACAAGTCGACTTAGATGATCATCCACCAGATTCTCAGCTCCCTTTTTGTCTCTGATCTCTATATCAAACTCACTCAGCAGGAGAATCCATCTAATCAGTCTTGGCTTAGCCTCCTTTTTCGTCATTAAATAACGAAGCGCTGCATGGTCTGAATATACTATCACCTTTGTCCCCAAAAGATACTGTCTGAACTTCTCCAAAGCAAACACTACAGTAAGCATTTCCTTTTCAGTGGTGGAGTAGTTTCTTTGGGCATCATTTAAGGTCATAGAAGCGTAATGTATAACATGGGATGCTCTAGCTTCTTTTTGACCCAAAACAGCCCCAACAGCGTAGTCACTTGCATCACACATGATCTCAAAAGGTTGAGACCAATTTGGGCTTGAATTATTGGTGCACTTGTTAGGCGTGATTTCAGCTCATCAAAGACCTTTTTGCATGCCTCATTGAACTCATAGGGCACATCCTTCTTCAACAAATCACATAATGGGACTGAGATCTTGGAAAAGTCTTTAATAAACCTGCGATAGAAATCTGCATGGCCTAGAAAAGAACGCACTTCACGCACATTAGTAGGATAAGGCAAGGACTGAATGATATCAATCTTTGCCTTATCGACCTCAATACCCCTGGATGACACTATATGACCTAAAACGATGCCTTGCTCAACCATAAAGTGACACTTCTCAGAGTTTAGAACCAAATTGGTCTCTACACATCTTTGAAGGACTAAAGAAATATGGTTTAAGCAGGCATCAAAGTCATCACCATGTACTGTAAAGTCATCCATAAAAACCTCTATAAAATTTTCAATATACTCAGAAAAGATGCTTACCATACACCGTTGGAATATACCGGGTGCGTTACGCAATCCGAATGGCATTCTGCGGTATGCAAAAGTGCCAAACGGACATGTAAATGTCGTTTTTTCCTGATCCTCCGGTGCAATAGCAATCTGAAAGTACCCTGAATAGTCATCTAAAAAGCAATAATAGGAACGACCGGCAAGTCGCTCAAGCATTTATCAATGAATGGCAAGGGAAAGTGATCTTTTCTGGTTACCGCATTCAGCTTACGGTAATCAATGCAGACTCTCCAACCAGTCTGAACTCGTGTGGGGACTAATTCCCATGCACATTTTCTACCACTGTAATACCACCCTTCTTGGGCACAACTTGGGTCGGACTAACCCACTGACTATCAGAGATGGGATAAATCATACCTGCCTGTAGGAGCTTCAGTACCTCCTTTTTGACTACCTCCATCATAGGTGGGTTGAGCCTTCTCTGTGGCTGTCTGGGTGGCTTGGCACCATCGTCTAGGAGGATCCTATGCATACATGTAGAAGGACTAATCCCTTTATTGTCAGCAATAGTCCATACTAAAGTTGTCTTGTGCTCTTTCAATACCTGCACCAATCTTTCTTCTTGCTCCTTGGACAGTTTGTTGGAAATAATGACAGGCAAAGTGTCACCATCTCCAAGAAAGGCATATTTTAAATGCTCATGGAGCTGTTTAAGCTCAATTTCAGGTGCATGTACTACAGAAGGAAGCAATTTCTCGCTAGGGAGAGTTAGTGGTATGGGCCTAATGGCCAAAGCATCAGCAGGAGAGTCACAGCATGCATTCAGATCAGCATAAATTTCATGATATCTTTCAGGTAATTCATAATCTAAGCATGTAGGATCTATGTCATTCTCTAGAACAGATTGCAACTCATCTACACAAGTAGTATCAAATACATCTTGTACAATAGGATCTATTACATCAACTGAGCAGAGAGAGTGATCATCCTGGGGGTATTTCATAGCAATATCCATACTATATTCAAATTTCTCCCCATCAAATTCCATAGTTAGGACACCTTTACACATATTAATTTTTGTTCTAGCAGTTTTCATGAAAGGACGTCCTAACAGAATGGGTGCAGCATGCACATCATGATCCATATCAAGCACATAAAAATCAGCAGGGAAAATCAGATTATCTACCATAACAAGGACATCTTCAACAACCCCTTTCGGGTAAACTGTGGACCTATCAGCTAATTGAACAATAACACCAGTTTCATGCAAGGATCCTAAGCCTAGTGAAGTGTAAACAGAGTAAGGCATAACATTAATAGAAGCACCTAAATCAAGCATGGCTTTATCTATTTTAGTGTCTCCTATTATGCAGGGAATGCTGAACATGCCTGGATCACTGCACTTTTTAGGCATTCGCCTTTGAAATACAGCAGAGACATGTTCACTGACCTTAACTTTCTGTTTACCTTTTCATTTTTGGTTCCTTTTCATAGTGCATAACTCTTTCAGAAATTTAGCAAATCTAGGAACACTTTTAATCAGATTGTGCAAAGGGATATTTACCTCACACTTGGAAAACGTCTCAAAGATCTCCTTGTCATTCTCTGGCTTCCTTGTGTCTTTCAGTGCTTCAGGGAAAGGAGGGGGTGGCTTCAGAGAAACCATAGAAGGGAAATCTGGGCGAACGTAAGAATTTTCGGGCTCAGCTACAGATCCGCGGGAGCGGAGAGAGTCCCGCGGTCGGATTTTCGGGTTTTTCGGAATCCGAATTTTCACCGTCTCCGCTATCGCAACAATTGGTCACCGCGGGCGCGGTGTCTTCGTCCAGAATTTTCATGCTTTCTGTTGAGGTTCCGCGATCGCGGCAATTATTCACCGCGGGTGCGGAATCGTCCTTCAGAAAATCAAAACTCTTGGTTCGTGGATCTTCATTCACCTTCACGTCCCTATTTAGCTCTTTTCCACTTCTTAATGTGATAGCACTCACATTCTCCCTTGGATTGATAGGCTGTGATGGCAATTTTCCAGAATCTCTGGCCTCCAATTTGCTAACTGCAGTAGCCAGTTGACTGATCTATATCTCATTATTTTTGATACTAGCTTGAGTACTCTTGATGCTAGTTTGTGTGTTCTGTCCCAGCTGATCTACTGTATTAGCTAGCCTAGCAAACATCTCTTCAGCATTGAACGAGTTGTTTTGGTTTTGAACTGGAGGTCTAGGAACATAGGGTTGCCTGGGTTGCTGATTTCCTCCTTGTTGATGATTATATTGAGGCTGATTTTGATTCCCATACCTCATATTTGGATGGGCCCCCCAACCTGGGTTGTATGTATTAGAGTATGGATCAAAATGAGGTCTAGGGGGTCCATATCCTCCTACAACATTAACCTCAGTCGGAGGTTCCTTGAGTTGTGGACAGGCATCAGTAGGGTGTAGTGTATCATCACAGATTTCACATGCCTTCAGTTGTTGATGGGTTCCTGACAGCATGAACCTCTTCATCATATCTTTCAACTCTTCCATCTCAGCTTTTATAACAGACGAGGAGTCCATAGCATTGACTCCTTTAGTGCCAGTTCTTTTGTTGAATTGCCTTGAGTTCTCAGATAGCTCATAGAAGAGTTCAAGGGCATCTACTAGTGTCTTATTCATCAGGCTTCCACCACAAGCCGCATTCACCATTCTACGCTCTTCATCCAGTAATCCACCAAAGAAATACAGTACCAGGTCTTGATCAGAATACACATGATACGGACAGCTAGCACACAGTCTCTTGAATCGCTCATGATAATCATACAGGCTCTCCCCAACGTGTTGCTCAATGTTGCTCAAGCTCTTCTTCAGACTGTTCTGTTTGGTGGCAGGGAAGTATTTCTCCAAGAATGTCGCTTTCATCTTATTCAGGTGTTTATTGATCCTGGAGAAAGATAGTAGAGCCACTCATTGGCTGAATCCTTCAGAGAGAAAGGAAACGCCCTCAGCTTGATCTGGTCCTCAGTTACATCAGCAGGCTTCATACTTGAGCAGACCTGATCAAATTCAGCAAGATACTTGTTTGGATCTTCTCCACCATGCCCATGGAATTGGGGTAAAAGATGGATCAATCCAGACTTCAACTCAAACTTAACACCTTCATTCAGCGCAGGAAACTCAACAGCCAGGGGCTACTGTTGAAAGTTTGGGGCAGTTAGCTACCTCAAAGTCTGATCTCCCATTGTCTCAGTTTCAGCAGAACCCAAGTTGAAAGGTAATTCACGGAGTAGTTCCCGAGCTTCACGTCTCAACCTGGAAAGAGTCCTTTCGATCTTTGAATCAAGAGGCAAAATAGAAGAATCAGTAGCACGAGTGTGGACCATAAACTAGGGTCCACACCAAAGTTGGTAACAATAAAAACTTAGAATGAAACAAAAGTATCCCCGGCAACGGCGCCAAAATTTGACTGGCTTAAAGTCGTCGTGCCAAATCAAAAATAAATCCCTAGTTACACAACTAGTATAGTTGGTAAGTCGGGGTCGAACCCAAGAGACACTTGTATCCTAAGTTTTATTATTATCAACTCAAAGAAGTAACAAAGGGGGAATTTTGGTAAACTAATACTAATGAATTGAAACAAACAAAGCAAGTAATCAAACAAGGCAAAGATTGGATTTTTATCAAGTTAAAGGAAAGCAATCCTATTCAAGTATCCACTTTTCTTCCTCAAGTTATTGATCCTAGATTGAAACAAGTTATTTCTTTCAGTTATTCCTATCTTGATCAGAATTATAACATGGCAACGAGACATGCAACTTAACATCCAAACAATTCATGAAACGATCATAAATAATAAGGATATTAGCATTAAGAACAAGGATAAACAGGATACATGCAATTGAATTCCAACGAGTCAAACAATCGACATGCATTCAAATCTCTTCTCAATTGTTTTAGTCCAACGAGTCCTAAACCAATTGAGTTGCTACAAAGATCAGGCTTTGCTACGAGAAAACCTAAATCTAGCAATAGACAATATTAATTTCAACAAGTTGGCCAGACAAGCAGAAATCAACACAATCAATAATAATTAAGCACAAGAGAATTGAAATAACCTGTAGAAATAAACCTGAATAGACGAATCTCACAACAACTTGAGTCTGAAAAGCTTCAACTCGAATAGAATTAAGGAGTTTAGTTCTCCATAAGAGAGAAAAACACAAAGTCTCAAATTAGGTCTAAGAGAGAATACAACACAAAGTCTGAAACATTAACTTAAGTAGTCTCGAACATACTCGGAATAAAAAGATAAAAGGAAACAAAATATAAAATATAAATAGATAAATAAAACGCCGCCTCGGATCTTCGCTAACGTGGACTTCCGCGATCGCGGTGAGCAACCGCCGCGGGTGCGGAACTACAAAATTTCCCTCCGAGTCAACGTTGACCCGCGACCGCGGCCTTAGGCCTCCGCGATCGCGGCACTGCATCTTGGCTCCACCGCGGACTGCTCAGCTCCGCGGCCTTCACTTCTCGATCTTCTAAATCCGACTTCAATTCTTCCAATTTCTTCAAGTCTTCGGTCTTCTACTCATATATCGTTACAAGCACTAAATGGACCTAAATCTATATATAAAATGTATTAACTAGTCCTAATTATGCTATATGAAATACAGCATATCAGATGGCAAGCATTATCAAGCCCTACGTGTACAAACAGAGAGATCATGCAATATTTTCTAGCACCTAGTGAAGTACTCATGAAAGGGTTCATCCTGCAACTGACAAAGACTAAACGCATACATTAGTATATACAAGTGTAGACCGTAAGATAGGTCTACCGAGATTCGGGATTTCTGGACGAACAGAAACCGCGTGTGCGGGTCCAACCGCGGGCGCGGGTCTGGCCGCGGGCGCGGGTACGAGCTGCGAGCAAGGATCGATCAGAAAAGCCGATTATTCAGAAAATTAAAACCGATTCCCCGACAACGGAGCCAAAATTTGACTCGGCTAAAGTCGTCGTGCCAAGATCAAAAATATATAACCCTATTCTACTAACTAGTATAGTAAGCAAGCAAGGGATCGAACCCAAGAGAATCAGGATTCTGAACAATCAACAAATAACAAGACAGGGGTTTTGGAAGTTTAGACGAACAAGCAAACAAGCAAATAATATTAGGGATTAAATCAATTGAAGGAAAGTAGAGTTTATACAACCAATTCCACTTTTTTAATCATTCGATCATTGATTCATCCACTTTTCTATTAATTCCCAGGTTAATTCCAATCCTTATAAAAGATTTCCGCTTGTCCACGGTCCAAGCGAAATGATGATATGAACAAGAACGCTTAATTTAAATCATGCAAAGTATTAAGGATAGAAGGATATTAATTCATGCAATAAAGCTACAAGTCTCATGCATAAAATAACAATCAAATACTCGTTCTCAATTCTAGTCCATGGTCCTAGAAAAGAGTTGTTTCAAGGATCAATAAGATTGAACAGACAACAATCAAACTAATCCAAACAGTAGATCTATGTCAATCAAACAAGTTGATCAGGCTTATCAAATAAAACATAGATCATATAAATAAAACCAAGAGTTTTGATATTAACCAAGGGATAGAAAAGTTACCAGAATCTCACGAATTACATAAAAAGGCTTCCTTCATTAAACAAACTCCAAGGAAATTAGTTCTCCATAATAAAACTAAATACTAGAATAATCTATGAAAGTATGTTAGAATGTCTAACTCTAAAGTGTAACACGAAACTAAGCTTAAATAGTAGAAATAAATTCAAAACCTAAAAGACATAATAATATAAAAGGATAGAATAGCCGAAACAAAGTCGGCGCAGGAAAACCACGATCTGCGAGCGCGGATCCAAACCGCGAGCGCGGATTATCTTGATCTCCTCAGCCGCGGATCCTCGTCCAACCGCGAGCGCGGTTTCCATCCGCGGGCGCGGTTCCTGCTTGTGACAGCATTCTGGCGTCAACTTCGGAGGTGGTTTTGACCCACATAGAGTTGGAATTTGAACTCGCCGTAAAAACATGAATTGTAGCTCTTCGAGTTAGCTTTCCAATGATACCATTTCAGCTTCATCCAATCACCGTAGCTCCCGAACGATGCATCACAAAAAATGGTGTCAAAACAACTCCAAATCAACACTTGTCTTCAAAACTCTTGCAATTCTTCAAATCGTGTCTTCGGTCTTCATATGACAATTATGCTCAAAACTAACCTAAACACACTCAAATCATACCTAAAATACAATAGTTGACCTATACAAAATAGAGCATATCAGTATGCGAGGTCTTTAGGCTCCAGGTCCGTAGGCACCCCCTCGGATAGAAAGGTCTCATTCGAGTCTGAGTACATAGGGATCCGCTCCTCGAGGACGGACGGGACGTTGGACACAACATCGGTAATATGCTCCGCGAAAAAGCTCGCGAGGTTGTTGGAGTCAGACGACCTCGCAATAACATCGGCCACTTCTTCATTAGAAATCATGGACGAAGCTATTTCAACACCGGACAACACACGAAGTTGGGAGAAGCGTGAGTTGACGGAAACAACGGAGTCGCTGGAAGAAGGATCGCTGAAAACCAATGAAGGAGACCTCGGGTTCTGTGAGTCACTGGTCTCGTCACTCTCCTCGGCCTCGGGGACCTCCTCGTAGAACCTCTCTTGAACTTTAAACGCGAAGCCTGGCGGAGGGCTCAAAGAGGTTCCTCTAGGCATGAAAGAACGACGTCCAAGCCACGAGAGGCGAGCACTTGGAAAAGAAAGAAGTGTTGAGACATCGGGCAAAGCAACCAAAGGAAGAAAATGTGAGATCATAATGGGAGAAGGCCACGTGGCACCCTAGGGCTACTCTGACAAGATAGGACGGCAGAGAAGAAGTTGAAGCGCCAAAAAGAGGAGAGAGAAGGTGGAATGGAATCCAGGGGTGGAAGCCCAAATGTCCCGTCAGTCGGGCATCATGACGTTTGGGTTTCCGAGGATCTCAAATTCCAAAACGACGAAGGGGGCCCAAAAAGATAATCGTCGATTGGCAAGCGAAGGGTTCGAGGGCGCGGCGGTCTCCACCCTCGCCCCACCGTTTCACCGCCAAGGAAAACCGTCGCCCATTGGGGCATGAAACCAAGAAAGAGAAAACACGAGAGAAAGTGGTCCAGGAGCGCCGCGCAAACGCAAGCACCGCCCTCGCCCCACCGTTTCGCTGCCGTGACACCGGCCCAAAACACCGAAAAGCAACCGTCGCCCGCTAGGGCACAAGACGAAGAAAGAAAAAACGCGAGAAAAAGGAAGAGCGAGAGCACCGCGCAAAGGCAAGCACCGCCGTAGCACCACCGTGAAACACCGGGAGACGTCTGTCTCCCGTTGGGGCAGACGGCGGCGAGAGAAGGGAACAGAGCATCGAAAACACGAAAGGAGGAGTCGAGCACTTACTTGCTTAGAGTCGACGTGGAAAAAGCGGTGGCGCAACTGGAGGATGACGGAAGGTCGTCGGTAACCGTCTCGAAAACTGCTCGCCGGGAACTAGAAAGACGAAGAAAGAGAGAGAGCGAAAATGTCGGGGGAAGAAGATGAAGATGAGGCGTGTGAGAGATGCCCCTTATAAAGAACAGGCTTGGGCCTCTCCTCGCTCCCGAAAGGCTTATTGGGCCTATCCTACCTGGACGACCCATTAAACGAAGTACGGGGAGCGGGCCTAGGAAGCATCACACATACGAACAAGAGAAAAACCTAAGTGTCAGGCCTCGCAAGAGAGCCCCTCACAAAGCATCCACCTAACCTCTCACCCTCGCATCTCGCAACCCTAAGAAGTACAAACCCCGCACCCCGATTTTTGGTGAGCCAAACGTCCCTCATGTTTATGACCCGCGGTCCTCGGAATGAGGCCCCCAGGCCATGGGGTTGTGATGGTGCTCAAAATAGTAAAATAGGAAGTGGGCCCGGGGTACGAGGAATAAACGGACCCGACGGGACTCCCAAGGTGGATTCCGGGGCCCACAACTATATTCGTCTTTTAATTAAGCAAATTCCCTCTCCGAACGAGGTTTTCCAAACTCCCTCTCCAAACGAGGTCTTCCGAAACCTAAGGGACGAGATCTATACCTCGTCGCCGACTCAACTGACACCCCCGCCCACCTGTTCCACTCAGCGGCCGCCGTTCTCCCCAGCCAATCACTGGCTGCCTCGCCTCCGGACCAATCAGAGGCCTTGATCTCGGGCGTTCCACATCGGATAAACATCCAAACTCTATTCCCTAATTCTCTATAAATAGGGGAGAACCTCGTAGGTAGAAGGGGTCGAAAAACATCTTGAACTCAAGAACTATCTTGCTCGTTGAAGATCGACGTGATTGAAACATCGTCAAAAAACCTCGCTATAGACAAGTGAAGTCCACAAAAAGACTTCAAGTTACACAGATCTCTCGTTCACACCAAAGACCTTACTACACAATCTCGCCAGCCATCATCACCACACCAAAGACCTTAAAAGCAAGTGTTTGCACAATCAAATAAAAGAATCTCGTATCTTGTCTTCTAGCGCTGGTTTATTTCGGGTTTCATCAACACACACATAGGAAATGATTCATTTGAGAACCATCTCTTACGCAAGAACGTGAAAATATCTAAGAGTCGTCCGTTTCATTTTAATCTTGCAGAGCAAATTACATGTTGAAACTCTATTTTTTAATAAATCTCCCCCTTGCTTTTCTGTAAGATTCTCTATACATCTTCTTTGTCAATGCTTTTTACTTTTAGTACTTCCTCCGTTTCTCAAAAGTTGTCCTTTTAGCATAGTACACGATTATTAACGAATGAGTTTTTATCCAAATTATCCCTATATTTGGAAAAATGTGTACTCTTAACCCTTCCTAGAAAATTATTTAGAGTAATTATTACTCCTATAAAGTAGGATAAATTTGGAAAAAGGTAGAAAAAAATATTAAAAGACATGTTTTATGAAAATGGAAAATTGACTAAAAAAGGACATGTTTTAAAAAACGGAGAGAGTATTTTAAAATTTTCATCTTCTCTTTCATTACATTTTACTTTTATTATTTTAAAATCTCATCTTTTATATCACTCACTATATTTGGTTTTAATAAATGGTTTTAGCTTTTAATATTTTAAAATCTCATATTCTCTCTTTGCTTTTTCTTTTAATATTTTTATATTTCATCTTCTATCTCAGTGCTTTTTACTTTTAAAATTTTGTATATCGAAATTGTGTTCATCTTCCTCCATATCGTTTTCTTATTTGACCCAATAATGTCTTTCTCAATTCCATTTCCTAATTTATTTTTGACTCTCTCTCTCTCTCTCTCTCTCTCTCTCTCTCCCCCCTTGGTGGCTCTCCCTCTTTGGCTTTGTTTGGTTCTTCTCCTCTCTATGTTATTTGTTTTGGATTTTTTAGATTGACAACTTGAAAGTTTGGTTCGAGATGTGTGTTTGAGAATTTGAATGGTGAAAGTACACAACTCCTAGTGAAGGACACTTGTCCCTTAGCGTCGAACAACTTCTAAGTCCTCTATCTAGTGAACTCGACCCACAAACTTGATTCCTACACAACTCCTCAAGGTATCCCTCATGTTCTTCTTCTCCTCTAATTGATTGCACAAAACTCTCAAGAATTTTCACAATCATGATCAACGTATTTTTTTTAACTAAACATATATTATGTATATATATACTTATGGCTAGAATAAATTCTACCCATAATTATAAGATAAGATGTATTGATATAGACTATTTTTTTAATCAACAAGAGTGTTTCCTAAAATAAAATATATCTCTAAACCTTCTTTATGCTCAACCGCCTTAATGTTCCTTGTGTTGTGTGCCAAGCATCTTATTTCAACCGCCTTTGAAAACCTCGGAAGCCACACGCGCCTCTCCTTTGTTGTCGCCTTCCAGTTTTAGTAATACGCGCCTTTACGTTGTTCCCCTAGGACCAACTAACACAACTTATTTTTTTCCTTCGTTTTCTCTGTTCCTTAAGGCTAGGCGATTGATCATTGCATTCTTCTCGTTAGGTTTCACACATGAAATACTTTCAATTACAAATCATAAAATCTACATGATTTTTTTTATCATCAAAACCTAAGAAAATAGTCTTTGTGTATAACTCAAAAGTCAAAACCACGCTTCACTTCTTTCTCACGCAACTTTGATAACATAGAGCAAGTTTTAAATTTTAAATCATCCATTGTGCTTAGACTGACCTCGTTTTATAAAGGTAACTTAATATTTTTCTTATTTATTTTAGAAATAAAATAAATATAATTGTTAGACCCAGATTTTAGGCGAATAAGCGTCGACTCATAGTCAGGAAATCTCCAACGCATCTAGAGCTACGGAAGATCTTCGTGATTGGTTAAGTCGGTTGAAGGAGAGAGAGTCCGAGATATGTTTGTTACAAGATAGATTCTTCTCCAGATTGTATCCGTTATAAGATCGAGATAAACTAAGATTTGTTAGTTATGGATAAAATTATATCTTTAATTAAGATAGAATATGTTCTAAGGGGCTATATAAGTCGATGTAACCCTAAGGGAAAAGGGACGCATGATTTATACAATTGTTTGTGATTTCTACATCAATACAAACACACTTTCTTTCATATTCTTTTTAGTTTATTCGATCAATGTCCGATTTAGGTCAAAGTTTTACCTTTGATAAATTTTGGTCCAAACAATAATCTTTTAAACTCGTTAAATTAACCAATACACAACACACCAAAAAGATGACATTAGAAGAATAACCCATTCTCATGTCGACCACCCTAGCTTGCTTAGACGAAGCCATCACATATTATTATGTTTCTGGAAGTTTCGGCTGCAGTCCGATACCCCACTTAATTCCCAGCAGAAAATTACTCGTAGTATAATAATTGGATGATCTCGAACCTTCTTAAGCACTCAATACTGTCAGCCAACCTCCGTCTCGAAAGTTCCAAACCCAAGATACCCCACATAAATTAATAAACATTTAAAAAGGTGAAAGTAGGTCAGATTCCAAATATCCAAAAACATCCAACTGTTCCAACTTACCGACATCTAACCATGACACCATGTACTCACGTGACTCCCACCATGACACGTGCATTTCCTAAGCTACTCTGTCAAATTTTCTCCACCCAACTCAGTAACTAAAATATTGCCATGTCAATAAAAATTTTCCATGTGTGCCACACAACTACAGCAGAGTTCGACACGTTGCAGTCTAATTATTGTCCATTTGTCGGAGTTGACACGTGGCGATGAGGAAAAGGTGACACGGCACTCCACCTATAGATAACAATGAAGGGACAAACAAGGCCATTAAAAATCATTAATAAATCAAGAAATGGAAAAGCAAAGGAGAGATGAAAAAAAGTCAGCAGGTTCAGACCTTAAAAAAAGAAGTAAGCATTACCTTCTTTCCAGAAACTTCCATTGAACTACTGGCTGTGAATCGCCCGATCAACGTAGTGGCTGTCATTGCTCCACGTGTCATCAACCCCACGTCAGAATCCGACGTGGTAATTCGTTCTCCGTGATAATGATACGCGCCACCCACCTTTTTATTCTCCCCCAAAAGCAAAATGAATTAGGGCTGTAATTTTTCCAATTTCTTTCCCCCTAAAATTCCCCTTCTTCTCACTCCCTTTTCTTTCTGCATCTTGCGAACCAGTGAAAGCGAGCACAGGCCACTAGTTTTCTCTGCTTGTTGTTCTTCATCTGTCGTGGAGTTCTGTTCGTGATTTTGATTTTTGGCCATGAATGACGGGGAAGGTGGAGAAGAACAGGCTGTGGTGGGAATGGAGGTGGAAAGAGAGAGATCGGTGTTCATGTGGGGGTACTTGCCGGGGGCGCTGCCGCAGAGGACGCCGTTGCAATCGCCGGTGATTGTGAGGCTGCTTCCGTCAATTGGCAGATGGAGAGATGTCTGTGGCGGCGGTTGCGGTTTCGCGCTCGCTCTTTCTGGTATTGTGTTTAATTTCCTTACTTGTTGGTTTTTGGAGCTTGCATGGAGCCGTTTATGGCTTTTCACTGCTTAATTTGAGTTCCGGGAAGCTGGACGATGGGGATAAACATTGTTTTTTTGTTGGTCAATTTTGCTTCTCTCGAGTTTCTCTTTTGATTGCATTACTCGGATCCGAGTGCTCGAACTTGCAGTTGAGATTTAGATATCCAGGATTTTTTCCTCTGCAACTACAAGTTTGAATCTTCTGTTGACGGAATTTCCACTTGTTGTCATTCTTTCTTGTTGCAATTTCGATGTGGAAATTTTTGACGCTTATTTGATTTATGATTATGGTGTAATATCAGATTCTGGAAAGCTCATAACATGGGGTTCAACCGATGATTTGGGGCAAAGCTATTTGACATCCGGAAAACATGGGGTAATGAGCTAGCTTTCTTTTCTTTTCTTTTTTATTGGAGCATCCAGTTACAGAATTCATTAATTGACTCCTAACTTCTGTATAAATTGTATTTTTCAAGGAAACACCAGAACCTTTTCCCATACCCACTGAATCCCCAGTCGTAAGAGCGGCTGCTGGCTGGGCACATTGTGTGTCAGTGACAGGTATTCCTCATATCCAAGTGCCTCCTAAATCGTCCAACTCATTTGACTGCAATGATGAAATATGCTTGTTTAATTTTGAATGTAGATGCCGGGGAAGTCTATACATGGGGTTGGAAAGAGTGTATACCTTCTGGGAAGTTGTTTGGAGAATCCTCAGGTGGAGGAAGTTTAGAAAAGGAAGCAGGTGAGAGACAAAGTGCATTTTGTGCTGAACAAGAAACTCAGTAGATATTTTGTGTTAGTGCATGATGGTTTTAGCATTTTGCTGGTGGAAGCCTTATTACTTTTAATGATCCTTTGGCAGTAAGCCCACGCTCTCAAAGCTCAAAAGGTGATGGTGGCTCAGGGACGAATCAAGATGGTAAAGGGACAGGGGAGGAACATACCAAAAGGAGAAGAGTGTCTTCTGGTAAGCAACAAGCTGAAAGTTCCACATCCAATGAGGAAATCCAATCGGCGTTGCCATGTCTAGTTAAGCTGAGCCCTGGAGTTCGAATTGCTACAGTTGCTGCTGGTGGAAGGCATACTTTGGCATTATCAGGTAAACCTGCTCAGTTCTGACCCTGCAATCTGATAATCATAAATGAAATTGACTTTGCCAGTTATTACATCGTGAATTTATCCTGTGGGTCCAATTAGAGCCATTGTAAGCCGGGTTAGATCCCCTTTTATTTTTAACTTGTAGTACTACATATTCTTACCTTGACAGTAGCTTCAGCTAGGTAGTCTATTCTTCTTGGTGAATCTAGTTCCTGGTCCTTGAGTACACTTCTCATTATAACAATAGCTCAATTTTGGACACCATGTCCATTGGGCCCCTGAGTCTCCTAGCATATTTGTTTTTGTATTCGCGTTTAGCAAGTTGATGTATTCTATTTTTTCTGAAGTTTCAGATTTAGGACAAGTCTGGGGTTGGGGTTATGGAGGTGAAGGCCAACTGGGTTTGGGGTCGCGTATAAGGATGGTTTCATCACCGCATCCCATCCCATGCATTGAATCATCATATAGAAAAGATAGAACATCAGAAGGACAAGGTAGCAGAGTACCTGGAACTTACATCAAGGGGATTGCCTGTGGAGGACGGCATAGTGCAGCAGTCACAGGTAAATAGCTAGTAATTCAACCTTTATTTGATTGCAGTATCATATTATTTCCTAACATTGTGTCAGAGCAATTCTTAATTTGTTGTAATTGTAATTATGTATATTTCTCCTAGCATCTGGCTTATGATGTCGGCTCAATTAATTGGAAGCCAATGCGTCTTACATTTATCAGTCGTTCCTTTGCTGCTGTTAAAGAGCTTGAATCACGGCCATCTTCATCTATTTGTCCAATGAAAATTGAAAAAACTTTGATAACATGTCTCTTTCACAGATGCCGGAGCGTTGCTTACTTTTGGTTGGGGCCTCTATGGACAGGTGAGGATAACCAAGATGATGAAGCTCTTTGCTAAAACACTTGACTTATTTACTGCAGTGTCAGTAGGACTGAATCGATAAGACGAGAAAAAATTCTCGTTTCTTGTCCTGACTTTTCCTAATGAACAGAATATAGATCCTTGCTTTCTACTATGCAAAAATATAAGTACCGCTGACATACTGAGTGCTTAGATTGTCGTCATGATAATTTATTTATACATAAAGCAATAGTTGTAGTTATTCATCTACTAAATGTGCAGCATGTGCAGTCTTCCTATCTGTCTGATCATCAATGACATGGACACTTGTCTGGAACCAACACAAATTATGTGAGGGAGTTTATTTTGACTTCTGATAGTACGAGGCAATAAGTAGGGGAGGTGAGTTGCCCAGAAAGAGAAATGGAATTAGATATTATATGAGCACCCTCCTCTTAGTACAACATCAACATCATCGCCCAGTATAGTCCCGCTCAAGCGGGATCTGGGGGGTCAAGATGGGGGCACCCATAACCTGAACATGTCAAGAGGATGTGCCCGATAGACCCAAGGAATACTGAAATTCAGCTATGTGATAATATCTGAATTTAGTTAGAATGCACCAAAATTGATTTAGGGGCTAATTCCATCTCAAAGGCATTTCATAAAAGCCAACCAAGGATGCAGCCTCCTCTTAGTAGGAAAGCAAAAATATGCTCATATATGTTGTGTCATGTATTAAGCCAATAAGTATAAAAGATCAATTTTTGGTACAGAATAGGATTGCATCACCCCATGAACTGCTGGTGCTTGAACTCTCTTATTCTTCAGATTCCTTTCATTATATTCCATGTGTCTGTTCTACATAGGGTTCAGAGTGATTTATTGGGCCGTGAACTGCTGGTGCTTTAACTCTCTTATTCTTCAGATTCCTTTCATTATATTCCACATGTCTGTTCTACATAGGGTTCGAAGTGATTATGTGGCCTGTGATGGATGTATGTGAATAACTAGTTTCCGGATTAGGAGCCTGGGACTCTTGAATTAGGAAATTCAAAATAAAATGGGATACATGTAGAGGAATGAGGTTGGATAAAAAATGAGCAGATGAAAGGTGGGCGATACAATATTCCTCAAAAATTTACAGTAGCAGTATAATTTTAGCCATTAATTTTTTTTTGGTAGAAATTTTTAGCCATTAATTTATCATGAACTCGATAGTTCTGAATCAGTTTCAGGCGGTGATGGCAATACAATCACTGGGGTGACATGTTCAATCGCCCTTGATTCTGGTAAATAAGATAGTGTAGCTTTATAGGTGCAATATGAGGTGAAATTAAAGAACATAGTTTTATAGAGACATTATTTCATTAAAAATAATGTACTTCTACAGAGAACATGGATGTCAATTACTAAAGATTTGCATCCTCCAAGAGTGACATTTTGGGTGAGCAATACATTGTATAGTCTCTAGATATCCAGTCTTGTTCAAAATTCGATCAAACTTTGGAATTTGCTTACAGATGATTTCCTGTTATCTCTCTTTTGTTTAATGTGCTTGAATTTCTCTTTTCTTTTCCTTTTACAGCTCTCCTTCAGAGAAATGCGTAGTTCCTGTTAGCATTGACATGTAGTTGAAAGCTGTGAGAAGTGCACTGGATCTTGGTTTTAGTTTATGTTCTCTTCAGTAAAGTAGTCAGACGAGTAATTTTAATCTCTGATCTTAGCTTTTTCTGTAACTTGTTTGTTTCCTTTGTCACGAGTGCTATGCAGTGCGGGCAAGGAAGCACAGATGACGAACTAAGCCCAATATGCGTGTCTTCACTGCTTGGTATACAAATTGAAGCAGTTGCTGCTGGGCTTTGGCATACTGCGTGCATCTCTACCACTGGTGACGTCTATTCGTTTGGAGGGAATCAGTTTGGGCAGCTGGGAACTGCTTCTGACCAAGCAGAGGTTAGTCTTTGCTTTTTAAAATAATGCATTTAATCAATTGACTACCAAAATATAATAATGTCAATTTTTATGTGGCGTTTCTTTAATGTTGCCTAAAATAATAAACTTATTGAAAACATGATTTCAGACTTATCCGCGGCTGCTGGAGGCATCTAGTGTAGAAAACGTGAATGCTAAAATAATATCATGTGGTGCTCGGCACACTGCTATGGTGACAGGTATCAAATTCCTTTCTTTTCTTTACTCATCTCTCACTTTTGCAATTCCAGCCGATTCTTCTTTGCAGTTTACATTCATGATGAAAAGGAGTTGCATTGTATAAAAGTAAAGATTTTCCGACCTCGTGCCTTATTCCTACCTTTTCTTTGTTGAAGACACAGGTAAAGTCTTCTGTTGGGGTTGGAACAAGTATGGTCAGGTAAAACAACTAGCTACACATGCTTCCGTGTCTGTGCAACATAGGTGGTAGTTGGTTAATTAGATAAAAAATGAGTGGAAATTTAAGCACAAAAACACTAAATTGCATCTGGATATCACAACTAGTTATCAATCTCTATGCCATTTTGTAGTTATCAATCTCGAGCCGAACAACTACCAAAACTAGTAACTAGTTATGGCAATTTCCAAGTTAAACATGATTATTCTATCCGAGCCTAATCATTGCATCTTTTGTGCCATGAAAACAGCTCGGGTTAGGTGACGTAGTTGATCGAAACGTCCCTGCACAAGTGAAAACCGACGGGTTTGTTGCAAGAAACATCGCATGTGGGTGGTGGCACACTCTTCTCTTGGCCGAGCCCACGTAAAAAAAAAAAACATTATTTTCTGCAGTGGAAGCTCATGGCGAAAGTTTTGTTGGGTTAGCTTGTGATTTGAGAAATTGAGCTGAAAGATGCAACATTTAATGTGTGGATGTACATACAAGAGCATCTCCTGTATACATGTATTATGAAAATATGCATGTAGTAGTCATTCTTTCACATCCCAGGTTCTGACAATGTATATACTCTGATTGGAGGTCTTCTGTTGTAAGCCCAATTCTGATGACATAAACTAGCTTTTAGTTCACCAGTTTGAAGCTCATGCCTTTTCTTTTCTTTTTTTTTTTTTGAATTTTTTGGTTTCAAGTTGTTAGACAATTTCTGTGCTGGGTTAAGTGAATCTGTTCTAGGATAGTCTTCAAATCATCATGGTTGAGATTAACAAAGACCAGTGCAATCAAGTTTCTAGATGTTTTATCCTTATTGGATATAGAGCAAAAGGTATAAAAAATCAGTAGCCTATTAAAGTGCTGGAGCACAGCTTGCATTTAAAATGTGGGCAGTCCATAGTGTTGTCGAATGTGATTCTTTTGTCTTTTTTCCCACGCCATGTTTAGTGTGATAGCGAAAGCAATTAATAACTTATTGTAGTAAATACAAAGGTTCTTGCAAAGGTCAAAACAAATAAACACTCTCTCAGTCATGTATGTACAATGAACTTGTATTGGGTTTTTACGCGCGTAATATCACAACCAATAATGATTACGACTAATTACGGCTGGGTTGATTTAACAATATATAGCCGTTAATTCGTGGCAGAAGAGGCGTATTCGTGAAATATTGAAACGACAGGAAAATATTCCCGCGTTTACACTTTACACCATCGGTTTGCACTTTGCCATCACTTGTTTACAGTTGCACGCTCGTATGATCTCCATTGTTCCGATGCAAAGTTGCGAATTCGGAACCCATTCGATCTTTTTAATTAATTACTCATTTTTCTCAAAAGTCAAATTACCCCAATTTGTAAGCCGTTCGAATTTTGATGTCACATACTTTTCAGTTTTCACCCAGATTCTCCTCTTCTTCTTCGAACCTCGTTTCAATTGCTCTCCAGAAATATGATGCCCACTTGTTCATCCATCTCTTCCCTTTAGCTTCTTTGTACAATTAACCCTTTTACTTTATTTATTTAGATTCTCTTTTTCTTAATTCTGTCTCTTCTCGAGTCATTTTCAACGCGAAGCTACGTACCCTACTTGAATTTCTGGTGAAATGGGAGTCTATTTATACGCCTTTCATGGCTTCATCTGCTATCAACATCTTCTCTCTTGGCCTTGTATATGTGTGGTTAGCTTTTTTCTTACTCTCTTTTTGTTATTTTCTAGATGCAGAGGAGTTGTTTGATTAAATGCTTCAGTGATTTTTTTTACCCTTGGTTTTGTCTGTCTCTTAAGTGAGAGTCTTGCAAACTATTACATGGATTTGGTGATTGCTAATAAACAGAGATTTATATTATGAACTCATTGAACTGTCCCCTTTTATCTACTTAAACAGGGAGGATTCGTCGGTAACCCGTTTGAATTTACTTGCTAGCATCTGCAATTCAGTATCAACCTACTCAAAGACAAACAATATGTTTTGGAGTAATCGGTTCAGATCAATGGTAGCACTTCTTTCCAAATCTGCTTTTCTTTTTGGGATTTATGTTATCAAATCGTGATTGATAGGAGATCACTGTCATTAGTTACTTGTCTTACTATAAAGCCTGAAATGAGACAATTTAATCTAGATTTGTTGGATCGTAACCGGTTAGCAGTGAGCTTGGGAACTCGCAATTAAGCTGTTCCCAAGGCAGCGGAAGTAAATAATCGCAAGTAATAAAAACAGTAAAAGGCACAGTTCCTTTATAGAGGAACCCCACTACAACCAACTAGTTGTATGGGTAAACCTCTACCTCCGCTTGGAGGATTTTGAATGACTTACTTATATTGATTGCTTTGTTCCTTAGTTACACAGCCGGATTTACACTTCTCTGTTCCTACAAGTTCTTCCTAACTCTAGCAACACTAGTAAATCCTCTCAACTGAGTTCCTAAGCTCACAACAACAAAAATACAAGTAACTCAAACCTTACGCTGACTTCTCAGTTCCCTTGCTCCTGGGAACTTCAGCTTCACCGTCGTCGAGATCACACACTCGCCGGCGGGGACTTCTCTTCCTTTTCTTTCTTTTCTCTGATGTGGGTGTTTTTAAGTTCTGGGAGAAGTACTCAGACCGAGTACTATTCATTTGGCTTTATAGTCCAATGAGCTTGGGCAGTCGCATCTTTTGTTTGTGTCCAAAATGCCCTTTGCTTGATGCCCAAGTTGTACTTTCTTCACATGTGACTTTGGTTTGAATTAGGTCAACTTCTTGGATCAATCGGACCGTTGGATGAAGCGTGACAGTCTGATCCTCAGACTGTTCCCTCGGGCTGTCTGAGACAGAATCCCGCGATCTGCGTTGAACGGTCGTTGTCCTCACATGTGAGTTCCCATGTCATGGGAACTGTCTTCTTCAGAGTTCCCTTGATGGAAACTCTTCATCGTTGTAAGCTTGTGTTCTCTTGATTGTTTCTGGGAGTTCCCACTTCATGGGAACTTTCCTCTTCAGAGTTCCCTTGATGGAAACTCTTCACTGTGAGCTTCTGTGGCTTTTGGTCATTCGCAGGAGTTCTTGGTTGTACCTGTGTTCCTTAGAAATACTTGAACAAACCACATTAGTTCCCTATGGTGTTTGTCATTATCAAAACTTGAGAATTACATCGTTGATCCGTTGTTTAGAACCAGAGGTCCCAACAACGTCCCAACAATTTCCCCCTTTTTGATGATGACAAACCCATCACAAAAATGCAAGTATTTCAATGAATGATATGTTGATGAGTTCCTAAGTATGATTTTGGGAAGTCACTTTTAGTGAAACACTTAGATTTAGGGAGCCACTTCTGGTGAGACACATAGTTCCTATTAAGCTTTTTATGCAATTGTTCCCCCTTAGCTTATGCGTGGTTTGTGATAACTTAAACTTTTAACTCATCTCGCATTTTTTGTCTTTCCCCCTTTTGACATCATCGAAAACAAGCAAAGCAATATTAGGAAAGAAGGGAACACGCAATCAAAATAAAGACCATTTCATTACTTAAGATAATATGTACAATGGGAACCCAAGTACAATTTGTGGTCATTTTTGGATTAAGGGAACAAGAAGGGAGAGATCATGGGTTCTGAGGGAACAAGGCGTCACAAAGGCGCGTAAGGACTTGTGTAAGCTTTTCTTGTCCTCTGGCCAACTCTGCTTGGTCCCTAGCAATCTGGTCGAGGGTGTTGGCAATGCGGAGCAACACTGGAGAGTTCCCCTCTTGTGGACCAGACTCTAGTGGAGCCGTCTCCTCTACAGGCTCCGAGTGCCTCATTTTCTGGGCAACTGTAATGTCCAGTTCCCTTCCAAGCTCGATTTCGTCTTTAGAGGCGTCGTAAAGACCCTCTTTTTGTAGGAGCTTCTTGATCATCCCGGAGTAGGGAAGGGAGTGGGACTTGGAGGCCATGCACTTCTCCATGTGCCCAAGGATTATTCGGGGAAGATTTATGGGCTTCTTGAGGATGAAGTGGTAGAGGATGATGGCATCTGGGATGTTGACGACCAGGCGCTTCTCTTGGCGTGGGATCACCACGTTGATGATGAATTGGTGAGCGAGCTTGGCAACCAACGACAGATGATGCGTCGAGAGGACTTTAGAGGGAACCCGACCCTCAAAAATTGTGTTGCACACCTCGGCGCTGTTGAAGTCGCCCCAGAGCTTGCTGGGCACCTCGCTGAGCCCTTGACCAGGGACCTAGAGTTGAAGGCGGATTGTCGACGTTGTAAAAATGAACTCGTCGCCTTCGTGGGAGAGAGTTCCCTGAGTGTCGTCGTTGGTGATAGTGAAGTTGTTGTAGAATCGTCGCACTTGTGAGGGATCTACGCTCACAGTCTCTTGGCAGAGTCTCTCCCAGCCCTGGGCCTTGATCAGGTCCCACAGTTCCCCAGGCCATTTTCAGTCAGCACTTCTTCTGAAACAATGAGGTGAGGAAGAAGCTTCATGTGCTCATCGACATGATGCTTGGTGGTCCCCTTCCCCTTCCTTGAAGTGCTTTTAGATGTGTTCCCCCTAGAGACCGTGCGAGGTCCTTTCTGCTGAGGAGGTGCAGCCGCTTCAATCATAAGCACTCGGTCCCTTGGTGGTTGGGAACTCGTGGACACCACCATTTGGTGTCCAGGTGTAGGGAGCCGTGCTGGCTCCTTAGCAACTGGAGCTTCTTCTTCTTCGTCGACCTCATCTTGGGAGGTTCCTTCTTCCTCGGAGGAGCTCGAGCTTGAGCCCTCCGCGTCATCATCAGGATGACTCGTTGTTGCCTCAGCACCTCCAGCTGGGGCAAGGTCCCTACTCTCCTTGGGCTCTTCGGGAGCCACCTTTTCTGGGGACTTTGTCCCTTGGGAGACTGTGTGCTCAGAGGTGCCCCGATTGAGCTCTTCCTCGATTTCCTTGAGCTGGGCTTCCTCCTCCAGAGTTCCCATGATGATCGGAGGAGGGTCCTTGGTCATTTTGCCGATGACCACAGAGAGAGGAAGATCGTCGTCGTCTGAGGTGAGAGCGACGGTACTTTTGGATGGTGAGGGAGAGGGGAGTTTGGTGGTGGTGGGAGATGTGATGGAAGAGGGGAGAGGAGAAGAAGGAAGAGGGGTGGTTAGTTGAGTGGAAGGGGGAGGAAGGGATCTGGTGACCTGAGGAGTAGAGATCCCCAAAGTAGAAATGGGAGTGGTGGAAATGTGTTTTGGTGAGGAGGGAGGAGAAGGAGTTTTGTGAGGTGAAGGTGGAGTTGGAGATCCCGTAATGATGGGAACGGGAGGAAGTGAAGAAGGTTGGGATGGTGGAGTTCCCATCGTGGCGGGAACTGGAGAAGGTGGCGGAGGAGGAGTTGGTCGTTTTGTGGGAGGAGGTTTGGGAGGTCCCTCGATTTGAAGAGGAGGGATGGAGGAGGAAGAGGGGAGTAGGCTCTGGGGTTCGGATGTCCCATCGTCGGAAGGGAAAGGTTAAGGAGGTTTGGGAGCACAAGAACTCTCCTTGGAGCAGTTCAGGTATTCCTCAAACTTGAAGAAAGCCTTCTTTCTGGGCTCCGAGAATTCAGAGGCCTCAGAGTGTTTACGTTTTTTGGATTTGGAGGGGTCGTGGGAGTGTTTGGATTTTTTTGGGTTTTGAGGGATCTTTTGATGAGTGACGGCGTTTGGATGAGTGGCGGTGTTTGGATTTGTGGGGTTTTTCATTGATTGAGGGGCGAGCGTCTCCGAAGTTGTCAACGATGACAACTCCGGAGGAGGTGTTGGTATTTGGAGGAGGGAGAGGAAGAGATTCGGAGGAGGAAGAGGTCCAGGAGACGGTTTCGTCGGCCTGAGGAGGAAGAGGGGGCAAGAAGGGGATTACTTGATTGTATAGCCCTTGGATAAGTACATCCTTCATCGTTGGGTCCGATTCTTGCTCGATCTCTTTTAGTTGAGAGACGAAGAGGATGCGAGGATTGGCATGTACCCACGCTTTGATCTGGGCGAAGGTGTGTTGAGGGGCCATTTTTGTAAGAGATTGGGAGGTTTTGGAGGTTTCTTGAAAAGAGAGTGAAAGAGATTTGGGGAAGACGATTGACAGAGATGTAAGAGGGAATAAAGGACCCAAAAATGGCAAAGAGGGGTTTTAAAGGAGAGAGGAGGTGAAGGGTAGAAAGGGAAGTGGAATAACCTCGATAACCGTTGCCCAATGAACGTGGGGCGCCGTTTCAACTTCTCAAGCACGCCTCTGGACACGCGTCACAATCTCTTGGGAAGTCCTTTTCAAATTTTGAATACTTGGCCTTTAACGCTTCAGAGCCTCTGACACAAAAGTCCGCTTCCCAAGTGACGGTTTTTCTTTGAAGATTAGTCAGCGTTCCCTTTGTAGATGCATCAGTTCCCATGATCTTTTCAAGGTCAGGGAGAGTGAAGTGGTGAAGGGAACTTCACACTCATCCTTTTGTGGGGCTAGGGAACTCAAAGGGAACCAGACAATTTGCAACTCGATAAAGGAAATATTTTGGCTCATGAGAAGCATTTGTCTGGTCCCTAGCTTAGGGTGGGTCATATGATCAACCTTCATGGTGGCTTGTAATGAGGGATAAAGGGAACTCTGGTTGATCATTTTGGGCCAAAAGAAATAGAGTTCCTTTGTACACATTTTTCTCTTGACTAGTAATCATGACATAGTGAAAGCAATAAATCCAAGTTCCCTATCCTGCAATCTTATATAAACTAGTCAGGCATTGAGAGAGAGACAAACAGGGCCTTGTTTAGTTTAGAGTTATCATCCCTAGAAGCATTCGAAAACGCTGGTAGGGACGTCTGTCTAAAGCTTTGGTAAGAATGTCCGCAATTTGCTCTTCAGTTCTACAGTGTTCCATCGAGATGTTCCCATTTTCGACATTGTCACGTAGAAAGTGATGCCTTATATCAATATGCTTAGTTCTAGAATGATGCACATGATTTTTGGAAATGTTTATGGCACTAGTGTTATCACAGAGTATGGGAACTGGGCCAAAAGACATACCGTAATCCTGGAGTTGTGACTTAAGCCATAGAACCTGGGAACAGCATGATGCGGCAGCCACATATTCGGCTTCAGCTGTGGAGAGTGCCACTGAGTTTTGCTTTTTAGATCCCCACGAGACTAAGCATGACCCTAGAAACTGGGCCATTCCTGATGTGCTCTTTCTGTCAACCAAGTGCCCTGCAAAATCTGCATCTGTGTATGCAATGAGCTCAAGGGAACTGTTCCTTGGATACCATCGGCACAAGTTATCGTTCCCTTTGAGATACCTGAAAATTCTCTTCACCTCTTTCAGGTGTGATTCTTTGGGGTTAGCTTGAAAACGAGCACAAAGACATACAGAGAACATGATATCAGGTCTACTAGCTGTTAAGTAGAGAAGGGACCCGATCATACCTCGATAGTTCCTTTGGTCCACACTAATACCTGTTTCATCCGCATTGAGCCTTGAATTAGTGGAGATGGGTGTGTCAATGGGCTTTGAATGTTTCATCCCATATTTCACAAGCATTTCCTTGATGTATTTCTGTTGATGAATCTTTGTTCCCTCCTTGGTTTGGGATATTTGAAGTCCCAGAAAGAACGTGAGTTCCCCAATGAGACTCATTTCAAATTCACTGCTCATGAGGTCCTTAAACTTTTCTACAAGAGTTTCGTTAGTTGCTCCAAACACAATGTCATCAACATATACTTGCACAATCAAAATGTCTTTAGATTCTTTCTTTAAAAACAAAGTCTTGTCTATGGAACCACGAATGTACCCATGGGACAAGAGGAATTGAGCAAACCTGTCATACCAAGCTCGGGGAGCTTGTTTGAGTCCGTAAAGGGCCCTCTCCAGGAAGTAGACATGGTTGGGTAGTTTTTCATCTTCGAATCCTGGAGGTTGAGCCACATACACTTCTTCCTTGAGATGTCCATTGAGGAAGGCTGTTTTCACATCCATTTGATAAAGTTTGAATCCCTTGTGAGCGGCATAGGCGATGAGGAGTCTGATTGCCTCGATCCTGGCAACTGGTTCGAAGGTCTCATCGTAGTCAATCCCTTCCTCTTGCCTGTATCCTTGTGCTACTAACCTATCCTTGTTCCTTGCTACAACTCCAGTATCATCGAGCTTGTTTCTAAAGACCCATCGAGTTCCTATGATGTTCTTGTTTTTTGGTCTAGGAACTAGCTTCCAAACTTGGTTCCTCTCGAATTGGTGGAGTTCCTCTTGCATGGCTTGAATCCAATCTGGGTCCTTTAATGCTTCTTGGATATTTTTGGGTTCCACCATTGAAACAAACGCGTTAAAAGCACAAAAATTATTGAGAGAGGAACGAGTTTGCACACCTTTATCAAGAGGGGAGATGATGTTCTCAAGGGGGTGGTCCTTCCTTTGTTGAAAGGTTCTTGTATGAGTGAGTTCCTTTGCATGTGTATCATCCTCAGTTGGTGTTTCTTTGACATGGGAACTCTCATCTCCAACTTCTTCATTTGATGTTTCTTCAGAGATTTCTGGCAGGTTCCCTCTTTATTCCCCTTGAATACTTGATTCTGGCAGGGTATTGTCTTGGGGAACAACAGAGTTGTTCCCTGAAGAGGGGACCTTGAGAGAGTTGGAGGTGTCTTGTAGTTCTTCTGAGGAAGGAGCCTCGAGGGAGGTTTGATCAGTGAGGATTGGACCTTCGTCGTTGTTCCCTGGTTGTGGGATATTGCTTGCACTTGGATAGTCTTCATCCCATTTCCTTGGCTCATCCTCGTCATCATCATCGTCTTCATGTCTGACTAACTTGAACAAAGTTCCTTTCCCTTGGCTCTCGGTTCCCATCTTTATAGACTTTTCATTGAAGACGACATGAATGCTTTCCTCTATCTTCTTGATTCTTTTATTGTAGACCTTGTAAGCCTTGCTTTGTGATGAGTATCCCAGAAAGATCCCTTCGTCGCTCCTGGGGTCGAATTTGCCAAGATTGTCTTTGCCGTTGTTGTGAACAAAGCATGTGCAACCAAATGTTCTCAAGTGTGAGATGTTTGGTTTTCTCCCTTTGATGAGCTCATAGGAGGTCTTGTTGATCAGGGGCCTTGTCATGGCTCGATTTAGGATGTATGTAGCTGTGGAGATGGCTTCAGTCCAGAAGTACTCAGGAACTCCACTTTCGATCATCATGGTTCTAGCCATGTCCTCCAGAGTTCTGTTCTTTCTCTCGACTACTCCATTTTGCTGAGGAGTGCGAGGTGCTGAAAAGTTGTGAGAGATCCCATTTTGCTCACAGAAGTTTAGGAACTCCGAGTTTCGAAACTCAGTTCCGTGATCAGATCTGATTGCTTTCAGTTTCAGCCCCAAGCTTACTTCTGTTCTTTTGATGAAGGGCTCAAATTTTTCAAACGCTTGTGATTTTGCCTTCAAGAAAATAGCCCAGGTGAATCTTGAAAAATCATCAATTAAAACATACATGTACCTTTTTCCACCGTAGCTAGCTGTTCTCATGGGACCACAGAGATCCATGTGAATTAACTCCAGGGACCTGGTTGTGCTTACCACCTTCTTGGGTTTGAAGGAGGTCTTGGTCTGTTTCCCTCGAACACATGCTTCACACATTTTGACTCCTTCGAGATTGATCCGTGGAAGACCAATGACCAGATCCTGTAGATAAAGCTTCAAGATTTGATTTACACCAGCATGTCCCAGTCTTCGATGCCAGAGTTCCGTGTCATCTTGGGAACTCGCAAGGCACAGCTTCATTGGTGGTTCAAAGTTGGTGTCCACCACATACACATTGTGGTATCTTCTTCCTCTCAGAATTACTTTGTTGGTCTTCTTGTTGATGACGAGACATTCATCTGAGTCGAAAGTGACGATGTTGTTCCCTTGATCACACATCTGGGAGACACTCAGCAGATTGTATCCCAGATCCTTTACCAGATTTACGTTGCTAACTTTAATAGATCTATTGAGCAACACTTCTCCTTTTCCAATAACTTCTCCCTTGTTCTTGTTGCCAAATGAGACGTGGCATCCTTCGGCATGAGTGTGGAGTGAGATGAGGATATCCTTGTTTCCTGTCATATGGTTCGAGCATCCACTATCTATGAACCATGTACTGCTCCCTCTCACTGCCACCTACAAGGAAAAGTTAGTGTTTTGAGACCCAGGCAAGATGACTCTTGCCAAGTCCCTTGCAAGGGAAAACATTTTCATTCAAGATATAGTCAGAAATGTTGATGTCTTTGGAATTTTGAGAGTTGGAGTTCCTTTGGTGATGAGTATGACGTTTTTGTCTGTTTGGGAGCTCATGGCTTCTAGGGGTTTGAGCTCTCTTCTTAGGACATGCATCCTTGTAGTGCCCATGAGCACCACAGTGCCAACATGTCTTGTAGTATTCTCCCAGGTAGTATTTTGGGTGTGGTCTCTGGATACGTTTCCTATCCATGGTTTCTTTGTTGTACACTCGAGACCCATTTCCCTTAGCAATTTTGACATAGATTCTATGTCCAGAGTTCCCAGTATAGTAGTCTTTCTCACCATTGTTTCCACTCTCTAGGACCCTGATTTTCTCCTCGAGATGAGCATTTTTCTGTTTCTCGCACTGGAGTTCTAAGGCCCTACACTCATGGATCTCATGTTCGCTCAGGGGTGACTTTCCGTTCTTGGAGCACTCACCTTTGTATCCTATGCCATATCTGGCTGGGACAAACTTAATTTGGGAACTAGAGGCTTCAAGATGTTCGGGAGTCTTACTCAGGTTTTGCAAGAGGGTGTTCTCATCTTTCTCTAGAGTTTTGATTTCTCTTTCTAGGTCTACGATGTGAGACACATGAGACTTGAGTTTTTCTAGAAGGGATATGCAGTTGGGACAGGGCTCAAGACCAACTAATTGAGAATTTATGTGTTCTTGTTTTTCCAACTTGTTTTGCAGTTTTATGTTATCTTTGACAAGACTTGAAAGAATTTTCAACAACTCAGGTTTTTCATAGTTACTCAAGGAATCAAGAACAGTTTCAGTGGTTACCTCACTGGGTTGTTCCCCAGTGGTTTCTCCTATGGCCATGCCACACATGTCTGGGAGTGCCCATGACTCAGGATCTTCGTCTTCATCATCGCTCCAGGTAGCGATGTAGGCCTTCTTTCCTTGCTTCCTGCCATCAGTTCCTTGTGGACATTCCTTCGCAAAATGTCCTTTCCTGTTGCATTTGTAGCAAGTCACTTCTGAGAGATCCTTCTTTGTGGGCTTTCTTTGGGAACTCTGTCCCTTTCCCCAGTTCCCACTGTTCTGTTGAGACTTTCCTTCGTAGAAGTTTCGAAGAGCCTTTGTTACAAGAACTAGCTCTTCATCCTCTTCTTCTTCGGAGTCTTCATGTTGTTCTTGGGTTGATTTGAGCATCTTTCGATCTTGAGTGCGATCCCTCGATGAGCTCGAGTTTGTTCCTTATCATCGATCTTCCTCTTCTCATGTCCCACTAGCTTTCCAAATACTTGATGGAGCATAAGCGTTCGATTTTCTGGGTTTTCCTTGAACATCGTTCTCTCATTTGCCCATTCTCCAGTCAATCCATTGAAGAGCTGTTGGACCTTCATTTTGTGGGTGATTTCTTCTTTTGTGATCCCCAATCCTTCCATCTTAGTGCAAAGTCCTTCAAACCGGGATTGGTAGCTGTCGACGGACACTCCCATTTCCATTTGGAAGTTGTAGAACTCCCTTTTTGCATTCATCTGAAGATCTTCTCTGAGATCTGAGTTCCCAACGTGCATTTGTTGGATGGCTTCCCACATTTCCTTGGTTGTGTCAAGGTTTGCAACCCTGTCACAATCTTGTACACACATGGACCTCTTTAGATACTGTTTTGCTTTGTAGTTTGCCTCCATGCACTTGTACTCGTTGAGACCCCACTTTGAGAGATCGTTGACAATAGCTGGATCGATTTCGAAGTTCCCCCTTTCGATGACACACCAGGCTTGGTAGTCTTGGCCACGCATCCAATCCTTCATGTCGCGTTGCCAGCTTTCAAATCTTCCTGTGATAAGCCTTGGCGGCTTACTGGTATTGTTCCCCACCTGAGTAAGTTCCTGAGCCATTCTGACACCTGCGATGCTAACACAAATCTAGAGCGCAAGCTCTGATACCAATTGTTGGATCGTAACCGGTTAGCAGTGAGCTTGGGAACTCGCAATTAAGCTGTTCCCAAGACAGCGGAAGTAAATAATCGCAAGTAATAAAATCAGTAAAAGGCACAGTTCCTTTATAGAGGAACCCCACTACAACCAACTAGTTGTATGGGTAAACCTCTACCTCCGCTTGGAGGATTTTGAATGACTTACTTATATTGATTGCTTTGTTCCTTAGTTACACAGTCGGATTTACACTTCTCTGTTCCTACAAGTTCTTCCTAACTCTAGCAACACTAGTAAATCCTCTCAACTGAGTTCCTAAGCTCACAACAGCAAAAACACAAGTAACTCAAACCTTACGCTGACTTCTCAGTTACCTTGCTCCTGGGAACTTCAGCTTCACCGTCGTCGAGATCACACACTCGCCGGCGAGGACTTCTCTTCCTTTTCTTTCTTTTCTCTGATGTGGGTGTTTTTAAGTTCTGGGAGAAGTACTCAAACCGAGTACTATTCATTTGGCTTTATAGTCCAATGAGCTTGGGCAGTCGCATTTTTTGTTTGTGTCCAAAATGCCCTTTGCTTGATGCCCAAGTTATACTTTCTTCACATGTGACTTTGGTTTGAATTAGGCAACTTCTTGGATCAATCGGACCGTTGGATGAAGCGTGACAGTCTGATCCTCAGACTGTTCCCTCGGGCTGTCTGAGACAGAATCCTGCGATCTGCGTTGAACGGTCGTTGTCCTCACATGTGAGTTCCCATGTCATGGGAACTGTCTTCTTCAGAGTTCCCTTGATGGAAACTCTTCATCGTTGTAAGCTTGTGTTCTCTTGATTGTTTCTGGGAGTTCCCACTTCATGGGAACTTTCCTCTTCAGAGTTCCCTTGATGGAAACTCTTCACTGTGAGCTTCTGTGGCTTTTGGTCATTCACAGGAGTTCTTGGCTGTACTTGTGTTCCTTAGAAATACTTGAACAAACCACATTAGTTCCCTATGGTGTTTGTCATTATCAAAACTTGAGAATTACATCGTTGATCCGTTGTTTAGAACCAGAGGTCCCAACAACGTCCCAACAAGATTGCTATAATATTAAATCTTACTGATTCAAAGAGGAAATACGATATATGAAGGGCATAAATGGGTCATCTATGCCCATAAAACAGCATAAACTTGGTAGGTTTAGACATTGTAATAAAAAATCAGTAGATTCAGATCACTGTCATACTTGTAATCTGCCAAAAGGGTACTTAAATCCTGGTAATCATTTTGTTTGCTTTCTCATAAATGTTGCTAGGATCACCACCGAAGGTTATTAAGAGAACAAGAAGAGATAGACCGTGCTATCGCTCTATCACTGGTCGAGGAAATCAATAGACCAATTGATAGACTGATCAAAAAAGGAGGTAACTTAAATAGCTCTTATTAATGTACTATAATTCTCTGCCTAATCCCCACTTATTATTAAAATTCTGGTTCATATATGAACATTATTGTTTCAGGATGGTTTGAAGACTCCTTTTTTGCTAGTGAACCACGGGGTTTAGGAACTATGCCTTCCTATTCCAATTTTCCACCTTCCTATCCCCGCAGTACTCCTGTACCACGTTATCCAACAGAAAATAGGTATCCTTCTCTATTTTAAGTTTTAACTGCTGCTTTCGCAAATTATATTGTTAATTTTGTCTTTTAATGATTCCATAGTTATCCTTTCTCGCCTAGATGATTCCTGTAATGTCATCTTGTTGTCAAATATGCAATCTTCGCAAACTGTACTGTTACATGCTGTGACACTTCTCAAAGCAATATTCGATACAAGTACATAATTATAACAATTCTGTGAAGTTGACAAATGAACCAATAAGCTCTTTGCCACTGATTAAGAACATCTTTCCCATACGCTGCAAAGTCACAATGAAAGTAACTGATAAGTTTCAGAATTGACATTTATCTTCTTTGATGACACATAATTACTGATCTTTGATATTGTATTGTACATGATTTATAACAGTAGGATATGTGGTGGGTGTAAGCGTAGCATTGGATATGGCAATTATCTTGGGTGTATGGGAACTTATTATCATCCTGGCTGTTTCTGCTGTCGAGCCTGTGGATACCAAATTACTGAACAAGAGGTACTTTAAAGCACATCATATTCCCTTACATCTATCTGTATCTCTATTTATTTGCATGTAGAAATTTCTTGATCTCTCCCTCTAAACCCAGCACTTGATATTATATTCTGTTGGATGAAGTATTCATTGTCAGGGAAGGATGCATACCACAAGTCCTGTTTTAGACAGCAAACAACATATCCAAAATGCGAAGTTTGTCACCAATATGTAAGAAAATGTTATTTTCAATGCACATTTACTTTGATCACAGTTGCTGACTCAATAAATGGGTCTTGCTTGATATGTTCATTAAGTAGTCATTAGATTAACATTTGCAAGTATTGATTTTGTTGGATTTCAGATTCCAAAAAATGCAGCAGGTCTGATTGAGTACAGGTGCCATCCATTTTGGTTACAAAAGTATTGCCCTGCACACGAGTCTGACAACACTGCTCGTTGTTGTAGTTGTGAGCGGCTGAAGGTACTTATAATTCTCTCAACAATTCATTTTTTGGGTCAAGAAAATAATGGCTTTTTTTTTCTGGATATTTGTCCTGTTTTTTTTTTCTTATGAGATCTTCTGTTTGCTCTATCCATTCCGCTTTTGAAGCCTCGGAATGCAGAATATGTAGCTTTAGGAGATGGGAGGAGCTTGTGCTTAGAATGTTTGGAAACTGCAATTATGGACACTGGAGAATGTCAACCCCTTTACCATTCCATTAGGGACTACTATGAGGGAATGAACATGAGACTGGATCAACAGATACCCATGCTCCTTGTTGAACGACAAGCCCTGAATGAAGCCGTTGTTGGTGAAAAGCATGTAATTCCACTGTATTTTCACTCTTCATTTTTCTTTGTTCATTTTACCAGACAGCAATCACAAGTCATATACCTGTTAAAAGGGTTAGATCCTTGTAAGTCCATTCAGAAGTTCAGATCAACCCAATCACCATTTTCTTAAAATCATTTTGTTGATCACGAGTTTTATTTTATGAGTTCAAATTATGATTTCTTAACGCAACTGGACCTAGAAATTTGCTAGTCATGTTTTTCATGTCGAAAATTTCTGCAACTATTTTCAAACTGAGTTGGGTCATGTTTATATCATGGCTTTGTTTAAACACCTAGATACTTCCATTGCAGGGGTTACATAACACGGCAGAGACAAGGGGCTTATGTCTCTCTGAGGCGCAGACAGTAACCAGTGTACTTAGCTCACTTCTTATTTTGTTAACACCTTATAAATGATATGACTTCTCCAACAGTTCTACTCACAACTTCTTCGTACCTTCCTTTCAAATTCCTCAGATTAACAAAAGGCCGACATTTGGGGGCCACCGCTTTGTAGGGATGAGAACACAACCTCTGAAGCTCACCCGCACATGTGATGTCACAGCCATACTTGTCCTCTATGGCCTTCCTAGGTAAATTAATTTCTTGCAGGTTACAACTGTCCTGAATTAAGTTTTTCCCATTTTGCCCTTGTTGGTTTATGATATTTGTGGCCTTATGCTGGATACAGGTTGCTGACAGGCTCTATACTTGCTCATGAACTGATGCATGCTTGGATGCGCCTTAACGGTATGTACATTTAGCTTTCAGTCTCAGTTTTTCCATGTCTTATAGTATCCCATTTCTTAGTTCTTGGGGAAAGGTTGAAGGTTAAGTTTGTGAGACGTTATTAGTGAAAGTCCCCTTGGGGGATTCTCCATTCATAGATTATGTTGTATACACATGTACAAAAGGGTTGCTTGTATGGCAAGCTAGGATTACAAAGTATATGCTATTACGCCCCCGCAGTCGAAACTGGAGGAGCCCCAACAGTAAGACTGTCTCTAAAATCCAAAAATAACTGTCTAGACAACCCTTTCGTAAAAATGTTCGCGTATTGATATTTGGACGGTACATGGAGAATCCTAACATGACCCAAAGCGACATGTTCTCGAACAAAATGAACGTCAAGCTCAATATGCTTAGTCCACTGGGAGTGGGCGGTAGGTATTATTAGGCAGGGAAGAAACGCGACGGCGCCGGAGAGATTGAGCCGACGGCACGGGGAAGGGGTTGGGCTAGGGTTAGGTCGAAAACGCTCGTGATACCATGTGAGACGTTATTAGTGAAAGTCCCCGGGGGATTCTCCATTCATAAATTATGTTATATACACATGTATAAAAGGGTTGCTTGTATGGCAAGCTAGGGTTACAAAGTATATGATATTACAGTTCACCGACCCTGCCCTCGATTTTTGTTTATCAATTTGGGCGAATTTGTTGAAGACTTGGAGAGAAAAATAGAGACAAGAATGAATTTGGAGGAATTTCCCTTAGTACATATCTTTTTTACTAATTTTTTTGGATAAGTAAATACAACCTAAAGCATGATATATACAACCCCAAAACCCGATAAACATAAAATTCCATCCTTTAATCCTAATCTTTATACAATTAGGGCTAGCCTAAGAAGATTGTTTAGTACTTACTGATTTTACGTCATCTAGAACAATCATGCTATGGTTAATGAAAGCATGCCTTCGATTTTAAATTATATGTGAAACATAGTTTAGCTTGTATGTCTTCTGTTAGTCCTACATTTAACATCATCATTTTCAAATTATTCTTTCGAATTATCAATAAGATTTATGAGACTTGTGTTCATTTCTCAAACTTGAATATCTTGATATAAAACCAACCTACCAGGATTTCCGGACCTTAGGCCTGAGGTTGAGGAAGGAATTTCCCAAGTGATGGCATACATGTGGCTTGAGACAGAAGTGATGCCTGGAGTTGGAAGTGTGTCATGTGCATCCTCTTCATCGTCGTCTTCCTCCAAGAAATGCCAGATACCGGAAGTGGAGAAACGGTTAGGGAAATTTTTCATGGAGCAGATTGCAAAAGACACGTCTTCAGTTTACGGGGCTGGATTCAGAGCAGCCTATGCTGCTGTCAACAAGCATGGTCTTCGTCCTACCTTGAATCATATACGCTACACCGGGACTTTCCCCTTGTGAAATATTATTGACTACTGAGTTTGCCGTGATGAGTCTATTCATATATTGATGTGTAAAAGTATTATACATATTGATGTTTAGAAGTTATATGAAAATGTTGGGATAATGCACTTGTCTACGGGAAGTAGATGTATCGTGGGTTCTCATTGATATCTTAGGACCCGGAGAAAAGTTATTACATTGCTAATTTGCTCATAACATGTTGATGAGTCGTGTCAGATTACTTAAATGCATGGATAAAGTTATGTCTTTGATCCAAAGTGGGTGACATCTTATAAAAATTGTTAACATTAAACCTTTGTAAGTTTATGCTACCAAGCATAACTTGTTCGCTCTCACAATAGGGTAGGAACGTTCTAATAAAAACTACCAAGCATACTCGACTTTTACAAAGCCGAGTATGAAATGCTCCGCAAATGAAACTTCTCTTAAAAATCTTAACACTCCCTAGAATGTAGGTGTATATATATAATAGCATGTACGTGGAAGAATTTATATTGGTGTGCAATTGATATCGAATTACTAAGTAAATAAAAATGGATTAGCATGTACGTGGAATAAAATTTGATATCGAATTGTCACAAAATGAACTAGGTTGTAAAACCGATCTTTTCATCACCAAAAGTTTATGGAGACAAAATTCTTTTTTTATCACAAAAAAAGATAGGCGATTTATTTGCACACTCTCAATTTTGTGTTGAACACTCTAATGTGGGCGGATTCCCGCCCCACACACAAAAAAGGCACAAAATATGGGCAAGTTTCAAACCCACACAAGAAATTTCCCATAAAATTGTGTGCGGGTTTAGGATCCACACAAACTGGAGTTTGTTTCTGAAAAAATGGAGTGCGCAAAATTTCGCCGAAAAACTAAAATATGTAAGCTGGCCGAAATTTGGGTGACGCAACTAAGGTGACGAACTTTATTTTTTCATAAATGATCTTGGGTGACAAATATATTTTTTCTTCTTGTAGTAACTCTAACACTTTAGTTTATTAATTTATTTTTGTCATCAAATTCTTTTTCCTGAGATCTAGTTGAATCTTTCTTCTTTGTTCTACTTGAGGTTTCAATGATTGGCTTGATGGTGGTTTTAAAACAATCCAGAGAATGGCTGTATTAATAGGTAAAACATATAACGTATGAAACTAGTCATAAACAAAGAGTGTTAGTAATAGTAGTAGCATTAGGCAAAGCGGGGGTGAAGGCCACCAGAAGATGTGAAGTTTGTAAATGACAATCAAAATGAAGACCTAAATGACAATCTAAACAAGATAGCAGAAAGTATTAGTACTCTAATGCCACCAATGTGGCAATGCCTAATGGCTAATGGCTAATGCATAGACATAATGAAGACCTGGTGTTAGTGAAAAAGAAAAATGGCTCATGCCACCTTTTATGGAATATGGGGGGGCTGAATCAACAGACTATTAAAAACAAATATCCTGTCCCTTTATTGGATGATCTATTAGATGAGTTGGGTCGATCAAAATCCTTCCCAAAACTAGGCCTCTCAGCTGGTTTTCATCAGATAAGAATGGAGCCTTCAAATGTGTTCAAGACACCTTTTAAAACCACAATTTATGCATTATGAATTTCTTGTAATGCCTTTTGTCCTTACAAACGCCCCCATGCACCTTTCAATCCCTTATGAATCACATTTTCAAGTTTGTTGTAAGGACGTTTATGTTAATTTTATTTGATGACATCCTCATCTATAGTGATACTTGAGAAGCCCAGCTAAATCATCTCTATGAGGTCTTTAGTATCTTGAGACAGAATCAATCGTATCTTAAATCCTCAAAGTGCACTTTTGATGCCACTATAATTGAGTGCTTGGGGCACCTTAAATCACGAGAAGGAGTGAGTAATGAGCCTAAGAAGATTCAAGTCATAAGGAGTGGCCAACTCATATGAATTAAAAGCAACTAAAAAGTTTTCTAGGGCTGAGTAATTTTTACACGCGAATTATCAAGGGGTTTAGTATAATTGCAAAACCCTTAACTAACCTTCCTAAGAAGGATAACTTTATGTAGAATGAAATAGTAAATTTGCCTTTGCTGAGCTCAAGTTTTCACTAGTAGATGTCCTAGTTGTTGTCATTACCAAACTTTGAGAAAGTCTTCATTGTTGAGCAGATGCCTCTATCACGGGCATAGGAGTTGTTTGATGCAAGACAAACATCTCAAAGGCTTCATGAGTCGTGCTTTGGGTCGTAAACACCAAGCTTTGTAAGTGAATGAGAAAGAGTTGCTTGTTATTGTCATCCATGTTGTGCAAAGTTGGAGTGCATATTTGATCAATCGACCATTTATCATCAAAACAGATTAGTGGAGCCTAAAATATTTTCTTGAGCAAAAGATATCCACTCCTTTTCAACATGTTTGGTGACACTTCAATGGCTGTTTTGACCCCATTTGAGTTGGAATTTGGACTCGGAATAAAAACATGAAATGTAGCTCTTTGAATTAGCTTTCCAATGATAACAAATTCAGCTCCATCAGACCACACTATACCTCCCAAACCAATCATTACAAGATAGAGGTGTCGAAACAACAACTCCAATGCATGACCCGAATTTAAGCGTTCTTTTCCCACAACCTCTTGGGCCTTGGTTCTTCCAAGCTTCACTTGCACCACTATAAGCTTCATCAAACTACACAATAGTCCGCTAAGCTCCGTCCCGTCCACACTTGTATACTTAAAGATCTACAAAACCGAACAAAACTAGTGCAAACCCCGAATTTCCTAGAAAACCTAAGAACTATACTAAACTAAGCTAAAACCATGCAAAATAAACATAAATATGCATCCTAAGCTACACCTAAATGCAAGCTATCATGGTGGCTTAAAAAGGTACAACTTTAATATATTTTTATAGATAGATTTTTTGTTGAATATAAATTTGAGATGTGACAATTTTAAAATAGAACTAATTATTAAAAATTTTCTATTAAAAAAATATTATATTATAATTTTTCGCAATGAAATAAACTTATTAGAAAAAAATGATAAATTAAATTAATAAATTTATATTCTTATGTTAAGAAAGAAGGCAAACAAAAAAAATTGAAAATTACAAAAAATTAATTAAAAATAATACTTTCATGGTCTTATCTTATAAGAATAAAAAAATACATAAAAATGAAGTAAAAACTAAAATATATTTTTTGGTGACAAAAATTAATATATTTGATTATATTATCTCTAGAAAGAGGATAACTAAAAAAAATAAAAAGCAAATATTTCAATATGTTGGCTTAATTGATAAGGTAGACATATTTCTTATCTATATTTAGTTCTCATATAATAAGATAAGACTATAGTCGTCAATTTTTAATATGTTTCTATCTATATTGTTCAGGTTATCATAAATAAATAAATAAAACTATATATGATATACTTTTAACTATGTTTGGAGCCTTAGAAGCAGTCACACGTTTCATAGCAGCAACAATGACAAATCCAGACAAGTGAAGCAAGAAAATACCAAGGCTGACATCAAAACAATTAGTTTTGTCTTATATATAACTAGTTATGATGCACAAACATACATTAATGCACACAATTTCGATACATATTCAGTCATTTTTATGCACAAACAATATATAGGTTTTGGATGCACAAATAATAGATTTTTTGATGCACAAACAATTGATTTTGATGCACAAAATGACGGGTTTTATGAACAAAATCACAGCTTTGATGAACAAAATCACAATTTTGATGAACAATCTGGGCGCGTGCCCTATATCCATGTTTACAAAAAATGAGAATAATTTGCCAAAAATTCGCTTGTGTCGTTTTCCCACCTTGCTCTTAATGGCTTCATTTCTGATCCTGTCCAGTCTTGTATGTCCGCACATCCACCTCAACATCCTCATCTCTGCTACCATCAGCTTCTATTCCTGCACCTTAGTAGTCGGCCAACACTCGGCCCCGTAAAGCATAGTTGGTCTAACAACAGATTTGTAGAACTTGCCCTTGAGCTTAAGTGGGACATTTCTGTCACATAACACTCCAGAAGCAGCTCTCCACTGTAACACCCCTATTTTACAACATTGGGTATTACCGCCAGTAACCTCGGACTTTCCCGTCCAAAGTCACCCAAGGCTTTTAGAATGATATTGAACTCATACAAATGTGAAAAAATTTACATAAACGTTACATAAATAAACGGATGCTCACGAATGAGACTTGATTGTTTAATTGAAGATGAAATTGACCAAAAGCGGAATTTTATTTATTGATAAGAACTTTCGTTCATTACATTGAGGGTCGTTTTACAAAGATGTAGCAGCGGAAAAATGAAACCCGTATTAAAAAGGGTTAAAAAGACGTATTTAGAAATACATGTATATTTCTCCAAGACAAATCATATGATGATGATTTGCTTGGTTAAAGTAGAAGAGATTGGTGTACTATCTTCTGAATGCCTTGCTCTTATGAGAATTCCTTCCTTCCTTCGATGTCGTCTTGCCTTGACCTTCAATCCTCGCCTAACGTTTCTTGAACCTTCTAGACTTCGTCTTCAAAAATTTGGTGTACATTCCTACAGTCTGGCATTTGTCGCGAAGGGCGAGAAATACCAGGCAAAATGCAGAAGTGGGGAATTAGTCTAAGGAGACTAAGCAAGCGGGAACGGAACTTCCCAAGGGTAATTCAGTAATTTGAGTAATAACGAGGAAGATATTAACAGGTTGTGTTTTTAGGATAAGGTTTATTTATGTGGGGTTTAACGGTACGAAGGAGAGGTGTCTCAAGCGGAGATAGCTCGACAATCGAGAGAATAGCTACTAGATTGTGGACTTCTTTTAGAATCTAAAGTATGTTGGCAACGTTATTAATTTTATACAAGTTGAAAACCTCTCGCGCCCTGAGTGGACCGAGAGCCGAATCGATCATTTGAGACCGGTCCGGTTTTGATATCTTTTAAATGTGCATTGGGCACTTATCTTATATTGTGACGAAAATAATCGATTTTGTTAATGGTTTTTTTTAAAAGGGGGTGGGGGCTCGTATGGCCCGGTCCACCAAGAGAAACCCAGTTTCCCGACACTTAGCTAGAGTGCGCTCGTCCCTCCTTGCAATCGGAGCGGACTGGATCAAGATCTTGAAAGTCGTACTTCAAACACGTAGGTGATAGAGCATATAAGTATAGGTCTTAGAGCATGTTTTTATTCCAGTTTTAAGCATGTTTAGCTAGAATTTTACTTTAAGTTGTAGTTTAGGTTTATTTCGGTTTAGTTCGGAATTTGCACGTTTGTATGCTTTATTATAGGTTGGAGGGTGGAAGATGGTCGGTGTGAGGCTAAGGACCGGACCTCGAGACGCTTGGTGAGCATTGAAGAGAAGAACCGAAGGAAAAATCAAGAGTTAAGGCCCAAGAGCTTGTGTGAGAAGAACGCTTAAATCCGGGTCATGCATTGGAGTCTTATTTTGACACCTCTATCTTGAAATGCTTGGTTTGGGAGCTACAATGGTCGGATGAAGCTGAATTTGGTATCACTGGAAGCTAACTCGAAGAGCTACAATTCATATTTTACTCCGAGTCCAAATTCCAACTCGAAGGGGGTCAAAACAGCCTCCGAAGTGTCACTAAAGTTGTTGCAAGCGGAGCGCGGCCCAAAGCCTCAGAGCGCGACCGCGCTCTCATGAGTACCAAACCGCGCTCCGGCGGTTGACGCGGCGATGACTTGGGCTTCCGCAAGATCTTGTGGGCCGACTCTAATATTTCTCTTAGATATTTTTAGACATAATGTAAATACTTTCTCTAGGGTTTATTTGGAATATTATGCTATCTTTGACTTGTGTTCTAAGTTTGATTTATTTGGAGATTTGAGGGAGACAAAAACCCTAGTTTTGCAATTGAAGATCAATTTGACTCTTGTAAGTTTTGTTTTTCTTCAATGACAATTTCTAGCTAATTTTCTCATGTCCAACTAGTTAGTTGAAGTTGTATGCATGATTGTTTGTGAGATTTGAGTTATTTTAGTTTGCCTTGACTAGATTGAATCTCTCCGTGCTTAATTGATTAAATTCACTTAGGATTATAATAGCTTGATCACCTATTTTACTTCTAGGTTGAATTACAACTAGAATAATTAAATAGACGGTGGGATTTGATTATTCATGGATGAATCCTTTGATTAAACTTATAGACGGTGGAATAAGGTTAATCAAAGGCGGAGAATTTAATCACAAGACTTCATGAATAGACGGTGGAATTCATGAATATTGTTTCTATTGAATGCTTTGAACTTAATTGCATGATCAACTTGACATAGAAGGCTTTCTAGGTTAATTGATTAAAAGGTTGTTAAAGACGGTGTATATTAACAACCACAATAAGCTTGAATTCATAAATTCACAATAGATTAGTCAAGGGAAATTGAAATAAGGATAATCGATGATCAAAACTCATGTATGCAATGGATACAAAACTAGTTGAACGCTTTTCTCCATATTTGAATCTCAACTTATTTTACTTGCTTAGCTTTAATTAGTTTAATTTCTTAGATTTTAGTTTATAATCGCAAAATCCCCCTTTAATTTAGTAATATTACTTAAATACAAATATTCCGAGTCTCTGTGGGTTCGACCCTTACTTCCACTCTGCTAAGGTTAGGAAGTTAGGAATAATTTTTTGACAGTGCTTTTATAGCGACGTAAAAGTGCTCGTCAAATTTGGCGCCGTTGCCGGGGACTCGACTATTTATTTGTGTTTATTTAGTATTACTATTATTGGTGTTGTGAACCTATCTTACGGTTCATAACACCCGTGCTACTGATCCATGGCTATGTTTGTATGTAAACAACTACATGATGAATATTTTCATGAGTATTTTGCTAGGCTACAACAAAAGATTCATGAATATGGTACTTTCTTGGGTTATTATCCATGTGAGAGAGAATTATGTGAATGCATCCTAGACGGTTTGAATTCTCAGACTCGAGGGCTTGCAGAGTACATGAGCAATCATAGGCTTTGGTGTATGGAACCAGAAGAGTGTTGGGATTTCATTTGCTACTTGAGCTATCAATGTGTGCTAGTCGAATTATCTCCACCAATTCCCTATCCAATGATGGGAGAGGTTGCATTGGAATCAAATGCCCTTGAGTTAGACACCCAAGTGCAAGTTGAGGAGGAATCCGCTAGAGTTGAGTTTGGTTATGAGGATGACTTTAATGTCCCATATGATTTTGTTTCTATAATTCAACTTGAAGAGAGCACCAAGGAGCCAAGTTTAATCCCTTTTGACATGGAGAAGCCTATAGTACCAAGTGAGTTTAAGGTTGGTACTAGAGAATACTCACAATTCATCTTAGAGGAAAGTGGTGATGGTGACAAGTACTTTGACCCATACTGTAAGCATTTTATGACATCACCACTTGTGTTGAATTTTTTGAGCATATGCCATCTCATGAAAATTGGGCACTCATGTTTGATAAATTAAAACGTTCTTTGAAATTTATATTGTGCATCTTTAATTTATCATTGTGTTACTTATGTCTTTTTAAGATGTGTGCACAGGGGTTTGACAAGTTGTTAAGGGCATTGGCAATGTCTGATCTTGTCTAATCATGATAAACGTCAAGCTAATGACGTTAAACAAGCGCTTCTTGGGAGGCAACCCAAGCTTTATTTTTAGTTTTGTTTGTTTTCTAGTTTACATTTTGTTATTGGTTTGTTTGTTTGGTTTTTGTTTAGTTTTTGTTTGTTTTTTCCTTAGTTTTAGGAAAAGTCGGGAAACAGGTACAACCGGATTTCTAGACCCTGCATATTCATACTCGGGATACCCACCACCACCACCGCCAGAGGAGTAGATTTCCGAGTTTGACAAGCTCTTGTGATAATGTCAATTTTCTTTTACTCTTATGTTTTCCTTACTTTGGGGACAAAATAATGTTTAAGTATGGGGAAGGGGATTATTTATTTTGTCATTAGTGCTTGGTTATAGTTAGATCAAGTAGTTGCATTTGCATGTTTATATTTTTGATTGCATTGATTAAAATCTTGAAAATGAAAAAAAAATCTGAAAAATTTGAAAAAAAACAAAAATATTGCATTTAGGTTCTTATTTCCCCATTGTTTGTTTCCTCTTGTGTTTCTATGCTAAGTATAAATCCTAACCCATGATTTGCATGATATGCTGAAGTTGATATGATATAAGCATGATCATTGATTAATTACCTTGATTATTGATACGCTGGTTTTAGTACAGCGTAATTCTGTATTTTTATTAGGATTTTCTGAGTGTTTTAGGCTAGATTAGGTGATTATCTGTAATATCAGCAGAAGCCTATAGTTGAAGATTTGGAAGACAGAAATCCTAAATTCGAAGTTGAAGTTCAAGGAGTCAAGATCCGCGCCCTCGGATCAGATCCGAGCCCGCGGTGCCGAGGTAGAAGCAAACCATCCGAGGGCGAGGAAGGCTGGATCCGCGACCGCGGATTATTTCCGCGCTCGCGGATCGTTGGGGTTCCGCGGCCGAGGCAAGAGAGAAGATCCGCGCCCGCGGATTGAATCCGCGCTCGCGGATTGAATCCGCGCTCGCGGATCGAGGGTTTTAGCGCCGCCTTCGTTTCGTCTTTATTTTATCTTTTGTGTTTTTATATTTTTATATTTTCGGACTTATTTTCTACTATTTAAGGTTTGTTTCGAGTTTCACTTTAGGGTTACAACACAATTTAGAGACACAATTTCTAGCATATTTTCAGTATTATGGAAAATTAATTTTCCTTTGGAGTTTGTTTGATCAAGGAAGCCTTTTTATGAATTTGTGAGATTCTGGTAACTTTTCTATCCCTTGGTTAATATCAAAACTCTTGTGCTTAATTTATGATTATCAATTGATTTCTCTTGGTGCGCAACTTGTTGAATTTGATTGATATTCTATTGTTTGGATTTGTTTGATTGTTGTCTGTGCAATCTTATTTATCCTTGAAACAACTCTTTTCTAGGACCGTGGACTAGAATTGAGAAAGAGTATTTGATTGTTATTTTATGCATGAGACTCGTAGCTTGATTGCATGAATTAATATCCTTCTATCTTTAATACTTTGCATGATTTGAATTAAGCGTTCTTGTTCATATCATAATTCTGCTTGGACCGTGGACAAGCGGATATCTTTTATAAGGATTGGAATTAACTAGGGAATTAATAAAAGTGGATGAATCAATGATCGAATGATTAAAAAGGTGGAATTGATTGAATGAACTCTGCTTTCTTCCAATTGATTAAATCCTCAACAATATTTGCTTATTTGTTTATTTGCCTGAACTTCCCAAAACCCCTGTTTTTGCTTTTGCTGATTGATCAGAATCCCGATTCTCTTGGGTTCGACCCCTTGCTTGCTTGCTATACTAGTTAGTAATTTAGGGTTATTTATCTTTGATCTTGGCAACAACGATTTCAGCCGAGTCAAATTTTGGCGCCGTTGCCGGGGAATCGGTTTTTAATTTTCTGTTTAAATGGCGTTTTTGACAAATCTGCGACCTCGGAATTTTTCCGCGCCCTCGGAATTTTTCCGCGCCCGCGGATCGATTCGTCCAGATCCCCCGAATTGGTAAGAACCTATCTTATGGTTCTTACCCGTTCTACTGATAATTCGCCTGTTGTTCCGTTTGATCCAGAAATTAACAGGACTGTGAGACAGTTGAGACGTCAGGTTCAGGCTCAAGTGCTAGGCATACAGTTTGATCCAGTTTCATCTTCTTCTTCTTCATCTGATTCAGAGGTTGAAGAGCAGCTAGTAACCATGGCAAATCGCACTATTAGGCAACTGACTGCGCCTAATTTAGAGCAGCAACAACTTGGTCTTCAGTTTCCCGCCCTGGGAGAAGGAGTGAAATTTGAGCTTAAATCTGGTCTTCTCCATTATTTGCCTAAGTTCCATGGGCTGAGTGGGGAGGATCCGAATAAACACCTTGCAGAGTTCCATTCTGTTTGCTTGGGAATGAAGCCAGCTGATGTGACTGAAGATCAGCTAATGTTGAGGGCTTTCCAATTTTCCTTGGCTGATTCAGCTAAGGAATGGTATCTATACTTAGCACCTGAGACGATTACTACATGGGCTCAAATGAAGGGTGCTTTTTTGGAGAAATATTTCCCTGCTGCTAAGCAAACATCCATTAAAAAGCAGCTGAGTAGTTTGGAGCAGGGAGATGATGAGAACTTGTATGAGTACTATGAGCGTTACAAGAGACTCATAGCCAGTTGTCCCTACCATGGCTATTGTGATAAAGACCTGATTTGTTGTAATATCCGCAATTTTCATTAAGAAAATAAATTTTATTTCTTAATATTTGATTATTTTAATAAGTAAATAATCTCATAAAAAAAATTTATTTTTTTTTATTTGAATAAATAAATTTATTAAAGACGGAATTTAATAAATTCATATCCTAACGGAAATTCCGTTTCTCTTAAATTTCCCAACCTTTCTTTTCTTAAAAAGAAAAGACATGGGCCTTAGCCCGGCCCATTTAAAAAGCCCATATATCATCAAAAGGGATTTTATAAAAATTAGAAACATGGGTGGGATTTGAACCCTTGACCTCCTACTCACTCTCCCACTCCTCTACCACTATGCTAGTTTGTTTTTCTGATATTATAACACAACCAGTACTATATAAACCCATTCTTTTCAGTAGAAATTTCACCGAAACCGATTTTCGATCCGGTTGAAACACAAAATTCGGGTATTCAAATGGGAGATTTGGAGAAGATTTGTACTCAGACAATATTCTCTCCCATTATAGTTTGTATAAAAATTTGATTTTATTCTTCTCCACTCACCATGGGAGATGGTGTCTTCATGATTGCCTCTCCTCTCCTCTTTACTCCTCTTTGTCAATATAAAAGGACTCACAAACATCAGCAACAACCCCTTTTCTCTCTAAAAACTCTCAATTGCTCATCAAAGAAACCTTCAAACACAATCTGATTTTTTTTTCCAAAAATCAAAACAAATTGGGTTTTGATTTTTTTTTGGGAGCAGCCACCTCCGACCACTCCCAGCCCCCTTCGCCTGGCCGCGCAGCCTCCTTTCCGCCGCCCAGGTGCACGCCGACGTCGCCCCAGCCCGGTGGCCGCCTCCTCTGTCTTTCGTCGTTCCGTCTGATTCTCTTCTCCTGGTTCCTGCGTGAAATTTTGAAGGAGAAAGGGTATATTATTTTCCCTTTGGGCCTTTATATTTACACTATTATTGGGCTGATTTTTGTTAAGTATTTTTTTTAGAGCCCATTTTCCCTTTTAATCTCTTAAAAATCAGATTGTGAAATTTACAAAACTAATACATATTTTTATGAATTATAACATGCATACAAAGGATTTAAGAGAAAACTATTTTTCCAAGTCATTTGGGGAATTCTAATCATTTATAAAAGTGGTTTTAATTTGAAAAATTCTGATTTTGTTTTATTTAAAAGGCCTAGACTTTCTTTCCCTTGCTATACAAAAAAAAATCCTTTGATTATAAAGGCTTTTAACTAGTTAATTTTATAATGTAAAGTTTTCATCATGTAATCTTCATGCATGTCCTATATAAATATTGGAGTTGTTTTTATATGAATTTTAAATATAAATAAGTCTAATAAAGGCAAGTTTGACCAATTATTTTAAAAGTGTCTTTGCATGTACTTTTAAAAAGAGTTTTTATAAATTAAATTCTCTTGCATGCATTCTTAAAAGAGTTTTTATAAATTAAAACTCCTTTGCATGTCAATTTTTTCTAAAATAAATATTGATAAAATATTGTGATCCATCTAGATTTAAATATGTATTTATAAGGTATTTATCCACTTAAGTAAATTAAATAGTGGTGCATGGATTTTTATAAACATATTTGTAAAAAAATCCTTTCTTGCATGCAACCTAGTTATATTCACTAGGTAAAGAAATAGATTTGCATATACTCCTTTTAATAGAAGAAAAAAAAAGGGGAATCTATATAATCATACCCTATTTAATTATGTATATTATCTTGCATGTAGAAAATTAAGTATTTTTACAAGTTAATATATGCATGCATGTCAATTAGAGACTTTATTATATTTTTATAATATATCACTCATGATATTTAATATTATGTTGATCATAATAATTTTGACTAAGTACTTTGTATAAAATGTTAATTGTTGTAAAAAGAGTAAATTAATAACATACATGAAATAAAATACATGAAAATAAAATAAACTTTTGGAAATAAAATAAAGTTCGACGTGTAAATTAATAACATACATGAAAACCATATTCTATGTAGGTTTTAATTATTGCATATGGTTTAAAAGGATTTTCCGTTATAGTTAATTAACATTGTACATGTGTCTTTAAAATAAATATTTTAAAATCATAAAAAGCATTGTCTTTAAAATAATAATAAGGATTATTATTTTCTTTTCCATATCTAAATTGTTAATTAGAATAATTTAGATTTAGTGTTCTTTCTCTTAGAAGAGAAAAATAAGAGAAAAGTATTTTTAATATTAAAATAAGGATTTTAATAAGTTTCCGTTCGTTTTTCCTTTCGATCAAATAGGTCGAAGTGCTCGACGTCTCTAGGAGCTATATTTCCGAGTTACGATTAGTTCCGAAAGAAATCCAAGGCAAGTGGACTTTCTACTTGAACCTTTCGATAATTCAATTTCCGTTAACTTGTTCTATGTTGGGAACACTTTGCTTGCTAAATAAAAATGAACATAGGAACTATCGATTGTTAGAGATAATGACTATTGTTTGCATTATTATTATTACTACCGTTAATAGGAATTATTGCTAGACTTGTTGTGTGATTTGCTTGTTTAAAATCTCTTTTCGAGATTCGTTATGAAATGCGTAGTTAGATTAATAAGGGGTGCGGGCCCGGCCCGAACATCTCTATATAACATGTCGAGTGGTATGGCACCATGCCCTCTCTTCCCTCGATTGTACGGATCATGATCTATATCTGCTCCTACCCGAAGGAGGGACGTGTGCACCCTAGCTAGGTGCCGGAACTCAGTTCCCGTAAGTGGTACGTTGGCCCATTCATGGCCCCCCACACTCTTAAAAATTGTTAACTAATGTGAAAGTTTTGATCACGAAAGAAAGTAAGTGCTAAAGCACATTAAAACAAACCAAAACCGAACCAGTCTCAAATGATCGATCCGGCTCTCGGTCCGCAAGGGCGCGAGAGGTTTTCCAAAAGCATATGTGTAATTAACGTTCCCAACATATATATTCTATTCTAAGACGTTCTACAATCTCGTAGTTCGTTCTTTCGGTTTACGAGTTATCTCATCTCGAGATTCACTCTTTCCGTCCTTAGTAACTCCACTTAAAAATTAAACACATTTCGACTACCTCGTATTAAGTTCGATACTTTACCAAACTACCTTAAGATTGTCCGTTCTCGCTTGCTTAGTCTCTTTAGACTAATTCTGTTTTTCTGCATTTCTGCCTGGCATTTTCCGCCTTTCGCGCCAAATGCCAGAATCCAGGAAACCTCCATCAAAGGCGTGAAGGAAGAAGATCAATCAAGAGAAGGAAGGAAATCGACTTTAAGTCAAGTATGGTATTTTGTTCACTTTCGGGTCATTCTAGACTTATGCGAAAACAATGTTGTTTTAAATTTCCGTTGTCTAATAGTACTTAAGGTTTTGGGTTTTGCTAAACTAATCATGGTATGTAATAGTATTTCTAAAGTCTCATATATGAGCAACCCTTTTTATTGTAATAACTTTATAATTCCGCAAGTTTTCATTTAACTTAATACCTTATAAAGCCTTGGGTGACTTTGGATGGTAAAATCCGAGGTCACTGGCGGTAACACCTATCGTTGCAAAATAGGGGTGTTACATTTGCTATATTATTGAAGGTCTTTGTGATGCTGATAGGCGCCTGATGAATGCTTCTTGTGGAGGTTCTTATGAGAATCTCACTCCTAGGCAGGCGTTTGAAAAGTTGGAGACTCTAGCAAAGCAAAGCAGAAATCAGAGAAAGAGATCCAACAGTAGGTTTGTTCATTCTATTAATGATTCCCTGAATGCTGAAGTAAGGGAGTTGAAAGCTATGATGAAGCAACTGTTGGCGGACAATGGAGCTTCAAGTTCAAGGGCTTGTGGAATCTGTGGCGAATCTAGCCATCCTTCTGATGCGTGCCCTATCATGCAAGAGCCAACAGCTGATGTGAATGCTATAGGGAACTATGAACAGAGGCCCCGGAATGATCCATATTCAAATACCTACAACCCGGGGTGGACAAACCATCCTAAATTTAGGTGGAATCAACAACCTCAACAACCTTTTCCACCACAGGGAGGTCAACCCAACTATGTTCCCAGGCCTAATTATGTGCCAAGGCCCCAGGCTCCTCAAGAAAATCCAGCCATTATCAATCAGCTTATGAAGGAAAATCAAGAGACTAAGGCTGCGATGAAGAGCTTGGAAATTCAGTTAAGTCAGATTGCAACCACTTTGAACTGGCTAGAAGCTAAGGACTCGGGAAAACTGCCATCTCAGCCCATTAACCCGAGAGAGAATGTGAGTGTAATGACATTAAGGAGTGGGAAAGAGCTAGATATTGAAATTTCGGCCAACGGAAACCAGCCGAGTTCACCGGAGGGCAGTTCTGATCGCGGCGCAGAAATCGAGGAAATTCCGAAATCCGCGCCCGCGGAAAAATTCCGCGCCCGCGGATCATCCGAGACCGCGGAACCCAATCCGAGCTCGCGGATCACCCCCCTGGCAGAATCTGATGGCTATATTAGACATTCGTTTCCCCCCATGGCTTCACAAAAGCCAGCTCCACCATTTCCTGAGGCACTAAAGGACACCAGGAGGCCAACCAATGACAAGGAAATTTTCAAAACCTTCTCCAAGTGTGAGGTAAATGTTCCTTTACTTAAACTTGTTCAAAGTATTTCTCGGTTTGCTAAATTTCTAAAAGAATTATGTACTATAAAGAGGAAACAAAAAGAAAAGGGACAGGTTAAGAAAATTAATCTTGTGGAAAATACTGAAAATGTGTCTTCCATGCTTCAAAGGCAATTGCCTAAGAAGTATGGGGATCCAGGGAGGTTTACTGTTCCCGTTACAATTAGTGAGGCTAAAATTGAGCATTCTATGCTTGATTTAGATGCATCCATTAATGTCATGCCACTTAGCATCTATGAGAAGTTAGACCTAGGGCCATTACAGGATTCTAATATTACTATTGAACTGGCTGACCACTCTAAAGCGCATCCGAAAGGATTTTTGGAAGATGTCTTAGTGCAGGTGGATGGTTTAATTTTTCCGACGGACTTTTATGTCCTAGAGATCGGTAAGGGGAGATACGACCCAGTTTTGCTGTTGCATCGTCCATTTATGAAGACGGCGAGCGCCGTAATTGATGTTTCAAAGGGCCTATTATCTATGGCACATGAAGGAAAAAGGGTCCAGTTTCAGATTGATGATGATCCATTCTGAGCATAAGGACGTCGGGCCAAACGACGTTAAACAAAGGCGCTGCTCGGGAGGCAACCCGAGGTAAGTTTTTCTTTTCTTTTATTTTTATCTTTTTAGTTTAGTTTTATTTTTAGTATTTGTTTTGTTTTTGTCGAGCTAACTTGCAGATACCATTTTTCCCATCAAAAGAAACCAGTCCGAGAGGAGTTGGAGCCCACGGCTCGATCCGCGACCCCGGATTTGATCCGAGACCGCGGCAAAATCCGCGACCACGGATACGATCCGAGATCGCGGATTGGCCTAATTTTTATCAATTATTCACAAAAAAAAAATTTTAAAAAAAAAAATAATAAAAAATAAAAAGAATAAAAATAAAAGGCTTTCGGGTGAAACCCCCGAAATAAAAGGCTTTCGAGTGAAACCCCCGAAATAAAAGGCTTTCGGGTGAAACCCCCGAAATAAAAGGCTTTCAGGTGAAACCCCTGAAATAAAAAGGTTTTCGGGTGAAACCCCCGAAAAAGCCCGAACCAGTACCTAACCAAACCCGAAAATAAAATAAAAATTTCCCACCTACCCCACCTACCCCACCTACCTATCTTTTTCCCCCATATCCATTCTTCCTCTCTCACCAAACACCCCCTTACAACAAAAACACCACCATCACCAACCCTCCACCACCATCACCACCCGCGGCCACCATCTCCATCCGCGACCCGAAGATTCCGCGCCCTCGGAAAGTATCCGCGCCCGCGGAAGTTCGTCTTCAAGCCCACACGATGTTCACCATTGTTGGAAGTTCGAGTTTGGCTTGGATCGGAGGTTTGGAGCAATATCGGGCTAGATCCGAACGGTTAGTCCTTCTTCCTATCTTTGGAGTTTGATTCCCGATGTATTGAGGTCGATTTGTTGTTGTTTGAGGAGATTTTGAGAAATTGAGGGAATCGGAGTTCGCCATTGACGAGCAGTTTCAGATCTGGAAAATTCCAGATCCGCGCCCACGGAAAAATTCTGCGCCTGCGGATTATCCCTGCCTGTCCGCGCTCGCAGATCTGATCCGAGCCCGCGGATTGCTTTTGTCCAGTCCGCGCCTTCTTTGCTGTCCGAGGCCGCGGATTTCAGTAACTTGGTAATCTTCTTGCTCAGCTCTGTATTATTTATTCAGCTATGGCATATTATGGTTTACAGCATCTGAGTGAGGGACAGAGGGAGCTTTGGGATAAGTATGAGGATAGGGAGTTTGTCAGTAATAAATTTTTTGATGTCCCTACACTGATTAATTTGGGATTTAGAGAGTGTACAGAGCAGTTACTGGCGACTGGGGGTTTGGGTAATTTCTCTGCTCTGGCTATGCCTACTTATAAGGGTCTTACTATGGAGTTTCTGTCCACTTTCCGCTTTGCTGATGGGGTCTTGAGTTTTCATGCTTGTGATAGATTATATAGTTTGACCCGTGAGGAGGCCTGTCTTATTTTTGGGATCACTTCACCACCTACTGATGTGTGGACGAGCATACTGTCTGATCCCACTATTTATGATTTTTGGTATACGCTTACTAGCTCCCCTTTTAGCACTCGTTCTGGGGAGCTTAACAGTAAGATTCCCCATCCCTGTGTCCGTCTGTGTCACAAGGTTCTGACAATGGAATTTTTCGCTCAGGGAGAGCCAAACAAGCTTCTTGCTCGAGATTTGAGGATTATTGGATGCTTGTTTCCTTTTCCGTCTCACTGCCCGGATTGGTTCGGATTATTTATTCAGTTTGCTGAGAAGTATCCAGATAAGAGGGGGTCGGTTGGATTGGGTGGTATGGTTACTCTTTTAGCCACCAGATTTGTTTCTAGAGAGCAGATTGAGGCACAGTTTGGCCGGCATTTGACTGATGGGTACAGATATACTCACCAGGCTTTAGTTAGGGCCAATTGTTTGAGAGGGTCAGTTGATGACGGGTGGACTTGGTTGCATGGGCATCCTGCTACAGCTTATCTGCGTCTACCTGCACATTTACAATATGGCGATACTGTGTATTCTTTTCATCTGCAGCCTAATGTAGACATTCCTGCAGAGGAGTTTGTTGGCGATGAGTATGAGGTTGTTGGTGTTGGTTGGGATGAGCAGGCTGATGCATTTCGTGCTAGATTTTATTCTGAGCCTTCTGGATGGGCTCCTGCTCCACAAACTACAGTTGGTTGGGGTGCACCTCCCCCAGCTACTCGTGCATCCACTTCTGCTTCTACTTCTGCTTCCTCTAGTTTGCCATGGACAAATGGTATGAGTTTTGAGGATCGTATGTTGAGTGGGATGCAACACTTATCTATTCGTCAAGATGCCATGTCTGCACGTCAGGATGCTATGGATCGCTCATTGGAGGCATTTTATGAGCATCAGAGGCAGGCAGCTGTTTTCTGGAAGACACAATGGCCAGGTTATCCATCATTCCCTCCACCAGATCAACAGTGAGTCTTCTGGTTCCTTCTTCTGTACTTTGGTCTTTATTTCTTAGCTTCATTGGGGACAATGAAGGGTTTAAGTATGGGGGAAGGGATTCATTGCTTTATTTGTATTATATGTACAATTGCATTCTATTTCTGTCATAATTATAAATAATAATAAAAATAATAATAAAATAATAATAAAAAAAGCCATAAAAAATATGAAAAAAGGCATATAAAATCCTAGGATGAGCAGAAAACCCGAAATGGCGGCTTAGGCAATAAGCAGGTAACCCGGACCAGCATTAGGTTGGGGTAATATGAGGTTTATGAGAGATGTGAGTATTTGTGAGCACACCTAAGAAAAATGAAAAGAGTGATTAGGTGAAAACCCGAAAGGGCGCCTAAGTAGAATGAGTGGTAAAATCAGAGTGTTTAGGATCATATTCTACTTTGGGGCTTGTGGATTACACTTTAGATATTGGGTAGATCCTAGGTTGCTCTACACTTTTTGGAGCTTGAGTGTTATATCTTGTATCTGTGAGGTGTGTGATTTGAGCTTTCTTGTTTTGCTCACTATTTCTCTAAATGGGTCTGGGTTGTGAGTTAAGAGTAGATTTTTCATATTTCCCTTTACTTCCTGTGGATCTTTGATAGGATTGATTGTTAGATTTATTTTGAGCTTACTCGAGGACGAGCAAGATCTAAGTATGGGGGAATTTGATACGCTGGTTTTAGTACAGCGTAATTCTGTATTTTTATTAGGATTTTCTGAGTGTTTTAGGCTAGATTAGGTGATTATCTGTAATATCAGCAGAAGCCTACAGTTGAAGATTTGGAAGACAGAAATCCTAAATTCGAAGTTGAAGTTCAAGGAGTCAAGATCTGCGCCCTCGGATCAGATCCGAGCCCGCGGTGCCGAGGTAGAAGCAAACCATCCGAGGGAGAGGAAGGCTGGATCCGCGACCGCGGATTATTTCCGCGCTCGCGGATCGTTGGGGTTCTGCGGCCGAGGCAAGAGAGAAGATCCGCGCCCGCGGATTGAATCCGCGCTCGCGGATCGAGGGTTTTAGCGCCGCCTTCGTTTCGTCTTTATTTTATCTTTTGTGTTTTTATATTTTTATATTTTCGGACTTATTTTCTACTATTTAAGGTTTGTTTCGAGTTTCACTTTAGGGTTACAACACAATTTAGAGACACAATTTCTAGCATATTTTCAGTATTATGGAGAACTAATTTTCCTTTGGAGTTTGTTTGATCAAGGAAGCCTTTTTATGAATTTATGAGATTCTGGTAACTTTTCTATCCCTTGGTTAATATCAAAACTCTTGTGCTTAATTTATGATTATCAATTGATTTCTCTTGGTGCGCAACTTGTTGAATTTGATTGATATTCTATTGTTTGGATTTGTTTGATTGTTGTCTGTGCAATCTTATTTATCCTTGAAACAACTCTTTTCTAGGACCATGGACTAGAATTGAGAAAGAGTATTTGATTGTTATTTTATGCATGAGACTCGTAGCATGATTGCATGAATTAATATCCTTCTATCCTTGATACTTTGCATGATTTGAATTAAGCGTTCTTGTTCATATCATAATTCTGCTTGGACCGTAGACAAGCGGATATCTTTTATAAGGATTGGAATTAACTAGGGAATTAATAGAAAAGTGGATGAATCAATGATCGAATGATTAAAAAGGTGGAATTGATTGAATAAACTCTGCTTTCTTCCAATTGATTAAATCCTCAACAATATTTGCTTATTTGTTTGTTTGCCTGAACTTCCCAAAACCCCTGTCTTTGCTTTTGCTGATTGATCAGAATCCCGATTCTCTTGGGTTCGACCCCTTGCTTGCTTGCTATACTAGTTAGTAATTTAGGGTTATTTATCTTTGATCTTGGCAACAACGATTTCAGCCGAGTCAATTATAGGATGGAGCATGTATTTAGCTTGAGTTTTTGATTCATTCTAAAGTTCTAGACAACAATTAGCCTTGTGAGATATTTTTGGCCTTTCTAGATATATTTGTTCTCTATATTTCTTGAGTGTATCACCATGATTATCTAGATCTAGAACTTGCGTTATGACTCTTTGTCAAGACTGCTTTATATGATTGAAGACATGGCATTAAAATGATTGAGGCAATGTTTCTTATAAGCCTATTATTTCCCTTCCTACCTTACAAGATCCATGTTCTTGATACCCCATTTCTTTTAAGCTTTAAGCCTATTTTTGATAACTCCACAAAATTTTCCTAGCCTAATAAGCTTGACCCAGGATCCGGGATTTAGGACTTTAGGTTGTGTTTTTGTTTTGTGTGAGTTATGTATAAGTATGGGGGCGTTGGAAGAAAAGGTGGAAAAAGAGGAAATAAAACTCTTGGTTGCAAAGTAAAGTGAAAAAAAAATGAAGATGAAAATTCTATTGCAAAAGCGAAGACAAAATTTTAGTTTAATTATTAGTAGTCTTCATAAAGCAAAGAAAGAGTTGAAGAAGAGGCAAAGAAAAAAAGAAGAAGAAGAAACAAAGAGCTTGAGAGTGTTAATGGAGTTGGTAAAAGAAGTTGGGAAGTGTTGTAAGAAGAAAGTGTGTTGAATTTTGGGTTAGGATTAGTTCTTTATCCCGGATTTAGCACCACATGCCAAGTATGATACCTTCCAAATTTCTCTTTACCTTGGCCCCATTACAACCCTTAAAAAAGACCTCATGATTTTTGTTATGTGTTTGATCCCCAGCGGTGGAGATTTAGTACGCTGATGCAAGCTTATGGTAGTCTAGTTTTCATGGTTGATTTTTGAGTGAAACACATACGCTTAAACACTTGAGAGTTGAGTGCAAACACAAATTACCTTGGTGAGGTCTGGAATGCATGAATGGTCTTTACTTTTTGCTTGTTATAATGCATGCTGAGAAGTCTTGGTCGGGTTTTGATTATATGTGAAATGCTTGTTTGATTTGAGATGGATGTATGATTGTATTTCTGTGGTGTGTTTTGGATTTATGTCTTGCTTGAGGTCAAGCAAGGTTCAAGCATAGGGGAATTTGATAGAGCATATAAGTATAGATCTTAGAGCATGTTTTTATTCCAGTTTTAAGCATGTTTAGCTAGAATTTTACTTTAAGTTGTAGTTTAGGTTTATTTCGGTTTAGTTCGGAATCTGCGCGTTTGTATACTTTATTATAGGTTGGAGGGTGGAAGATGGTCGGTGTGAGGCTAAGGACCGGACCTCGAGACGCTTGGTGAGCATTGAAGAGAAGAACCGAAGGAAAAATCAAGAGTTAAGGCCCAAGAGCTTGTGTGAGAAGAACGCTTAAATCCGGGTCATGCATTGGAGTCTTATTTTGACACCTCTATCTTGAAATGCTTGGTTTGGGAGCTACAATGGTCGGATGAAGCTGAATTTGGTATCACTGGAAAGCTAACTCGAAGAGCTACAATACATATTTTACTCCGAGTCCAAATTCCAACTCGAAGGGGGTCAAAACAACCTCCGAAGTGTCACTAAAGTTGCTGCAGGCGGAGCGCGGCCCAAAGCCTCAGAGCGCTCTCATGAGTACCAAACCGCGCTCCGGCGGTTGACACGGCGATGACCTGGGCTTCCGCGAGATCTTGTGGGCCGACTCTAATATTTCTTTTAGATATTTTTAGACATAATATAAATACTTTCTCTAGGGTTTCTTTGGATTATTATGCTATCTTTGACTTGTGTTCTAAGTTTGAAGAATTTGGAGATTTGAGGGAGACAAAAACCCTAGTTTTGCAATTGAAGATCAATTTGACTCTTGTAAGTTTTGTTTTTCTTCAATGACAATTTCTAACTAATTTACTCATGTCCAACTAGTTTGTTGAAGTTGTATGCATGATTGTTTGTGAGATTTGAGTTATTTAGTTTGCCTTGACTAGATTGAATCTCTCCGTGCTTAATTGATTAAATTCACTTAGGATTATAATAGCTTGATCACCTATTTTACTTCTAGGTTGAATTACAACTAGAATAATTAAATAGACGGTGGAATTTGATTATTCATGGATGAATCCTTTGATTAAACTTATAGACGGTGGAATAAGGTTAATCAAAGGCGGAGAATTTAATCACAAGACTTCATGAATAGACGGTGGAATTCATGAATATTGTTTCTATTGAATGCTTTGAACTTAATTGCATGATCAACTTGAAATAGAAGGCTTTCTAGGTTAATTGATTAAAAGGTTGTTAAAGACGGTGTATATTAACAACCACAATAAGCTTGAATTCATAAATTCATAATAGATTAGTCAAGGGAAATTGAAAAAAGGATATGATCAAAACTCATGTATGCAATGGATACAAAACTAGTTGGACGCTTTTCTCCATATTTGAATTTCAACTTATTTTACTTGCTTAGGTTTAATTAGTTTAATTTCTTAGATTTTAGTTTATAATCACAAAATCCCCCTTTAATTTAGTAATATTACTTAATTACAAATATTCCGAGTATTTGTGGGTTCGACCCTTACTTCCACTTTGCTAAGGTTAGGAAGTTAGGAATAATTTTTTGACAGTGCTTTTATAGCGACGTAAAAGTGCTCGTCTGTAGGCATTACGACTTAGAAAGTTTTATAGAGGCGTCGGCTACTTCCGCGCCCCTCACTAGTTTGTTCGACATTGACCTTTTAACGAGGACATAAACAATCAAGGCCACAACCAAACTAGCATGAATAATCCTATCAATAATAATGAGTGAACTATACTAACAGTGGGGTCGTTATATCTAACAATCAATATTTCCTATGTTCCTTTTTGTTACTTAGAACACAAGTTGTTCCCAACATCGAGTATTTCACGGAGATGAAAATATAAGGTTACAAGGGGAAATTCCACTTGCCTTTAGCTTTTACGATTGTGTACGAACGAACGAACAGAAATCGTTGACTCTTCTCGGAATTGAGACTCGACCTATCGACACGAGATGTACGAACGAACTTTAATAAGAATTCTTTAATTCTTCTAAAGTTTTAAATATCTCTTATATTCTTTTTATAAGAGAATTAATTTCTAAATTATTATAATAATAATTTAGGTGGAGGTGAATAAAATAATAATATTCCTTAATATTATTTTATATTGGTAATATCCTTGTATTTCTTATAAATTCTTTATTTGATTTAATTATTATTATCCTTTGAACATCAAGGTTTAGTAATATTCAAATTATTAAATACTCATTAACTTTAAGGTTAATATTCCTTTTAGATAAATTTATTATCTTCTTATTATAAGCAAGGATAATATATTTATATAATCATTAAGATAGGGCATGGTTCCGGTGAGGACCACGCTTGTGGTAAGACCCATTGCTTAAAATAAGGATTAATCTCAACCATTGGATTTACCCCTCTATTATGTATTCAATGGTCAAGATTTTTTTTTCAATTTCTTTTCATTTTTCAATTTTTTCAATTTTTTCAATTTTTTCAATTTTTTCAATTTTTTCAATTTTTTTTTTTGATTTTTTTGATTTTTTTTGATTTGTTTTGATTTTTTTTGATTTTTTTTGATTTTTTTAATTTTTTTGTTATTTTTTTAGTTTTGCAAAAATCAAATTATTTTAAAAATGAACTTAAAGCACATAAAAATTGAACTTATCATATATAAAAAATGAACTCGTAGAATATAAAAATTGAACTCATACAATATTCAAAATTGAACTCCTAATATAAAAAAATTGAACTTCTAGTGTATAAAAATGAGCTCGTAGTATATAAAAATTGAACTTTCATATTAAACGTTTTTAAAGCTTTTTTTTCAAATTTTTTCATTTTTCATTTTTATAAAGTTTTAAATTTTTAAATTTTTAAATTTTTAAATTTTTAAGTTTTTAAATTTTTTTTCTATTTTTTTATTTTTGCGAAAATCGAATTATTTTAAAAATGAACTCAAAACACATAAAAATTGAACTTATCATAGATAAAAAATGAACTCGTAGAATATAAAAATTGAACTCATACAATATTGAAAATTGAACTCCTAACATAAAAAAAATTCAACTTCTAGTGTATAAAAATGAACTTGTAGTATATAAAAATTGAATTGTCATATTTAATATTTTTAATGCTTTTTTTAACAAAGAATATAATATAAAAAATACGAAAAAAATTCCGAAAAAAAAATATTTAAAAAAATAAAAAAAAATAAAAAAAATAAAAAAATCTTGACCATCCAATATATAGTGATGGTGTAAATCTAATAGTTGAGATTAGTCCTCACTTTAAGCCAAAGGTCTCACCACAAGAGTGGGTCTCACTTGAACCAAAACCCATTAAGATATATATCAAATATTGCTTTTATAAAACTCATCTTAGGGTGTGAAAAGTTTAAAACACCCTTGTAGTTGAATATCCTTTATTTCTCTTATTATTATTTTAATATTCACCTTATCATATAAGATCTTTTTAAAACTTATAATATTTTCTCAATATAATATCTTTCTTATTATACTTCTCATAAAAGACATGCAATAAAGATACTTAAATTAATGTATCCTTTTTTAGTACTTTCCTTAAGTAGGGAGTTTGCAATTACTTAACCTAGTATACTTTCCAAGTATGAGAGATAATAATAAATTATATTATCTATTTAAATGATTTCTCCATGGCTTAGAATATTATTTAATAAAACTAGGAGCATGCAACTTATTTATTTATCTCTAAGTTAGTAATAATAATATCTTTAGTATATCTTTAATAATATGATTTCTCATCTATCATATTACTTTAACAATATTTTACATCTATGATCATTGATAATATCTTTAATATATCTTTTCCCAACAACAAATCTATTTTATATTCCATACTTTGCTATATAAAGATATCTTATGACTAGTATATCTTATTAACATATTTTTAAGTTTATAATATGTTCTTTAAAATGACATGCAATCCTTTTATATACTATAAAAATCTTAAGATAATAATTTCTATGATCTTGCTCAAATTCTTTTTATTTATTCAATTAAACTCTAAGTAAGGTAAACATATTATTTATATTATACCTTTTAAGTATATAAACTCATATTTTAACCCCCATAATTTTATTTAACAATCTTCCCATATCTATTATATTGTATTTCTTTATATAGAAATACATGCAAATTAACTAATATATCTTTTTAGTTTTCAACTTATTCTTATTAAATTATCTTATGATAAAATATTTTATTAATATTATCCCAAAGCATATAATAGGATTAAAAGACAGGTAAGTCTATTTTCATTTTTAATATAGTCTTATTTTAATAACTCCTTTTTATCATAATATAATTCGTTAATCATTAATAATAAAAACACATGCATTTATATGGTCAAAAGTTATTTATATTATTCTTATCCTTGTGTTGGAATTTATTTAATGTCTTGTTAAATTTATTTTCTTTTTTTTATGAATTCACATGCATGTTAGTTTTATTCACTTTAATTAAATAAATATCATATAAATGTGAAAAAAAATATTTTATGAATAGTTATAATTAAAATATAAGTCGAAAAATTATACCGAGCGAAAATGAGACGGGATTTGGACAGGGAATTCGAGATGAGCGAAATTGTTAGGCTTCTCCTTCTTCTTTCCTTTTAAAAATTTCTGATGGGTAATTTATGACTTTTTGGGCCTAAAAGTTAGCCCAACAATAGTCCAAAAATTACCCAAAACACTAGTCCATTTCTTCTTCTACCTTTCTACGCTAGAAGGAACCAGAGAATGCAGGACAGACGACGACTCCATAGGGGCGGACCAGCAGAGCACCGACGAGGGCGGCATCCGGCGGCGCGCGGCCCTGGCGGCCAGCAGGCGGTGGTCCGGTGGTGTTGGCGGCCCAAAGTAGGGTTTGGGAAATTTTGTGTGTAAAAATCAGATTTTAATGAGGAAAAAATCAGATTTTGGGCAAAAGAAATTTCTGGATTTTTGAGGTTTAATATGTGTTGGATCGTAAACGTTAGCAAAGAGCTTGGGAACTGGCAATTAAGTTGTTCCCAAGGCAGTGGAAGTAAACAATTCGCAAGTATTAAAGACAGTCTAGAACGCAGTTCCTTTATAGAGGAACCCCACTACAACCAACTAGTTGTATGGGTAAACCTCTACCTCCGCTTGGAGGATTTTGAATGACTTACTTATATTAATTGCTTTTTTCCTTAGTTACACAGCCGGATTCACACTTCTTTGTTCCTACGAGTTCTTCCTAAGTCTAGCAACACTAGCAAATCCTCTCAACTGAGTTCCTAAGCTCACAATAGCAAAATACAAATAAGTCAAACCTTACACCGACTTCTCAGTTCCCTTGTCCTTGGGAACTTCGACTTCACCGTCGTCGAGATCACGCACTCGTCGGCGGGGACTTCTCTTCCTTTTCTTTCTTTTCTCTGGTGTGGGTGTTTGTGAGTTTTGGGAGAAGTACTCAATCCGAGTACTATTCATTTGGCTTTATAGTCCAGGTGAGCTTGGGCAGTCGCATCTTTCTTTTGTGTCCAAAATGCCCTTTGCTTGATGCCCAAGTTGTACTTTCTTCACATGTGACTTTGGTTTGAACTAGGTCAACTTCTTGGATCAATCGGACCGTTGGATGAAGCGTGACAGTCTAATCCTCAGACTGTTCCTTCGGGTTGTGCGAGACAGAATCCCGCGATCTGCGCTGAACGGTCGTTGTCCTCACATGTGAGTTCCCATGTCATGGGAACTGTCTTCTTCAGAGTTCCCTTGATGGAAACTCTTCATCGTTGTAAGCTTGTGTTCTCTTGATCATTTCTGGGAGTTCCCATGAGTTCCCATTTCATGGGAACTTTCCTCTTCAGAGTTCCCTTGATGGAAACTCTGCACTGTGACTTTCTGTGGCTTTTGGTCATTCATAGGAGTTCTTGGTTGTACCTGTGTTCCTTAGAAATACTTGAACAAACCACATTAGTTCCCTATGGTGTTTGTCATTATCAAAACTTAAGAGAATTACATCGTTGATCCGTTGTTTAGAACCATAGGTCCCAACAACGTCCCAACAATTTCCCCCTTTTTGATGATGACAAACCCATCACAAAATATGCAAGTATTTCAATGAATGATATGTTGATGAGTTCCTAAGTATAATTTTGGGAAGTCACTTTTAGTGAAACACTTAGATTTAGGGAACCACTTCTGGTGAGACACTTAGTTCTTACTAAGCTTTTTATGCAATTGTTCCCCCTTAGCTTATGCGTGGTTTGTGATAACTTAAACTTTTAACTCATCTCGCATTTTTTGTCTTTCCCCCTTTTGACATCATCGAAAACAAGCAAAGCAATAATATTGAAGAAGGGAACACGCAATCAAATTAAAGACCAATGCATTACTTAAGAAAATATTTACAATGGGAACTCAAGTACAATTTTGTGGTCATTTTTGAATTAAGGGAAAAAGAAGGGAGAGATCATGGGGCTTGAGGGAACAGGGCATCACAGAGGCGCGTCAGGACTTGTGTAAGCTTTTCTTGTCCTCTGGCCAACACTGCTTGATCCCTGTCAATCTGGTCGAGGGTGTTGGCAATACGGAGCAACACTTGAGAGTTCCCCTCTAGGCTTGGCAATTTCACCCGCACCCGGTGGGTACCCGAAAAACCGACCCGAAAAAAACCGAAAAAACCCGATTAAAAACGGGTGAAAAACGGGTGACGGGTGAGCGGGTGATGGAGCGGGTACGGTTTCGGATATAGCCTCACCCGACCCGACCCGATCCGACCACCCGACCCGACCACCCGACCCGACCACCCGGTTTTTTGTCCCACATCGGAAAATTGGTAGAAGGAAAGGAGAAGAGGAGCTTATAAAAAAAGATAGGAGAAGAGGAGAGGGTTAAGTGTTTGAAGTCTAACCATAGAGATGGACTTTGAGACTTCTAATTAAATCTATTTTTTTGGCTAATCCAATGGGTAGGCCCTATATAAATAGGTTTAAATTTTAGTTTATTTTGTTTATGGGTCATCGGTTGACCCGTTAATTTTTGTTTATTTTTTTACGGGTCATCGGTTGACCCGTTGAACAAATAAACTTAAGGTTAATTTATGATTGAAAATTAAAAATATAAATTTTTTATAACACCCGAAAAAAACCCGACCCGACCCGAAAACCGACGGGTTTTGGGTGGGTCGGTTTCGGGTGGAACCCGTCAGGTGAAATTACCGGGTCGGGTGGGCGGTTTACAACCGCGGGTCGGGTGGTGGAAGTAGTCCACCCGCACCCGACCCGACCCATTGCCATGCCTCCCCTCTTGGTCACCAGACTCCAGTTGAGCCGCTTCCTCTACAGGCTCAGAGTGCCTCATCTTCTGGACAACTGAAATGTCCAGTTCCCTTCCAAGCTCTATTTCATCCTTAGAGGCGTCGTAGAGACCCTCTTTTTGTAGGAGCTTCTTTATCAGCCCAGAGTAGGGAAGGGAGTGGGACTTGGAAGCCATGCACTTCTCCATGTGCCCAAGGATGATTTTGGGAAGGTTGATGGGCTTTTTGAGGAGGAAGTGATAGAGGATGATGGCATCAGGGATATTGACGACCAGACGCTTCTCTTGGCGCGGGATCACCACATTGATGATGAATTGGTGAGCGAGCTTGGCGACCAAGGACAGATGGTGCGTCGAGGGAACTTTGGAGGGAACCTGACCCTCAAAGATGGTGTTGTACACTTCGGCGTTGTTGAAGTCCCCCCAGAGCTTGTTGGGCAACTCATTGAGCCCTTGACCGGGGACCTGGAGCTGAAGGCGGATTGTCGACGTTGTGAAAAAACTCGTCGCCTTCATGGGAGAGAGTTCCCTGAGTGCAGTCGTTGGTGATAGTGAAGTTATTGTAGAATTGACGCACTTGCGAGGGATCGACGCTCACAGTTTCTCCCAGCCCTGGGCCTTGATCAGGTCCCACAGTTCCCCTAAGCCGTTGTCAATCAGCACGTCTTCACAGATGATGAGCGGAGGGAGGAGCTTCCGGCGTTCATCCACAGGATGCTTTGTGGAAGAGGTCCCCTTCCCTTTCCTTGTAGTGCTCCTGGACGTGTTCCCCCTAGAGACCGTGTGAGGTCCTTTCTGCTGAGGGGGTGCAGCCGCTTCAATCATGAGCACGCATTCCCTTGGATGTTGGGAACCCGTGGACACCACCATTTGGTGTCCAGGGGTTGGGATCGATGCTTGCTCCTTAGCAGCTGAAGCTTCTTCTTCTTCTTCGACCTCATCGTGGGAGGTCCTTTCTTCCTCGGAGGAGCTCGAGCTTGAGCCCTCCGCGTCATCCTAGGGATGACTTGTAGATGCCTTAGCACCACCAACCGGTGCTGGGTCCCTTCTCTCCGTGGGCTCTTCCGGAGCCACCTTCTCTGGGGACTTGGTCCCGTGATCAGTTGTGTGTTCAGAGGGGTCCCGGTTGAGCTCTTCTTCGATTTCCTTGAGTTGGGCCTCCTCCTCCACAGTTCCCATTATGATAGGAGGAGGGTCCTTGGTCATTTTGCCGATGACCACGGAGAGAGGGAGATCATCGTCGTTCGAGGTAAGGGCGACGACACTTTTGGATGGTGAGGGAGAGGGGAGTTTGGTGGTGGTGGGGGATGTGGTGGAAGAAGGGAGAGAAGAAGAAATGGGAGTAGAGAGTTGGGTAGAAGGAGGAGGAACGGTTTTGGTAACCTGGGGAGTAGAGGTCCCCGAGGTAGGAATGGGAGAGGTGGAGGTGTGTTTTGGTGTGGAAGGAGGAGAAGGAGTTTTGTGAGGTGGAGGTGGAGTTGGAGTTCCCGTTGTTATGGGAACGGAAGGAAGTGAAGAAGGTGGAGTTCCTTTTGGAGTGGGAACATACGAAGGTGGTGGTGGAGGAGTCTGCTGTTTCGTGGGAGGAGGTTTGGGAGGTCCCTCGGTTAGAAGAGGAGGGAGAGAGGAGGAAGAAGGGAGTAGACTTTGGGATTGAGAAGTCCCATCGTCGGAGGGGAAAGGGAAAGGAGGTTTGGGCGCACAGGAACTCTCCTTGGAGCAGTTCAAGTAGTCCTCAAACTTGAAGAAGGCTTTGTTTATGGGCTCCGAAAATTCAGAGACCTCAGAATGTTTGCGTTTTTTGGATTTGGAGGGATCTTTGGAATATTTGGATTTTTTGGGTTTTGAGGGGTCTTTTGAGGAGTGGCGTCGTTTGGATGAATGGCGGTGTTTGGATTTTCGGGGTTTTTCATTGATGGAAGGACGAGCGTCTCCGAAATTGTCAACGATGATAACGCCGGAGGAGGTGTTGGTGGTTGAAGGAGGAGGAAGGGATTCAGAAGAGGTGGCGGAAGAGGTCCAGGCCACAGTGTCGTCGGCCGGAGGAGGAGGAGGGGGCAAGAAAGGGCTTACTTGGTTGTAGAGCCCTTGGATAAGAACATCCTTCATAATTGGGTCTTGTTCTTTCTCAATCTCTTTCAATTGAGAGATGAAGAGGATGCGAGGGTTGGCATGTACCCATGCTTTAATCTGGGCAAAGGTGTGTTGAGGGGTCATTTTTGTAAGATTTTTGAAGGTTTTGGAGGTTTCTTGAAAAAGGGAGTGAAAGAGATGTGGAGAAGAAGAATGGCAGAGATGGAAGATGGAATAAGATCCCAAAAATGGCAAATGAGGGTTTTAAGGAGAGAAGAGGCGAGGGGTAGAAAGGGAAGTGGAAAACCTCGATAACCGTCGCCCAATGAACGTGGGGCATCATTTCAACTTCCATAGCACGCTTCTGGACACGCGTCACGATCTCTCGGGGAGTCCTTTTCAAAATTTGAATACTTGGCCTCTAACGCTTCAGAGCCTCTGAAACAAAAGTCCGTTTCCCAAGTGACGGTTCGTCTTTGTAGATGAGTCAGCGTTCCCTTGCTAGTTTGTATCCGTTCCCATGATCATATCAAGGTCAGAGAGAGTGAAGTGGTTAAGGGAACTTCACACTCATCCTTTTGTGGGGCTAGGGAACTCAAAGGGGAACCAGACAATTTGCGACTCGATAAAGGAGTGAATATTTTGGCTTATGAGAAGCGTTTGTCTGGTCCCTAGCTTAGGGTGGCTCATATGATCAACCGTCATGGTGGCTTGTAAAGAGGGATATAGGGAACTCTGGTTGATCATTTTGGGCCAAAAGAAATAGAGTTCGTTTGTACACATTTATCTTTAGACTAGTAATCATGGCATAGTGAAAGCAATAAGTCGAAGTTCCCTATCATGCAATCTTGTATAAACTAGTCAGGCATTGAGGGAGAAACAAACAGGGACTTGTTTAGTTTAGAGTTATCATCCCTAGAAGCATTCGAAAACGCTAGTAGGGACGTCTGTCTAAAGCTTTGGTGAGAATGTCCGCAATTTGCTCTTCAGTTCTACAGTGTTCCATCGAGATGTTCCCACTTTCAACATTGTCACGTAGAAAGTGATGCCTTATATCTATATGCTTAGTTCTAGAATGATGCACATGATTTTTGGAAATGTTTATGGCGCTAGTGTTATCACAGAGTATGGGAACTGGGCCAAAAGACATACCGTAATCCTGGAGTTGTGACTTAAGCCATAGAACTTGGGAACAGCAAGATGCGGCAGCCACATATTCTGCTTCAGCTGTGGAGAGTGCCACTGAGTTTTGCTTTTTAGATCCCCATGAGACTAAGCATGACCCTAGGAACTGGGCCATTCCAGATATGCTCTTTCTATCAACCAGGTGCCCTGCAAAGTCCGCATTTGTGTATGCAATGAGCTCAAGGGAACTGTTCCTTGGATACCAGAGGCACAAGTCATCGTTCCCTTTGAGATACCTGAAAATTCTCTTCACCTCTTTCAGGTGTGATTCCATAGGGTTAGCTTGAAAACGAGCACAAAGACATGCGGAGAACATGATATCAGGTCTACTAGCTGTTAAATAGAGAAGGGACCCGATCATACCTCGATAGTTCCGTTGGTCCACACTACTACCTGTTTCATCCGCATTTAGCCTTGAATTTGGTGAGATGGGAGTGTCAATGGGCTTGGAGTGTTCCATCCCATACTTCAAGAGCATTTCCTTGATGTATTTCTGTTGATGAATCTTTGTTCCCTCCTTGGTTTGGGATATTTGAAGTCCCAGGAAGAACGTGAGTTCCCCAATGAGACTCATCTGAAACTCACTGCTCATGAGGTCCTTAAAGTTCTCTACAAGAGTTTCGTTAGTTGCTCCAAAAACAATGTCATCAACATAGACTTGCACGATCAAAATGTCTTTAGACTCCTTCTTTAAAAACAAAGTCTTGTCTATGGAACCTCGAAGGTATCCATGGGACAAGAGGAATTGAGCAAACCTGTCGTACCAAGCTCGGGGAGCTTGTTTGAGTCTGTAGAGTGCCCTCTCCAGGAAGTAGACATGGTTAGGTTGCTTCTCATCTTTGAATCCTGGGGGTTGAGCCACATATACTTCTTCCTTGAGATGTCCATTGAGGAAGGCTGTTTTCACATCCATTTGATAAAGCTTGAATCCCTTGTGAGCAGCATAGGCAATTAAGAGTCTGATGGCCTCGATCCTGGAAACTGGTGCGAAGGTCTCATCGTAGTCAATTCCTTCCTCTTGCTTGTAGCCTTGTGCCACTAGCCTAGCCTTGTTCCTTGCTACAACCCTAGTATCATCGAGCTTGTTCCTAAAGACCCATCGAGTTCCTATGATGTTCTTGTTCTTGGGCCTAGGAACTAGCTTCCAAACTTTGTTCCTCTCGAACTGGTGGAGCTCCTCTTGCATGGCTTGGATCCATCTGGGTCCTTCAAAGCTTCTTTGATATTTTTGGGTTCCACCATTGAAACAAACGTGTTAAAAGCACAAAAATTATTAAGAGAGGAGCGAGTTTGTACACCTTTATCATAAGGGGAGATGATGTTCTCAATGGGGTGGTCCTTCCTTTGTTGAAAGTTTCTTGTATGAGTGGGTTCCCTTGCACTTGTGTCATCTTCAGTAGTTGTTTCTTTGTCATGGGAACACTCATCTTTAGCTTCTTCATTTGAGGTTTCTTCAGAGATTTCTGGCAAGTTCCCTCTTTGTTCCCCCTGAATAATTGATTCTGGCAGGGTATTGTCTTGGGGAACAAGAGAGTTGGAGGTGTCTTGTAATTCTTCTGAGGAGGGAACTTCGAGGGAGATTTGATCAGTGAGAGTTGGATCTCCGTCGTTGTTCCTTGGTTGTGGGATGTTGCTTGCACTTGGATAGTCTTCATCCCTCTTCCTTGGCTCATCATCATCATCATCATCGTCTTCTTGTCTTACCAGCTTGAACAGAGTTCCCTTCCCTTGGGTATCTGTTCCCATCTTTACGGATTTCTCGTTGAAGACGACATGGATGCTTTCTTCTATCTTCTTGGTTCTTTTGTTGAAAACCCTGTAAGCTTTGCTTTGAGATGAGTATCCCAGGAAGATCCCTTCGTTGCTTCTGGGATCGAATTTTCCAAGATTGTCTTTGCCATTGTTATGGACAAAGCATGTGCATCCGAAGGTCCTTAGATGGGAGATATTTGGTTTTCTCCCCTTGATGAGCTCGTAGGATGTCTTCTTGATCAAGGGCATTGTCATGGCTCGGTTCAAGATGTATGTAGCTGTAGAGATGGCTTCAGCCCAGAAGTACACAAGAACTCTACTTTCAATCATCATGGTCCTCGCCATGTCCTCCAGGGTTCTGTTCTTTCTCTCGACCACTCCATTTTGCTGAGGAGTGCGAGGAGCTGAGAAATTGTGAGAGATCCCATTTTTCTCACAGAAGTTTAGGAACTCTGAGTTTTGAAACTCAGTTCCGTGATCAGATCTGATTGCTTTCAGTTTTAGTCCCAAGCTTACTTCTGTTCTTTTGATGAAGGGCTCGAATTGTTCAAATGCTTGTGATTTTGCCTTCAAGAAAACAACCCAGGTGAATCTTGAAAAATCATCAATTAAAACGTACATGTACCTTTTTCCACCGTAGCTAGCCGTTCTCATTGACAACAGAGATTCATGTGAATTAGCTCTAAAGGCCTGGTTGTGCTCACCACCTTTTTGGGTTTGAAGGAGTTCCTAGTCTGTTTCCCTCGAACACATGCTTCACACATTTTGACTCCTTCGAGATTGATCCGTGGAAGACCAATGACCAGATCCTGTAGATAAAGCTTCAGGATTTGATTTACACCTGCATGTCCCAGTCGTCTATGCCAGAGTTCCGTGTCAGCTTGGGAACTTGCAAGACACAGCTTCATTGGTGGTTCAAATTCTGTATCTACTACATAAACGTTGTTGTGCCTTCTTCCTCTCAGACTCACTTTGTTGGTCTTTTTGTTGATGACTAGGCATTCTTCTGAGTCGAAGGTGACAACGTTGTTCCCTTGATCACATATCTGGGCAACACTTAAGAGATTGTATCCCAGATCTTTCACCAGGTTGACATTGCTGATTTTGATTGATCTATTTAGCAACACTTCTCCCATTCCAATTACTTCTCCCTTGTTTTTATTGCCAAATGAGACATGGCCTCCTTCGGCATGAGTGTGGAGTGAGATGAGGATATCCTTGTTTCCGGTCATATGGTTCGAGCATCCACTGTCTATGAACCATGCATTGTTCCCTCTCACTGCCACCTACAAGGTAAAGTTAGTGTTTTGAGACCCAGGCAAGATGACTCTTGCCCGGTCCCTTGCAAGGGAAAATATTCTCATTTAAAACGTAGTCAGCGATGTTGATATCATGAGAGTTGGAGTTCCTTTGATAATTGGCATGATGTTTTTGTTTGTTTAGGAACTCACGGTTTCTAAGGGTTTGGCCTCTCTTCTTGGGACATGCTTCCTTGTAGTGCCCATGAGCACCACAGTTCCAGCACGTCTTGTAGTATTCTCCCAAGTAGTACTTTGGGTGTGGTCTCTGGATTCTGTTCCTATCCATGATTTCCTTATTGTACACCCGTGACCCGTTTCCCTTAGCAATTTGGACATAAAGTCTATGTCCAGTGTTCCCAGTGTAATAATCTCTCTCACCACCGTTCCCACTTTCTAGGACCCTGATTTTTTCTTCAAGATGGGCATTTTTCTGTTTCTCACATTGAAGTTCTAAGGCCCTACACTCATGGATTTCATGTTCACTCAGGGGTGACTTTCCATTCTTTGAGCACTCACCTTTGTATCCTATGCCGTGTTTGGCTGGGACAAACTTAATTTGGGAACTAGAGGCTTCAAGATGTTCGGGAGTCTTACTCAGGTTTTGCAAGAGGGTGTTCTCATCTTTCTCTAGAGTTTTGATTCTCTTTCTAGATCTACGATGTGAGACACATGGGACTTGAGTTTTTCGAGAAGGGATATGCAGTTGGGACAGGGCTCAAGACCAACTAATTGAGAATTTATGTGTTCCTGTTTTTCCAACTTGTTTTGCAGTTTTATGTTATCTTTGACAAGACTTGAAAGAATTTTCAACAACTCAGGTTTTTCATAGTTACTCAAGGAATCAAGAACAGTTTCAGTGGTTACCTCACTGGGTTGTTCCCCAGTGGTTTCTCCTATGGCCATGCCACACATGTCTGGGAGTGCCCATGACTCAGGATCTTCGTCTTCATCATCGCTCCAGGTAGCGATGTAGGCCTTCTTTCCTTGCTTCCTGCCATCAGTTCCTTGTGGACATTCCTTCGCAAAATGTCCTTTCCTGTTGCATTTGTAGCAAGTCACTTCTGAGAGATCCTTCTCTGTGGGCTTTCTTTGGGAACTCTATCCTTTTCCCTAGTTCCCACTGTTCCTTTGGGACTTCCCTTTGTAGAAGTTTCGAAGAGCCTTTGTTACGAGAACTAGCTCCTCATCCTCTTCTTCTTCGGAGTCTTCGTGTTGTTCTTGGGTTGATTTGACCATCTTCTCGATCTTGAGTGCGATCCCTCGATGAGCTCGAGTCTGTTCCTTATCATCGATCTTTCTCTTCTCGTGTCCCACTAGCTTTCCAAACACTTGATGGAGCATGAGTGTTCTATTTTCCGGAATTTCCTTGAACATTGTTCTCTCGTTTGCCCATTCTCCAGTCAATCCGTTGAAGAGCTGTTGGACCTTCATCTTATGGGTGATTTCTTCTTTGGTGATCCCCAAGCCTTCCATTTTGGTGCAAAGTCCTTCAAATCGGGACTGGTAGCTATCGACAGACTCTCCCATCTCCATTTGGAAGTTGTAGAATTCCCTTTTTGCATTCATCTGAAGATCTTCTCGGAGATCTGAGTTCCCAACGTGCATTTGTTGGATGGCTTCCCACATTTCCTTAGCTGTGTCAAGGTTTGCTACCCTGTCACAGTCTTGTACGCACATGGACCTCTTCAGGTATTGTTTGGCTTTGTAGTTTGCCTCCATACAATTGTATTCGTTGGGTCCCCACTTTGAGAGGTCGTTGACTATAGCTGGATCGATTTCGAAGTTGCCTCTCTCGATAACACACCATGCTTGGTAGTCTTGGCCACGCATCCAATCCTTCATGTCGCGTTGCCAGCTTTCAAATCTTCTTGTAATAAGCCTTGGCGGCTTACTATTGTTGTTCCCCACCCGAGTAAGTTCCTGAGCCATTTGATACCTGCGATGCTAACACAAATCTAAAGCACAAGCCCTGATACCAATTGTTGGATCGTAAACGTTAGCAAAGAGCTTGCGAACTGGCAGTTAAGATGTTCCCAAGGCAGCGGAAGTAAACAATTCGCAAGTATTAAAGACAGTCTAGAACGCAGTTCCTTTATAGAGGAACCCCACTACAACCAACTAGTTGTATGGGTAAACCTCTACCTCCGCTTGGAGGATTTTGAATGACTTACTTATATTAATTGCTTTGTTCCTTAGTTACACAACCAGATTCACACTTCTCTGTTCCTACGAGTTCTTCCTAACTCTAGCAACACTAGCAAATCCTCTCAACTGAGTTCCTAAGCTCACAACAGCAAAATACAAATAAGTCAAACCTTACACCGACTTCTCAGTTCCCTTGTCCTTGGGAACTTCGGCTTCACCGTCGTCGAGATCACACACTCGCCGGCGGGGACATCTCTTCCTTTTCTTTCTTTTCTCTGGTGTGGGTGTTTGTGAGTTCTGGGAGAAGTACTCAATCCGAGTACTATTCATTTGGCTTTATAGTCCATGTGAGCTTGGGCAGTCGCATCTTTCGTTTGTGTCCAAAATGCCCTTTGCTTGATGCTCAAGTTGTACTTTCTTCACATGTGACTTTGGTTTGAACTAGGTCAACTTCTTGGATCAATCGGACCGTTGGATGAAGCGTGATAGTCTGATCCTCAGACTGTTCCTTCGGGCTGTCCGAGACAGAATCTCGCGATCTGCGCTGAACGGTCGTTGTCCTCACATGTGAGTTCCCATGTCATGGGAACTGTCTTCTTCAGAGTTCCCTTGATGGAAACTCTTCATCGTTGTAAGCTTGTGTTCTCTTGATCATTTCTGGGAGTTCCCATGAATTCCCATTTCATGGGAACTTTCCTCTTCAGAGTTCCCTTGATGGAAACTCTGCATTGTGAGCTTCTGTGGCTTTTGGTCATTCATAGGAGTTCTTGGCTGTACCTGTGTTCCTTAGAAATACTTGAACAAACCACATTAGTTCCCTATGGTGTTTGTCATTATCAAAACTTAAGAGAATTACATCGTTGATCCGTTGTTTAGAACTAGAGGTCCCAACAACGTCCCAACAATATGGACGAGTATGAGATGGAGAAGGAGAGGAAATTGTTGTGTATTTTCCTCTTGCCCAAGGACCTATTTATAGTGGCAATGGAAGCTTTGGGAAGCTTCTCCCATGGTGATGTGTAAGTCCATTAGAGATGGCTTCTCTTAGAAGAGAGAAATTGATTGGATGAAGAGGGTGGTGGTGCATGGAGATTGATTGGGTGAAAGAGGAGGTGAAGAGAGAGCTCTAGTGGCCATGGTGGGAGGTGAAGACCATAGATTGGTTGTACGTTACATCAATCAGAGAAGTATCAATTTGGGGAGAAGAAGTAGAAAATAGAATAAAAGGATTAAAAATCCTTAATGAGTAGATAAGATTACAATGGCATAGTGTGGGAATTGGAAGGGTGCAAGAGGTCTCGGGTTAGGGTCCCGGCTCTTGCATCTTTTTACTGAATTTTTATTGTGCTATTAATAGTCTAATGTACCCCTTTTTATTTAATAAAAACCAGAATTTAGAATGCATTATTTTTATTTAAATGCTTTTATCTCTTCATAACCCTTTTAATGCATTCTTGAATTTTATTTAATAGATTTACTTAAGGATCTCTTTTTAAAGAGAAAAGGGTTATATAAAAATATATTTAAGAATTCTCCTTTATAAGAGAAAAGGTTGTATAATTATTATATATTGTTTTTTTTTAAACCTTGGAATATTGCGGATATTATACTTATAACATTTTTATAATTTATTAAGAAAATTATAAAAAAATACTTAAACTCTCTTTTTAAGAGAAAATATTTAAATACTTATCCGACTTGTTTAATATATTTACTGAAATACTTAATTGTCATTGAATAAACTTTTATAATCTCTTTATTATTTAATATGAAATTATAAAGATTATTAAGTTTTCTACTTTAGAGAAAAGAAGAAAAAAAATTATTGGGATAAATATCCGTTTTATTATTTTTAAAATTTAGCGGATATTACATCCACTTCTGCCAACCTCTCTGTATTTGGTGTCTAATGTCCTCCTCGACGCTCCCGTCACTCTGTACAATTGAGCCTAGGTATTTGAACATGTCCTTATTCGCTATGACATCTCCTCCCAAGCGGACTTCCTCATCTGGTTCCATCTCCTGATTGAACTTAAACTCTACATATTCTGTTTGATTTAATGACGTGGAAATAAAATTTAAGCATGTTATTATTCTATTTTTTTAACAAAAAATCAGATTTATACAAGTTAAAGGTTGTACATGATTTTCATAGAAATCAACATGCATGCATAAGATCTAAGGGAAAATGTTTTTGTAAACTATAAAATAAATTTTAATAGATCTAAGTAGTTTTAAAAGTGAGTTTAAGAATGGAAATTTCTATTTTAAAAACAATATAAACTTGGACATTCTTTCCTCAATTATAAAAGATTTGACTTGAGATTTAAATAGAATAAAGTTTTTTTTATGAAAGAAAATATCTTGCATGTCAACTTAGACTTAATATAAATTTTAAATAATTTCTGTGGGACCCTTTTTAATTAAAAGTAGACTTCTAAAGGTTATAATCCCCTTAAGTAATCTAAATAAATAGTTGAAATGAGGATTTTACAAGGTTTTAAGAAATAATCCAGCCTTGCATGTTAACTTAAAGCTCAGTATGAATTGAAATAAAATTTGTTATGACCTTCTTGATAAAAAAGATTTTCACAAAAACAAGTTATACTTTACTATAATAAGAAGGGTTTTATGACAATAAAGCTGACCCGACCCGAATCGCTCGAAAAATTTAGGGTCAAGACCCGAAAATTTGAACCCGAAACCCAAAATAAACCGAACCCGATAGACCCGAAACCTGTTGGGTTCAAACCCGAAACAACCGTTGGGTTGAACCAATTTGTTATATTTTAAGAATATATAATATATTTTGAAAATTATAATATATTTTATTATTAAAATATATAAAAATAATAGATTTATTATTAAATATAATTTTTTAAATAAAAATATTTTAATAATTGTAAAAAAAATCAATTTTCTTGACTTTTTAGGTCGACCCGACCCGCCCGACAACCCGCAATGACCCTACCCGATTTGACCGATGACCCGTTACGACCCGAACCCGACTCACACCGAACCCGAGATAACCGAACGCGAACTCGACCCGACCGACCCGTTTGACACCTCTACTTGTATGCCAATTTTAGACTTTACTATAATTTTGTAATGAATTATTTGTGGCATCTAGAAATAATCTTGATCATGAGAATATTATCATTTAAGTGAAAATGCATAAAAAATGCCTATGGTTGTAAAAAGGATTTTTGTTGTTTTAAAACACTCTTGCATTCCAAATTTATCATTTCAAATATATAAGCTTTTGGAATAAAATAAAAGAAGCCTTAGAAACAATAAGATTCATGCAAACAATATTTTTAGTCCATTTAAACAATTATTGCGTGTGATTTAAAAAGGACTTTCCAGTTGATTAAATACATCATTGCATGTTTTTTTAAAGTAAATAGTTTAATTCTATAAAAGTTTTTCAAAAACATCACTTTGAAAATGATAATAAAGAAATATTTTTATTTATTTTTCCCACCTAAATTATTAAATTAAATAATTTAGATTAACATCCTTTCTCTTAAAAGAGGAAAGTAAGAAAATGACTGTTTGAGAAATAAATTAAGAATTTTAATATAAATTCGTTCGTTATCTATTTCGAATGACTAGGTCAAAGCGTTCAAATTTCACTAAGTCATTCTAATTCCCGAGCTTCGTCAGCGTCCGAAAGAATTCAAGGCAAGTGGATTTTTTCTCTCTTGCATCTGTTTAAACATGAATTTCCTTTCCGTTTAATATTCCTTTTTGCCAATAATAAATTATTTCTAAATAAATTGACTTATGTTTATTTATGCCTTGTGGAAATTACTGCTAAATAAACGAATCTAACTTTATTTACGCAATAGAATTAACGACGCTATGCTATATTAATTAATATATGCGCATACTCGTTAGAAATAAAGTAATAGGTCTAACGAGAATGACTTTACCTGTTTCAAATATAAACTCAGGGATGAGAGCTTAGTCTCTTGAAAACATCTCTATATAATATTATTAGGATGTACCTATGCACTAATATCAGGTCATGACCTAGCCCTCTTGATTTGATGGGCTACGCGCTCTAACTAAGTGCAAAAAGTCCGTATACACGAGCATTGAACATTGCCTCTTGTATTTTCGGCATTGGTTGCTTACCAAACTAAAAATCTTTAAAAAATGAAATTGTACTATTGAGAATTATAGTTCAAAGTAATATTCGAAAATTATGTTTCCTCTATTCTTTTGGCATAGTCTCCTTTGAGTTGCCAAATTTAATAGTCATCAACTAAATTAAGTAGTTGTCGATAAAGACTTCTCGAATTTTGATGTGATAACAATAAAGTTATCACAAACATTATTTCTTTCGATAAAACCTCACTCTCGTGGTGTCCTATTTCTAAAGAATTCTTGTAATTCTTTTCTTTTCGATGGAATCACACCCTTGTGATATTCCATATGCATGTCATAGAAATTGTATTTCTTTTAATTCTGATGAGATCACACTCTCACGACGATTCCTCTACCTTTTGGATTCTCATATCCCTTTCTCTTGATGGATGTACTAATCGTTGGATGATCGACCTACTATAATTCGAAGTTCGGTGCCACAAAGTTTAACTACAACCATGGAGACCCTTTTTGTGCTCCACTTGCTAGTCTTCTTAGACTAATCCGTTCACCTTTCTTTTTCTTCTGCACTTTTGCTTGGTGTTTCCCATCTCTTTCTTTTTGAAAACATTAGACAACAGAGGAGTGTTGCTCAGGAACTAAAGATGAAGATCAGACGAAGCAAAGGAAGGATTCACCTCAGAACGACGTATCGAAAAGGTGGTGCCTAAGATCATTTGAAGACTATAGAGGAGATGTCGAATTGAAGGAAGAACTTTATTACCTTTTGGCGTCTTACACCATGTATTTATGTGGGTCACCAATATCATTAAAATTATATTCCGCTGTCATTTTCTTTTGTAAACAATCATTTTGTAATCAAAGATAATTCTAATATGAATAAATAAATCTTTCATATTTTTGATCATTTTAAATTGTGTGTGTTACCTTAGTCTCGGGTGACTTTAGATGATAAAATTCAAGGTCACTGGCGGTAATACCCTTAGTTAGAAATTGGGGGTGTTACAATAAATAGCATGTACATATCAAAGTAATAGAAGCAAGCAAAAATCAAATCTAAGTTCATAAGCTTTCTCCCAAATTTCACAACACGTTATCAGCACAAGAGATTTCTCAAACAAAAATACCAACTGAGTGGCTAGATCTCTTGAAGGTAGTACATATTTCATAATGCTTTTAATTTCTTAAATCAGTTTTACAAATCATCCGTTTTAATAGCTCAATGATATGAGAGCTTGCATCAAAAAATTATTTTCTCATACGAAACGAAATATTTTTGAGCATAAATCTCGGTTTTTTATTAGATATGAAAGGCTTTTACAACAAGATCGAATTTTACATTCAAGATCGAAATAAAACACCTAGTTTACATCAGATCCAAACTAAACTTGAAAAAAAGAAGAAGTTTACATACCTATTAAAACTGAGGCTTGTTGACGCACTGGCTCACCTCCAAGCAAATGGTCTACAAGAGAGCATAAAAGATAATGAAAATACCTCCCCATAGGAAAAGGCTAAGGCGATTATCTTTCTTCTCCATCATATACATGAAAGCCTAAAATCTAAATATATGTTGGTTGAAAATCCCCAAGAATTATGGGAAAGCCTAGAACAAAGGTATGGGCACCACCAACAAGTTTTGCTCCCTAAAGTAAATAATGAGTGGGCTACTTTAAGGTTTCAAGACTTTAAATCAGTCAGTGATTACAATTCTGCCCTGTTTTGTATAACCTCTCAATTACGTTTATGCGGGCAGAAAATCTCTGAAGAGCTATGCTGGATAAAACTTATTCAACCATGCATGATACTAATGTGTTGTTACAGCAACAATACAGACATAGAGAGTTTAAGAAATATTCAGATTTGATATAAGTACTACTTGTAGCTGAGCATAATAATGAGTTGCTCATAAAAAATCACAACCTAAGGCCAACTAGTACTACACCGTATCTTGAAACAAATGCAATTTATGCCTCTCAAAGAAATGATAGTAGGCATCAAGATAATCGTGGACAAGATGGTAATTGTGGCCGTGGACGTGGTCGAGGACGTGGCCGTGGTAGAGGTTTTGGTGATTATCAGAAGCATAACTCTCCTGATGTATCGGCTTCCAAGGGGAATGATAAGCATATGGTCCAGAAAGGTCCTACAGGACCCTCCCAAAAGCCCAAATCTATATGCTATAGATGTGTTTTGTCAGGTCACTGGGCAAGAGTGTGTCGCACAGCCAAACATTTGGTTGAGTTGTACCAATCTTCCCAGAAAGATAAGGGGAAGAACGTGGAGACTCATTTTGTTGACGACACTGAACCTACACCAAGTCTGGACGTCTCTGATTTCATCATAGATGATGAATTTGGGATCAATGAAAATGTCAACTACTGAAAACTAGAATCTTGATCCGTTTAATATTATGTAAAATATTGCAGTATGTTTTCCCTTATCAGCATCCTTGTAAAATACTGTGTATCATAAATAAATCTGTTGTTTATGTTTTAATTCTGTTTTTCTTTATCTTGAAGATATGGAAACGATTAAAGATACATCAAGTAGCAAGCATCAATGTCTAGTGTATAGCGCTACTACACACACCATCTTGAGAAATAAAGAATACTTTACTCAATTAACTTTGTTGAAGCAAATGTTAAAACAATCTCTAGTGTGACAAAATTAATCGAAGGCTTTGGTAGAGCTTGTATTTTGCTCCCTAAAGAAACAAAATTGATCATAAATGATGCATTATATTCAAGTAAGTCTCAAAGGAACTTACTAAGCTTTAAAGATGTGTGTCAGAATGGTTTTCATGTAGATCCATAAATGAGAGTAATAAGGAATATTTGTGCATCATAAAACAATTATGTGGCAAGAAGCAGATTTTAGAAAAACTGCCAGCCCATTCTACTGGACTTTATCACACATATATAAGTCCAATAGAGACAAATGTAACATCTTATGAGAAATTAGATGATAAAAGGATGTTTACATTATGGCATGACCGATTGGGTCATCCGGGTAATGGAATGATGCATAAAATCGTTGAAAGTTCAATTGGGCATTCAATAAAGAAAGCAAGTGTCCTTAAATCAAGTGACTTTGATTGTAGTGGTTGCTCACTTGGTAAACTAATCATAAGACCTTCCAAGAATAAAGTTAGGATTGAAAATCCAACGTTTTTAGAACAAATACAAGGTGATATTTGTGGACCGATAGTCCCACCATGTGGATCATTTCAATACTTTATGATATTAATTGATGCATCGACAAGATGGTCACATGTTAGTCTCTTATCAACAAGAAATACAGCTTTTGCTAAACTTCTAGCACAAATCATTCGCTTACGAGCTCAATTTCCGTATTATACAATTAAAAGAATTCGACTTGATAATGCAAGGGAATTTACTTCCCAAACTTTCAATGACTATTGTATGTCAATTGGGATTACAGTTGAAGATCCGATGGCTCATGTTCATACATAAAATGGTCTTGATATATCTCTGATTAAACGATTACAATTAATAGCTAGACCATTATTGATGAAGTCAAACTGCCAACGCCAATTTGGGGACATGCTATATTATATGCCGCAGCTCTGGTCCGAGTAAGACCTACTGTATTTCATAAGTATTCCTGTTACAATTAATGACTGGTAAAGAACCAGATATATCACATTTAAAGATATTTGGTTGTGCAGTTTATGTTCCTATTGCTCTACCGCATCGCACAAAAATGGCTCCCCAAAGAAGATTGAGAATATATGTTGGTTTTGAATCCCGATCAATTATTAAGTATCTTGAACGAACTACCGGTGACCTATTTATGGCAAGATTTGATGATTGTCATTTTAATGAAAATGAATTTCCAAATCTTGGTGGAAAAATGCATAAAGAAATTACTTGGAACGCTTCATCATTATCTTATCTTGAATCACGTACAAAAATGTGTGAACAAGAAATACAAAATATTATACATTTGCAGAGTATAGCAAATCAATTACCTAACTCATTTACAGATACAAAGAAAGTGACAAAGTGACATGTGTCAGCTGTAAATGCCCTTGAGAGAATTGAAATTCCAACATGACATCTAGATAAGATTCCTGAAAAGGAATTTATAGCGCGCCGAAAACGTGGCCGCCCGCCTAGATCAAAAGATCTAAAACCAAGAAAGAATAGGCGGTTGAATAATCCAAACGAAGCCGCACTAATTTCCTATTCAGGGGGAGAACATGACAAAAATACCTCCGAAAATTTAGGGGATGTGTCAGAAATGAAAAATGTTCCGGATAAGAACAAAACAGAGAATATTCCGAACAAAAATAAAATGGAACCTGTTCCGGATAATGACAAAATCATTGATAATTACAAAATTGCAGTAAATTATGTCTATTCTGGAATACAATGGAACAGGAAAGACATTATCCTTGATGAGGTGTTCGCATACTCTGTTGTCACCGAAATAGTGGTTGATGCGATGACATTGAACCAAAAACTATTGATGAGTGTCGTGCTAGACACGATTGGCCAAAATGGAAAGAGGCTATACAGTCTGAATTAAAATCGCTTGAAAAGCGTAATATTTTTGGCCCAATAAAGCCCACACCAATAAGCTTGAAACTAGTAAGTTATAAATGAGTATTTGTACGAAAGCATAATGAGAAAAAGAAAATTGTGAGATATAAGGCAAGGCTTGTAGCTCAAGGTTTTTCTCGAATACTCGGGGATAGATTATGAGTAAACATATTCCCCTGTAGTTGATGCAACTACATTAAGATTTTCAATTAGCCTAATTGTTTCAAAGGAACTACAAATGCGATTTATGGATGTCATGACTGCACATTGTACATGGATCACTTGATAGTGATATTTACATGAAAGTTCTTGAAGGATTAAAACTACCCGATGTATATAAAGCAAGATCTCGGGAAATATTTTCTATAAAATTGCAATGATCATTATATGGTCTAAAACAACATGGAAGGATGTGGTACGACAGGCTTAGTGAATATCTTCTTAAAGAAGGATATCAAAATGATATCGTTTGTCCATGTGTTTTCATCAAACGATCCAAAAAGGGATTCGCTATTATTGCAGTATATGTTGATGATTTAAATATTATCGGTACATCCGATGAATTTGAAAATGCTGCAAAATACTTTATGAAAGAATTTGAAATGAAAGATCTTGGAAGAACCAAATTTTGTCTCGGTTTACAAATTGAACATTTGAAGGATGAAATTTTCATTCATTAAACAAATTACACCGAGAAAATTTTGAAAAGGTTCTACATGGACAAAGCACATCCATTGAGTTCACCAATGATAGTTCGTTCTCTTAGTATACAAGATGACCAATTCAGAACTCGAGAAGATGATGAAAAGATTCTTGGTCCTGAAATCCCCTACTTAAGCGCAATTGGTGCATTAATGTATCTCGCAAACAATACAAGATCGAATATTGCTTTTGCTGTAAGCTTGTTATTAAGATAGAACTCATTACCAACAAGCGATATTGGAACGAAATTAAACATGTGTTTCGATACCTACGAGGTACTTTGACCTTGGGTTATATTATCATAGAAATGCAAATGCTACTCTTGTTGGATATGCAGATGCATGATATCTATCAGATCCGCACAAAGAAAAATCTCAAAATGGTTATGTATTCACATATGGAGATACGACGATCTCATGGAAGTCAACAAAGAAAACACTTACCGCTACATCATCAAACCATGCAGAATTATCGCTCTTTATGAAGCAGGAAGAGAATGTGTCTAGTTAAGATCAATAATTGGATACATACAAAAAGAATGCAAAATATGATCAATTGTAGGTGATCCAACCATGATATATGAAGACAATTCTGCATGTGTTACACAAGTCAAAGGAAGCTACATCAAAGGAGATCGGACGAAACACATTTCACCAAAATTGTTCTCAACTCATGATCTAGAGAAGGAGGGCAAGATCGAAATCCAGCAAATCCGATCAAGTGAAAATGTTGCAGATTTTTTCACAAAATCCTTACAACCCAAGAAGTTTGAAGAACTTGTACACAAGATCGGAGTGCGCGGATTTCGAGAAATACGTTGATTTCAAGGGGAGAATTATACGCATTGTACTCTTTTTCCCTTCGTTCAGGTTTTTTTTCCCACTGGGTTTTACATGACAAGGTTTTTAATAAGGCAATACTATGAAAACGTATAAGACAAGTTGTACTCTTTTTCCATGCACTATGGTTTTTATCCCACCGGATTTTTCCTAGACAGGTTTTTAACGAGGCAACATATTCATAACCCCAAAATGAAAAGATGGATATTTAAGGGGGACTGTTAAGAGATAATTAGTTAAGTGTGAATTATCCATCCATTTTTATATTATGTGTGTTATACTTAGCAGATTTTAGCCCATACGATTTGATAGTCATACGACTTGGCGGCCCTTACTACCTTCAAACAAATATCAAACCTTGCCCATATAAATAGCATGTACATAATAACAAAGTACTGTAATAGAAGCAAGCAAAATAAAAGTTCTACTTTTTTTTAATGAAAACTCGAGGGCACATCTGAGCAAATAAATTTGCACATCTGCGGGGGTGGCCGCTTGAGGCACGAACGACACCGGTGAGTGAGAAGGCCGGCAACGACGAAGGAAGAGCAGAGGGGCGAAGAGGAGGTTTTTGTGGCCGGCCGGCGAAGAGGCTCCAAGCGGGGCGGACGACTTGATCGAGGCTCCAAGCAGGTATGTAATGCACATTCGACTGATGAGAAACTCTTGTACCCAATTTTAGTTTCACTCTTTGAGTTTTAAGTTTCAATTCGTTCCATTATGATGTGTAGTTTAATTGAGGGTTTTAATTTGGGGAAATTATGAAATTAGGGGTTTTAATTTGGGAAAATTATGAAAGTAGGGTTCTAGTGGGAACTTGACATTAATGCATACGTAACCTTGTGAGATTAATCTGATGGAACACTTATTTTTGGATTAATCGGATTCCAAGCAAGGGATACGGAGAGCTGTTCTGTTTGATCTTCTGAAGTCCAATTTTCATTTGGCCTGCTAAGTCTAGTTTCCTTTGTCATGCTGAGAGTTAAAAGTTAAAATGGGAGAATTTCATTTTTTTTTTCAACAAAAATGAGAAAAATGGATGGAAAATGTGATTGTTTGGACTTTAAGATAATGAATAACAGGAGCAGTTTTCAACTAGTTTTTGTATTCAGGGTTAAATGTTTGCCTACAAGAAAAAGTCAATTCTGCAAGGGGTTTTCTGATGCTAAGTTTATTGAGAGGAAAACAAAAACTGATGCTTGCTTTGATTAGCTTAGGGATAAGACAAATGCTTGGATATCTCATTGGCAAGTTTCCTTATATCATTATAAACTACCCAAAAAACTCATGCTTTCTCTCTTTCCAATAAGCGATTCCTCTCCGAAGAACAGGCTAGTAGAAAACCATCTTCTGATCTAACAAAAAAGTTTGGTTGACATTTCAAGATTTAATTCTTGTGACATCTTGGAATGATACAAGTTCAATGAAAAAGAGATGCTATGACTTGGTATTCTTGATATTTCATGTGCTACGCTCTTTTTGCATCAATTCTTTCACTCTAAAGTAATAAACTGACAGTAAACTGGAGTGTGGTAAACTTTTGTGTGGACAGTAGACTGGAGTGTGAATCTGTAAACAGGTTAAATGATATAGAATAAATTTGGGTTTCTTTCCAAAAATTAGATATTGTATCTCGTATTTGCTTGTAGATCTGTATACTTACTAAGTCATCCAAAATTTCAGTGAATCTATTGATTGTTTGAAGGAAGAAACATTCTATAGATTATCTCTACGTTTTCTTATAATTAAAATTTGGGTTTTTGCAGCATAAGAAGGTTGTAGCTAGAAATATGGGACTTTATTCCACATGGACAGATATTTTGAAGATCCAAAGATTTCGTGGAATGGTGTTAGGTGCTTCATTTTATTGCTTTGTTACAGTATTGAGCTACGCTTATAACAACAACACGTGAGTCTAATACCACAATTGCTCTTTTGAGTTGCTAAATTATAGGATAGCCACTTTGTTCAATTCGCCTATTTTTCATCATTTTGCAGGACAAGAGCTGGCTACTCTAGGGCTGACCAATACTATGCAGCTTATCCTGCAGGAACTGAGCTCTTGACCGACACCGCTAAGGTAGTTCTTGACGACTAGGATCTTTTAGTCCCTGATAGTTTTTAAAAATGAATGTCTTTATAATGTGATATTGGGTTTCTCTATATATAAACAGTTAGATTTTTTAAAATGGAAGTCTGGGTTGTTTGATATCTGGTTTGTCTATATGAACAGTTGTATAAGGCTGCACTTGGTAACTGCTTTGAGGTGGAAGAGTGGGGACCTGTAGAGCTATGCATCTTGGCTAAACATTTTGAGCGACAAGGGAAAACTCCATATGCCTATCATGCAGTAAGTTAAATATTAAGGGATAAATGTTCATCTCGGTTTCCACGTCAAGTGACAAACAGACCCCATAAACATGATTTCATACTGAAAAATGCTTTAACACGAGAAGTTTTTATTGTAATTTGCTAGTGAATATGCATTCTTTGTATTTTACATGTGTCTTTTTTGCACTCAGTTGATGATTAACTAAATCAGTATATACACTGCCCTAAATTGCATATAGAAATCTGGAAGAACATGGCTCATCTGTACGTAAGAAGACCATACATTTTGTCAGAATTATAAACTCATGACCCAGAGATCATTGGTCATCATCATTGACCCAGTGAGGCTCCGCTACAACAGAATCTGGGGGGTGCATCCTCATGCTCATTGGCTTTTATGCACTGCCTTTGAGATGGATTTAGTCCCTGTATCAATTTTGGTGCATTCTAACTAAATTCAGTTATTATTGTCACATAGCTGAATTCAGTTTTTCTTGGGTCTATCGGGCGTACCCCCTTTCCCTTGGGCAGGGGTACCCCCATCTTGACCCCCCTAGATTCTGCTGTAGCATAGCCTCACTGTGTCAATGATGATGATGATGATGATGACCAATGATCACTGCACTTACTAATATTGTCTTTTTTATTCAACTTAGGATGGTTTCTTAAGCTTGGACATTTTTTGACTTGTTCCCGTGGTTAAACTTAAATTTTTGTTACTTCTGGAAGTTGAAAGCTTTAATTTTTTTATGGTGACAGCAATACATGGCACATCTTCTCTCTAATGGACAGCTTGATGGAAGTGGATAAGGTGTATAACAGGAGGAAGTGATTCCTACTCGGTAGCTAGCTTGCTCTGTCAAAGAGCCATTGGAGTTTTGTAAAGTTTGTGATGCCAATTTAGGAACAAAATTTTCTGTTCTGGTGTCAAATTGTCAAGATTGCTAATACTTATTAGAATCATATCTATGAAGAGGACAAATTGAGCACAAGAAATCTGATATTGTAATTGTATCAATTGCGGATGGTGTATGTAACAGTTTGTCTAAGGAGTGGCTAGTTTTAAGATGCCAAACAGCCATCATTCGAGCTAAAACTTGGCCGGAGACGAGAAACGTCGACGGGAAGCGATTAAGCATGGAAGCTGAAAACAGGCAAGGATCTCGCGAAATCGAATCTCGCATAGTCGACAATCATAAGGAGAAGATCGGGGAAGCAAACAAATAGTCTAAACAAGGTCATAAATTCAAAATACCAAATCACATATCCCACGTATCCAAACTAAAAGTTTGGGCATTTGCCCTCCATCAAGAAATTATACAAAGATATAGTCAACTAGTTATACCTCCGTCGTGTCATGTACGACTACGACTCGAATTAAGTATGAGTATATTTATTTTAATATAATGATACATAAAAAAGATAAAAAATTTATACTCACATACATGATTCATGCAATAGTTTTTTATTTTTAGAATCAAATAAATTTCGAATTTTTATAAATAAATAGATAGAAAGATTATTTGAAAAAGATAAAGTAATAAAAATAAAAGTTTAAATTTTAAAAATAAAGTTGGGCAAAGTCAATATTGTGGCTAAAAAAGATACAATTTTACTCACAACAAATTTTTTAACCAAAATTTCATTTTTAAAAAATCTTTTACATCATAAATGGATAAAAAGACATAGATAATGTAATTTTTATCATTTTATGATTTTTTTATTTTTTATCATAATTTGATTTAAGAAAACTTTTATAGAAATAAATATATAGATAAAGATAATGTAATCAACTGTTAATGAATTATATAATTGGAATCTATCCTAATATAGAGTTTGGTTCAAATGAAACAAACTCTTATCCTAAAACGAACTCTTATCGTAAACGAATGCACTTTTTCCAATTCGTAGTGCACTTTTTCCAATTCATAGTACACTTTCTGATTTGCACTTTTCGTACTTTTTAGTGCATTTTTCGTATTTTTTATAATGCACTTTTTCGGATTGCACTTTTTATATTTTACAATGCACTTTTCTTACTTTGTAGTGCACGTTTCACGTTTCAGGATAAGAGTTTGTTTCATTTGAACCAAACTCTCCTAATATATACTATAGTTTATTTTATGTTAGATAGAATCTTTTCAATATATATAAATTGTGAGAATGAAATGTAGGAAAAATCCTAGGTGGCACATGGTAAAGTCCTACGTGGCAAATAGCTTATATTGTGATAATATTCATCAATAATATTTTACCAAATATTTAATGCTTTTATAGTTTATTTTATTTAGATATAATTTTTTTATGTTAAATAAATTATCATATCAAATATTTAACATTAATACTTAAGATTTAACATTAGATAACATCTTTATCTTAGATATAATCTTTCCTAGATTAATTTTATCCTATTTCTATATTATCCTAAAATAATATCAACATATATAAATTCTCAAAATAAAAAATCCTATGTGGCGAAATCCTAGGTGACTCAATGTCTGAACGACATGTAGGAAAATCCTAGGTGGCACTACTTGGTGGCCTTATTCCTTGCGTCTTTTATATATATACATAGATTGAGAAACCCTAAATATCAGAGGAAATAATATTCCAGGGTTATTTTTTATTGGTCTGGCATAAAATCTGATTAAAACAAAAACCTATGGTCAAATAGAGAGATTTTGTGCCATCTCTACAAGATTTAAGCCTTTACGTCATACCATGCTCTTACAGTCTTACTCTCTCTAGACGACTAGAGAGAAGATAGAGCTCAAATTCACTCTTTTGCTTGAGGCAACCGACTACTCCCTCCATTCTTGAAAGATTGCCTAGTATTTCTTTTCGGGTGTCCTTAAAAATTTGTTGATCTTTTTAGCTTTATTTTTATATCAATCTTTTTTTACAATATTACTCGCATCAAATCTCATTTTTACTCACATTTTCCAATAAAAAATCTACCCTTTTAACACCTTTTTAGTCATTTGCTTTATTTTTCTCTTTCTTTTTACATTTACATATCACCATCACAACCTTTCTCCTCTTCCCATTGGTTACTTTTTATTCACACTCTTCTTCTTAATAAAGTATTATGTATTATTGAACATCAACTCCTTGATCAAGTTCTTTTTGAAAAAGAGAAAATCATAATACGGTGTAAACATAGGTAATATCGTAAGTGGCAACAGAAGGTGCAATATACAAAGTCTAGGAATACTTTCTTTGTATATGCGTACACTTATCTGAGTTCCTTGGAGCACCTTCCTCGAGCACCCTACACATCACCATCCTATTCATTTTCTTTGTGTATGCGTACACTTATCTTAATTCCTTTTAAATGTTTAACGCAGTTCCACTTGAATTATTTAATAAGTTAATTATGTGTGAAAGTCTCGGAATGCACATATGTCCTAGGGCACGTATTAGTGCGAACACCCCTCGGTGGTTGAGGAACATGGGTCATGACCTTACACTAGGGATAGAAATTAGCTTATATACAAATGATACACAATTAAAAGTTCCCATTTTCTACAGCCTCCAATCCCCAAGAGTGTAGATTTTGGAAAAATTAAATTCATCTAGCGGAACTAAGCTCTCAAAAATCTAGTGTCAAACGGAGTCTATATTAATTCGGCCAAGGTAATGTGTGTAAAACAATCTTCTTTCACACATTTCAAGATAGGGTCCATTGCTTTCAAACCCTATCTATAGACCATTTCTTTCAAAACATGAAATACTGTCCTTTCAAACCCAAGGAAATGTTAGTTCTTATTTTTTTGAGCCCAAATGTTTGTTCTTATTAATTGTGAATCAATTGTAAAATAAATAACCAATGAATTAATATCACGGTTGATCAATAAAATTAACATAATAGCATGTCCAAACAAGCTATTAATGTTGTTACAAGGGTTATCTTGCAATCTAATAATGGACTATTATGCAAATAACAATCTTCCTCTGAAATTAATAAAAAAGAAGCATTTTTGGATCTTGCAAAAGCCACAAACTTGATGGATTCCTTGTTGGCTTCTTTCATTTGTATTTGGCACTTGTGATTAATTCAGTCACTTTGGTTGTTAGGAAATTTCTTCATTATCTTTAATTACTCAAGGAGGTTAACCAATCTTTTGGTATTCTAATTTCAAAATTTTACAATTTGATTATAATCAACAAATATCGAACCAATATCCACAATACACAAAATAATAAAACAATCCAATTTATTTAAAATTTGCACATAAGTCCTCCTAAAAACTTCCACCCTCTCCCACTCTCTGTTGAACGTGTTTATGGAACAAAAAAACAGCAACCCTTCTAACCTCTTTCTTCCTAATGGTCTGACCTCTTTCTTACAAATTTTGGGTAATTTGTAGACCATTTTCGACAATCTTCAATGTTGTAAAGTTAATTTCGATTTTGAACTTATCAAATCTCCCCCAAATATTTGTTAAATTTCAAAATTTAGGGTTTATGGGTTTGCCAACTTTGATGTAAAATTGACCAATTGATTGAAATTATGTATATATAGTGGTGAAAATGATGAGATTTGTTGAGTTTTCGATTAATTTTGAACAAATTGAAACAGATTTGTTTAATGAATAGGGTGTGTGGATTAAAATTGGGAAAAGAGGTTGGAGTGGCTGGCAGGGGGCAGGTTAGTGGCTGGCGGCAGGGACAGGAGAATGTTGGTCGACGGCGATGGTTGGCTGCGGAGGTCGACTGCGTAATACTGTAGGAGAAGAGTCGCCTGCGTAATATTGTAGGAGAGGAGGGATTTGGAAGTGAGGGACTATTATGTAAATTATGTTAATTTAGAGTTTTATTATTAGTTTTAATGGATTGTGAATAACAGTTATGTAAATATATAGGCTTAAAACGTATACAACCCCCTGTACTTGTGCGAATTTGTCACTTAGACACCTCACCTTTGGTTTGGACCTATTGAACACTTAAACTTAACAATTTGGACCTATTAAACACCTCTTCGCTGATGTGGCGAAGTGCAATGGTGCCGATTACGAGGTTGAGGACGACGAAGAGAATGGCGGGAGTGAACCAGCTGTTGACGGAGGTCCAAGTTGTTATGTGGCATAAATTATGCCTTTGTGGCAAAATACCAAATACGCTTATGTGGCACATATGTGGACAAAAAATAGGCTTATGTAGAACACATTTGGACAAAAAATTGGACATGTCAGCGCGAGTGTGTTACACTCAACGAGATTGTCAGCGACCAGGTGTCTAATAGGTCCAAATTGTTAAGTTTAAGTGCCCAATAGGTCCAAACCAAAGGTGAGGTGTCTAAGTGACAAATTCGCACAAGTACAGGGGCTGTATATGTTTTAAGCCTAAATATATATATATACACACAAAAATCCTAATTGACCATTTATGGGATTTTCTCCCTAAAATAGTGTATCCATTACAAGGAGTGTTTATTGAATGTTTGCTTACTTAAGATAACATTATCTTATCTTGTCAAATTCTCAATAAGTTTGGCTTTGCTGGCCAATTAATCAACTGGATAATGACATACATAACCATAATGTCTTACTCGATTCATAAAAACAATGAACTTGGTCTTTGATTTAACCCTACTCGTGGAATCCACTTAGGGTGACCTAATGACACCCTCTATTTTTATTATTGACACAGAATAACTTGGAAGAACTCTACCTTTAAAAGCACTCTACCTTTAAATGCACAACAACCATTGAGTAGGTCTCTAACTCACAAAAAATTGTACATGCTCAACATTCCCTCATGTTGCTAATGATACCTTAAAATTATAGTTAGTGTGTGCTACTCTAATACAACATTAAGAAAATTGGACACCTTTACACTCAATATTGATCTTGTGAAAATTTCCCACAAGAGTACGTAGCCTTTGAGGTTTCTTATAACGTTAGTAATCTTGTTGCAACCACCTAGCCAACACCTTAAACATTCAAATTCCAACAAAATTGGAAATTTATATTAACTTAGCAATCATCCATGCCCCTCGTAACAATATTATTTTTGAAGACTTGACCATCAATTAGGAACTACAAATTGCTAAGTGGAAAGTTAATTTCCTTTCACTAGCGAGATGTGTTGAAGAAGAAATGAGATTCTTAGCTTACATGAAAAGAAAATTATGAAGATAAGGTTGAGGAAGAAGTGGCCCTTTATGGAGATTTTATCAAACCACTTACAATTTAGGGGAATTTTGACTTTTGAGCAAATGGGTATTGACTTTCCATTTGCAAAATGTATAGAATTTAAATTGCCAAACTTTTCTTTTTATCCATCTTTGATACATTCTGTTTGTGATTTTTTACCATAATTTTTTTTTCGTAACATAAGTCGCACCAATAAACCATTCCTTCTAGTACTTTGAACACTCAAACCAAAAATCCAAGAAAAAAGGAAAATCAAGGAACAAGAACATCCTCGATCATTTGACATTGCATAAATAAACAAGGTGATATATGTCATTCATATACAAGAGTGATATTCAACATCATCCACGAGTTTCTTGACACTTTTGTACAAGTAGTTCCTTGCTAAAATCGTAAAAGCAACCAAATTAATCCCATTGAGAACCACTAACACCCAATAAAATAAATCCAAGCGACTATGGTTCACGTCCTTACCAATCCACCCACTACTTCCATATTTCTTCGTCACATCATCAACGATAATTATAAGTAGACTACTCAAGAAACTCCCTATTCCAATCACACTTAAATACAAAGCCATCCCTAGACTCCTCATAGAATCTGGTACCTCCTCATAAAAGTACTCTTGCAATCCCACAAGCACAAATCCTTCTCCCACACCAAGAATCAAGAATTGGGGAGCCAACCATGCTGCATTCAACACCACACTAGATCTTAACCTTTTCTTCTCTACAATGGCAGCCACCATCAATGACAAAATGGAGATCACCATTCCAATACCAATCCTCTTGAGGTTTGTGATTCCTTGTTCGGTCTTCGTAACTCTTCTTAAGAATGGGAGGAGAATTCGGTCATAGATGGAGACGGTGATCATCATGCCCATTCCTGAGAGGGCATATGTGGAGGCTGCTGGGATCTCGAATTTGGATGTGATTTGTCGGTTCATTGCGCTTGCTTGCTTGATGAAGAATGTGGTGCTTTGGGAGACGTTTACTCCAGCAATCATGGAGGTTAGCCATATTGGAATCATATACATGATTAGCTTTAGCTCTTCTACTTGAGTGATTGATGCTAGCTTCCACGATTTGTTTTGCTTTTGTAGATTTTGATAATTTGTCATTGATGGAACAACTTCCTTCTCTTCGATCAATATGGCTGCTTTATCTAAAAATCTACAAAATCACATTATTATGGTGTATTAAAATCTCTGCGTCGATAAAAATGGGGTCATGCACATATGTAAGCATGGCACACAAGCCCACATGTTTAATTACATCATAGAACAAATTGGTGATAGAATGAGTAACCCATCAACTTTATATCCTTGGCAATAATATTGCCAACATTTCCATGTGGGAAGTTATGTTCCAACAAGCTTCCACAAGTACAACTAGCTTGGCTTAGTTCACACTTGAATGAATGAGTCTAATATCTCAATTTCTCCATAACTAGCCCAACAATGAATGGTGGCATCTTAACTTATTTATAACAAAACACAAGCCAAACAATGAGTAGATAGTATCAATTACTAAGCTTAACCCCCAAATAGTAAATAAAACAAGACCTAATACTAGATCTATCTTGATATCATATTAATGTCCATGGCCAATAGAATAGAGGTCCTGCACATATATAAACCTAACATGGAAAAAAGTTTATAAATGAAAACTTGATCGTGATTTAGTGATCCTTTTCTTACATGTCCCAATGACAAGCATCTTCATGTAATTATCACTTTATATGTGCATGGTTTAATTGTAAGAAAATTAACATCCCTAATTGGGAGGTGATTTTGTGCAATTTACTCTTTTTGTCTAGTATAATTTGTAAGGATCTAAGCCTTAGAAGCATTAACCCATGCCAACACAAGGACTTCTCAGGAGATCACCCATTTTGGAAGTGTTCGCCCATGTCTGCTTAACTTCAGAGTTTTTTATCCTCACTTGAATTCTGAAAGGAAGAGCTCTTATTGACATGGGTAACACTTTAATCCATTATAAAGGATCTTAAATACGGGGTGTTACAATCTCCTCCACTTAAAAACTTAGCATCATCGTCAAGGCCCAAGGGGTACTCTATGGATCGTGTGACCACCCTCCATGCCAAGCCAACTTAATTGTAACACATAGCCAACTCTGATACCATTTGTAAGGCTCGAGGCCTTATAAATGCCAACCCATGTCCATACAAAGACTTCCCAAGATGCATGTCACCTATTGTGGTAGTGCTCTCGCCCCTGTATGCTTAACTTCAGAATTTTTTGTCCTCAATCGAACTCTAAAAATGAAGATGATGAAACCCGAAATAACAGCTACGCTACAAGACAAGGAACAAGATTATTATATTTGAGTGCAAACACTTGCTCATTTATTTATGATTTTCTCCCAATAGCGAGGTTACAAACCTACAAGGCTGATGAACAACTTTGGGAATTACACCTAGACCTCCTACGAAGTTCCGAGATCAAACCTAAATGTTGCGAGGTTGACTCTAGGGCGAAGTAGATTTGGGTTCGTGGTGTAGAGAGCTTTGTGAGATTTTGTAGCGAGGTCTTTAGTGTGGGCGAGGTCTTTGTATGACTTAGACTTTTTGTGGACTTCTCCTGTCTGTAGCGAGGTCTTTTGACGATGTTTCTATCACGTCGATCTTCAACAAGCAAGAGAGTTATTGAGTTCAAGTGGTTTTTCGACCCCTTCTCCCTACGAGGTTCTCCTCTATTTATAGAGAATTGGGGAGCCGAGTTTAGGCCAAGGTCCGATGTGGGACGCCCGGAATAGGGGTTTTTGATTGGTCCGGGGACGAGGCCGCTTGTGATTGGCTCGGGGATGAGGTCGCTTGTGATTGGTCTGGGTGGGCGGGTGCGTTAGTAGAGTCGGTGACGAGGTTGAGACCTCGTCCCGGGGAGTTGGAAGACCTCGCGAGGGTAGGAGTTTTGTTTTAAATAAACGAAGGGTATGGACGTGGGTCCCAAAATTGCCCTTGGGAATCCCTCCGAACCTACTTGCTCTTGGTACCCCGGGCCCACTTCTTGTTTTACTGTTTTGGACATCATCACAACCCCATGGCCTGGGGACTTCGCTCCGAGGTTCGCAGGCCGTAAGTTCCCTGGGGCCACGGGGTACGAGGAGGGGATCCCGCGAGGTTTCTTCCTTTGTGAGGCCTCGCACTTAGGATTCTCTTCCGCTCGCACGGGCGGATCTTCCCGGGCCTGTTCTTCGTGCCTTAGACTAATGGGCCGTTTTGGTAGGGTAGGCCCAATAAGCCTTTTGCGGGTGAGGTGAGGCCCAAACCTACTCTTTATAAGGGCGTATCTCACACGCTTCCCCTTCATCTTCTCCTTCAACCTTTTCGCTTTCTTTCTCTTCGTCTTCTCAGTCTTCTACGAACGGTTCCCGAGACGGTTTCCGACGAACCTCCACCGCTTCCCAGCCGTGTCAACGCTCCTTCCACGCCGACTCTAAACAAGTACGTTCCCGACTCTCTTTCTCTCGTTTTCTGGTGTTTTTTGCTTCAAATTCTTCTTTGCCTGTTTTTTGTTTCGTGCTTTGGTTGGGAGACGGTGTGTCGCTTGGCGTTTCGGGCCGGTGTCACGGTGGCGGAGCGGTGGTGGTGAGGGGGCGGGTGTTTCTGTGTGTCGTCTGGCGTTTTTTTCCATTTTGCTCTTCGCTTGTTCGCTGTGTTTTTTCTTTCTTTTCTCTCCTTTTTTGGGTGACGGTGTTTTGCTGGGTGTCCCTCGCCGGCGCTGTGGCGGTGGGACGGTGGTGAGGGGCAGTCACCACCGTGAGGTTACCGCCGTGTTTTTTGGGTTTATTGCTCGTTTGGGGTGGCGATAAACTTCTGCTTCTCCGCCCACCAATTTTTGAATTTCGAAACCCTCGGGAGCCCAAACGTCATGATGTATGACTGACGGGACGTTTGGGCCCCCACCGCTGGCTTCCACCGTTGGTTGGCCTTCTTTCTCTTTCCTTTCTTTTGGCGCTTCAAATTCTTCTTTGCCGTCCTATCTTGTCAGAATAGCTTCTAGGATGCCACGTGGCTTTTCCCCCTCATGACTTCGCGTAGCCTCTCTCTCCGAGGTTATGATCTCGTGCTTCTTTCCTCCCGAGGTTATGACCTCGTGCTGTTTTCCTTCCGAGGTTACGATCTCGCGCTTCTTTCCTTCCGAGGTTATGATAACGTGCTTTTTTCCTTCCGAGGTTATGATCTCGCGCTTCTTTCCTTCCGAGGTTATGACCTCGTGCTTTTTTCTTTCCGAGGTTATGATCTCGCGCTTCTTTCCTAAATCCCTGATGACCTCGTGCTTTTTTCTTTGGTTACCTTGCCCCTAGTGTCTTACTGACCGTTTCTTTTCCAGGTGCTAGCTTTTCGCGGCCTGGACGTTGCCCTTTCATGCCTAGGAGAGTTTCTGCGAGCCCACAACCCGATTTTATTTTCAACGTTCAAGAGAATTTCTACCAGGGGGTCTCCGAATCTGTAGGGAGTGTAGAGCCTAGTGATTCTCAGAACCCAAGTTCCCCTTCGTTGGTCTTCAGCGAGCCTTCGTCTAGCGACTCCGCTGCTTCGATCAATTCTCTCTTTCCCCGTCTTCGCGTTTATTCTGGTGTTGAAATGGCCTCCTCTTCTTCTCCTGATGTGATCGCCGCCGAGGTTGAGGCGAGGTTGAACGCGGCAATTGCCTCAGCTTCGACAGCGTACGTGCCCCGAGCTTTCCTGAGGCCTATGTTACTGACGCCGTGTCTGGCGTTCCTGCTGTCCTCGAAGAAAGGATTCTCATGAGCTCGAGCACCCCCGAGGCTTATCTGTCCGAGGGGATGGCCACCGACCTTGAGCTGGACGACCTCGCGAAGATAGCTAAGGACTTCCCCTGGCCCGAGTTAGTCGAGCTGGCACTCCCAGAGGAGGAGGGACGGCCCTTGGCGTCCTATGAGGGGTGCGCGGTCGTGCACCTCTTCAGTCTTCAAGCGGGCTTCAGGCTGCCTTTGGCCCAACACATCGTGGATTTCTTGTGGGCTATGGGTGTCTATCCTGCCCAGCTGTTTCCGAATGCCTGGCGGCTGCTGTGTGCCTACACGATTCGAAGTCGCGAGCTCATGGACGAACCGAACCGCGATGATTTGTCGGCATTAGTTTTAGAGAGGAGGGAACCTCGGTGTTCCCTCGTCAATCTCAGGACGCTGAACGTCAAGATCACCACGACCCAATCGAACGTCGGGACGTGGAAACCTAAGTGGTTTTTGGTTCGAGATCTCAGCGGGAGATATCTCAATTTCCCTGTGGCGCCGGGTACCTTTGAGAGGTGTGTGTGCCCGTACAAGGTCGCCGAGTTCCAGGCACTCAAGGCTCGATACACTACAGCGTACCAGGCGCCATATGAGATATACCTTTCTCAGGACCGACTTGAGCGGGCCGGACTGAGCCTCAGTTTCCCTCCGCGCGGGAGTGGAGAGGGTATTTTATTCTTTTTCTGATTGCCCTTCTTTTCTTTGTAAGGTTACGAGGTTATAAACCTCGTTGTATTTGCTTCTGACTTTTTCTTAACTTGCTTCTTTTTCTATTATGCTTTTTTTCCTGACAGTGGATCTTCTGCACGCTCTTACCACGAAGTCGAAGGGGAAACAACCCCTGACTTCTAGTTCCAAAGCTCCGGCTCCCCGTGCTCCAAAGGGGATAGGCATCAACGAGCCGAGCTCGCAGGCGAGGATGGGCACAGCGCAGCCTAAACCTGTTCCGCTGACGATCTCGGCCGGGGGGTCCCGTCCAAGGGGAATGTCGCGAGGGCGTCTCAATAGGACGTCGCGGGGCCGCCCCAAGGTGACAAAAGGTCTGAGGCAGTCCCTCTGAAAGGGGTCGTCCTGAAGGCATCCTCCCATCCTCCTCGGGGGTCCGACGACAAGGCCGGGCGGAAGAGGAAGGACACGGAGTCTCCCCCTGGGGAGAAAAAGAAGAAATCCCGGACGGGCGACCACCAACGAGGCTCGCGGGGTTTGGACATCATCCCCGCTTTCGACTTCGAGGGGCGAGGTCGCGAGGTCGCAGGCCCCCATCCCGCCAGGTTTCTGTCTCTTTTTTGTTTCTTTTCTCACCCTCCTGTAAATTTGCAGCACACCTTTTTTGATAATTATAACCGGAGCCGCGTCGTCCTTGCTCATGCGAGGATAGACAAGATGGAGGCGGCGCTTCAAGTTCGCAACAAGGTATGCGAGCGACAGGCCAAGGAACTGGCCGAGGTTGCGGAAAGGTCCAAGGCCTCGGAGGCTGCGACTAAGAAGCGGGTCGAGGCCGCGGAGACCTCGGCGAGGGAGGAGGCAAAGGCGGCGCTGGCGGCGAAGGAGGGGGAGAAAAAGGCGAGGGATGAAGTCGAGGTCTTGAGGAGTGAGAAGGAGGAGCTTCGGGGTAAGCTCTCCGCTGAACACCCTTAAGGAGAAGGAGGCGAAGGTTTTTAGGTCCGAGGAGGAAGTCAGGCGTCTTGAAAGGTGTATTGTTGAGCTCGACGAGGAGGTCGAGGCCGCGGGTTCCAAGTATGTGGACTCGAAGGAGTACCAGGCGGTGCTGGTGGAGAGCGTGAGGAAGATGTTCCACCAGGCCGTCCGAATGGGCGTTAAGCAGGCGCTGGCCAAGTATAGGCACCTCGACCCCCAGATTGTCTTCTTCAACCCTAATTACGCTGAGACCATAGGGGAGTTGGGATCGGAGGATCCTGAGGGGGAATGTGAGTTTTTCCTCAACGAGGATGGGACAGTGTCCAGCGAGGCTCCCCGCGAGGCGGATCTCACCAGAGGGAACCCAGAGTTGATCTCCACGGGACCTCAGCTCGCGGCCGATGCGCCCACGCCGCAGCCCTTCGCTACCCCCGCTGAAGCTTCCAAGAGTGAAACTGTCGACCTCACCGGTTCATACGCCGAAACCCTGAAGAAATGAAAACCATTTTTTTTCTCGGTGGCCCTACGGGGTCTGTAATTAAAGCATCTTTTTTTTTTTGGGTGGCCCTACGGGGTCTATAATCGAACATCGTGGTCCTCGTGGCCTTTTTATCTTTATGCCTTATGTCACTTTCTTTTCCTATGCTTGTTTGTTTGTTTGCCTTAAGTCTTTCTTGCATACGTCTATCTTTATCCATCCAACCCCATGGTTCCAGTGCCACATATTTTGTGGAACTCGGGCCACATCGGGCGTTTTAGTTCCGCATCGAGGTTCGCCTTTCACTAAATTCGACTTCGATATTCCGGAAGTTCGTTCCAACCTAAATCAATTGTTATGCCAAGATTTCGGAAATTCGACTTAATGAGATTCTCCAACCCCAAGCGGGAAGAGAGGGGTGGACTTTAACGATATTTTCCAACCCCAAGCGTGAAGCGAGGGGTGGGCTTAACGAGATTCTCCAACCCCAAGCGTGAAGCGAGGGGTGGACATTTTCCTTTCCAACGAGGTTCTCCAACCCCAAGCGGGAAGCAAGGGGTGGATCTTTTCTTTCGAACGAGGTTCTCCAACCCCAAGCGGGAAGCAAGGGGTGGATCTTTTCTTTCGAACGAGGTTCTCCAACCCCAAGCGGGAAGCAAGGGGTGGATCTTTTCTTTCGAACGAGGTTCTCCAACCCCAAGCGGGAAGCATTGGGTGGACTTTAACGAGGTTCTACAACCCCAAGCGGGAAGCAAGGGGTGGACCAAACGAGGTTCTCCAACCCCAAGCGGGAAGCGAGTGGTGGACCAAACGAGGTTCTCCAACCCCAAGCGGGAAGCGAGGGGTGGACCAAACGAGGTTCTCCAACCCCAAGCGGGAAGCGAGGGGTGGACCAAACGAGGTTCTCCAACCCCAAGCGGGAAGCGAGGGGTGGACTTTTTCCTTTCAACGAGGTTCTCCAACCCCAAGCGGGAAATGAGGGATGGACTTTTTCCTTTCCAACGAGGTTCTCCAACCCCAAGCGGGAAGCAAGGGGTGGATCTTTTCTTTCGAACGAGGTTCTCCAACCCCAAGCGGGAAGCAAGGGGTGGATCTTTTCTTTCGAACGAGGCTCTCCAACCCCAAGCGGGAAGCAAGGGGTGGACTTTAACGAGGTTCTCCAACCCCAAGCGGGAAGCAAGGGGTGGACTTTAACGATGTTCTCCAACCCCAAGCGGGAAACAAGGGGTGGATCAAACGAGATTCTGATCCTTGAGGGAGTTTTTTTTTGAAAAGCCTGCGATCCTTTATTCATCAAGACTGCGCGGAACGATCGGGTTTCGAGAATTTACATGTAATATTTTTTGAGTCGCGCAACGTTCCATGTCTTGCTCAGTGTACGCCCCTCGCTGTCCATGAGCTTGAAAGCTCCGGGCGCAACTTCTTCTCCGAGGAGGTAGGGTCCTTCCCAGTTAGGCTCCAATTTGCCTCCTTCGGTGCGTCTAAGAACGAGGTTTCCTGTGGCCTAGAGGCAAGGTCTGACCTTCTTGTCGTGATATACGGCGATACGTCGCTTGTATTCTCTAGAGCGAAGGTCTGCCACCTCGCGGACTTCGTCCCGGAATTGCAGTTCGACCTTGAGGTTGGCTTCGTTTTCTTTTTCGTCGAAGTTGTACACCCTTGCCGATGGGATCAGGGTTTCTACGGGAACGAGTGCCTCCGCCCCATAAGTAAAGAGCGAAGGGTGTTTCGCCCGTTGCGTGGCGCGATGTCGTGCGATACGTCCAAAGGACGAGTGGGAGTAACTCGGCCCAGCAGCCTTGTGCCACGCCAAGGCGCTTCTTTAGGTCTGTCAAGATACGGGCGTTGACGTTTTCTACCTGACCATTGGACTGGTGATGGGCCACGGAGGAGAATTTGAGGTCGATGCCCAACTCAGAGCAGAAAGCCCGAGTCTCTTCGCAGTCGAATTGGGGGCCATGATCGGTCATGATTGTCATGGGGACACCAAAACAGCAGACGAGGTTCTTCCACAGGAATTCGCAGACCTTCGCCCCGGTGATTTTTGCCATGGTCTATGCTTCGATCCACTTCGTGAAGTAGTCGACAATGACCAAAATGTATTGCACCTGGCCAGCTGCTTTGGGGAAGGGACCTAATAATGTCCATTCCCCACATCGCGAACGGGCACGGTGCGTGGATGCTGCGGAGGGGGGCCGTCGGGGTGTGTTGGAGGTTCCCCGTGTTTCTGGCACCCGACGCATCTTTGGACGTAAGCCTTTGCATCTTGTTGGAGAGTGGGCCAGAAGTACCCCAAGTGGACGATCTTGTGTGCCAAAGATCTCCACCCCGGGTGTCCTCCACAAACTCCCTCGTGGGCCTCGTAGAGGACGTGGTCCGTGACCTCGGGCGTTATGCATAGCAAGTTGGGTTCAGCGTAGCCTCGGCGGTAAAGCTGGTCACCGATGACGCAGTAGCGGGTATCTTGCATCTTTAGTTTCCTGCCCAGCGCGTGGTCCTCTGGTTGGATGCCGTTTTGTATGTACCGCGTCACTGGGAACCTCCAGTCCTTGGTCCTTATGGACAGGACCTCACTATCAACACTTCATGAGAGCTTTCTCTCTACCATCACGTGGTTCCCCACATCCAAGGGAAGTGCGGAGCCTAACCGGGCGAGGGCATCCGCCTTTGTGTTTGAGGCTCGCGGGATCGACTCTACCGGGATGGTCTCCAGGCATGAGACCAAGGCCTTCACTTTTGCTCGGTAGGCGGGCAGAAAACCTGTCCTGGTGTCGTATTGGCCGTTGAGTTGTCGTGCCACCAATTCGGAATCTGTGTAGACCCTGATCTTGCGGGCTCTGCTAAGTAGCGCCATCTCGATCCCAGCGATCATGGCTTCGTACTCGGCGTCGTTGTTGGTGGCATCAAAGGCGAAGTTGAGAACATACTCCGTCTCGATTGAGGGGCAAGCGAGGAATACTCCGGCCCCGCCACTGGCGTCATATCGCGAGCCATCAACGAGCACCTTCCATTCGTCCGAGCTTGTGTCGGTTTCGGGGAAGGTGACCTCTACCATAAATTCGGCGAGGGCTTGTCCCTTCATTGCGGTCCTCGGGAGAAAACTGATGTCGAACTCGGAGAGCTCGACGGCCCACTTCGTCATACGCCCGGAGAGGGCGGGCTGATGCAGGATTTGACGGAGTGGGAGGTCCGAGAGGACCTGGATGGGATGTGCGTGGAAGTATGGGCGTAGACGCCTTGTGACGGTCACTACGGCTAGCGCCATATTCTCTGCTGGGGAGTATCGCTGCTCCGCAGGCTGGGGCACGCGACTCACAAAGTACAACGGGTGCATGGCTTCTCTAGTGAGCACCGCGCTGACTGTCTCGGGGCTCACCACTACATACAGTTGCAGGTCTTCGCCCGCATGCGGAGGTGACAAGGTGGGGAGCTTGGTGAGGAAGATCTTTAACTCGAAGAAGGCAGTCTCGAGTCTCTCGTCCCAGACGAACTTGTCATTCTTTTTGAGGGCGGCAAAGAAAGGGAGAGATTTATCCGCTAAACGGGAGCAAAATCGCCCCAAGTAATTTACAGCGCCATTGAGTCGTTGCACCTCGGTTCGAGATCTGGGAGACCTCATCGCGAGGATCGATTCTATTTTGGCGGGGTTGACGTTGATCCCGCGTTCGCAGAACATGAATCCCAAAAACTTCCACGATGATACGCCGAAAACGTATTTTTCGGGGTTCAGGCTGAGCTGGTGATGCCTGAGGGTAGTGAAGACCTCGGTGAGATCGGCCAGGTGTTCCTCGGGGCTCTTGCTTCGTACCACGATGTCATCGACGTAAGCGGATACATTCCTGTCCAAGTGGTCTTTGAAGACCCGATCAATGAGGCGTTGGAATGTGGCCCCGACGTTTTTGAGGCCAAATGGCATGACCTTGTAATAGTATGTTCCCCGCTGGGTGATAAAGGACGTCTACTCCTTGTCACGCGGATTCATCGAGATTTGGTTGTATCCCGAATAAGCGTCGAGGAAACTCAAGACCTCGTGCGCCGCGGTTGAATCTACGAGCGCGTCAATCGAAGGCAGACGGTAGCTGTCTTTGGGACATGCTTTGTTGAGGTCCTTGAATCTACACACATCCGCCACTTGCCGCTGGCCTTTTTGACCAATACGACATTGGACAGCCATCTCGGATATTGGACCTCACGGATGAAATCTGCGGCCAGCAGCTTGGCCACCTCTTCGTTCGCGGCGGTTGCTCTTTCTTCGTTCATTTTTCTTCGACGCTGCACCACGGGGCGAATGGCGAAGTCGATGTTCAGGGAGTGCTGGGCCAATGTCCGAGGCACACCTCGAAGATCTTTTGCAGTCCAGGCGAACACGTCGCGGGATCTCGCAAGCAGGGCTTCTAGTGACGTCGCTGCATCTCCGGTGAGGCAACCCCCGAGGTAGATCTTCTCAGAGTTGTTTTCGAAGGGGGTAATCACCCTTCTTTCTGCCTCGAGGGTGGGTAATGTGAAATCCCGAACCTCGAGATCTGCTTCGCCTGAGGCCTCTACCATGAACACGGAGCACTTTTGTTTTGTCGAGTTCATGTAGCAGACGCGACCCTCTTCTTGGTTGCCCTTCACCTCTCCAACACCACCGTTGGTGGGGAACTTCATTTTGAGGTGGTAGATGGAGACCACCGGAACTTCATCAAGGAGACTCTCTCGATGATTGCATTGTAGGCCGAAGGTAGGTGCACCACCGTAAATTCTATCACCTTGGTTCTCGTTGTGGAGCCAGTACCGAGGGTCATCCATAGGTCTATGAGACCAACGACATCGACCTCGTTTCCCGAGAAGGAGGTGAGCTTCCCAGCGTAGAGCTTCAAAGACGTCGCAGAGATCCCCAACTGCTCGAAAGCGCCGAAATACATGATGTCAATGGAAAAACCCGTGTCCACCAGTATCCGCTTTACTATCTTCGAGCCCAATTGAGCGTGTATCACCAGGGGGTCGGAGTGGGGCATATGGAGTCCTTCAGCGTCTTTAGAGGTGAAAGCCATACCTACGTGGGACCGTGAGGTCTGCGTCACGCTGTATACCGAGGGCTCATGGTGACTTGCCCTCGCGTATCTCTTTCTTTCCGCCTGGCTCAAACCTGCCAGCGAGGGTCCACCCGAGATGGTATTGATGTATCCATCGAGCGTCGCGGCTTGTCCGGAACGCGACTGCCTCGCCGGAGCGTGTTGCTCCGCGTTGCTTGGTCGAGACTGGGTTGGTCCCTGCTGCACGAGGTTGGCGCGTTTTTTTTCATTTGGGTTGTAGGCAGGGCCACCTTTGCCCTTGTAACCTCGTGGCTTCCCGCCGAAGCAGCTCCAACCCCCACCGCCACTCCCGCGGTTGTCATAGCGGCTGTTGTTCCTATTGTCGTTGTTGTTGTTGCCTCTGTTGTTGCTTCTGTTGTTGTTGTTGCTTTTGTAATCGGCACGCCGGTCGTGAGTTTGCGTCATGTACGCATCCCTCGCGGCTGGTGCGGCCACTTTAGCCTTTCCCTTAGCCTCGGTCACGATTTCCTTATCGGTCCTCGGTCGCGAGCTCTGGCTGGCAACGTCCTCGGTGTAGACCTGCGCCGTGATCCGAGCACACAGACTCTCATACGTCGTCGGGTTCTTAAGGAAAATGCGACACTTAAAATCCCCCTGGCGAAGGTTGCCCATGAGGATATCTCGCACCGACGTATCGTCGATATGTGCGATCTCTGCGACCGCGGTGGTGAACCTCGTAAAAAAGGTACCCAGCTTCTCGTTTTCTCCCTGCTCAATGCCGCGGAGATCGCGCATGTTCTTCTTGCGCTTTCTTGAGCCGTTGAAGTGCTTGACGAAGGACTCGCATAGCTGGGAAAACGAGGCTATTGACTCGACCTTAAGGCTGGTGAACCACGTCATTGACGCCTTGTCCAGAGTGTTCGGAAAGATGCGACAGAAAATGGCGTCATTATAGGAGTTGACGTTCATCTGGACGGCGTAGTGTTTTATGTAGTCCTCGGGGTCGGCCGTGCCGTCGTAGAGCCCCATTTGCGGCCAATGGAAACCCTTGGGCATGTGTGCATCCTGGATCTTAGGCACAAAGGAATTCTTGTATCCACTCTCGACGGATGGGCGGGCAGATTTTGATTTTGATTTTGACTTTGCCAGAGGGCGCGCCGCGCTTGCCGCCGTTTCGGACAACTCCGTGTCACGCCTCCCCGCACGTCACGAACGGGATCACGAGATCTGCATCGGATCTTGGGAGGGTCTCTCCGTGGTAGACCCGTTGGTGGGCGCCTCCTGCCCCGGCATATATCCCGGGACATACGCGGGCACGTACTCGGAGTGAGGTTGCCCCTGGGAGGGAATCGGGACATATGGGGGAGATTGGCCCTGTTGGTACTGCCCGTAACCCGGGTAGGGATACGGGTTAGGAGGCGCACCACTCTGTTCATACCCCAGGAATGGGTATGAGTTTTACGGAACGTTGTACGTCCAACCCGGCGGAATCACAAAAGGGTACCCCAGGGGACCTGCCGTCATCCACGGAGGGTCTTGGCCATGTTGTCGGGATGTTGGGGGAAGAAATTGTTTTGGCAAGCCATTTTGAGGGGTTTTAAGGGGTCAAGGTTCGCATTAAACGTGAGGATGCTTAGGATGAAGAGGTTCCCACAGACGGCGCCAGTGATGAAACCCGAAATAACAGCTACACTACAAGACAAGGAACAAGATTATTATATTTGAGTGCAAACACTTGCTCCTTTATTTATGATTTTCTCCCAATAGCGAGGTTACAAACCTACAAGGCTGATGAACAACTTTGAGAATTACACCTAGACCTCCTACGAAGTTCCGAGATCAAACCTAAATGTTGCGAGGTTGACTCTAGGGCGATGTAGATTTGGGTTCGTGGTGTAGATAGCTTTGTGAGATTTTGTAGCGAGGTCTTTAGTGTGGGCGAGGTCTTTGTATGACTTAGTCTTTTTGTGGACTTCTCCTGTCTGTAGCGAGGTCTTTTGACGATGTTTCTATCACGTCGATCTTCAACAAGTAAGAGAGTTCTTGAGTTCAAGGGGTTTTTCGACCCCTTCTCCCTACGAGGTTCTCCTCTATTTATAGAGAATTGGGGAGCCGAGTTTAGGCCAAGGTCCGATGTGGGACGCTCGGAATAGGGTTTTTTGATTGGTCCGGGGAAGAGGCCACTTGTGATTGGCTCGGGGATGAGGTCGCTTGTGATTGGTCTGGGAGGCAGGTGCGTTAGTAGAGTCGGTGACGAGGTTGAGACCTCATCCCGGGGAGTTGGGAGACCTCGCGAGGGTAGGAGTTTTGTTTTAAATAAACGAAGGGTATGAACGTGGGTCCCTAAATTGCCCTTGGGAATCCCTCCGGGCCTACTTGCTCTTGGTACCCCGGGCCCACTTCTTGTTTTACTGTTTTGGACATCATCAGAAGAGATCTTGTTGACATAGGTAACACTTTAATGCATTATAAAAGATCTAAAATCCATCTACCAAAAAAAAGATCTAAAATCCAGAGTGTTAAACAATTTTAGTAAATTAAGGATAGAAAAATAACCTAAGCCTTTTTGTGTGACAAAGACGCCTTCCTTGTGACCCATGAGCATCTGAAACATCATATAACAAGGCAGGATTTGAGGGGTGAGGTAGATGCCTCTTAGCAAAAGCAGCCACCAAGACTTGCAACAAGGGAGTCAAGGGACTCTTATTTGCCGCCACTCGATACCTAAAAACCTTCCTTCCAAGATAAAAAATCACAACAGTTATAGCCATGAAAATAGTGAGAATGAGAAACGCCACACCCCATCCAGCATTGTCCTCTGCATAGACTATGAAGGTTACTCCAAGGATGATGGCAAGAGAAACGACCGCGTTCCACCAGTTGAAGTACGACATTTTCTGCCTCCTCTCCTCCGAGAGGTTGTCGTCGAATTGGTCCGCCCCAAAACTCTCAAGGCAGGGTTTGAATCCACCAGTGGCCACCGAGACCATGTAAGCTGCCACGAAGAAGGTGACAACATGGGTGGTCCTTGCTTTAGGACATACCTCTTTGGTGGCACAAGGCTTTAGGCTTGGGATATATTGTGTCATAGTCAACAAACTTAGGCCCTTCATAGTAAATTTAGGACAAATCAATGATCAAAGACTTTACTATCAATTGTGAATTCCAAGTTTAGAAAAAACAAATGAGCATATAATTACTCCATCTAATCCAAAATAAGTGTTAACTAGCTTAAGTTCCCGTGCCTTGCACGGATTTATAAAATTATTATATTATTTGTTTGTAAATTTGATTAAATTGATATTAAAATAATTATATGTATCTTATTAAAAACTATCATTTCTAAAAATAATTATTGAAATAAATAAGGTTTTTTAAGAACCGATATGTATCTTATCGTATGAACCCTATCAAAAAATAAAACTAATATATTAAAAAGTAATTTATTTGTATATTAGTAATATTATTATATTTAAAAAATTTATTTCATAATAAAGATTATGTTTCTATCATTTGCCAAATTTTAAGATCTCTAAATATAATTGTATATTAGTAATATTAGTAACATTTTTATATTTAATAAAAACATTTATAATGGATTAGACTCCAAAATCAACTTGCCAAAATTTAAGATATCTAAATATAATTGTATATTAGTAATATAAGAATTATTATTATTATTATATAAGTATTGTAAATACTTAAATTAATAAAGGGCAAAGAGGTAAATGGAAAAATTTAAACGCCTACGTGGTATAGTTAAGACGATGACACCTAGGATAGAGGGATTCGACTTTAGTTATAGTATATTTATTTAGTTTTCGACACAAGATTTAAGAAAAGTATTAACTAAACTCAAAAATGTAAATTTCTTATAAATTTTACCACTCATCACCTTTTTCAACCAATGAATGAATAACATTAATCAATAAAAACACATTTCAATAACAATTCTCATAACTTACTCCTAATCAATTGGCTAAAAAACCTAAAACGATATATAAATTGGATCAAACTTAAAGTGCTAAAACGACACTTAATTTAAATCGGAGGGAGTAATAAATTTGGATCAATTGCATAATGATCTGTTGATGTATAATGTGAACTAGAATGATTCATATTTAATTTGGTTCTTCATAGTAAATCTAGAATGAAAGAGGAGATGTCAATGGATAGGATTGGTTACCATGAGGTAGAGAAGGGAGGATCCAAGAACCATAGGGAAGCGACCGACATAGGCGTAGGCTAAGAAGCCGCCAAAGAGGGGCACGATGGTGGTGACGCCGACCCAATAGTTAACGTTCTTGGCGGCGCTACCAAGATCTTGGTGCATCACTCTGGTGAGGTACGATATGAGATTGGTTGCAATCTCAAAGTAGCTTATTCTCTCACTAAACTCAATTGCTATTAATCGACCACGTACAATTTCGATCAATAGCCACACATAACACAGTGATTAATTAGCTAGTTTCCCTAACCTAATTTCGTTAAAAATTGTAGTTAGAAAGTACTAAGAGGAAATAATTGTTACTGAGGATGAAGAGGGAGGCTCTCCAAATTCCGGTGGATGATCGGAGAGGGGTGGATCCTTTGTGATCCACCGTCGAATCTCGAACCCATCGGTCCGGAATTACTTCTTCTTCTTCTTCTTGTATTTCTTCTTGTTTGACAAGATCATCATCAATATGATCAAAATTACCTTTCATTTGTGTGGCTTTTGATGCTTATGGGGAATATTATGTAGCAATTTAGAGGTGACTTTTAAGGCTTTATAGTTCAAGCTAGCAAGCGAATGCGCATTTTCAATCATGACGAATAATAAGGCTTTAGTTTTATGTGGTTGATTATTATAACGGGTCAAGAATAATTTACTTACAATTGACCAAGAATATATATTATCTTAGCTTCTATTTTTATTGTTGGTATGTAATCTATATTACACTTTTATCTTCATGTATACTATTAGTAGTAGTAGACCTATTCTATGGATAGTAAATCAGTTATATAGGTATCATTTAATTTAACTAATAATCCAAAATATGTATACCCCTCCCACATTGAATACACTTCCTTTTAAAATATTCCAAATCTCCTAAAAAGACAAAAGAAGATATTTGGACGTGGAAATTATGATTTTTAATAACAAGTAAAAGTGTATTTAATTAGAATATTATTTTTTTATAACAAACAATTATTCATTTTTCCTAAGTTGACCACATTATATGAGGAATAATGGGGATATTATAATTAGGTTAGAATAGTTGTTAGAACGGCTTGTGATTTGATTAAAAAAAAGCATAGATTTATCAAAATATATAGGCCTATTTATCTATTTATATAAAATATTTTTATAAGGAAAGTATTTTTTTTATCATTATAGTTAAATATGACATGTAAGTGACGGGGTAAAAATAATACGATGCGGCATATGACGTGTCAAAAATTAAATGACATGGCTTAAGGAAAAGATGACATTTAGCAAAATCTGATGTGGCGTATTCTAGAAGCGACATGTGGACAAAGATAATGTGGTGCAATATGGTGGCTCCAAACCTTATTGCTTTTATATATATATTAGATTGGATTGGACCACTACAAGTCTACACTATCCCGTTGATATATGATCTACACACGTACACATTATCTCAACCGATTTGTGTTCCTTCTCAAGTATAGGCTTCTTCAAGTTGGTGATTCTATAATACAATTAATGAAGAATATATTCTCTTACTTTTGTTGAAGAACCAGAACATTTTTTTTGGTTATAGAAGAACCCGAACATTTAGAAGGTGTAATGGATACATTTACTTGTAAAAATTAGTAAAAAGTAATAACCAATCAACTACTTCGATCGACTGAGCAAAACTAGTAAGAGGAAATTCCGTTACTCCAGTCCTTCAATTACATGCATGCATGAAAATCCGTTACCCCGAATGTTTATAATTGCATACTCTAGTTCGTAACTATTTTTTTTCTACCAAAATTTTAACTAGTAAGTTTTTTTTTTTAATTTTTTATTCAGGGAATCAATTAAATTAATTGATGTCCAAATTATATAAAGTTGGATGGGAGTCTAACTACCAACTAGGGAATCAATTAAATTAATTGATGTCCAAATTATTCAAGGCAAAGCACAAACGTTGAAAAAAATAAAGGAACGAATATTAGCGTTATCCGTGATAATATGAGCAACCCGCGTGGCCCTAGACAAAAACTTAAGGGCATCGCTCCCTAACTCTCCAAAAGTAGAGAAGGCAAAAGCAATAAAATTATACTCATTGTCTGTGCACTTTAATTCATACTTCCTCTTCTTTCGGATAACAGCATTAGAAACAACAGCTCTATGGACAAAAGCATCAACTCCCGCCCCCCCTAATGGAGAGACACATGTGACATCCAAGTAGACGTTCCTCCCTCACTACCCAAAGAGTAAACCGGAAGATCCGCAGGTTGAAGATCTCTACCTTCCTCGGACAAAAATCCAAGAGGTACCTCCTTCTGCACAAAGACATCTGTTTGGGTACATATATCACCCAACACGCCCCAAACAAGGTTATAGTGAAACTTAAGACAAAAAAAAGTCCGTTTATAAAGTGTTATTATACGATCTTGTTGTGTAGACATGCAACATGATCGATTTTGTAAAATCATCCAAATTTTATAGTTATTTTTTCAAAATGTTCTTATTTTTTTTAGAAAATTACCACAAATATATAAAATTTGGGGAAATACAAAAGGGAGTTTTTGCACTTAGAAACTCCTCATCATAGGGTTTTTATACTTAAAACACTTAGGAAAAATTGTTTAAAATGTCTCAACTTTTTATACGGTTGCACCTTCTATACTTTTAGGGTTGTTGCACACTCTACTCTCAAAATGTCCACTCTTTGAAAAAAATTACATATTAGCACATTACCTTTCTATTTTTTGACAAAACTTCCCAAGATGTGTACACACAATTTTTTTAAAATTATAAATCTTGTCATTACAGGATTAAAACATTAAAAAATCATCATTTTGAATCTAGTTTGGTTCTAAAACATTATTTATGAAAATTAAATTTCAAAAAAAAAAAATTCCTTTACATGAAAATATATTGAGTAATATTAATAACAATTTGGATTAGTTCCAAAGTTATAACGTATTCTTAGAGTTTGGTTCAAATAAAACAACTCTTTATCCTATAAAATAAGGATCCTTTAGATCCTTTGAATCTCCTTGATCCAAGGGCTGATGTTCTATAAGGATTAATAACAATTTGGATTAGTTCCAAAGTTATAACGTATTCTTAGAGTTTGGTTCAAATAAAACAACTCTTTATCCTATAAAATAAGGATCCTTTAGAACCTTTGGATCTCCTTGATCCAAGGGCTGATGTTCTATCCCTTATAGGGATGCAATGACATTTTTGTAATTTCTCGAAAATTACAAAAGTGTATCGTTATGGTGAAAAAATGCATTATGAAACCGGTAAAAGTGCACTACTAAACTGAAAAATTAGGAAGGAAATAGTTGAGTTGATTCTGATGAAACCCGAAATAAACCGACGACAAACCCTTGCTTTTATTAATGATTTCAAAACGAGGTTACAAAAACAGGATTCTGCCCAAGATCCTCTTGACAAGATTCGAGGTCTCTATTGAACGAGGTTCGAGACCTCTTTGTTACAACGATATTACCGCTTACGAACTGCTAGCTAGATCATTTCATATTACAAGCTTGAGAATTGCTATCTATTTAGCGAGGCCAGAATCATATTGATGATGCCGGGATTGTAGCTTGCAAAGCGGCTTGCGGGATCTTTTGGGACTTGAGATCTCTTTGAGCGACTTGAAGTCTTTTATTGATCTTCTCTTCATTGTAGCGTGGTCTTTACGATTATTCCAACACGTTGATCTTCAACAAGAAAGATAGTTCTTGAGTTAGAGATGTTTTTCGACCTTTGCAACCTTCAGGGTTCTCCTTTACTTATAGACATTTGAGGAGCATGGCTTTCATCAATATCCGACGTGGGATGTTCGGGATACAGCCATTTGATTGGTAGAGAAAGAGCTGGCCGATTATTGGTTGAGAATAAGGTGGCTTTCGAATGGTTGAGCATGGTGGGTGTGTCAGTTTTTGAGTATTTCATCCTCGTTGCTTCTAGAAGCGCATTGTTTGACCGATATCTTTATATGAGGGGTTGCGACGTTTCGACCTCGTTCCTGTGGGGAACACGCGATGTTTGGTCTTTGCCCTTCCTTCGATTTGGGACTAGTCTGATTGGGTATCTCGCTTTTTTGGATGGGTACGGAAAAATGCTCGAGGAATTTTTTTGAATTCCGCTTTTATTACTTTTACCTCGCTATCCGTGCCTACTGTTCCTACATCGTTATTTTGCGCAACATCACAACCCCACGGCTTGTGGTCCGCGGTCCGAGAGGCATACATGCGTGATGTGTGTGATTTCTTAGCCTCCTTCTTGTGTGGCCTGCCGCAAATTCCCATTGGCAGGATGCGGGGTCTAGGTTGAGAATTTCTCCTTGTCAACATTCGGGGTTTAGGTCAATGAGGTTCGAGGTTTTTTGAACTTTCAACGGGATCATTCATCCTTAACAATTTTCGGGGAAGTTTTTCTTTCTTTTTGTTGTTGCGCGCTGGCGGGCCTTGGGCCTTCTTCTCTCTTTTCATTAATGGGCCTTCGAGGGAGTTAGGCCCATTAAGGCGCTAAGCAGGAAAAGGCCCAATACACTCTTTATAAATGCCATGCATATCCCTTTCTTTCTCCCCTTCTCGTTTCATATTCTTCACTAAGAAAACTCTCTCTTTCTCTGTGGCCTTTCGGTTTCCGGCAACCAAGGATAGGCTAAACCCCCGATCAAGATCCGTAACCGCCCTTTGTACAACAACTTTCGACAAGTAAGTACCATTTCTTCGCTTCGCCTGCGTTTTTGGTGCCTTTAATCTCTTTTTCGCCTTTCGCCCTAGGCGGAGGTGGTGGTTTTTTCCGAGTTCCGCATTGGCGTCACGACGGCGGAAAGGGGGAAGTGGGCACGAGCCCTAGGGGTTCCGTGATGCAATCAACCTTTCCGGTGCTTGCCCGACGGTCGAGTTCATCGCTCTTTATTTTTGAATTTTGAACACTCTTGGGAAGTTCAAGTGTTTCGCCGATGAGTGATGGGACGTTTGTCCTTTCGATCTTCTAAAATCTGCTTTTTGTCTTGCACCTCTGTTTGTTCCCCTTCGCATTCTTCCTAGGCGATCTATTCGTTAGAATAGCCCTAGGTTCGCGCTTATCCTATGTCATTATGCTCCGCTTTTTGGTCTACTCTCTCCTTAAGACTTTCTTCTCTTCCAGGTGTTCACCTCTCGTGACCTAGACTTCGTATTTCATGCCTAGAGGCGCCTCTTCGAGCCCTCCACAGGCCTCGCGTTCAACCTTTGGGAAAGTACCATGAAGAACCTTCCAAAACTATAGAGGCTAGCGGGACTAGCGATTCTCATAACCCGAGGTCCCCTTCACTTGTTTTCAGCGATCATTCGCCCAACACTTATGAATTTTCTGTTACCTCGCCCTTTTCCTGAGTGCTAATGTCCTCAGGAGTTGAGATGGCGTTGTCCTTGATTTCAGACGAAGAACCTGTTGGTTTCGACGTGCGATCGTCAGACTCCAACAAGCAACCAAGCTTTTATCCGCGGCATATTACCGACTGCGTGTCCCATGTCCCGCTAGTTATCGAGGCTCGGATCCCGATGACCCTGAACCCGACGGTTGGGCTATTTCTAGACGAGGGGTCTCCGACCGTTGTTATCAGAGCGATGCTTGCGGACATCGCCTTTGATTTTCCCTGGCCTGAGGGAGTTGAGTTGGTGATTTCCGAGGGGAAGGCTGCTCATTAGCGGCGTACGATAATTGCACGGTTTATCATCTGCACAACCTTCAAGCTGGCTTCCCGCTGCCGCTCGCCCATCACATCGTTGATTATTTATGGGCGATAAAGGTCTGCCCCGCACAACTTTTCCCCAATGCTTGGAGGCATATGTGCGCGTATTCCATTCAAAGCTATGAACTCAGGGAAGGACCTGATGTCGCCACCATGACAAATTTGTTTTTGGCGAGGCGCGAGCAAGAAGTCGTGCCTTGTGAACCTTAGTCTCTCAGGGTTCAAGATTACAAATACTCCTTCGAACATCAGGAAGTGGAAGGATAAGTGGTTCTTGGTTCGTGATCGCTCTGGGTGGTACATCAACTTCCCCACGACACTGTGCAACTTCCAACAACCCGAGAAATCGAAAGAGGTTGCCGAAGTAAAAAAACGATTTGCGATGCCGACCGTGGCGCGTCACAAATTGTACTAGGCTCAGGACCGCCTTGAGCGTGCGGGCTTGAGTCTTCCCCTCCCGAACCGCGAGTGTGCAGAGAGTATTTTCTCGCCTCCTCTTTTTTGGTATTATTTTTGCTTCTTGGTTAATTGTCGCACCTCAAGTTTAGATTGTATGTGGCAATCTCGAGCCTCGCGCGAACCGCACATTTTGAACTCAGATCATTTAAGAGGATCCCGAGCCTTGCTCAGACCATGCATTTTGAACATAGATTGTTTGCGACAATCTGAGCCTTGTTTGGACATCGCATTTTGAACTTAGATTATTTGTCCCCTTACTTCCTTCTCTTTTACTGACCCTTTGCTTTTTCCTTTTTCAGTGAACCTCCTGGAGGAGATGGCTCAGAGGATGAAGAAGAAGACATCCGCCGGAACTCCTGCACAAAGTTCCAGGACCTCGAAGGTCCCCGCGCCCGCGAAGGTCGCAGAGGTTTGAACTGTCGCTGTCTCTTCTAAAGGGGACGCCGCTAGGGCGTCCTCCAAGGCCCCTCAAGGGGCTGTTGACAAGGTTGGCTCCAAGCAAAAGGAGCCAACGACATCCCCCGAAAGGGACAAGAAGAACACAAGGGGGATGGCTAGTGTAGTTCCTCGGGGAAGGAGTTCGCTCTGAGCTCGAGGTGGCTTCGCCAACCTCACGATTTCACTACCCGGGACCATCCCAGGCTTCGATGAAGAACTGAAGGAGGGAGGAATTCAAGGAGGAGGTGAATGCGAACGACCTCTCCGACGCAGCTCTTGTTGAGGAGACTCTTCACTACTCAGCTCTTGTTTATGACTTTTGTCATTTTCCTCCTTTTTATTAACACACCGCCACTTCTGCAGCACAATTTCCTTGACAACTACAACTGCCGCCGCATCGCGCTTCTCCATAAGGATAACGCGAATCTCAAGGCGAAGCTCAAAGCCAACACAATGGAGTTGGCCAAGGAGAAGAGGGCACAGGCGGAGGCCAAGAGGCGTGGTTTGGTGGCGGAACAACGTGCAAGGGAGAAGGTTGCGTAGGTTGAAAAGGTGAAGACCTCATTTGAGGATCTGCATGATAAACTCTCTGAGGAGCGCAAACACTCAAAGGAGAAAGAGGCGGACCTCCAAAAGGTGGAGAAGGAGAAAAGCAATCTTCACAATAACACCAAGGAGCTCAATGAGGAGGTTATGGTTGCGGGGCTTAGGTATGTTGAGACTGCCGAGTACAAGGAGGCGGCAATGAGCATTGTAGAGGGGATGTAGCGGTAGGCCATCCATGTAGGGGTGAGGCAAGCAATCGAGAAGTACAAACACATCGATCCTCGCATCGACTTTTTCATCCCCAACTATACGCTGACCCTGGGGAGACTACGGAGGAGCCCTTGCGGAGGGGACGATGGTGGCGTGCCCTTGCGAGGGGATGGAGTTGGAGCGCACTTGCGGAGGGTTGTTGACGCGCCTCTGCCAAGGGACGGCGCGCCCTTGCAGCCACTCGGTGCGCCCTTGCGTGGGGACGTTGACGCGCCTTTTCCAAGGGACGGAGTGCCTATACACATGGTTGTAGGCGCGCCCTTGCCTAAGGCGGATTCCGGACTTGATGGTGCCAAGGCTCAAGGAACTACACCACCTTATCTAGGACGTATTACACGATCCCGAGCTAAGGCCATTCTATGTCAAGTTCAAGAGGAGCTCATGGGGTGTAGCTTTCCGAGAGAGTGTATTGAAGATGGTTGGTGTCTTTTGTTGCTTCATGGTTCTAAGTGACAATCCTTCGGTTAAGGACAATTATTAAGATTTCGGGATTTCGGGTTAGTTTATGTAATTTCCTTAAGTGAGGGGGCTGATTTTGTAAGGCTTTGTGTTAGGTTTTAAGGCCAGCCTTCTCCTCCTCCTTGACTTAGATTGGACGAAATTGTTACTCTCTTTTGCTTGCATTTTTCAATTCAAAGTTCTTGATTTTGTCTCGTTCAATTCTCGTTGTTCGATTGTTGGTGAGTAATATCTGACAATTCGTGCATCTTAGTTTGTTTGAGATCTTGGTGAGTCATATCCAAGATTTTTGAGCATCCATATCCTCTCATCTTCATCACCATCCACGACTTGCTAGGAAATTTTCCGGGTTCTTCTTGGCGATCTCTTTGCACCACCTCCATCTCCATCGATCCGGCCATCAAGTGGTATTAGAGCCACGTGTAGGTATCGCCATATAAACCTTTTTTCGAACTTGAATTTCCACGTGTTGCAAGTATTTAGTTCGAACTTGTTGTGGCTGCGTTGTTGTTGTTGTTTGCGGCCCTAGTTGTCTTTGTCTTGTGTTGTTGTGGACATTTTTCTGTCTTGAAATTGTGTTGTCTTGGCCGAGTTTGGTGCTCAACAATTTCTGCGAATCCATGCTCCAAAAACGTCCAAGGATAGACTTCAAAGGTCTCTTTAACTTGGTAGTTGAAAGGTTGCATTTGATGCTTGAGTAATGCCTTCCTTTAGATCTTGATTTAAGTGTGTCTTTGCTGATTTTTGCTGAGTAAAAAAAAAACATGTGATTGAGGTCAAAACCAACCTTGTTTGATTTCATTACATGCTTGTTGTCGGTCACAGTGCTAGTTTACGGGAACGACACCAAGACGAGACATCTTCTGCTGTTGTTTAAGTGTCTTGAAATCCTTTGTTGAATAATCAGAAAAACTTTGTCGGCGGCGTAAAGCTAATAAGGGGCCAAACACAAAATAAGATTAAGACTAGAAAAACCTTGCCCGGCGGCGTAAATCTAATAAGGGGTCGGGCACGGAAAGAGTAGTCATCTTGTAGTGCCTAGAAAAAACCTACAAAAATCGTCTTCTAGTAGTGCCTAGCAAAGGCCTACCCGAAACAAAAAAAATTAATTAATTAATTTCGTAATAATTGGTGTTGAGTCTTGGTGGTTTAGTAGCTTCATAGCATTGTTTTCCTAAGCAAGTGTGTGGTGAATTTTTCTCTTTGTTGCCTTTGTTGTTTTTGCCTTCTTGCAACTTGTCGGATTTTCATCTCGGGCAAGTCTTTGTGGTTAATTCAAGTGACCTCTATTCCTTGATCTTTGCCGTGTTTTTAAGATGACAAGTGTAAGTGATGAGAAGAATAAGGAACAGGTTGAAGAGACATCCACTAGCTCGGTGGCTGCCATGTTGCAAACCATGCAACAATCCTTGCAACAATCTTTTCAACAATCCTTGCAACAATCCATGGAGGCTTTGGAGACTAGGTTGGCTGATTTGGTGAGCCAAGTGCATGGCCGAGGTGATAGAGCACGGGTGCCTGAAACGGGGGCTCTACCAAGTGTGCTACAAAGCGCTAACCAAGTGGAGTCGATGCATGAAGAGGCTTTTACGTCTTACTTGCCAAACACGGAGGCACAAGCATCCATCGGTGTGAGTACCTCCATGGGGATTATGCCTCCTTAGATTCCTCCGACGAGCTTCCACAATCCACACTTTGTGGCCAATGCCGGGGTAAGGCCTTCATTCGCTACATTTCCTAATAATATTCCTATTAGTTCTACTAATTTTTCAGGATATGGAGCGCCGAGCTATCAAGAAGCCAATGCTGCAACGACCACTCAACCCCTGCCTATTTTGCATCTACCAAGGTGTGGCCAACCTCCTAGGTGGCCGACCAATGTTGGCGCCGGGCAGCCTTGGCAAGGCGCGTCGGTGCATCATGAGGAGCGGCCCCGGGATCCCCATCACGACATCAAGCTGAACGTGCCGACTTTTTCGGGAACTTCCGATGTCGATGCATGCCTTGATTAGCTTGCCAAGGTGGAGTCAATCTTTGACTTCTATGGATATGATGACGCTAGGCGAGTGGCCATGGCGGCCATCCATTTTACCGACTTTGCTTACTGACTCGGCTAAAATCGTTGTTGCCAAGATCAAAAATAAATAACCCTAACTACTAACTAGTATAGCAAGGAAGCAAGGGGTCGAACCCAAGAGAATCGGGATTCTGATCAATCAACAAAGAGCAAAGACAGGGTTTTTTGGAAGTTGAGGCAAACAAACAAAACAAACAAATATTATTGGGATTTAATCAATTGGAAGAAAGCAGAGTTCATTCAATCAATTCCACCTTTTTAATCATTCGATCATTGATTCATCCACCTTATCTAGGACGTATTACACGATCCCGAGCTAAGGCCATTCTATGTTAAGTTCAAGAGGAGCTCATGGGGTGTAGCTTTCCGAGAGAGTGTATTGAAGATGGTTGGAGTCTTTTGTTGCTTCATGGTTCTAAGTGACAATACTTCGGTTAAGGACAATTATTAAGATTTCGGGATTTCGGGTTAGTTTATGTAATTTCCTTAAGTGAGGGGGCTGATTTTGTAAGGCTTTGTGTTAGGTTTTAAGGCCAGCCTTCTCCTCCTCCTTGACTTAGATTGGACGAAATTGTTACTCTCTTTTGCTTGCATTTTTCAATTCAAAGTTCTTGATTTTGTCTCGTTCAATTCTCGTTGTTCGATTGTTGGTGAGTAATATCCGACAATTCGTGCATCTTAGATTGTTTGAGATCTTGGTGAGTCATATCCAAGATTTTTGAGCATCCATATCCTCTCATCTTCATCACCATCCACGACTTGCTAGGAAATTTTCCGGGTTCTTCTTGGCGATCTCTTTGCTCCACCTCCATCTCCATCGATCCGGTCATCAAGTGGTATTAGAGCCACGTGAAGGTATCGCCATATAAACCTTGTTTCGAACTTGAATTTCCACGTGTTTCAAGTATTTAGTTCGAACTTGTTGTGGCTGCGTTGTTGTTGTTGTTTGCGGCCCTAGTTGTATTTGTCTTGTGTTGTTGTGGACGTTTTTCTGTCTTGAAATTGTGTTGTCTTGGCCGAGTTTGGTGCTCAGCAATGGCTCCGAATCCATGCTCCAAAAACGTCCAAGGATAGACTTCAAAGGTCTCTATAACTTGGTAGTTGAAAGGTTGCGTTTGATGCTTGAGTAATGCCGTCCTTTAGATCTTAATTTAAGTGTGTCTTTGCTGATTTTTGCTGAGTAAAAAAAACATGTGATTGAGGTCAAAACCAACCTTGTTTGATTTCATTACATGCTTGTTGTCGGTCACAGTTCTAGTTTACGGGAACGACACCAAGACGAGACATCTTGTGCTGTTGTTTAAGTGTCTTGAAATCCTTTGTTGAATAATCAGAAAAACTTTGTCGGCGGCGTAAAGCTAATAAGGGGCCAAACACAAATAAGAGGCTTCTACGTCGGCGATGCATGAAGAGGCTTCTACGTCTTACTTGCCAAACACGGAGGCACAAGCATCCATCGGTGTGAGTACCTCCATGGGGATTATGCCTCCTTAGATTCCTCCGACGAGCTTCCACAATCCACACTTTGTGGCCAATGCCGGGGTAAGGCCTTCATTCGCTACATTTCCTAATAATATTCCAATTAGTTCTACTAATTTTTCAGGATATGGAGCGCCGAGCTATCAAGAAGCCAATGCTGCAACGACCACTCAACCCCTGCCTATTTTGCATCTACCAAGGCGTGGCCAACCTCCTAGGTGGTCGACCAATTTTGGCGCCGGGCAGCCTTGGCAAGGCGCGTCGGTGCATCATGAGGAGCGGCCCTAGGATCCCCATCACGACATCAAGCTGAACGTGCCGACTTTTTCGGGAACTTCCGACGCCGATGAATGCCTTGATTGGCTTGCCAAGGTGGAGTTAATCTTTTACTTTTATGGATATGATGATGCTAGGCGAGTGGCCATGGCGGCCATCCATTTTACCGACTTTGCTTACTGACTCGGCTAAAATCGTTGTTGCCATGATCAAAAATAAATAACCCTAACTACTAATTAGTATAGCAAGGAAGCAAGGGGTCGAACCCAAGAGAATCGGGATTCTGATCAATCAGCAAAGAGCAAAGACAGGGTTTTTTGGAAGTTCAGGCAAACAAACAAAACAAACAAATATTATTGGGATTTAATCAATTGGAAGAAAGCAGAGTTCATTCAATCAATTCCACCTTTTTAATCATTCGATCATTGATTCATCCACTTTTATATTAATTCCCTAGTTAATTCCAATCCTTATAAAAGATTTTCGCTTTTCCACGGTCCAAGCGAAACGATGATATGAATAAGAACGCTTAATTCAAATCATGCAAAGTATTAAGGATAGAAGGATATTAATTCATGCAATCAAGCTACGAGTCTCATGCATAAAATAACAATCAAATACTCTTTTTCAATTCTAGTCCACGGTCCTAGAAAAGAGTTGTTTCAAGGATAAATAAGATTGCACAAACAACAATCAAAATAATCCAAACAATAGAATATCAATCAAATTCAACAAGTTGCGCACCAAGAGAAATCAATTGATAATCATAAAATTAAGCACAAGAGTTTTTATATTAACCAAGGGATAGAAAAGTTACCAGAATCTCACGAATTACATAAAAAAAGCTTCCTTGATTAAACAAACTCTAAAGGGAAATTAGTTCTTCATAATACTGAAATAAAAACCTCAAAGTAAAAGTATGCTAGAAATTGTCTCTAAATTGTGTAACCCTAAAGTGAAAACGAAACTAAGCTTAAATAGTAGAAATAAGTCTGAAACCCTAAGATATAATACTAAAAAGATAGAAGGCGCTGAAAAGCCAAAATCCGCGAGCGCGGAATATTTCCGCGGGCGCGGATCTGCTTGATGTCCGAGGCCGCGGATACTCCTACATCCGCGAGCGCGGAATATTTCCGCGGGCGCGGAATCCCTTCGATCCGCGAGCGCGAAATATTTCCGCGGGCGCGGAATCCCTTCGCGGAATATTTCCGCGGGCGCGGAATCTGCGTTTCAACATTCTGGTGTCAACTTCGGAGGTAGTTTTGACCCACTTAGAGTTGGAATTTGAACTCGCCGTACAAAGATGAATTGTATCTCTTTGAGTTATCTTTCCAATGATACCAAATTCAGCTTCATCCGATCACTGTGGATCCCGGAATAAGCGTTACAAGAAAGTGGTGTCGAAACAACTCCAAATCAACACTTGTCTTCAAAACTCTTGCAATTCTTCAAATCGTGTCTTCGGTCTTCATATGACAATTATGCTCAAAACTAACCTAAACACACTCAAATCATACCTAAAATACAAGATTTAACCTATACTAAATAGAGTGTATCAAATTCCCCCATACTTAAACCTTGCTCGTCCTCGATTAAGCTCAAAATAAATCTAACAATAAATCCTATCAAGGTTTACAGCATAGTACAAGGGAAGACAAAAATAACTCAAATCGTGTCTTGGTTTTGCTTTTTTATAGGGCCTTACAAGGATGAGGTGGAGTGTGATGTGGTGCCAATGACCGCTTGTCATCTCCTTTTGGGGCGCCCTTGGCAATATGACAAGGGAGCTATTCATGATGGCGTCTCCAACGAGTATCATTTTCAAATGGAGGGAAAGAAGCTGACGTTGCATCCGATGACCCCCATGAAATCATGTTGGACCATGCAACAAAGGAGCAAAGAAAGAAGCATGCGCTTCGGGAGGGAAAGAAGGACAAGAAGCTAGCTCTAGGCGGCCCTTCTACACCCTTGCTTTTGGCCAAACCGAAGGAGATTCTTCATACTTTCAAGGGAAGTGGATATTTGTCTTTTACTTGTTTTTCAAGAATCTTATTTTATCTTCCTAAGAATTAGTTGATCTTCCTCCTTCCATATCTACTCTTTTGCAGGACTTTGAGGAGCTTTTCCAAGAAGAGGTGCCATCGGGACTACCACCGCTTAGAGGAATCGAGCATCAAATCGATTTTGTCCCCGGTGCCACTCTACCGAACCGTCCATCCTATCGAGCCAATCCGGAGGAAACTAAGGAGCTTCAACGACAATTTCAAGAGCTCCTTGATAAGGGCTATGTGCGTGAGAGTCTCAGCCCGTGTGTCGTGCCCGTCATTCTTGTGCCTAAGAAGGACGACACATGGAGGATGTGCGTTGATTGCCGGGCGATCAACAATATTACTATCAAGTATCGTCATCCGATTCCGAGGCTCGAGGATATGCTTGACGAGCTGCATGGGGCGAGTCTCTTCTCCAAAATTGATCTCAAGAGCGGATATCATCGAAAAAGGATGAAGGAGGGAGATGAATGGAAGACGGCGTTCAAAACCAAGCAAGGCCTTTACGAGTGGTTGGTTATGCCCTTCGGATTAACCAACGCTCCGAGCACTTTCATGCGCTTGATCAACCATGTCCTCCTCCCTTTTATTGGTAAGTTTGTGGTTGTTTACTTTGATGATATTTTAATTTATAGCCACGATTTATCATCTCATGTCGAGCACCTTAGGCAAGTGCTTGAAGCTTTGAAACGGGAACGCCTATTTGCTAACTTCAAGAAGTGCCACTTTTGTTCGGATCACGTGGTATTTCTTGGTTTTTTTGTGAGTAGGAATGGACTTCAAGTGGATGAAGAGAAGGTGAAGGCGATTCAAGAATGGCCAACACCGTCAACTATGACGCAAGTCCGGAGTTTCCTTGGATTAGCTGGTTTCTACCGCCGGTTTGTTCATGATTTTAGCACCTTGGCTGAGCCTTTAACTTTGCTTACCAAGAAGAATGTTCCATTTATGTGGGGAGAGGCGCAAGAAGAGGCCTTTGCAGCCCTTAAGGCTAAGTTGACACAAGCGCCGTTGTTAGCTCTTCCCGATTTTGGCAAGATGTTTGAGATCGAGTGTGATGCCTCGGGAATCGGGCTCGGTGGTGTGCTTATGCAAGAGGGACGGCCCATATCCTATTATAGTGAGAAGCTTGGAGGTGCCGAGCTCAAGTATCCCACGTACGACAAGGAGCTACTTGCTCTTGTTCGAGTGCTACGGGCGTGGGAGCACTATCTCTTGCCTCGGGAGTTTGTTATCCATTCCGATCACGAGGCGTTGAAATACTTGAGAGGGCAAGCAAAACTAAATCGGAGGCATGCAAAATGGGTGGAGTTCATTGAATCCTTTCCCTATGTCATCAAGCAGAAGAAAGGCAAGGACAACGTCGTCGCCGACGCGTTGTCCCGGAGGTACGCTCTCTTATCTTTACTAGATGCTCGGTTGCTTGGATTTTCTTTCATGAAGGAGTTGTATGCTCATGATGATGAGTTTTGGTGACATTTTTCATGCTTGTTTGAAAGGGGGGAGTCGGGATCAATTTTATTTGCACGATGGGTTTCTTTTTAAGGGAACTCGCTTGTGTGTGCCTAGTGGTTCGGTTAGGCGTTTTCTTGTCCAAGAGGCCCATGGTGGCGGCCTCATGGGACATTTTGGTGTCATGAAAACTTTTCATATGCTTAGGGAACATTTTTATTGGCCTCACATGCTTAGGTCGGTAGAGAACTTTTGTTCTTCATGTGCTACATGTGTGCGTGCAATGTCTAAAGTGCACCCTCACGGCTTGTATACTTCTTTGCCTATTCCTAGTGCCCCATGGGAGGATATTTCTATGGATTTTGTGTTGGGGTTGCCTAGGACAAAAAGGGGTAGGGACTCTATTTTTGTGGTGGTAGATAGATTTTCTAAGATGGCACATTTTGTTGCTTGCTGTTTTGGGCAGGATAATCGTACTAACATGTTACCTGCTTTGATATGGGAATTCCTAGCGAAATATCAAGTGTAACGCGTTATAAACTAGAGACAAGATGTAGGATCGATTGAAGATGAATCTCCTCAAATACAAACGAACACTTGAGTGAGAGTAAAACAAATGAACAAAAATGAATTTAAGCTTATGGTTTTTTCTCAAGTGCTTGTGTGTTCTCATTTCCGCTTCAGTATTGTTATTTGTAACCCTTTCCTCACTTCGGACCGTTGGTGGGAGGCTCAACATATCCCGGAGATCTCGCTCGTGGAATTCATGAATTAGTCGTTTCTGCGTTTTAACCATGGAGTCCGAGATTTCCGTCACGTATTTATTGCCTCCTTCAATGACTCAATCTCACCACGTCTTCAACGTTTCTTCGGCCCTCTACTTTAACTACCAGATTGGGCCAATTATTCTAGGCTCCTTGATGCTCTTATGGGCTAGATTTCGGAGGGTCCAACAATACCCCCATCGAAAACCCGGGAAAACTCCCGCCACCACTTTCCTAGGGTTTTCGATTTCGTGTCTTGGAAGTTGTAGAAAGTTATGCCACGTCTAATCAACCCCTATTTAAAGCGGTTATGATGGCTTCCAAGACTTCAATTGTGCTTCTCGGTATCCAGGTACGCTTTCCCCTACTTTCGCTTCTTTGTCTTCAGCTTCTCTTCTTCTTCCAATTATGGTGTCTTCTAACTCCCCTTCCCTCTACTGCCTTAAATCCACCATTCCTCCTTCTCTGACATCTTCCGGTTTCCTCAACTCCTATTATCGGAGGGACAGTACTTCAGAGGACCCGCATATCTTCGCCTTTTCTGCGGGTTTTCCTTCGCATGCAGAGGTGTTCCTTCCTCCCCCCCCCCCCCGACGTTCATGCGGATTTTTATGCCAACAATTGGGTGTGCTTGTATGAGTACCCTTTTCGTATTGGCCACCGTTATCCATTTTCTCCTCTAGTCGTCGATTTCTTGTCCACCCTCAATGTTTCTCTGGGGCAATTACTTCCCCAAGTTTGGAGACTTCTTCTTTCCGTTGATCAATTGTGCTCCTCTCAGGGTCTTCCCTTCAAAGCTGTCGACTTTTTCTTAAATTATCGCCTTTCCAAAGGTGGTCCAGGCTGTTTAACTTTGAAAACCTTCACCAACAAATCCGACTTAGTCTTCAACATATCAAAATCTGACCGGGGCTGGGCTGATAAGTTTTTCTTTGTGAGATTGTCTTCTCTAGGGATCGATACGTCTTTCTTGAGAAGTCGTTGGCAATCTACAAGTAGTGTTTCCCTTTTGTACTTGTTGGTCTTTATTCAAGTCTAACCACTGGATGTTTTCTGTGCAGAGTGTCTTGCTACTCCTCAACCCCGCAAATTATCATATCAAGTTATTTCTCATATCGAGGCCCTCCCGTTGGAGGAAAGATCCTACCCCGAATTAGTAAAAGCGTGTTTTGCAGAGCCTAAAGATACCGAAATGTCGAGTAAGTCTGTCCTTCTTCTCCTTCTTCGTTTCAACGCTTTCTGCTTCCTATTAACCCTGTTTTTCTCATGCTGTCAGGCTCAAGGACTACCAGATCAACCACTGCTTTGTCAACTTTGGAGAGGGTCGAGGCCAGGAAAAAGAGGAAAGCGGACACAGCCTCCACTACGGATACGTCATTGATGGTGTCTTTGCCTCCCAAAGTGGTAGGCGACTCTCCCAAGGCTTCCGTATCAAAGAAAGGTACTTCTTCCCGCATAACGGACCTTCCCAGCACTATGATGTCCCTGGATATGGATGTTGAGAAATGCTTGAAGTCTTTGATGCCCCTTCAAGTGGACTGCCTCCATGGTTCAAGCCATCGATCTTCTTTTCCTCAGTTTCTCGGTGAAATTCTAGCAGCCTAATGGCAGGTATTTAACAGGTCCCTTTTGCTCTTACTGTTAATTGTCTAGATGTATACTTAATCCATACTTGTTGCCTAGGGACTCGAACTCACTCTTGTGGCTTACGACACCTTCAAAGATTACCCTGAGCAACTGGCTCAGAGTAAAATCAACACGCAGCTTGAAAAGGATAGGTCTGCCATTCTGGGATAGGAGAAGAAGGCTGTAGAGAAGAAGATCCTTGATCTGCAAAATGCCCTTGAGAGAGTTCTAGAGGACTCCAAGGCGTGGGAGGACAAGTTCAAGGAAGCATTGAAAAAAAGTATCGCCCTTGCTCAGGAAGTCGAGGACACGGCTGACTACTGGTCGCTCAAAGCTCGTGTCGAGACGATTGAAGAATTTGTTGCTGGGAAACACTCTTCCTGGGATGCTGCGAAAGAGATGGAGCAATTTGAGAACTTGTTCCCTGAGGAGGCCAACGCGTCCAAGAAGTCTTATCTCATCGACGACATCTCTCAAGTTGCCCAAGAGGTTGCTCAGGTCGAGATGTATAACCAGAAGTCGTTCGAAAATGCAGACAAAGAATGATTCCTTATCCTACCCCCAGTGTGTTGGGGCTTTTTAAAGAGCTATATGTTTTGTTTGGCCGCTTGTATTAGGGCCTAGATGTGGACAACTTTGCACCCCGTGTTGGTTTCTGGGGTTATGTTTATTTTGATAATGTTTTAGTAGTTGCTATGGCCTTGGATTTGTGTTTTGACTTTTTTGCAGGTAAAGCAGGTTCAACGCTGGAGAAAGAAGCTCAACGCGTTCGTGGAGAAATCGATTTGCTTCAAACACGTACTTGTAATTTAGCAATAGACTCTTTTTTTTTATAGCGCTTTGTATGTTAGATGCAAAGGGAGAGAGAGAATGATGTACTTGTCTGAATGTAAATATTTGCAATAAACTCGTGAATCGTGTTACAAATTAAAAAATCCACTTGCTCTAGAATTCATGTTACATGTTCTCGTCTCTTGCATCTTTTGACTAGTCGTTGTGTGCACAGCGTTGCCTGATCATAAGGCGAGGGCCCATGTTTTCGCCTGTAACGTGACAAGGCGTCCCTTGTTAGTTTTTTCGAAACCGTTGTTGTCTTATGTATGTATAAAGATGTAATGATATAATGTGAAAAACAAGAATTTGTGAAGTATACCTCATCGCGATTCATGCGTCTTTTAAAAGTGATACAACTTCAAGTTCATCGCGTTCCAACTTCTGGGGATCGTTTTCCCATCTTGTGACATTAACTCGTAGGGTCCTTGTCCCACGATCTTCGTGATTTGATATGGTCCTTCCCAATTTGCCCCCAACTTGCCAACATTCATTTCCCGTGTATTCTGGAAGACTTTTCCCAATACCCAGTCTCCCACTTGGAACACCTTGGCATTAACGCGTTTGTTGTAACTCCGAGCTACCCCTTGTCTGTATGCTGCCATATGAATCGATGCCTCATCTCATAACTCATCTACCATGTCTAAATGGTGTAATAGGTTAGGTAGGTTTGATTCTTCGGTAGTGAGTCCATATCGAACTGTGGGCAAGGTCACTTCTATTGGTAACACGACTTCACATCCATAAACTAAGGAGAAAGGTGTATGGCCCGTGGCAGTCTTAGGGGTTATTCGATCTGACCATAGGATAAGAGGTAACTCATCTGCCCATTTCCCCTTTGCCTCTCTGAGTCGCTTTTTCAAGTTGTTGATGATCACTTTGTTACTTGCTTCTGCTTGACCATTTGCTTGAGGATAACGAGGTGTTGACATCACTAACTGAATGTTGTATTGTTGGCAAAATGATCTCGTCTTGTCACTGATGAACTGGGACCCGTTGTCGCACACTATGGTTGACGGTATCCCGAATCTGCTCAAGATGTTTCTCCTTATGAAAGAGATGACTTGGGTGTCTTTAACTTCTTTGAAGGCTTCGACTTCGATCCATTTGGAGAAGTAGTCAGTCATTGCTAAGATGTAGACGCATTGTCCCGAAGCTGGAGGAAGCTTTCCCACAATGTCCATTCCCCATTTCATGAATGGCCAAGGGGAAGTTATGGGATGTAATAGCTCCGAGGGTTGATGTGGTATAGGTCCATGACGCTGGCACGCGTCACACTTGCGAGCGAACTCTACAACGTCTTTGTTCAAGGTAGGCCAATAATAACTCATCCTGCTCGCCTTCCTTGCCAAATTGCGACCCCTTGTATGATTTTCGCATTCTCCATCTTGTATGTCTTGTAACACCTTCTGTACCTCCTCTTCCTTTACGCATCGGGCGTATATTCCTGACGACATCCACTTAAACAAGATGTTATTCTTAACAGTGAAAGTGGAAGCTTTTACCTTAAGTCGTTGAGCTTCTTCCTTGTCGTCTGGCAAAACTCCAGCTCGTAACCACTTTAGATAAGGGGTTACCCATGACTTGTCTTCATCAGAACCTCGAATCTCCAACATGTCGGCCTCCTTTGTTATAGATGGCGCATCAAGGTACACGAAAGGTATCTTGCTGTACTCCCTTGGGTTGATTGCGGATCCGAGTTTGGCTAAGGCGTCTGCTTGCGTGTTGGCATCTCCGGGAACTTGTTTTATCTCAACATGTTTGAAATGCTTTACGATCTCTTGAACTTTTTCCAAGTACGCCTTCATCTTTGAATCCCTGGCAACATATGAATTTGTAACTTGATTTAAAATAAGTAACGAATCACAAATTACCTCGATCTCTTGTACATTCAAATCCTTAGCAACAAGTAACCCTGCAATAAGCGTCTCATATTCTGCTTCATTATTGGTAGCCTTGAATGTACATCGAATAGCTTGGGTTATCCTACCCTCCTGTGGTGACTTCAGGATTACCCCCAATCCCACGCCAATCTGATTTGATGCCCCGTCTGTATGCATCAGCCATTTGCCACTTCCTGTTATGTGCAATATGTCTTGGTCTTCATGCTCTGAAGTGGTAGGAGTGAAGTCAACCACAAAATCTGCCAACGCTTGAGACTTCATTGCTGTTCTAGGCTCATACGTTATGTCGTAGCCATTTTAGTGGATCAACCATCTTGTTAACCGACCTGGCAATTCTGCCATTGACATAATACTCTTCATTGGGTAATTATTTCTCACGATGATATAATGACTTTCAAAATAAGGACATAACTTTATTGAAGCCATTACTAAAGACAATACTAATTTCTCCATGGGGGAATACCTAGTTTCCGCATCAAGCAATGTTTTACTTGCGTAATAGATGGGCAACTGGTCCCCATTCTCTTCTCGGATCAAAACTGCATTTATTGCTACTTCGGTCACGGCCAAGTATACATATAACTTCTCGCCTGGCTTGGGTATTGATAATACATGCGGATTAGACAAATAATTCTTCAATTCCCCAAAGGCTTTTTCATGTGAATCTGTCCACTCGAATGACTTGTTTTTCTTCAAAATGTCGTAGAACAATTTGTTTCTATCTGAAGATCGTGATATGAACCGGTTCAATGCAGTTACTCGTCCTGTTAACCTCTAGACATCCTTGACGCACTTCGGTGATTGCTACTCCATTATGGCCTTAACTTGTTCTGGACTCGCCTCGATTCCCTTTTGCGTCACTATGTATCCGAGGAATTTCCCTGATGTCACTCCGAAAGAGCACTTGGTTGGGTTCAACTTGATCTTGTAACTCCGCAGGATCTCGAACGCGTCTTTCAGGTGAGTAATGTGGTCCTCCGCCTTCAATGATTTGACCAACATGTCATCTATGTATACCTCCATCGTATCCCCCAGTTTTTCCTGAAACTTCTTATTAACCAATCTCTGATAAGTAGCACCTGCGTTTTTAACCCAAAAGGCATAACTTTGTGACAATAAGTTCCTTGATTGGTTACAAATGCAGTTTTTTCTTGATCGTCAGGGTGCATCATTATTTGATGATACCCGCTAAATGCATCCATGAAAGTCAAGAGTTCATGCCCTGTCGTCGCGTCTACCATTGCGTCAATATGAGGCAAGGGAAACGAGTCTTTGGGGCATGCCTTGTTTAAATCGGTAAAATCTATGCAAACGCGCCATTTACCATTTTTCTTTTTAACAACAACCACATTCGCAAGCCAATCAGGATATTTTACTTCCCTAATCTTTCCAGACTCAAGTAAGGATTTTACCTCGTCGTTGATTACCTGATTTCGTTCGGGAGCGAACTTACGCCTTTTCCGTTTCACTGGTGGCACCTTTTTGTTGACATTTAAGGCATGTGTGATTACGTCGGGATCAATGCCTACCATATCCTCGTTTGACCAGGAAAAACAATCACTGTAGGTACGTAGAAATTCCACTATTTGCTCACGTAAAGTAGGTTCCAGATCTGCTCCTATTTTGATTTTCTTAGATGGCTCTAGTGGATCAAGAGCCACTTCTTCCAGCTCGGGTGTCTCCGGCTTCACGTAGTAAGTGGTCGTTCTACAGTCCTTTAATTGCTAATCCGACGCCTTCTTCCCTGCTTCAAGCTGTAGATTTTGGAATTCGTTGCTTTCATTGTGATGGAATAACATTCCCTTGCCAGTTTCTGTTCCCCCCTAATCTCTTGAACTCCCCATGGTGTCGGGAATTTTACGCATTGATGGTAGGTAGAGGGGATTGCCTTCATCCCGTGTATCCATGGCCTGCCTAAGATGACATTAAAAGTTGAAGGGCAATCAAGCACTTGGAATTTTACCTGGTAGTTAACTCCTCCTGCGACGGTGGGTAATGATATTTCTCCTAGCGTATTGCGTGATTCTCCACTGAAGCCCACCAAAGTTGTCGATTTTTTGACGATATCATCCATCCCGAAACCTAAGCTGTATAAGGCGTCTAACATGAGTAAATTAGTAGAGCTTCCATTATCAACTAAAATTCTTTTGACAAGGAAATTGGCTATCGTTAAAGAGATTATTAAACAATCGTGGTGAACTTCCTCTTCCTCGACGTCGTCGAAGGTGATTGACATCATGTCAAGACTTGTTCGTGAAGGAGCTTTTGGGCACACTCTTCTTGTATCCCTTGCGATCCTTTTGGCTGCAGAGTAGGTTATACCACAAATTTCCGACCCCCCTGTGATGACATTGATTACTCCGGTGTGCTTCGGTGGGGGGGGGTGGACTGGCTCTCTCTTTGTTGCATTCCAACTGCTCCTTCGCCTTTTCCGATATCAATTCTCTAAGATGCCCCCTTCATAACAATTCGCTCACTTCCTTTCGTAACGCGATACACTCATCGGTTCGGTGCCCATGATCGAAGTGGAAATCACACCATCTAGACCTGTCTTTTTGATGTGCTGGCACGTTACTCTTTCGATGCCATTTAACTGTATCCCCCATGGTGTTGAGGTTTCGAACCACTTCGGTTGCATCCACGCGGAAATTGTAGTGAGAGAGTTTCGGAGGCAGCCTAAGATTCTCATATCTTTCACCTTGTCTAAACATCGTTGTATTAACGGTAGTCTTAGCATGAGGTGCAGTTGGGTACGGAAGGTATCTTGTTTCTCGTCTTCCCTGTCTCCGATCGGGTCGATGAGGGCTCATTTCTTTTTCGGTGAAGAGGTCGTCTTCCTCTAATCGGACATAGGCTAAAGCTTTTACTTACACTTCATCAAAGTTCGAGCAAGGATATATATTTAGTTCACGACATAACTCGAGATTACATATTGATATACCCCTTCGGAATGCCTCCACTTCCGTAGCGGCATCACATCCTTCAATGGTCACCAGTTCTTCATTGTAACGGTTGAGGAAAGTTTTCAGTGATTCTCCCGGTTTTTGGACCAGGCGGTATAAATCACTTGATCGTTTTTTAGCATGCCGACTGCTTGCAAACCTGATCCTGAACTTATCAATTAACTCAGCAAAAGATGAAATACTTCCAAGAGGTAAATGCGAATGCCAATTGAGTGCGGGTCTAGAAAATGTGTTCCCGAACCAACGAAACATGACAATTTCCTTCATGTCGAAAGGGACTGTGCTAATATTCATAGCCTGTTTGAATGCGGCTATATGCTGATCGGAGTACGTTACCCCTTCGTACTTAGGTACGTCGGGGACATGATATTTCCGGGAGATATCAACCCTCGCGATAGCAGGTACGAAGGGGGAATCGGTATAACAAATGCGGAAGTCGAATACAAAAGTTGAATAAACTTGAACGGATACAAAGTTGAAATGAGAAGGGTCCCACATGTCAGAACCTCGACCCTTAAAATTATTCTAACTTATTCCAAGCTAACCACCTTCACTCTAACTGCTCCTCAAGCTTGCTCCTCGTGGTCCTCGACATAGAACTCCACTCCTGATGTGTCGCGATGATAAATGCGATGGACACCAGCCGACCATGCAAGGAAATTAAACGGTCGGTTAGTCTTTTGACAAACTAAGCAAATGGGGTTTTGGAAAGTGGTTTGGTTTTTAGGAAGAGACGAGTTGGGATGTCGGGTACCGAATGAAAGCCGGTCGCATCCTCGCACCTCGGACCTCCTATGAAAACTATGATTTGAATAAAGAATGAGAACGTCACCCAAGGATGATTCTCGGTTTCGAAAGATAAGTTTACTTATATTGGGAACTTGGGTTTCACACAATTAGTCAGGTGGGTGATTAAACCCCTCGTTGATCACGTTTCCCTCTACCAACCTCACCGCATACGTGTTGTGAGAATTCAGATTGGAGCCAGAGAATTACGGAATCCGAGAGTAAGGATGGCATTCCATTTTGTACTAGCCTTCCTATCATTTTAAATGTCGCTAACGAGCGCCTATTTAATCTCTACCAATTTTATTGATCACATTATCGTTCCACTTGGAATTAAACATAATTTTTAAAAATAAGACAGAATGTGGGTTACGGCCCCACGGAAAAACTCAAAGTTGGGTGTGCGAACACAGACTAACACGAGCTACGTGCCATCACCCCTTAGCGATCGAGCGGTATTGACCATGGTCTTACAAGTAGAGCATCGGCTCAAGATTAATGTTGAATGATTCGACGCGTATAAAATAAAGTACGCACATACAAGCCTACTAATCTAGGCACACATATCACAAGGCAACGACCTTACAGTCCGTCTATCGTAACCTAAGTGCGACTAGGAATAACATGTCATTAAATCTAGACTAATATAAATCCTAGATTCATTTTATTTCATACAAGAGTTCCCAACATAATCATAAAACAATTGAAAGTGCATGTAAGAATGTAACAGATAAGTAACATGCTTGATCAAAACAAGTGATGCATAAAAATACGTTTCATGGAAATCGAACCCAAACCACTTGCCTTGTATTTGACGTTGGTTGGTTGTGAAACGATCACTCACGATTACTAACTTGAGTTTGTTCCTGTTTCAATCAACCACAAAATAAATTGTCGTCAATTTATTTTGTTCATTCGATAACGTTGATTTTCAAGGAATCACGACGGAGTTAAGTTTATAAAAATTATAAACTTTACACATTATATTAATAATTTCCTTTTTATTAATATAATGAACTAAGTTATGAATTTTATGAAATCGTCATATTAATTAGTTTAGATATTCAAAACATTATTAATCATTTATTTCTCAATAAGAAATTCCTCTTCTCATTATTTTTAATTATATTTTATTACAGTACCCATTAAACTTCATAAATCTCGTTTTTATTTTAATACAAAATCCATAAATCTCTTAATTTTATTCAAAATACACAATAAAAATGTAGTTTCAATAAAAACACCCATTACTAATTTAATTAAATAAAAGGAATTTTTTTTTAAAACAAAACGATTGTGGTCATCATCATTTTTTTTAAATGAACGATTGTAATCATTTCTTTGCATAACCAACATCCTTCTCTTAATTAATATATATAAGTATGTGTTTTTTTTTAACTTAAACCTAGAGTCTGAATCAAATGCATATGACACTTATAATGAAAACTGCAAATTATTATGTACCATTAGATCTTGTATTTGGATGGTTAGGATGTACGCGCATTGAATCTAATTTTTAGCTTTTAAGGGTAGTTTGGTCTTTTTGTGTCCTATCATCATCTTCTTCTTCAATGATTTCTTCTATGTTCAAACCCGATTTCCACTTCTTTACTCCAATCAATTGTTTTGTGAAAATTTTGTAGTAATTTATCATTCTAGACATTAAAACTCGGTTTTCTCTTTGATATGGATTCAGATTTGGGTATATTTTGACTTGATTTCAGTTTGTACTTGATTCAAAGCATATTGAAGAATGAGTAATTTTCACGTTCCTAAAACTAAACTAATAATGAATTAAGTGCATAATAAGTTCAATTCATCTCGACCTATTTCATCGTGTTTTGTAGTTGGTGAATCCTCCATTGTTGAGTTTACGAATTCTTTGATTATGTATGTTTGATTTCGGATACGCTTTGAACATGTATGATGAAATGCCTAAGAGACAACACAAATAACCCAAAGGTTTTGAGTGATTTTCTTGCTTTGATTTTTGTATTGTCGATTTCATCGAATTTTAACTTGTTTGTTTGTTTGTTGTTTTTGCAAATAAATATGGTTTGTTGATTTAGTTTTTTTATTCTCTAAACTTTCTTGTCAATTGCACCGATATTCAAATTAACTTCATTGTTGGTGGTAGTGGAGGTGAAGAACAAGGTTGAAAACAAGGATGGATATAGAGTCTTTTTACAATAAAGAGTTTAGACCTTGATTGGAAAACATCATATCGATGATTATGATAGATTTTATGCTACCAATGGTGCTATTAGTTTTCCTTTAGATTTACTTTTAAATATTGAGTAGAGATTTGGATAGTCATCATATGCACTTTCTATGATTACTAACCATTCTTTCCTTTGTATTTTTGTTTTGTGATGATTGAGAAATTAATGATTATGAATCGTAAGGCTTGAATGAAAGCTAAGGCTAAGAAATTACAACTTAATGCTTGAATGCAAATACCTAACTTTGTAAAATATAAAGACCTTGTTTGAAAATATGTGAACATTGATATACACAATTATGTTGTGTATTTAGGATGAGTTTTAGCATACTTTTATGGTATTTTTAGGTGGTTTAGAAGACTATTTTCAGCTAAGAGAAGAAGATTTGAAGATGCATTAATTTGGGATTTAAAGCTGGACTGAAGACGAAGAAGATTGACGCTTTGGTGTTGGCGGCGACCGCCGCCTCTGACAACGCAGAAATCCAAGTGTCGCCACGTGTTTTATTGCAATTGGTCTATTTGTGTCAGCTTTAATCCGAGATTTATGTATTTTTTGATATACTTTTGGAGACCTAGTTTATATATTAGGGTTACGAGATTTGCACCTCTCATCTATTGATCATTGTCATATTTTTCTTTTAGACTTTGAGTTTTTAGCCTTTCATGGAGAACTAAACCCTTTTGCTTAGTCAGACAGTTTGAAGCTTCTTTTTGACTTTCAATTGTGAGATTTCTACTCTGTATTTAATGCATGAAATTATTTTACTCTCTTGATTGATTTGTATATGTGATTGATTTCAACAATTTTTAGGGTTGTTGTTATTGAATCTCAATTGCTAGATCTAGAGAAATTACTGGTTGAGTTTCTCTATTTCATAGTAGCAAACTGCATTGTACTAGTATCTAGTTGTGGTATTCTATTGCAGAAGAGAGTTAAATTGCATTCTAGTATAAAAGTTGGTTGTTTTATGCTAGAATTGTATCCTGATTATGTTCCTATTCTTCATGCAGCTTTTGGATTGAATCTTGATAGTTTCAAGGTTATTCAATTAGTTAGGATTGATAGTATCTGGTTGTGCTTTTAATTATCTTTGAAAAGGAATTGGAATTCCATATGCATGCGATATTGAGTGAATCTATGATCAACTTGTCATACGAATGTGGATCTCTGGTTGACTAAGTGTTTTCCCTAATTTGATAAAAACTCCAACTTTAATTGCTTTTTATTAGTTTTTGCATGCTAAATAGTACTTTAATTCATAACAACCCCTTTTACTTTAATTGACATAAAATTCACATAGAAAGATAAAGCAACATCCCTGCGGATTCGACCCTTACTTCCCTAAGACTACATTCTTTAGGATTGTTAGGACTCTTTTGCATAGCCGTGATTTGCCAGACCAGTTCACCGCTATCAAACATACATAGTCAATATGTAAACATACACAATCAATATGTGAACATTAAAGAAATAGATACAAACATGAATTGATCATCTTATAAAGATCTTAACCTTATTCAAAATTAAATGAACATATACATTTTAAATGTGAATGAGAAAGTAATGTATATTTATGAAGATCAAAAAATGGTTGTGCGACATCATAAGTTTGAGACAAAATGCATCATTTTAAACTTGTATTGAGTTCTTAAACTATACCAAGGGAGAAAACAAAGACGCTAAGAACCATTATCAATGAGACTTTGAAACGAGGTTAATTAGCATGGGATGCCACTATGAAATTCAATACTTCGAAATTGTAGATTAAGGCTTGAATGCTAGTAAATGACTTCGAAAAATATAAGGACCTTGTTCGAAAATATGTGAACATATGTAGTCAATATGTGAACATTAAGGTAATATATATGAACTTAAAAATGATACAAGAGAATTCAACTTTGAATTGAAATATCGCACACATAATATGTAGCCTATGAGGGATTCGAACCCATATCGACGTGTACTAACACATTGCTCTACCGTTTGAGCTAATAGGCTATGACAAAATCGTTTATTTATACATGTAACACATGAATCTTAGTCTTTTCTATTGATCCAAGTAATTTCAATACCAATGTGGAGAAACTAGCAAACATTACACACAACAAACTAGTGCACAACAAAAATATAATAGCAATTTGTAGAGAAAAACTCTTATAACATTAGTTGAAGGGGGCAATAGATGCATGAACATGAACATTTTCAAATGGCTTTATATGAATCTTAGAGAAATATACATGAACATTCCAGCATAATACACGAACCCAACAGTCCATAAAGACTATTGACCATCGTATAAATCCTAGATTGAACCTAGAAACTAAAGTTTGAATTTCAAATAATTTATCCCAAAAATTAGAAAGAAACATCAACCAAAATACCAAAATTTTAAAAAACAAATCAAACAAGCTTCCTGAGGATCACATAACAAAATGTGAACTTCATACTCCCCGCACATAAACATATAGATAAAATACATGAACTTCAACAAAAGAATAGCATACTCACCACACATGACAAATCATGAATCTCATATCCAAAACATCATGGATCTAACACAAAATTAAGCATATTGTCAATCCTAGAAATTATTTCAACCTTTTATGAACCATAGGAATACAAATGGACCCTCATCATTTTTTAGAAACCAAGATTCAAACAATCTCAAATCAGATCCAAATTCTTTTCAATAAACCTTAGATTCAATCAATTCATGCAAACATCCTTCAAAAATTAAAATAAAATCAGATCTCTAATTAGCCTCTTGTTTTTTACACTTTCTTAACCTAAAATCCCAATATTTGAAGGGTAGAGGGTCTTTTTACCTTCTTCAAAACTGGAATTTGATGATTCTTACTCCTCGTCTGCCATGGGGGAAGTGATTTAGAGCTTGAATTTGACGATTCAAAATGGTTACACTTGATATTTTCGATCGGTGGCTTAGAGTCGAGAGTTTTATTGAGAGTGTTTCCTGTTTTGAGAAGGGTTACATGTGTTTGGAGAAGAAGAGATTTTTTTGTGGCTATTTACTATTTTGGATTGCTTTTTAGTACTATTTACAAAATTGCCATCTAAACATGTAGCTTGTCTGCGTGTAATTTATTTCTCTTCTTTTAATCTCAACCTTACGTTCGTTACATCCAATGACCCACAATTATTTTCAGTTTTCACTTTAAGATCTATTTTCACCATAAACACCCTCTTTAAACCTAATCTAAGTATCTAACCTACAACAAAACGATGGACAGACTTGGGCACCAGCAGCAACAACCTAACAACAACAACAAACGTAAACCGGTACAACAATGGAACGGAAAACCTGATCAACAAACGACAAAGAAGAGGAAATCGGACGAAGGCGGCGAGCACCGACAATGGCCGAACCCACGACGGCGACCTTGCCGTCGTACCTGTATAGCGACGCACGAACGGGCGACAATCTGATGAATACTCGAACGGCGAGTTTTTGGCCCAATTCCGAACGAACTCCTTGTTCTTTCTGGAATTTGAGAATTGAGGAAGGATTGGTGTGAAAATCCCTCAAATTCACAGCCCTTTAATAATGATTTTTGACCTTTCAATTTTCCCTAACTCAAACCCCCAAATTGATAATTTTAATTAATCCTAACTTGAAACCCCCAAATTTAATTCGGATTAATCTCAATCAGACGAATCGATTGGCCTTCTACTGACGTGGAGGCCGTTAATCGGATAAGCTTTGGAATTGAAATCGTTGTTCAATCTTGAGATTGAAGATGACCAATCCGAAATGTGAAGGTTTAAATACAAAACCTTTCCCAATGTGCTTGAATGACGATTTGCTACAATTGGCTTGAGGAATTTTATTTTTTAACTCCTCTTAATTGTTATATATATATATATATACATATATTTTTAATTTTAAGAACCATATATACTCATAGAGTATAATACTCATTTGTAAAATAATTTATAAAAGCATAAATCATATTTTTTTCCAACAATTATAATGCTCAAAAATAATTTATTTATTCAACATTTAGTTTATAATTATTCTCTTATAACTTTGATTAATAAATAAGACTCATATTATTAAATAGTTATATTTTATCATATTATAATAATCATAAAACCATAATTCTTATGGTTCCTAATTAATACTCATAATATGACAAAATAATATTTGTAACTTTTAATATGATCTTATACTTATAACAACTTTATAACATTTAAAATGTTAGAACATTATAACTTTATGAACTAAAATATATAAATATTTTATTATATTAAAGAAAATGTAAATTACATTTTTACCCTTTATAAAAATGAGGGATATTACAGTATTACGGATCCCGAGCTAAGGCCATTCTATGTCAAGTTCAAGAGGAGCTCATGGGGTGTAGCTTTCCGAGATAGTGTATTGAAGATGGTTGGAGTATTTTGTTGCTTCATGGTTCTAAGTGACAATCCTTCGGTTAAGGACAATTATTAAGTTTTCGGGATTTGGGGTTAATTTATGTAATTTCCTTAAGTGAGGGGGGATGATTTTGTAAGGCTTTGTGTTAGGTTTTAAGGCCGACCTCCTCCTCCTTAAGTGGTGCGGACATATCGAACAACCACACACCGCACCACGGGGGAAACTCAAGTTCAAGAGGAGCTCATGGGGTGTAGCTTTCCGAGAGAGTGTATTGAAGATGGTTGGAGTCTTTTGTTGCTTCATAATTGTTGGGACGTTGTTGGGACCTCTGGTTCTAAGCAACGGATCAACGATTCACTCCTCTTTAAGTTTTGATAATGACAAACACCATAGGGAACTAATGTGGTTTGTTCAAGTATTTCTAAGGAACACAGGTACAGCAAAGAACCCCTATGAATGACAAAGCCACTGCTAGCCACAATGAAGAGTTTCCATCAAGGGAACTCTGAAGAGGAAAGTTCCCATGAAGTGGGAACTCCCAGAAACAAACAAGAAGACACAAGCTTACAACGATGAAGAGTTTCCATCAAGGGAACTCTGAAGAAGTCAGTTCCCATGAAATGGGAACTCACATGTGAAGACAACGACCGTTCAGTGCAGATCGCGGGATCCTGTCTCAGACAGCCAGAGGGAACAGTCTGAGGATCAGATTGTCACGCTTCATCCAACGGTCCGATTGATTCAAGAAGTTGACCTAGTTCAAACCAAAGTCACATGTGAAGAAAGTACAACTTGGGCATCAAGCAAAGGGCATTTTGGACACAAACGAAAGATGCTACTGCCCAAGACAAATGGACTATAAAGCCAAATGAATAGTACTCGGTCGGAGTACTTCTCCCAGAACTTACAAAACACCCACATCTGAGAAAAGAAAGAAAAGGAAGAGAAGTCCCCGCCGGCGAGTGTGTGATCTCGACGACGGTGAAGCTGAAGTTCCCTGGAGCAAGGGAACTGAGAAGTCAGCGTAAGGTTTGAGTTACTTGTGTTTTGCTGTTGTGAGCTTAGGAACTCAGTTGAGAGGATTTACTAGTGTTGCTAGAGTTAGGAAGAACTTGTAGGAACAGAGAAGTGTAAATCCGGCTGTGTAACTAAGGAACAAAGCAATCAATATAAGTAAGTCATTCAAAATCCTCCAAGCGGAGGTAGAGGTTTACCCATACAACTAGTTGGTTGTAGTGGGGTTCCTCTATAAAGGAACTGTCCCCTTAACTGTTTTTATTACTTGCGATTATTTACTTTCGCTGCCTTGGGAACAGCTTAATTGCCAGTTCCCAAGCTCACTGCTAACCGATTACGATCCAACAATTGGTATCAGAGCAAGCGCTCTAGATTTGTGTTAGCATCGCAGGTGTCAAAATGGCTCAGGAACTTACTCAGGTGGGGAACAATACCAGCAAGCCGCCAAGGCTTATAACAGGAAGATTTGAAAGCTGGCAACGAGACATGAAAGATTGGATGCGTGGCCAAGACTACCAAGCCTGGTGCGTCATCGAAAGGGGGAACTTCGAAATCGATCCAGCTATTGTCAACGACCTCTCAAAGTGGGGTCCGAACGAGTACAAGTGCATGGAGGCAAACTACAAAGCCAAACAGTACCTAAAGAGGTCCATGTGCGTACAAGATTGTGACAGGGTTGCAAACCTTGACACAGCCAAAGAAATGTGGAAAGCCATCCAACAAATGCACGTTGGGAACTCAGATCTCAGAGAAGATCTTCAAATGAACGCAAAGAGGGAGTTCTACAACTTCCAAATGGAGATGGGAGAGTCCGTCGATAGCTACCAATCCCGGTTTGAAGGACTTTGCACTAAGATGGAAGGATTGGGGATCACAAAAGAAGAAATCACCCACAAAATGAAGGTCCAACAGCTCTTCAATGGATTGACTGGAGAATGGGCAAACGAGAGAACGATGTTCAAGGAAAACCCAGAAAATCGAACACTTATGCTTCATCAAGTGTTTGGAAAGCTAGTGGGACATGAGAAGAGGAAGATCGATGATAAGGAACAAACTCGAGCTCATCGAGGGATCGCACTCAAGATCGAAAAGATGCTCAAATCAACCCAAGAACAACATGAAGACTCTGAAGAAGAAGAGGATGAAGAGCTAGTTCTTGTAACAAAGGCTCTTCGAAATTTCTACAAAGGAAAGTCTCAACGGAACAGTGGGAACTGGGGAAAGGGACAGAGTTCCCAAAGAAAGCCCACAGAGAAGGATCTCTCAGAAGTGACTTGCTACAAATGCAACAGGAAAGGACATTTTGCGAAGGAATGTCCACAAGGAACTGAAGGCAGAAAGCAAGGAAAGAAGGCTTACATCGCTACTTGGAGCGATGATGAAGACGAAGATCCTGAAGCATGGGCACTCCCGGACATGTGTGGCATGGCCATAGGAGAAACCACTGGGGAACAACCCAGTGAGGTAACCACTGAAACTGTTCTTGATTCCTTGAGTAATTATGAAAAACCTGAATTGTTGAAATCCTTTCAAGTCTTGTTAAAGATAACATAAAACTGCAAAACAAGTTGGAAAAACAGGAACACATAAATTCTCAATTAGTTGGTCTTGAGCCCTGTCCCAACTGCATATACCTTCTAGAAAAACTCAAGTCCCATGTGTCTCACATCGTAGATCTAGGAAGAGAAATCAAAACTTTAGAGAAAGATGAGAACACCCTCCTGCAAAACCTGAGTAAGACTCCCGAACACCCTGAAGTCTCTAGTTCCCAAATCAAGTTTGTCCCAGCCAGACATGGCATAGGATACAAAGGTGAGTGCTCCAAGAACAGAAAGTCACCCCTGAGCGAACATGAGATCCATGAGTGTAGGGCCTTAGAACTCCAGTGCGAGAAACAGAAAAATGCTCATCTCGAGGAGAAAATCAGGGTCCTAGAGAGTGGAAACAATGGTGAGAAAGAATACTATACTGGGAACTCTGGACATAGAATCTATGTCAAAATTGCTAAGGGAAATGGGTCTCGAGTGTACAACAAAGAAACCATGGATAGGAACCGTATCCAGAGACCACACCCAAAATACTACCTGGGAGAATACTACAAGACATGTTGGCACTGTGGTGCTCATGGGCACTACAAGGATGCATGTCCCAAGAAGAGAGCCCAAATCCCTAGAAGCCAGGAGTTCCCAAACAGACAAAAACGTCATGCTCATCACCAAAGGAACTCCAACTCTCAAAATTCCAAAGACATCAACATTTCTGACTATATCTTAAATGAAAATGTTTTCCCTTGCAAGGGACCTGGCAAGAGTCATCTTGCCTGGGTCTCAAAACACTAACTTTTCCTTGTAGGTGGCTGTGAGAGGGAACAGTACATGGTTCATAGATAGTGGATGCTCGAACCATATGACAGGGAACAAGGATATCCTCATCTCACTCCACACTCATGCCGAAGGAGGCCACGTCTCATTTGGCAACAAGAACAAGGGAGAAGTTATTGGAAAAGGAGAAGTGTTGCTCAATAGATCTATTAAAGTTAGCAACGTAAATCTGGTAAAGGATCTGGGATACAATCTGCTGAGTGTCTCCCAGATGTGTGATCAAGGGAACAACATCGTCACTTTCGACTTAGATGAATGTCTCGTCATCAACAAGAAGACCAACAAAGTAATTCTGAGAGGAAGAAGATACAACAATGTGTATGTGGTGGACACCAACTTTGAACCACCAATGAAGCTGTGCCTTGCGAGTTCCCAAGATGACACGGAACTCTGGCATCGAAGACTGGGACATGCTGGTGTAAATCAAATCCTGAAGCTTTATCTACAGGATCTGGTCATTGGTCTTCCACGGATCAATCTCGAAGGAGTCAAAATGTGTGAAGCATGTGTTCGAGGGAAACAGACCAGGACCTCCTTCAAACCGAAGAAGGTGGTAAGCACAACCAGGTCCCTGGAGTTGATTCACATGGATCTCTGTGGTCCCATGAGAACAGCCAGCTACGGTGGAAAAAGGTACATGTATGTCTTAATTGATGATTTTTCAAGATTCACCTGGGTTGTTTTCTTGAAGGCAAAATCACAAGCGTTTGAAGAATTTGAGCCCTTCATCAAAAGAACAGAAGTAAGCTTGGGGCTGAAACTGAAAGCAATCAGATCTGATCACGGAACTGAGTTTCAAAGCTCGGAGTTCCTAAACTTCTGTGAGCAAAATGGGATCTCTCACAACTTTTCAGCTCCTCGCACTCCTCAGCAAAATGGAGTGGTCGAGAGAAAGAACAGAACTCTGGAAGATATGGCTAGAACCATGATGATCGAAAGTGGAGTTCCTGAGTACTTCTGGACTGAAGCAATCTCCACAGCTACATACATCCTGAATCGAGCCATGACAAGGCCCCTGATCAACAAGACTTCCTATGAGCTCATCAAAGGGAGAAAACCAAACATCTCACACTTGAGAACATTTGGTTGCACATGCTTTGTTCACAACAACGGAAAAGACAATCTTGGCAAATTCGACCCCAGAAGCGACGAAGGGATCTTCCTGGGATACTCATCACAAAGCAAGGCTTACAGGGTCTACAATAAAAGAACCAAGAAGATAGAGGAAAACATTCATGTCGTCTTCAATGAAAAGTCTGTAAAGATGGGAACCGAGTCCCAAGGGAAGGGAACTCTGTTCAAGCTAGTCAGACATGAAGACGACGATGATGATGACGAGGATGAGCCAAGGAAAAGGGATGAAGACTATCCAAGTGCAAGCCATATCCCACAACCAGGGAACAACGACGAAGGTCCAACCCTCACTGATCAAACCTCCCTTGAGGCTCCCTCCTCAGAAGAACTACAAGAAACCTCCAACTCTCTCGAGGTCCCCTCTTCAGGGAACAACTCTGCTGTCCCCCAAGACAATACACTGCCAGAATCAAGTATTCAAGGGGAACAAAGAGGGAACCTGCCAGAAATCTCTGAAGAAACATCAAATGAAGAAGCTGAAGATGAGAGTTCCCATGACAAAGAAACACCAACTGAGGATAATACACATGCAAAGGAACTCACTCATGCAAGAACCTTTCAACAAAGGAAGGACCACCCCCTTGAGAACATCATCTCCCCTCTTGATAAAGGTGTTCTAACTCGCTCCTCTCTCAATAATTTTTGTGCTTTTAACGCGTTTGTTTCAATGGTGGAACCCAAAAATATCAAAGAAGCATTAAAGGACCCGGATTGGATTCAAGCCATGCAAGAGGAACTCCACCAATTCGAGAGAAACAAAGTTTGGAAGCTAGTTCCTAGGCCCAAAAACAAGAACATCATAGGAACCCGATGGGTTTTTAGGAACAAGCTCGATGATACTGGAGCTGTAGCAAGGAACAAGGCTAGGTTAGTAGCACAAGGATATAGGCAAGAGGAAGGGATTGACTACGATGAGACCTTCGCACCAGTTGCCAGGATAGAGGCAATCAGACTTCTCATCGCCTATGCTGCTCACAAGGGATTCAAACTTTATCAAATGGATGTGAAAACAGCCTTCCTAAACGGACATCTCAAGGAAGAAGTGTATGTGGCCCAACCTCCAGGATTCGAAGATGAGAAAATGCCCAACCATGTCTATTTCCTGGAAAGGGCCCTTTACGGACTCAAACAAGCTCCCCGAGCCTGGTATGACAGGTTTGCTCAATTCCTCTTGTCCCATGGATACCTTCGAGGTTCCATAGACAAGACTTTGTTTTTAAAGAAAGAGTCTAAAGACATTTTGATTGTGCAAGTATATGTTGATGACATTGTGTTTGGAGCAACTAACGAAACTCTTGTAGAAAAGTTCAAGGACCTCATGAGCAATGAGTTTGAGATGAGTCTCATTGGGGAACTCACGTTCTTCTTGGGACTTCAAATATCCCAAACAAAGGAGGGAACAAAGATCCATCAACAGAAATACATCAAGGAAATGCTCGTGAAGTATGGGATGGAACATTCAAAGCCTATTGACACTCCCATCTCACCAAATTCAAGGCTAAATGCAGATGAAACAGGTATCAGTGTGGACCAAAGGAACTATCGAGGTATGATCGGGTCCCTTCTCTACTTAACCGCTAGTAGACCTGATATCATGTTCTCCGTATGTCTTTGTGCTCGTTTTCAAGCTAACCCTAAGGAATCACACCTGAAAGAGGTGAAGAGAATTTTCAGGTATCTCAAAGGGAACAATAACTTGTGCCTTTGGTATCCAAGGAACAGTTCCCTTGAGCTCATTGCATACACAGATGCTGACTTTGCAGGGCACTTGGTTGATACAAAGAGCACTTCAGGAATGGCCCAGTTCCTAGGATCCTGCTTAGTTTCGTGGGGATCTAAAAAGCAAAACTCAGTTGCACTCTCCACAGCTAAAGCTGAATATGTGGCTGCCGCATCATGCTGTTCCCAGGTTCTATGGCTTAAGTCACAACTCCAGGATTACGGTATGTCTTTTGGCCCAGTTCCCATACTCTGTGATAACACTAGTGCCATAAACATTTCCAAAAATCATGTGCATCATTCTAGAACTAAGCATATTGATATAAGACATCACTTTCTACGTGACAATGTTGAGAATGGGAACATTTCGATGGAACACTGTAGAACTGAAGAGCAAATTGCGGATATTCTTACCAAAGCTTTAGACAGACGTCCCTACCAGCGTTTTCGAATGCTTCTAGGGATGATAACTCTAAACTAAACAAGTCCCTGTTTATCTCTCTCCCAATGCCTGACTAGTTTATCTAAAATTGCACGATAAGGAACTTGGATTCATTGCTTTCACTATGCCATGATTACTAGTCTAGAGAAAAATGTGTACAAAGGAACTCTATTTCTTTTGGCCCAAAATGATCAACCAGAGTTCCCTTTATCCCTCTTTACAAGCCACCATGACGGTTGATCATATGACCCACCTTAAGCTAGGGACCAGAAAAATGCTTCTCATGAGCCAAAACATTTCCTTTATCGAGTTGCAAATCGTCTGGTTCCCTTTGAGTTCCCTAGCCCCACAAAAAGATGAGTGTGAAGTTCTCTCAACCACTTCACTCTCCCTGACCTTGAAAGGATCATGGGAACTGCTGCATCTACAAAGGGAACACTGACTAATCTTCAAAGAAAAACCGTCACTTGGGAAGCGGACTTTCGTTTCAGAAGCTCTGAAGCGTTACAGGCCAAGTATTCAAAATTTGAAAAGGACTTCCCAAGAGATTGTGACGCGTGTCCAGAAGCGTGCTTGAGAAGTTGAAACGGCGCCCCACGTTCATTGGGCAACGGTTATCGAGGTTATTCCACTTCCCCTTCTACCCTTCACCTCCTCTCTCCTTTAAAACCCCTCTTTGCCATTTTTAGGTCCTTTACTCTATCTTTCATCCCTGTCATTCGTCTTCCCCAAATCCCTTTCACTCTCTTTTCAAGAAACCTCCAAAACCTCCCAAATTCTTACAAAAATGGCCCCTCAACACACATTCGCACAAATCAAAGAGTGGGTACTTGCCAATCCTCGCACTCTCTTCATCACTCAACTGAACGAGATCGAGCAAGAACAGGACCCAACCATGAAGGATGTCCTCATTCAAGGGCTATACAATCAAGTAAGCCCCTTCTTGCCCCCTCCTCCTCCTCAGGTTGATGAAACCGTCTCCTGGACCTCTTCCTCCTCCGAATCTCTTCCTCTTCCACCTCCAACCACCAACACCTCCTCCGGAGTTGTCATCGTTGACAACTTCGGAGATGCTCGCCCCTCCATCAATGAAAAACCCCATAAATCCAAACATCGCCACTCATCCAAACATCGCCACTCATCAAAAGATCCCTCAAAATCCAAAAAATCCAAACACTCCCACGACCCCTCCAAATCCAAAAAGCGTAAACACTCTGAGGCCTCTGAATTCTCGGAGCCCAGAAAGAAGGCTTTCTTCCGCTTTGAGGACTACCTGAACTGCTCCAAGGAGAGTTCTTGTGCTCCCAAACCTCCCTACCTTTTTCCTTCCGACGATGGGAACTCCGAACCCCAGAGTCTACTTCCCTCTTCCTCCTCCATCCCTCCTCCTCAAATCAAGGGACCTCCTCCGCCACCTCCTCCAGTTCCCGCCACGATGGGAACTCCAACATCCCAACCTCCTTCACTTCCTCCCGTTCCCATCACTACGGGATCTCCAACTCCATCTTCACCTCACAAAACGCCTTCTTCTTCCTCCCCAAAACACATTTCCACCAAACCCATCTCCACTCAACTCACAACCCCTATTCCTTCTTCTCCTCTCCCCTCTTCCATCACGTCTCCCACCACCACCAAACTCCCCTCTCCCTCACCATCCAAAAGTACCGTCGCCCTCTCCTCAAACGACGACGATCTTCCTCTTTCTGTGGTCATCGGCAAAATGACCAAGGACCCTCCTCCGATCATCATGGGAACTTTGGAGGAGGAAGCCCAGCTCAAGGACATCAAGGAAGAACTCAACAGGGGTCCCTCTGAGCACACAGTCTCCCAAGGGACAAAGTCCCCAGAAAAGGTTGCTCCTCAAGAGCCAACAGAGACAAGGGACCTCGCACCAGCTGGAGGTGCTGAGGCAACAACAAGTCATCCTGGAGATGACGCGGAGGGCTCGGATTCGAGCTCCTCCGAGGAAGAAGGGACCTCCCATGATGAGGTCGAAGAAGAAGAAGAAGCTCCAGCTTCAAAGGAGCCAGCACGCATCCCTACACCTGGACACCAAATGGTGGTGTCCGCGAGTTCCCCACCACCTAGGGACCGCGTGCTCATGATCGAAGCGGCTGCACCCCCTCAGCAGAAAGGACCTCGCACGGTCTCTAGGGGGAACAAATCCAAAAGCAAGTCCAAAAAGGGGAAGGGGACCACCAAGCATCATGTCAGTGAGCGCCGAAAGCTTCTCCATCACCTCATAGTTTCCCAAGAGGCGCTGACTGAAAATGGTCTGGAGGAACTATGGGAACTGATCAAGGCCCAGGGCTGGGAGAGACTCTGCCAAGAAACTGTGAGCGTAGATCCCTCACAAGTGCGTCAATTCTACAACAACTTCACTATCACCAACGACGGCACTCAGGGAACTCTCTCCCACGAAGGCGACGAGTTCATTTTTACAACGTCTACGATCCGCCTTCAACTCCAGGTCCCTGGTCAAGGGCTTAGCGAGTTGCCCAGCAAGCTCTGGGGCGACTTCAACAGCGCCGAGGTGTACAACACAATTTTTGAGGGTCGGGTTCCCTCTAAGGTCCACTCGACGCATCATCTGTCCTTGGTTGCCAAGCTTGCTCACCAATTCATTATCAACGTGGTGGTCCCCCGCCAAGAAAAGCGTCTGGTCGTCAACATCCCCGATGCCATCATCCTCTACCACTTCCTCCTCAAGAAGCCCATAAATCTTCCCCGAATTATCCTTGGGCACATGGAAAAGTGCATGGCCTCCAAGTCCCATTCCCTCCCCTACTCCGGGCTGATCAAGAAGCTCCTACAAAAAGAGGGTCTCTACGATGCCTCTAAAGAAGAAATCGAGCTTGGAAGGGAAATGGACATTACAGTTGCCCAGAAGATGAGGCACTCGGAGCCTGTAGAGGAGGCGGCTCCCCTAGAGTCTGGTACACAAGAGGGGAACTCTCCAGTGTTGCTCCGCATCGCCAACACCCTCGATCAGATTGCTAGGGACCAGGCCGTATTGGCCAGAGGACAAGAAAAACTTACACAAGTCCTTACGCGCCTTTGTGACGCCTTGTTCCCTCAGAGCCCATGATCTCTCCCTTCTTGTTCCCTTAATCCAAAAAATGACCACAAAATTGTACTTGGGTTCCCATTGTACATATTCTCTTAAGTAATGAAATGGTCTTTATTTTGATTGCGTGTTCCATTCTTTCCTAATATTGCTTTGCTTGATTTTCGATGATGTCAAAAGGGGGAAAGATAAAAAATGTGAGATGAGTTCAAAGTTTAAGTCATCACAGACCACGCATAAGCTAAGGGGGAACAATTGCATAAAAAGCCTAATAGGAACTATGTGTCTCACCAGAAGTGGCTCCCTAAATCTAAATGTCTCACTAAGAGTGATTTCCCAAAATCATACTTAGGAACTCATCAGCATATCATTCATTGAAATATTTGCATTTTTTTGTGATGGGTTTGTCATCATCAAAAAGGGGGAAATTGTTGGGACGTTGTTGGGACCTCTGGTTCTAAGCAACGGATCAACGATTCACTCCTCTTTAAGTTTTGATAATGACAAACACCATAGGGAACTAATGTGGTTTGTTCAAGTATTTCTAAGGAACACAGGTACAGCAAAGAACCCCTATGAATGACAAAGCCACTGCTAGCCACAATGAAGAGTTTCCATCAAGGGAACTCTGAAGAGGAAAGTTCCCATGAAGTGGGAACTCCCAGAAACAAACAAGAAGACACAAGCTTACAACGATGAAGAGTTTCCATCAAGGGAACTCTGAAGAAGTCAGTTCCCATGAAATGGGAACTCACATGTGAAGACAACGACCGTTCAGCGCAGATCGCGGGATCCTGTCTCAGACAGCCAGAGGGAACAGTCTGAGGATCAGACTGTCACACTTCATCCAACGGTCCGATTGATTCAAGAAGTTGACCTAGTTCAAACCAAAGTAACATGTGAAGAAAGTACAACTTGGGCATCAAGCAAAGGGCATTTTGGACACAAACGAAAGATGCTACTGCCCAAGACAAATGGACTATAAAGCCAAATGAATAGTACTCGGTCGGAGTACTTCTCCCAGAACTTACAAAACACCCACATCTAAGAAAAGAAAGAAAAGGAAGAGAAGTCCCCGCCGGCGAGTGTGTGATCTCGACGACGGTGAAGCTGAAGTTCCCTGGAGCAAGGGAACTGAGAAGTCAGCGTAAGGTTTGAGTTACTTGTGTTTTGCTGTTGTGAGCTTAGGAACTCAGTTGAGAGGATTTACTAGTGTTGCTAGAGTTAGGAAGAACTTGTAGGAACAGAGAAGTGTAAATCCGGCTGTGTAACTAAGGAACAAAGCAATCAATATAAGTAAGTCATTCAAAATCCTCCAAGCGGAGGTAGAGGTTTACCCATACAACTAGTTGGTTGTAGTGGGGTTCCTCTATAAAGGAACTGTCCCCTTAACTGTTTTTATTACTTGCGATTATTTACTTCCGCTGCCTTGGGAACAACTTAATTGCCAGTTCCCAAGCTCACTGCTAACCGATTACGATCCAACAATAGTCTTCGGGATTACGAAAGTTTCAAGCTTTGGATCCAAAACAAGTGATTGAGTGAATTAATTTATGAGAATTGATTGATTTACTTGCTAATCAGCGAATATTAATCAATTTATCTTTTAAAGGCATGATCTTTATCTTCTTATGAGTTTATATTCATGACTATGTTGTGATAACCCTTGTCCTAGATTTTTATTCTTATTTGAGTTTGCTTTCGAATATTCATTATCGAGTTTGTTGCCTCGGTACCGAACCTGTGTTTAGTTCGTTATTCTGTGTTCGTAGAATTTTCTAGGTTCATTAACGACCCTAACAAGGTCGTTAACGAGGTTGGTTGTAGGGTGTTTTTGTTTTGTTTTGCTTTGTTTTATTTTCAGTAGTTCATAGACAAACAACCGTTCTTCCCGTGGAACAATCCTGACTTCGCCATACTCGAAGAGGTCTTGACTATAAATTTATTTGTTGTCAAGTTAAATATTCCTATCAACAAATTGGCGCCGTTGTCGGGGAAGCAACAGTGTTTGTTTGTTTATCTGTTGGTCCGGGAATAGCCCGACCCATTTTTGTTTTTAATTTTGTTTTCTTTTTCTTTTTTCTCAGCGTATGCCAGCTGGACGTCGTAGGCTCGAATTTGACAACACCGGTTACTATTCAGAACCTGAACGCTCCTTGCACCGTAGACGCAGAGAAAACCGAGCCATGGCTGCATGATGAGGTATTTTCAGTGGTCGTTAATACCTATCAAAGAAACCTAAATTAACCAACTCAGTAGAGCGGTAAGCAAGGGTCGATCCCACAAAGACTCTTGTATTTGTGTTATTACTTAAATGCCAAGTAACCAAATAGGAGGGGTTTATGAATGAAATTCTAAACTAATATGCAAGAGTAAAAGTAAAATATGAATGCAAAGTTGATTGTAAATATATGAGAGACAAACGTGTTCAACTAATTAAATCCATCATGATTTTGATTTGTTGATCATTGATTCTCTTGATTCTCTTCTCACTTGAATAATATATTGTGGATAATGATCCTACTAAGAATTAAAACCCGAATTTCAGATTTAGTTGTTTGAACAACCAGTCTAACAACTCTAATTAAATAATAACCTAGAAGACCTTCTAGATTCAATTAAATAACAGCATGACGATTCAAGTTATCAATAGAAACAAATACTTAGAGCAACCAGACATCTAAGTGACTTGTGAATTTTTTCCCTTCTTTAACCAACTTGTCCAACCGATACTAAATTGATTTAAGTCTACTCTTGATCAAATTAACTCCAACCGGTAATTAATCAGATTCAGTTTTAACTAGAAATTCTATTAGGTGATCAATCTAACGAAACCCTAGTTTAGATTCAATTAAGCATAGGGAATAATATCTATTCAAGTTTGTTGAGAATCAATCAAACCTCACAACTATATACAAATCATAACTTCGATAACTAGCCAAACACAATAAATTGAGCAATGCATAATTAAACTAAAATCAAATTTACAAGAGTTTCAAAAGTTGATCTCTTCCAAGAGAAAACCCTAGCCTCCAAAGCTTGACCAAAAGTTATGACAATAGAGAGAGAAAACTAAAAACAAGGTTTAAGTACCCCACAAGATATCCTAAAATAAAAATATCCCGAAATACAATAAAATAAGTCGGTCAAGATCTATCTTAAGCCCATCTCGAAGCCCAAAAACTCGTGGCTCAACTCTCGCACAGGAACAGACGGCGCGGGCATTCCTAGGGTGGTGCAGCCGCGGCACATTGATCTCCAGCCCGCGGCACTCTCGGTTCAGCATTTCAGGCGACACTTCAGAGGCTGTTTTCACCCCCTTCGAGTTGGAATTTGGACTCGAAGTAAAAATATGAATTGTAGCTCTTAGAGTTGGCTTTCCAGTGATACCAAAATCAACTTCATCCGACCACTATAGCTCCCAAACCAAGCATTTTAAGATAGAGGTGTCAAAACAAGACCTTCAATGCATAGCCGGATTTAAGTGTTCTTTTCACACAAGCTCTTGGGCCTTGGTTCATCCAATCTTTACTTGTATCACACTAAGCTTCCTCATACTCCACCATATTCATCTAAGATCCATCCCGTCCATGCTTGTTTACCTAAAGATCTGCAAAACCGAACAAAACAAGCGCAAAACCCGAATTTCCTAGAAAATCTAAAAACCTAAGAATTTAGACTAAACTAAGCTCAAACCAAGCAAAATAAACAAAAAAATGCATCCTAAACACTGCCTAAATGCAAGCTATCAAATTCCCCCATGCTTAACCCTTGCTTGTCCTCAAGCAAGTCATAAATCCAAAACACTCCACAGAAACGCAATCATACATCCATCTCAAGTCAAGCAAGCATTTCACGTATAATCAAAAACCCGACCAAGACTTCTTAACATGCATTATAACAAGCATATGGCAAAGACCATTCATTCATTCTTGACCTCACCAAGGTAATTGTGTTTGCACTCAAACTCTCAAGTGTTTAAGGGTATGTGTTTCACTCAAAATCAACCATGAAAACTAGACTACCATATGCTTGCATCAGAGTTCTAAATCTCCACCGCTGGGGATCAAACACATAACAAAAATCATGAGGTCTTTTTAAGGCTTGTAATGGGGCCAAGGTAAAGAAAAATTTGGAAGGGATCATATTTGGCCTGTGGTGCTAAATCCAGGATAAAGAACTAATCCTAAACCCAAACTTCAACACTTTTCTTCTCTTACTTCTCCCAAACTTTCTTTTCCAACTCCATAAACACAATTAAACACTTTGTTTCTTTCTTTATTTTTTTCTTGCCTCTTCCTCAACTCTTTTTTTTTCACTCATGAAGATTACTAACATTTGTACTCAAATTTTTTCTTTGCTTTGCAACATACTTTTCATCTTTATTTTTTTTCACTTTTGCAACCAAGAGTTATATTTCCTCTTTTCACCCTTTCCTCCAACTCCCCCATACTTAAACATAACTCACTCAAAACAAAAACATAACCTAAAGTCCTAAATCCCGGATGGGTCAAGCTTATTAGGCTAGGAAAATTTTGTGGAGCTATCAATAATAGGCTTAAAGCTTAAAAGAAATGGGGTATCAAGAACATGGATTTTGTCAAGGTAGGAAGGGAAATAATAGGCTGTAAAGAAACATTGCCTCAATCATTTTAATGTCATGTATTCAATCATGTAAAGCAGCCTTGAAAAAGAGTATAAACACAAGTTCTAGATCTAGATAATCATGGTGAAACAATCAAGGATGTAGAGAACAAATATAATCATGAAAGGCCAAAAAATATCTCACAAGGCAAATTTTTGTCTAGAGCTTCAGAATGAATCTAATAATGATGTGATTCCATCGATGTCTGAGCCAACTACGGAGCACACTTCGGAACACTTGGAGGAGCAACACTTGGAGGAGCACACGTCAGAAAACTTGGAGGAGCCTCGGCATACCCTAGACGCGCCAACAAGCTTGGATGGTGGCGCGCCCTTGCCTTCCGGTTTTGATGGTGCCAAAGCTCAAGGAACTACACCACCTTATCTAGGTCGTATTACGCGATCCCGAGATAAGGCCATTCTATGTCAAGTGCAAGAAGAGCTCATGGGGTGTAGCTTTCCGAAAGAGTGCAATGAAGATGGTTGGAGTTTTATTCTACTTCATGGTTCTAAGTGACAATTCTACGGAAAGGACAATTATTAAGTTTTCGGGTTAATTTTTATAATTTCCTTAAGTGAAGGGGATAACATTGTGAGGTTGCTTTCTAGGTTATATGGTCGGCCCCCTCACCCTTTGTTGGTAGACTTGGACGAAATTTGCTTCTCTTTTCCTTACATTTTTCAATTCAAAGTTCTTGTTTTATTTCGTTCAATTCTCGTTGTTGAATTGTTGGTGAGTCATATCCGACAATTCGAGCATCCGAGTTTGTTTGAGAGCTTGGTGAGTCATATCCAAGTTATCAAGCATCCATATCCCCTTGTTCTCTCCATTTTCGAACCATCATCCATCTCGGAGGTTTCTGCACCATCTCAGTAAATTCGACATAACTTTCAATCCACTCATCATATTTGTCTCATATTTTGAGGGATTAAACTAGACTCAGAGATCTAACTTCTCGAATTGGAATCACTCAAATCTGAGTTCGGACGAGGAAGATCCATCCAGTTGAATACGGGTCAGTTGCGTGGTGTTTGTTGTCGGAATTCCTTGGATTCTCATGGCGATCTCTTTGCACCATCATTCCCTCCATCGATCCGGCCATCAAGTGGTATCAGAGCCACGCGACGGTATCGCAATCTAAACCTTGTTCAGACCTTGAATTTCCACTTGTTGCAAGGTTTTAGGTTCGAACTCTTTATTGGCTGCATTGTGTTGTTGTGTGCGACCATAGTGTCCTTGTTGTGTGTTGTTGTGGTCGTTGCTTTGTCTTGATCTTGTGGTTGTCTTGGCCGAGATTGTTTTCAGCCATGGCTGCAAACCATGCTCAAAAAACGTTCCAATAGAACACCCAAAGGAGTTATCAAAAGTTGGTAGTTGAAAGGGTGCATTTGTTCCTTGATTAAAGTCTTCCTTTAGTTCTTGAAATGAATTGATCTTTGCTGAATTTTGCTGAGAAAAAAACGTGTGAAGGAGGTCCCAAACCAGCCTTGTTTGTTTTCATTACATGCTTGTTGTTGGTTGCGGTGCTAGGATACGGGAACGACACCGAGATGAGACATCTTGTGTTGTGTTTAAGTGTCTTGAAATCTTTTGTTGAATAATCAGAAAAACCTTGTCGGCGGCATAAAGCTAATAAGGGGCCAGGCACCGAAAGAAAGATTAAAGACTAGAAAAACTTTGCCCGGCGGCGTAAAGCTAATAAGGGGCCGGGCACGGAAAGAGTTGTCATCTTGTAGTGCCTAGCAAAGGCCTACAAAAGTCGTCTTCTAGTAGTGCCTAGCAAAGGCCTACCCAAAACAAAAAAAAAATAATTAATTAATTTCGTAATACTTGGTGTTGAGTCTTGGTGGTTTAGTAGCTTCCTAGCATTGTTTTCCTAAGCAAGTGTGTGGTGAATTCTCTCTTTGTTGCCTTTGTTGTTTTTGCCTACTTGCAACTTGTCGAATTTTCATCTCGGGCAAGTCTTGGTGATTATTTCGTGTGACCTCTATACCTTGATCTTTGCCTTGTTTTTACGATGACAAGTGTAGGTGATGACAAGAATAAGGAACAAGTTGAGGAGACGTCCACTAGTTCGGTGGCTGCCATGTTGCAAACCATGCAACAATCCTTGCAACAATCCATTGAGGCTTTGGGAACTAGGTTGACTGATTTGGAGAGCCAAGTGCGCGGCCAAGATGATAGAGCACGGGTGTCTCAAATGCGGGCTCTACCAAGTGTGCTACAAAGCGCTAACCAAGTGGAGTCCTTACACGAGGAGGCCTCTACTTCTTACTTGCCAAACTCGGAGGCGCAAGCATCGATCAGAGTGAGCACCTCCATGGGGATTATCCCTCCTTACATTCCTCCGACGAGCTTCCACAATCCACACTTTGTGGCCAATTCCGGGGTAAGGCCTTCATTCGGTACATTTCCTAATAATATTCCTATTAGTGCTACTAACTTTTCAGGATATGGAGTGCCGAGCTATCAAGAGGCCAATCCTGCAACGGCTACTCAACCCCCACCTCTCTTGCATCAACCAAGGCGCGGCCAACCTCCTAGAGGGCCGGCCAATGTTGGTGTCGGGCAGCCTTGGCATGGCGCGCTGGTGCAACAAGAAGAGCGGCTGCGGGATCCCCATTACGGCATCAAGCTGAACGTGCTGACGTTTTCGGGAACTTCCGACGTCGATGCCTGTCTTGATTGGCTTGCCAAGGTGGAGTCAATCTTTTGTGAGGCGGGTGGCCATGGCGGCCATACACTTCACCGACTTTGCTTACCAATGGTGGCTCGAGGACAAGGCTTTGAGGAGAGCACGTCGGATGCCTCAATTTAACACATGGCAAGATCTAAGAGAGGCCTTAGAAGAGAGGTTCGTGCCTCAAGATTACACGGAGCGCATCCATGCCAAGTTGGAGCAAGTGCGTCAAGGAAACCGGACTCCTGATGAGTTCTACAACGAGCTGCGTATGCTCATCTTCTGTTCCCAAGTACAATTTCCCGACGGGTATTTCATCTCTAAATTTGTCAATGGGTTAAATTTGGAACTAAAAAATGTGGTGAGTATGCAGCATTTTAGTAGGGGTACCGATATTGAGCAAGTGCTTCATTATACCAACCATATCTACAAGCAACTTGCTCAACGGCGTTCGAGTTCAACCACTTCTCAAACGTGGCAGCCTTCATCCACGGCTCCTAAGGCACCACCAACTCAGTTTAGGAATCCGGAAATAAGGAAGGACTCGACTCCTCAACCAAGGAAAGAGTTCCCCACGTCCTCGGCAAGAAGGCGGTGTGAAGGCGAGCGACATGAAGTGTTTCAAGTGCCTTGGCCATGGGCATTATGCTCGGGATTGTCCCAACGAACGGAAGGTTCTTCTTAACTCCCAAGGGGAGTACGAGTATGAGGAAGAAGGGGTTGCGGAAGAGGAAGAAGAAAGCCCCGAGGTTGAGGAAGACGGCCTCTATGTCACCGCCGAGGAGGGTGAGTGCTTCGTGGTACAACGGACGCTTTTCATGAAGGAGAACACCACCACACCTAGCCAATGAGAGGTTATCTTTCACACTCGATGCAAAATTATGAATAAGGTTTGTAGTGTGATTATCGATAGCGGGTCTTGTTGTAATATTATTAGTCAAGAGGTGGTGGATCGCTTTCCCTTGAAAACTACTTGCCATCCTTTACCTTATCCTCTATGTTGGTTGAATTCTAATGCCCCAATCCAAGTCAAGGAAAGAGCTCGTCTTTGCTTTTCTATAGGGCCTTACAAGGATGAGGTGGGGTGTGATGTGGTGCCGATGACCACTTGTCATCTTCTTTTGGGGCTCCCTTGGCAATATGACAAGGGAACTATTCATGATGGCGTCTCCAACGAGTATCACTTTCAAATGGAGGGAAAGAAGGTGACGTTGCACCCGATGACCCCCCATGAAATCATGTTGGACCACGCAGCGAAGGAGCAAAGGAAGAAGCATGCGCTTCGAGAGGGAAAGAAGGACAAGAAGCTAGCTCTAGGCGGCCCTTCTACGCCCTTGATTTTGGCCAAACCGAAGGAGATTCTTCATACTTTCAAGGGAAGTGGCGTTTGCGTTTTACTTGTTTTTCAAGAATCTTATTTATCTTCCCAAGAATTAGTTGATCTTCCTCCTTCCATATCTACTCTTTTGCAGGACTTTGAGGAGCTTTTCCAAGAAGAGGTGCCACCGGCACTACCACCGCTTAGGGGAATCGAGCATCAAATCGACTTTGTCCCCAGTGCTACTCTACCGAACCGTCCAGCCTATCGAGCCAATCCGGAGGAAACTAAGGAGCTTCAACGGAAAGTTCAAGAGCTCCTTGATAAGGGATATGTGCGTGAGAGCCTCAGCCCGTGTGCCGTGTCCGTCATTCTTGTTCCTAAGAAGGACGGCACATGGAGTATGTGCGTTGATTGTCGAGCGATCAACAATATTACTATCAAGTATCGTCACCCAATTCCGAGGCTTGAGGATATGCTTGACGAGCTGCATGGGGCGAGTCTCATCTCCAAAATTGATCTCAAGAGCGGATATCATCCAATAAGGATGAAGGAGGGAGATGAATGGAAGACAGCGTTCAAAACCAAGCAAGGCCTATACGAGTGGATGGTTATGCCCTTCGGATTAACCAACGCTCCGAGTACTTTCATGCGCTTGATGAACCAAGTCCTCCGCCCTTTTATTGGTAAGTTTGTGGTTGTATACTTTGATGATATTTTGATTTATAGCCACGATTTATCATCCCATGTCGAGCACCTTAGGCAAGTGCTTGAAGCTTTGAAACAGGAACACCTATTTGCTAACTTCAAGAAGTGCCACTTTTGTTCGGATCACGTGGTATTTCTTGGTTTTGTTGTGAGTAGGAAAGGACTTCACGTGGATGAAGAGAAAGTGAAGGCGATTCAAGAATGGCCAACACCGACAACTATGACACAAGTCCGGAGCTTCCTTGGACTAGCCGGTTTCTACCGCCGGTTTGTTCGTGATTTTAGTACGTTGGCTGCGACTTTGACCTTCCTCACCAAGAAGAATGTTCCATTTATGTGGGGAGTGGCGCAAGAAGAGGCCTTTGCAGCCCTTAAGGCTAAGTTAACACAAGCGCCGTTGTTAGCTCTTCCCGACTTTGGCAAGATGTTCGAGATTGAGTGTGATGCGTCAGGAATCGCGCTCGGTGGTGTGCTTATGCAAGAGGGACGTCCCATAGCCTATTATAGTGAGAAGCTTGGAGGTTCTGAGCTCAAGTACCCCACGTACAACAAGGAGCTACTTGCTCTTGTTCGAGTGCTACGAGCGTGGGAGCACTATCTCTTGCCTCGGGAGTTTGTTATCCATTCCGATCACGAGATGTTGAAGTACTTGAGAGGGCAAGCCAAACTGAATCGGAGGCATGCCAAATGGATTGAGTTCATTGAATCCTTTTCCTATGTCATCAAGCATAAGAAAGGCAAGGACAACGTCGTAACTGACGCGTTGTCCTGGAGGTACGCTCTTTTATCCTTACTAGATGCACGATCGCTTGGATTTTCTTTCATGAAAGAGTTGTATGCTCATGATGCTTAATTAGTTACACTTTTCATGCTTGTTTGAAGGGGGGAAGCCGGGATCAATTTTATTTGCATGATGGGTTTCTTTTTAAGGGAACTTGCTTGTGTGTGCCTAGTGGTTCGGTTAGGCGTTCGCTTGTCCAAGAGGCCCATGGTGGCGGCCTCATGGGACATTTTGGTGTCATGAAAACTTTGCATATGCTTAGGGAACATTTCTATTGGCCTCACATGCTTAGGTCGGTAGAGAGCTTTTGTGCTTCATGTGCTACATGTGTGCATGCAAAGTCTAAAGTGCACCCTCACGTTTTGTATTCCCCTTTGCCTATTCATAATGCCCCATGGGAAGATATTTCTATGGACTTTGTTTTGTTGTTGTCTAGGACAAAAAGGGGTAGGGAATCTATTTTTCTGGTGGTAGATAGATTTTCTAAGATGGCACATTTTATTGCTTGCCACAAAACCGATGATGCTGTTAATTTTGCCACTTTGTTCTTTGATAATGTGGTTCGGTTGCATGGGGTCCCTAAATCTATTGTTTCTGACCGTGATGTTAAATTTCTAAGTTTCTTTTGGAAGACTCTTTGGTCCAAGCTTGGAACCAAGCTCTTATTCTCTACTACTTGCCACCCGCAAACGGATGGGCAAACCGAGGTCGTTAATCGTACCCTTGGTGACTTGTTGCGTTCTATTTTGAAAACTAATTTGCGCAGGTGGGAAGAGTGTATTCCTTTCATTGAGTTTGCTTACAATAGGTCCGTTCATTCCGCTACAAAGAAGACGCCTTTTGAGGTGGTGTATGGGCGCAATCCCGTTACACCACTTGATTTAGCGCCTTATGTTATGTCCGATCGAGAGAGTCGTGAAGGACGGGACCGGGCTGAGTATATTAAGCAGATTCATGAGGATACTCGTCTTCAATTGGAGAGGAGAACATTGCAATACAAGCGCCAAGCTGATAAAGGGCGCAAGGAGCTGATTTTTGAACCCGGCGACCTTGTTTGGGTTCATTTGAGGAAGGAGAGGTTTCCTACTCTTCGAAATTCTAAGCTTAAGCCACGTGGAGATGGACCATTCCAAGTGTTAGAGCGCATCAACGACAATGCTTACAAGCTTGATCTTCCTCCGAATTATGGTGTCCATGAGGTATTCAACGTATCCGATCTTGTTCCTTATTTTTCTAACGATGATGTTGAGTTTGAGCAGGATCAAGGTTCGAGGACGAACCCTTTTCAAGGGGATGATGATGATGTGATTCCATCGATGTCCGAGCCAACTATGGAGCACACTTCGGAACACTTGGAGGAGCAACACTTGGAGGAGCACACGTCGGAACACTTGGAGGAGCCTCGGCATACCGTAGACGCGCCAACAAGCTTGGATGGTGGCGCGCCCTTGCCTTCCGGTTTTGATGGTGCCAAAGCTCAAGGAACTACACCACCTTATCTAGGTCGTATTACGCGATCCCGAGCTAAGGCCATTCTATGTCAAGTGCAAGAAGAGCTCATGGGGTGTAGCTTTCCGAAAGAGTGCAATGAAGATGGTTGGAGTTTTATTCTACTTCATGGTTCTAAGTGACAATTCTATGGAAAGGACAATTATTAAGTTTTCGGGTTTTCGGGTTAATTTTTGTAATTTCCTTAAGTGAAGGGGCTAAAATTGTGAGGTTGCTTTCTAGGTTATATGTTCGGCCCCCTCACCCTTTGTTGGTAGACTTGGACGGAATTTGCTTCTCTTTTCCTTGCATTTTTCAATTCAAAGTTCTTGTTTTATTTCGTTCAATTCTCGTTGTTCAATTGTTGATGAGTCATATCCGACAATTCGAGCATCCTAGTTTGTTTGAGAGCTTGTGAGTCATATCCATGTTATCAAGCATCCATATCCCCTTGTTCTCTCCATTTTCGAACCATCATCCATCTCAGAGGTTTCTGCACCATCTCAGTAAATTCGACATAACTTTCAATCCAATCATCATATTTGTCTCATATTTTGAGGGATTAAACTAGACTTAGAGATCTAACTTCTCGAATTAGAATCACTCAAACCCGAGTTTGGACGAGGAAGATCCATCCAGTTTAATACGGGTCAGTTGCGTGGTGTTTGTTGTCGGAATTCCTTGGATTCTCGTGGCGATCTCTTTGCACCATCATTCCCTCCATCGATCCGGCCATCAAATACTCAAGTTAAATACATGCTCCATCCTATAATCATGGTAATCAATCAATGATCATGCTTATATCATATCCACTTCAGCAAATCATGCAAATCATGGGTTAGAATTCATACTCAACTTAGAAACACAAGAGGAATCAAACAATGGGGAAATAAGAACCTAAATGCAATATTTTTATATTTTTTTTCAAAATTTTCTAATTTGTTTTTTCATTTTTCAGGATTTTAATCAATGCATGTAAAAATTTTAAATATGACCTAAACTAATGCAACTACATGCAATGCAAACAAGTAATTCCTTTCCCCCATGCTTAAAACATACATTCTACCCAAAGTATAGTAAAAAGTAAAGAGAAGAGAAAAACTCGCAAAGTTCTAGTTATCCGGGTAGTGCTGGTAATCCGACGTTGGAGATGAGGGCTTCTTCGGGTTATCAATCTTCGGACCTGAGATATCTAAACACACACAAAAACTACCTAAAAGCCAAAAGATTAAAATTGAAAAACAAAACTACTATAAGCCTTGGGTTGCCTCCTAAGAAGCGCTTATTTAACGTCATTAGCTTGACTCTGAGCATGAATTGACAAGATTAGACATTTTCAATGATCTTAGCAACCTGTCAAATCCCTGTGCACACATCTCAAAAAAACATAAGTAACACAATGATAAATTGAAAATGCATAATATAGCTTTCAAATATCGTTTTAACTTATCAAACATATGTGCCCAATTGGCATGAAATGGCATATGCTCAAAAGAATTCAGCACAAGTGGTGGCTTTAGAAAATACTTACAGTATGATCAAAGCACTTGTCAGCAATACCACTTTTATCCAGCTAGAACTCCATATATTCTCCATCTTCCACCTTGTGTTGTAGACTTGGCTCCTCATCTTGGAACTCTATAAGCTCCTGATGTGAGAAGGTAGGGAAACTGAAGCATGAGATGTCAAGGCCTAACATCGGGTGCACCATGACAACGGAAACCTTAACAGGTATATCATGTTGATTTTCTCCCTCATGGCTATCTACTTCATCAGCAATAAAGTCATCTTCGTCGACAAAAGAGTCTTCTTCCAAAACCGTAAAACCCTCGAGCAATTTACTCCACGTGAGTGAAGATGACTCAGGCTCCCTAGGCTCTATAAGAATCTCTATGCCAGCACAAACTTCCTTTGGCTTTGTGAAAATATGCTCAGCATTACTTATAGGTGTGAATTCATGTTGGAAATCAAATTCATCCTTATAACCCATATCAAGTGTCTTACATTGCTCCTCAGCTTGAATCTGGGTGTCTGACTCTTGATCGTTTGACTCCAATGTGATTTCACCACTCCTTTCACACAACTCAAAAGGGCATGAGATTGTGGAATGAAAATATGAAGAACAAGACTCACAATGCTCCTTGATTCTAGTATCCGCCCGTATGAAGAGATCCTTGATTATATCCTCAAGAGACGTATCAACCGGCTAGCGTGGTTGGGAAGATGACTCAACCAGAAAGCTTTGATGGCTCATGAAACAGAAGAAATCCCAGCATTCCTCAGGTCCCATAAATAAAAGGCTCTCATTGCTCATGTAGTCAGCCAATCCTCTTGTCTCAAGATTCATACCATGGATAACTCCCATGTTTACCTCTCTATCACTATACTGTAATCCTCAAGCACCAAGTTCAAACACATGGTCTTGAATCTTGAAAAATAATCATGGAAGTGTTCATCCTGTAGCTATCTACAATCGAACAAAGCCATAGATTAGTAGTACGGGTGTTATGAACCGTAAGATAGGTTCACAACACCAAGAATAGCACAAAAGTAAAAACACAAATACAACGAGTCCCCATCAACGGCGACAAATTTGATGAGGTATTTTCAGTGGTCGTTAATACCTATCAAAGAAACCTAACTTAACCAACTCAGTAGAGCGGTAAGCAAGGGTCGATCCCACAAAGACTCTTGTATTTGTGTTATTACTTAAATGCCAAGTAACCAAATAGGGGGGTTTTATGAATGAAATTCTAAACTAATATGCAAGAGTAAAAGTAAAATATGAATGCAAAGTTGATTGTAAATATATGAGAGACAAACGTGTTCAACTAATTAAATCCATCATGATTTTGATTTGTTAATCATTAATTCTCTTGATTCTCTTCTCACTTGAATAATCTATTGTGGATAATGATCCTACTAAGGATTAAAACCCGAACTTCAGATTTAGTTGATTGAACAACCAGTCTAACAACTCTAATTAAATAATAACCTAGAAGACCTTCTAGATTCAATTAAATAACAGCATGACGATTCAAGTTATCAATAGAAACAAATACTTAGAGCAACCAGACATCTAAGTGACTTGTGAATTTTTTCCCTTCTTTAACCAACTTGTCCAACCGATACTAAATTGATTTAAGTCTACTCTTGATCAAATTAACTCCAACCGGTAATTAATCAGATTCAGTTTTAACTAGAAATTTTATTAGGTGATCAATCTAACGAAACCCTAGTTTAGATTCAATTAAGCATAGGGAATAATATCTATTCAAGTTTGTTGAGAATCAATCAAAACTCACAACTATATACAAATCATAACTTCGATAACTAGCCAAACACAATAAATTGAGCAATGCATAATTAAACTAAAATCAAATTTACAAGAGTTTCAAAAGTTGATCTCTTCCAAGAGAAAACCCTAGCCTCCAAAGCTTGACCAAAAGTTATGACAATAGAGAGAGAAAACTAAAAACAAGGTTTAAGTACCCCACAAGATATCCTAAAATAAAAATATCCCGAAATACAATAAAATAAGTCGGTCAAGATCTATCTTAAGCCCATCTCGAAGCCCAAAAACTCGTGGCTCAACTCTCGCACAGGAACAGACGGCGCGGGCATTCCTAGGGTGGTGCAGCCGCGGCACATTGATCTCCAGCCCGCGTCACTCTCGGTTCAGCATTTCAGGCGACACTTCAGAGGCTGTTTTCACCCCCTTCGAGTTGGAATTTGGACTCGGAGTAAAAGTATGAATCGTATCTCTTAGAGTTAGCTTTCCAGTGATACCAAATTCAACTTCATCCGACCACTATATCTCCCAAACCAAGCATTTAAAGATATAGGTGTCAAAACAAGACCTTCAATGCATAGCCCGGATTTAAGTGTTCTTTTCACACAAGCTCTTGGGCCTTGGTTCTTCCAATCTTCACTTGTATCACATTAAGCTTCCTAATACTCCACCGTAGTCATCTAAGATCCAACCCTTCCATGCTTGTTTACCTAAAGATCTGCAAAACCGAACAAAACAAGCGCAAAACCCGAATTTCTTAGAAAATCTAAAAACCTAAGAACTTAGACTAAACTAAGCTAAAACCAAGCAAAATAAATATAAATATGCATCCTAAACACTACCTAAATGCAAGCTATCACTACACCTGAAGAGATGGCTCGTCAGATGGAAGCCCTTAAGAGGCAGATGGAGGCGTTACAAGCTAACCGAGAGGCCGCTAATGCCGAGGTTGAACGTGAATGAGTGAACGACGCTCGTTTACAAGAAGAGCTGAATGCCCATCCGAGGAATGCCAAACAATATATGCATCCAGAACTGAGGGTGTCGGAGTCTGAAATTGTGCTTCCGGAGATAGAGAAGACTTTTGAGATTCAGTCTCAATTTATATCCTTGATTAAAAGGGCTCAGTTTGAAGGGAAACCTACTGATTTCCCTATGGAACATATTAGAAACTTTCTTGATTTATGTGACACCATAGCTGTTGAAGGTGTGTCACTTGAATATGTTCTATTAAAAGCTTTTAGGTGGTCTCTTACTGGAAAGGCCCTGAGCTGGTTGGAGAGCTTACCTCCTAAGTCTATCAGGACTTGGAAGGCTTTATATGATCAATTTCTTACAAAGTTTTTCCTTCCTGCCAAGACAACGGAGTTGAGAAAACGTATCACCTCCTATCACCAGCTGCCTAATGAGACCTTTGTAGAGACATGGGAAAGATTTAAAGAGATGCTTAGACAGTGCCCACCTCATGGGCAACCTTTATATGTGCTCCAAGAAATCCTTTTCCAGGATATCAATGTAGAGACGAAGAATTGCATCAACACGCATACAACGTGTGGTTTTATAGAGATGGATCCCGCGGCTGCATGGGAATTGCGGGAGAAGCTGTCTAAGTATGATGCCATGTATGGTACCCAACAATCGTCCCAAACCCAGAGACGTCTCTACGTACCTAACAAAGACGAAGTTGATCCCGAGGTCAAAAATCAATTTCTGCAAGACGAGGTCAACCATCTAAAGAAGCAGGTAAGTTTTCTGAAATCCTCTCAATCTTGTCAAGAATCTAGCTCTTCTGCCCATATTACTTCTGCTTGCACTAACATCGAGCAGGTAAGAGCCGCTGAGACATATGCTGAAGTGAATTATATGAGAGGCCCATACAGGAACCAACCTAGTAATTTTGACAGGTCAAACAATTATCCAACATGGGGCAACCAAAACCAGAATTCAAACTATGCAGCGCCTCCACCGGATAGACGACCTGCACCGTATCGACCTCCAGGATATCAAGAGCCACCATCATGGGTACAAGGGTTACAGGAAGGCATTAACGGAGTCAATAACAAGGTTAACGAAGTTCAAGCCAACCTAAATAGCCAATTAAAAAGATGGAGAGAGTTCGATGTATGGAAGAAGAATGTCGACCCCCAGCTAGGGAACCTTGCTGCACAGATTCCAAGGCCACAAGGGCAACTCCCGAGCCGCCCCGAGGAGAACCCTAGGGGACAAATATCAGCAGTGCACCTTAGGAGCAGAAAGACACTATCGGAGCGCATTCAAGCTAAAGAGACGAGCCCCAAAACTGATGAGGAAGCCACGGCTCAACTCGGTTACTAGCCAAAGAAAGTCGTTACCGAACCTGAATGCGTTGATAAAGAAGCTCCCAGGGTCATTAACGACCGCAGCCCAGGTAAGTTTCCTATTCCAAGATCCTCTCTCAATCCCAGGCTCGTTAACGACCCTACCAGGGTCTGTAACGATCCTCCGAGTGCACCAAACGACCCTAATGTCAACCTGGTAGCATCACCACTCGAACCCGATTTAGTTCCGAGAATGGTGAAATCTCTTCCTTTTCCTACTAAGAAATCTAAGGACTCTACTGAAAGTAAGTTCAAGCGTTTCGTTAAGATTCTCCAGGGCATAAATATTTCTATCCCATTCGTTGAGGCCCTAAGCGAAATGCCGACTTACACAAAATTCTTGAAAGATATTCTTAGCAGGAAACGATCCATTACAGAGCTCCAAGATGAGGTCCGATCCACTGCTCTACCAGAGAAATTAGGCGACCCAGGGAGATTTTCCATAACAATTGGCATAGGCGACCACAAATTCAAAGCTCTATGTGATTTGGGAGCCAGTGCTAGTTTACTCCCACTATCAATTTGGTCAAAGGCCAACAAGAGACCATTGGAGCCTGTAGACATGAATCTCTACATGGCGGACGGATCAAGCATAAAAGCTACAGGAGTCGTGGACGATTATCCCATTCATGTTGGGAAATTTTTTATTCCAAATGATTTTATCGTTATCGACATGCTTGAAGACCCTCAAGTCCCCATCATCTTAGGTAGGCCATTCCTAGCTACAACAGGTGCTAGGGTAGACGTTCGGAAAAGACTCCTCACTTTTGATATTGGAGAGGAACGCGTAGAATTCAGCATTGACCAGAACGCCAATGACCCAACGGCGGCTGCGCAGATCGAGTTGACCCATCCAGAACTCGACATTGCTGTTTCTAGAAACCCTCCCCTAATTAACAGAGAGGAATGTCACACAGATGCCTACCGAACCCCCTTGGTCCAAAACCGAGCCTCTCATGCAACAGAATGACAGAAGCCTTACCAGCGCAGGCTCGTTAACGACCCGGATAACCTCGGTGTCAACATCGTTTCCAATAAATCAAGGTGAGTACTCTAACCTTCAATTCACTATTACTGGTTATGATTCTTCTCCATATTCTATTCCCAAACCGTACCCCGCCATTTACGCGATCGAGGAGTCCAAACCCCCTTGGTTTTCAGATTTCGCTAACCCTTATGTAGGAATACCGGGCATATTGCTAGAAGATAAAGGACCAAATTTAGTGACAAAAGCCAATAATTCCTACAAAGCTAAGTATGGGGTCCCTCAAAACCCTGACATAGCTGCAAGAGAACCACCTTGAGCCAAAGTAAGTACGTCGGGCTAACGACGCTAACAATAGCGCTTACGGGAGACAACCCGGTTTTAGTTTAGTTTAGTTTTTCCATTCTTTTAGATCTTTTTCCTAGCTTTCTTTTGAGTTTTTCTTAGTAGTTTTAGAAGTTAGCAAGATAGAATTTTTTTTGGCTAACCTGAAACAGGAGTTGGGCTCGGAAAATCACTCGAAAGAGGTCACGCAGGCTCGTTAACGACCCCCACCAAGGTCGTTAACGACCCAGTTTGGTAACCCGAATTCAGGAAACCGGTAGGTAAATTTTTTTACCCTAATCTATCTTCTATCTTTTACTTGTGTCGCCTCCTATCTCTAGCCCTCTCCTATAAAACTCCCTCAAAACTCCCAAAAATCCACCCTCAAATCTCTCAATCTAAAATTCTCAATCAATCCCACCGGTTTTCCCTCACCACCAATCGGAAATCGCACCACCGCGTACCCCGGAATCCACCATGTTAACGAGACCCCCACTCCCTAACTCGTTACTAGCGACGCACTAATGCTCGTTAACCACTCCCGATTTCAATTGTGTTCTTCAATTTCTCAATCAATTGGTATGATTTCTAAACCCTAACATTCTATTTGCAAAATTCATGATGTTTTGGGTAAAAATTTCATATCTTGATCTTGATTGAAGTGTTTAAATTCCATGTCTATTTTGCTCAATAATCTTAGTGCATCTTCCATTGGTGTTTGATCTTGATTTATGTTGGTTGGTTCTTGCTCAATTTTGCATAAGAAATTTTGATTTGAAAAAGCATGAACTACCTTGTTCTTAAATTGAGTTGATCTTCACCATGTGTTTTTTTTGGCAAATTTGACATGTTCGGGGTGGGTAATAGAGCAAGTATGGGGTGCATGTGTCGGATTGTGTGTCGTATGTGGGTTTGTGTTTGATCCATGCTTGATTTTTGGGAAATTTATGCAGTTTAGAACTCGGAATACATCGCGAGTGCTCTCGCCCAGGCTTATTAACGACCTGTGCAGGTGCGTTAACGACCCTGCTATACGTCCAGTTCTAAAACACAACTTCAAGCTCGTTAACGAGCCAATTGGCTCGTTAACGATGCAAGTCGAGAGCATGGCGAGTGGGTCTCTTTTGGTTTAAGTGGGTCTTATCTTATCTTGGAAAATTCATGTCTCTTTTGTAGGTTTGAGTGGGTCTTATCTTGGAAAATTCATGTCTCTTTTGTAGGTTCACATGGCGAGTACTAGCAGAGCTGCAACAAGAGCCAGAAGAAAATGACTCAACGATCCCCGTCTCCTCCCCGCATGGACAACGTGATTTTGCGCACTCAAGCACAAGTCGACCACTAAAATGCCATCTTGGATAAGGACCACTACACTAGGTGGTTCTCGAGGTCGAGTGCCAGGTCAATGGGGATATACGAGGATGTCAAGCACGCCTTTTCCATTCTCGGAGTGCCGCAATTGTTGAAAAAGGAGAAGACACCGCACTTTCCAGCTCTTACATCCGTTCTTGGCTACTCTTGAGACTAACTTTTCAACAAAGACTTCGGCGGGACGGATAAGATTTTGGCTTGGCAATGTTAGTCATGAGTTCACTATGGAGGAGTTCAATGGCATCCTTGAGCTCCCTAATCCTTCTCGGGATTATAAGATCAAGGACTACAAGGTGACTAGAACGTGGAGCTATATTTTCGGGGAAGTGGATCCTTCCACCGCAACATTTCCCAGGGCGAACATCATCAACCCCATCTTCCGGATTAAACTCCGAGTCTTGGGCACCACTTTTTGGACCAAGAGAGAGCTTAATAGGCCAACAAGGACGGAAGTTGCATGCCTCTGAACCATACTCTTTGAGGATTCCGCCCCGTTGAATTTGGGGTATGAGTGGCTACAATACGTAAAGAAGCATGGTATCAAATCAAATGAGGTGTGGTGCGGAAATTTGGTTAGTCTCTTGGCGGAAAATCTCGGTGTCGACCTCTCCCTCTACACACCGAACCACGCGCAACTACTTGACAAGAACTATTGGTTCGCTTCCAGCATTTTTGTGCGGACCGAGAGAGGGCACGCTACCAAGATTCATGGCCAATATGTCCCCCTTACCTAAGCCAAGATAGAGCTACTTTACGTGCCAAATTGGTACGAGTCATGGACGGGGCATGCATTCCCGTTGGATCACAAACCGCAAGATGAGCCGACTTTGAGGCCGTGTGTTTCCCGGTTTGCTCGGGAAGAAGATGTCATGGATGAAGACGATGATGAGTCGGAGGCAGGATCAGAGGCGGGCACGAAAGAGCTCGATATCGGGGATGACGACCTCCATACCGAGGTTCTGGGCAACACTGGCAGCTTCGTTAACGAGCCACCCAGGTTCGTTAACGACCACTTCGAGGCTACTACCGAGGCACAGAGCTTCGGTAACGACCCCCGCCGCCACTTGTGGAGACACATTCTTATGGTCTTATGCCCTAAAATCCGGTAATTTTTCAAGACCACTTAAACTGGATCGAACATCCCACCTCCATGGGCCGAAGATCTCTCGTTTCAGATGCAACAACTTAACCTACAGTAGACTCACCTCCACCGGAGGATGGATCGGTGGGAGAGTGTTTACTCTACTCGCATGGCTCTAGATGATGCGAGGCATCAACAGCGGGAGATAAATGATGAAGAGCGCTGGAGGACAATGTATGACTTTATGGGGAACTTCGAGCACCGGTTTCCACCACAAAGGCGTTGATCCAGCTTTAAAGAGTTGTTTCTTTTCTGCTTCAAAAATCTTATAAGTTTTTCTTTCTCTTACTTTCTCTTTTCTATTCTTTTCTACTGCCTATTTTTATTACAATGGGGACACTGTAATTTTTAGTATGGGGTGGGAAAGGGTAGAAAACTTGTGTAGGTGTCTTGTGTGTTTTACATAGCTCTTTGCGTTATAAAAAATCAAAAATCAAAAAAAAAATTTAAAAGTTGAAAAATTCCAAAAAGATTTTTAGAATGGATAGATACCCCTTTCTTTTTGTTCTATGATAGTAATTACTATCATGATCATATAATTCCTTGCAAGCATGTCTTTGATAGTATAGCCTGATTCTTGATATAAAGTTGTTTATATAGAGGAATAACATTTGATGAAACTGATGTAAACTTTTTAGCATAAGTGATGCAATCCAACAAAATCTACCTTGTGAGTTATTTTTGGCCATATAGGGAGAACATCAAAAATCCCTCTTCTTTTCTTCTGTGATTTACTCTCTTTATGTATATTATCTCTTGGAATTGTGATGGTTATCTATTTCTTGAGACCTATATAAGATTTATAGTTCATTACTTGTAAAAAGTCATATGATAGAGAACTTATTTTCATAAGCCCTATTAATCCATATCCATCCTTACATTATCCTTCTTTTGACAACCAATTTGAGCCTTTAAGCCTTTTATTATTAGCTCCACAAAATTGTTCCCTAGCCGAGATAAGCTTGACCTTATCCGGGGATTAGGACTTAGTTTGGAGAGGATTGTTTTGTTGAGTGAAATGTGATGTTTGGTTCGAAAATCAAGGTTTTTTGGGAAGGGTAGATTGGAAGTCTCTTGTGTTAATTTATAGAAAGATCTCTTGGTAAAGGAAGGATGCGCAAAAAGAAAGTTGTTGTTGATAAAAAGAGAGAATGAGTACATGATGAAGCTCGTTAACATCCTAGTTGGTTCGTTAACGAGGTTGTTCGAAAGGAAAAGAAAAGAAAAAAAGAGATGAAAGAAATATGAGAAATATAAGGAAAAAAGAGAAGAGAAGTAAGATGTGCATTTGTGTTTGAAAGATAAGCCAGAGATTCTTTGGTGTTTTATGAGACTTTCTAGGAAATATTTGGGTGAGTTAATGAGTTTGAGCATAATGAAGAGAAAGTTTGGTATTGTTCTTATGAGAAGTTTTTGATATATATGTGAGTTTTTAGGAGTCTTTGATTCCCGAATGCTATTAGCACCACATAGCCAAAATATTCCCACGCCTTATTGTTATTACCAAGCCCCATTATAACCCGTCCAAATGGAAGCTTCTATGAAGTTTTTCATTGAGCCTAAGTTCTCTTGATGATTTTAACTTATTTTGACAAATCTTAGGTGGAGAGTTTGGTGATATAAGTTCCAATTTCTATGAGTTTTTGCATATAAGATGAGTTGAGAGATTGAATTTATAAGCCAAAACACTTGAGAGTTGAGTGAAACACATGTATCCCTGGTGAGGTTGGATTGTATTTGCTTGTGTCTATTTAAGTGTTTATATATGTGTGATGACATTAGTAGTCATTTGCTATTTTCTTCTATGTTTTTGATGTTACTTTTAAGTTGATGGCTATTTGCATTGATAAGCATGATTGTTTGGTCTTGGTTGTTGTCTAGTGATTGCTTGAGGACAAGCAAGTCTAAGTATAAGGTATTTTGATGTTCATATTTTTAGTCTAGTTTTTAGTATGTTTCTTAGTTTGATTAGTTTAGTTTTAGTAGTTTTTAGAGTTAGTTTTGTGTGTTTTTGGATAAGTTTGCATATTTTGTGAAAAGTATGGAAGCTACTTTGTTTTGTGTCTTTTCACAGGTTTTGAGCAGGAAAGGAGCGCTTTTTGAGCTGAACTGGAGTGTTGTGGTGGAGGATGGAAGATTTGAAGTTAAAGAGGAAGATTTCATAGGAAGAGTAAAGTAAAAATCCAAGTTAATATCAGAAGAAAATTCAAAGAAAAGTCAAAACCCAAGCTCATTAACGATCCTGTGAAGGTCGTGATGTTCGTGTTTTCAATATAGTTTTTAGTAGGTTTTCTTTGTTTATTAGGTTTAGTTTTGATAAGTTTAGTATTAGTTTTGTGTGTTTTTGGATAGTTTTGCATATTTCTGTGGAAAGTATGGAAGCTACTCGTTTTTGTGTATTTTGTAGGTTTTAGCAAGGAAAAAGTGTTATATGGAGCTGAATTTGGAGCGCTACAGTGAAAGACGGCGGAATACAATTATGAAGAAGTCAGAGTTCAAGTTTTACGAGATGAAGTGTGGAAGAAACCTAGCCCAGGCTCGTTAACGAGGCTGTGAGGGCTCGTTAACGAGCCTGTGAGGGCTCATTAACGAGGCTGTGAGGGCTCGTTAACGAGGCCACGTGATAGAGTTTTTTGAGGGTTGACTTTGTGACTCACCGATCCTGTGCGGGAAATTATTTCCGTGTCGGTAGAGTATCTTTTTATGATTTTAGGGTTATTATATTATGTATTTTAGGTCTTGTTATCTTCTTAGATTTTATTTCTATCTTTTAGAGTTTTTATTTCTATCTTTTTAAGAAAGTTTATATCTTTTAGCCTTTTTAGTTTCTAGCTTTTTAATATAAATACCCTTCTATCTAGCATAGAAGGGGGAGGTCAGACTTTTAGGGATTGCTTTTGGAGAGGAGGAAGAGTCGAGAGAGGAGAGAGAGGATCGGAGTCGAGATCGAGGTCGTTGAACGAAAGTTACCGTGTTCGTTAATTGTGATTTTGGTTCGGTGCTTTGTATTTTTCGGTTTCTTCTGAATTTCTGTAAGACGATTTTTCTATTTAATTTGAGTAGTAACTTGTTTTCAATGATTTCTTTTATTGAATTTATTTTTTTAGTAGTTATGATTAGTAAGTAGACTTCTTTTCTAGGATCGGGGTTAAGCCCGGCATAGTTATGCATGTTTGATGAGTAAGATTGAGTGTTGAATGCCTTCTATCTATTATTGAGATTGTTTGTTGAGCTTATACCGAGATGAAAGTTGAGGTAATTTGAGTTTTTAACTTGATTGAAAGAGAAAGTTAGTAACTTGAAGGTTGATATTGTTTGAATACGAAAGTTTCAATCTTTAGATCCAAAACAAGCAATTAAATGAATTGGGTTACGGAAGTAGGTTAATTTACTTGATAGTCAACGAAAGTTGATGACTCTATCTATTTAAAGGCATGATCTTATCTTCTTACAAGTTTATATGCATGATTATGTTGTGGTGTCCCTAGTCCTAGATCTTTGTTTTTATTTGAATTATCTTAAGTGATATTCGTTGCTGAGTTACTTGGCTCGGTACCGAATTTATTTAGGTCGTTAGATTGAGTCTTTGTGTACGGTGGTTCATTAACGACCCTGACGACGTCGTTAACGAGGCTGCTTGTGAGTGTTTTGCTTGATTTTGTTTGTTTTTTAGTAGTTGATAAACGAACAACCTTGCTTCCTGTGGAACGATCCTGACTCCCCTATACTCAGCGGGGTCTTGACTACAAATTTATTTGTTATTAATAAACCCTCTCAACAAATTGGCGCCGTTGTCGGGGAAGCAACGAGTTTGTTTGTTTATCTGTGGGTTCGGGAATAGCCCTACCCCGTTTTTGTTTTTAATTTTTGTTTTCTTTGTCTGTTTTCTCAGCGTATGCCGGTAGGATGACGAAGGCTTGAGTTTGACAACGCTGGTTATTACTTAGAACCTGAACGTTCCCTGCACCGTAGACGCCGCGAGAACCGAGCCATGGCCACACCAGAAGAGATGGCTCGTCAAATGGAAGACCTCCGAAATCAGATGGAGGCGTTGAAAAATGAGAAGGAAGGCGTTGCTACCGATGCTGAGCGTCAACGAGCTGCTAATGCTCGTCTATAGGAGGAGCTAAATGCCTATCAAAGGAATGCCAAACAGTACATGCATCCAGAACTGAGGGTGCCCGAGTCTCCAATTGTGCTTCCCGAGATAGAGAAACCCTTTGAGATCAAGTCTCAATTCATGTCCTTGATTAAACGGGCTCAGTTTGAAGGGAAACCTACTGAGTGCCCTATGGATCATATTAGAAACTTTCTTGATTTATGTGACACCATAGCTGCTGAAGGTGTCTCTCTTGAATATGTTCTGTTAAAAGCTTTTAGGTGGTCCCTTACTGGAAAGGCCCTGAGCTGGTTGGAGAGCCTACCTTCTAAGTCTATCAGGACTTGGAAAGCTTTGTACGATCAATTTCTTACAAAGTTCTTCCCTCCTGCTAAGACAACGGAGTTGAGGAAATGCATCACCTCCTATCACCAGCTGCATAATGAAACATTCATTGAAACATGGGAAATATTCAAAGAGATGCTTAGACAATGCCCCACTCATGGGCAACCTTTATATGTTCTGCAAGAAATCTTTTTCCAGGGAATCAACGCAGAGACCAAGAACCGCATCAACATGCATACTGCGTGCGGTTTTATAGCGATGAACCCGACGGAGGCATGGGAACTGTTGGATAAGTTGTCCAATTATGATGCCATGTATGGAACCCAGCAGACTCCACAGCCCCAGAAACGTCTCTACATACCTAACCGAGACGAAGTTGACCCGGATCTTAAAAATCAATTCTTGCAAGATGAGAACAACCGTCTGAAGAAGCAAGTAAGTTTTCTGAAATCCTCTCAATCATGTCAAGAATGTGGTTCTTCTGCACATAGTACTTCTGCTTGCACTAACATAGAGCAGGTTAGAGCAGTTGAGACAATTGTTGAGATGAATTATATGAGAGGAACATAAAGGAACCAACCTAGATATCTTGACAGGTCAAACAACTATCAGGCATGGGGCAATCAGAATACAAATCAAAACTATGCAGTGCCTCCACCAGATAGACGACTTGCACCCTATCGACCTCCAGGCCATCAGGAGCCACCATCATGGGTTCAAGGATTACAGGAAGGCATTAACGGAGTGACTAACAAGGTTAACGAAGTTCAAGCCAACCTGAACCAACAAAATAAAAGATGGGGAGAGTTCGATATATGGAAGAAGAGTGTTGATTCCCAACTAGGGAACCTCGCTGCCCAAATTTCGAGACCACAAGGGCAACTCCCGGGCCGCCTCGAGGAGAACCCTAGGGGACAAATAGCAGCGGTGCACCTTAGGAGCGGGAAGACATTGCCGGAGCGAGTCCAAGCTGAGGACAAGGAAGAAGAGGACGTCACCAAACGGCTCGTTAACGAGCCAGTGAGGGAAAATAATGAGCCTGTATACCAATGTGACGAGGCTCCGAGGGTTCCTAACGACCCTACCATAGGTAAGTTTTCTAATTTGAGCCTTCCTCTCAACCATAGGGTAGTTAACGACCCCATCAGGGTCAGTAACGACCCGCCGAGGACACCAAACGACCCCAGTGTCGACCCGATACTCTCACCTCTCGAGCCTAACTTGGTTCCTAGAATGGTGAAATCTCTTCCATTTCCAACTAGGAAATCTATGGAGTCTACTGAGAGTAAGTTCAAGCGTTTTGTAAAGATTCTTCAGGGCATTAATATTTCCATCCCTTTCGCTGAGGCCCTAAGCGAAATGCCGGCTTACACAAAGTTTTTGAAAGATATTCTTAGCAGGAAAAGATCCATTACACAGCTGCAGGATAAAGTCAGATCAATAGCTCTACCAGTAAAGCTAGGAGACCCAGGGAGATTCGCAATAACAATTGGCATAGGAAACGACAAATTCAAGACTTTATGTGATCTAGGCGCCAGTGCTAGTTTAGTTCCTCTCTCAATCTGGTCTAAAGCTCATATGGGACCATCCTGCATCAAACCAACAGGGGTAATAGAAGACTTTATAGTTCAAGTGGGCAAATTCTTTGTTCCAAACGACTTCATCGTTATGACATATCCCGAAGATCCGGTGGTGCCTATTATTTTTGGAAGACCGTTCCTCGCCACAATTGGAGCCATAATCGATGTTAGGAGGGGACTCCTAACTTTTGAAATTGGGGATGAGGTGACGGAATTCCGATTTAAACAGTCAATTAAGGAGACAGATAGAGCCGAAGTCAAGATGCTCTACACCAACAAAGAGATCATTGAATGTGGAGACCCTATTGGAAGATCAACATCAGGTGACGAAATTTCGGGTCAAAGATGGGCATAAATAACCACTGCAGTTTCAGTAACGAGCCCCCCAACCACGTTACCGATTCTCCTGGCAGAAGAACCAAGCTCGTTAACGACCCCACCAGAATCGTTAACGACCCTGACAGAAGACAACGAAATTTCAGCCTTTGAATATCTTGAGGAGGTGTTGAAGACGGAGCCAGAAGAACCAATTCTAATCCCTGCTGAACCGTCCCCAACACTTAAACCTCTGCCAGACTCCCTCAGGTATGAATTCCTTGGTCCTAACTCTAGTTTGCTTGTCATCATTAATGCTAAATTAAAAGATGAGGAAGTAGGAAAACTCCTGAATGTGCTTATGATGCATAGGAAAGCCATAGTGTACTCCCTAGATGATATAATTGGCATATCCCCTTCCCTTTGCATGCATAGGATATACATGGAGGATAATCATAAACCCACCATAGAGCATCAACGTAGGTTAAATCCTAACATGAAGGATGTAGTTAAAAAGGAAATTATTAAATTACTTGATGTTGGGATCATATTTCCTATATAGGATAGCCAATGGGTGAGTCCGGTCCATGTAGTCCCAAAGAAAGGGGGGACCATTGTGTTAGAAAACGAAAAGGGAGATCTTATTCCGACTAGAACCACCACTAGTTGGAGGATGTGTATTGATTATAGGAAGCTTAATAGTGCTACTAGAAAAGATCATTTCCCCGCTTCCTTTCATTGATCAGGTGTTAGAACGCTTAGCCCATCATGATTATTTCTGTTATTTAGATGGCTATAGCGGTTTTTGGCAGATTCCTATTCATCCTGATGATCAGGAGAAGACAACCATTACATCTCCTTATGGAACCTTTGCTTATAAAAGAATGCCATTTGAGCTTTGCAATGCCCCTGCCACCTTTCAAAGGTGTATGATGGCCATTTTTTCGGATATGATAGAGGATATTGTAGAGGTTTTCATGGATGACTTTTCTGTTTATGGTTCTTCATTTGATTCTTGTCTTTCTAACCTTGCACGAGTGCTTAAAAGATGTGAAGAAACCAATCTTGTGTTAAATTGGGAAAATGTCATTTCATGGTTCAAGAGGGGATAGTACTAGGACATCTTGTCTCTAAAAGAGGGATATAAGTAGATAAAGCAAAAATTGAGCTTATTGAAAAACTACCTCCTCCTTCTTCTGTAAGAGACATTAGGAGTTTTCTAGGGCATGTTGGCTTTTATAGACGATTTATTCAGGATTTTTCTAAGATAGCTAAACCTTTGACTAACCTACTAATGAAAGATGTAGTGTTTGAGCTGTCTCCAGAATGTCTTGAAGCATTTTACAGGTTAAGAGCTGCCCTCGTATGCGCCCCCATTATGCAGTCCCCGAATTGGACATTACCCTTTGAGATCATGTGCGATGCCAGTGAATATGTAGTTGGTGCAGTCTTAGGGCAGCGGAAGGACAAAAAACTCCATGCCATCTATTACGCCAGTAAGACGCTGGATGAGGCACAGAGTAAGTATATCACAACGGAGAAGGAGTTCCTTGTCGTGGTATTTGCCTTTGAAAAATTCCGGTCCTACCTTGTTGGATCCAAAGTGATTGTTTATACTGACCATGAGGTTGTTCGATACCTAATGGCTAAAAAGGATGCCAAACCTAGATTGCTTCGTTGGATGCTCTTACTACAGGAGTTTGACCACGAAATAAGTGACAAAAAGGGAGCAGAGAACCTAGTGGCGGATCACTTATCCAGATTACCTGTAGAGCATATCACCGAGTCCAACAATGAGGTGCCAATAAACGATTCCAGACCGGACGAACACCTCCTGCTGAACGAGGTTGAACTCAACAAGACCCTCGTCTCCAACCCCTTCAAGGTCGTTAACGAGGCACCGAGGCTGGAAGGCACAAATCACAAGCATAAACTTCCAGGGTGTGTCGGAATATTAGTCAATCAGGTCGTTACTAAGCCACGAGAGGTCGTTATCGAGGATAAAATCAGGACTCCAGGCTCGTTAACGACCCATTCAGGTAAGATTTCTGAAACCAAACTGGCTCAAATCAATTTCATTTCTTCTCCACCTTCTATTTCTTCTTCCTTAATATCAATACATGTTGTTAGAGGGTCAAAAGTCCCTTGGTTTGCGGATTTAGCTAACTATCTTGTAGGAGGCGTGATTCCCGAGGGTCTAACCCTACAAAAGAAGAAGAAATTTCTCCATGATGTAAAACAGTACTATTGGGATGATCCTTACTTGTTTAAGCAAGGAAGCGATCACCTCTTTAGGCGTTGTGTTCCAGAAGAGGAGATCGAGAATGTGATCCGCCAATGTCACACACTTCCAACTGGAGGCCATGCAAAAGGATTCAAAACCACAACGAAGATTCTTCAAAGTGGTCTCTATTGGCCAACCATGTTCAAGGATGTGCAAGCTTATGTTACAGCATGTGATGGATGCTAACGCTCAGGCAACATCACTTGGAGACATGAAAATCCACTAACCGGTATATTAGAGGTTGAGCTATTTGACGTATGGGGCATTGACTTCATGGGACTATTTCCTGCATCAGGACCCTACAAGTACATCCTAGTTGCGGTCGATTATGTCTCTAAGTGGGTAGAAGTTGTAGCTACAAGGACTAACGACGCCAAGACTATGGCTAAATTCATCAAGACCAAGATTTTCCCCAGGTTCGGCGTTCCAAGGGTCCTTATCAGTGATGGTGGTTCTCATTTCATTGAGCGGAGTTTTGAAGCACTTTTGGCTAAGTATGGGGTATCCCATCGGGTGGAAACACCCTATCATCCCCAAACCAATGGCCAGGTTAAAGTCTCAAACAAGCAAATAAAGAGCATATTGGAGAAGACAGTATCCCGTTCTAGGAAGGTTTGGTCCTCCAAATTGGATGACGCTTTATGGGCATATAGGACAGCATACAAGACGCCTCTACGCACCACTCCTTATAATCTGGTGTATGGCAAGGCATGTCATTTACCGGTTGAGATGGAGCATAAAGCATTATGGGCTCTTAAGGAGCTCAACATGAACCTCGACGCGGCTGGAGCAAAAAGATTCATGGACTTGCAAGCATTAGAAGAACTGAGGCTAAAGGCGTACGAAAATGCTGAAATTTACAAGGAGCGCACTAAAAGGTGGCATGATCGGAAAATGGTGCCCAAAACTTATGAAGTTGGCGATAAGGTACTTCTTTTCAACTCTAGACTCCGACTATTCCCATGGAAGCTCAGGACACGATGGAGTGGGCCATTTGTGGTTCATCACATTTATCCTCACGGAGCAGTAGAGTTGATCGATAACCAAGGCATAATCTTCAAAGTTAATGGCCACCGGCTGAAGAAGTTTCATGAGCAACCCGACCCGGACGAAGAGATCAGAGTCACCATGGCTCTGACATCATCGGACTAGTCAAAGGAGCACGTCGGGCTGACGACGTTAAAAATAGTGCTTACGGGAGGCAACCCGCTTTTTAGTATAGAATTAGATTTTTAATTTTCTTTTCCTTTTTTAAGATTCTTTTTCTTAGCTTTCTTTTGAGTTCTTTTTAGTATTTTTTAGGATAGAAAATTATGATAAATTTTGAGCTAACAAGATGCAGAAGAAGGGATCGAAAATCACTCCAAGAGGCTATGGTGGCTTGTTAACGACCCACCCAGGGTCGTTAACGACCCGGTTCAAACGATCTGATTCGACAAAACGGGAAGGTATGTTTTTTATAACCTACTCTATCTTTTTACTACCCTAGCCGCCGCCCCCTCTACCCCTTCCTATCCCTACCCACTCCTACATAACCCTTCTACCCCTCCCAAAAATTCACTCTCAAATTCTCCAAACTCCAAACTTCTGAAAAATTCAACCAAAGATCTTGAAGACTCCCACCACCGATCGGAATCCCTCACCAACCACCGAGCAGCCGTCGTTACCGAAGCTTGGAAACTCTTCCTCCCACCGACGACGATCCGAGCTTTCGTTAACTTACTTTCACCGAGCTCGTTAATCACCCAATTCCGACCCCTTGTTCTTTAATTTTTCGATTCTCCGGTATGATTTATTAACCCTAACTCGAAATTGCATGATTCATGGTTTTTGGGGTAGAAATTTCATGTCTAGAATTGAGTTCATAGAAAGTATTGATTTGCATGATTGGATTTTGCCCATGAAAGTTTGATTTTGCTTAGTAATTCTAGATCTATAGAAGGATATTCATGTTAGATGTTTCATTAAGAAAAGTTGATTGTGAAAAGCATGAATTTTCTTGTTCTAGTATCAAGATTCAAACTTTGCATGTCAAAATTTCGGGTAAAATTTAGCATGTTCGGGATGGGTAATCGAGCAAGTATGGGGTGTGTATATCCGATTGTGTGACTAGTGAAGAAGTATAGAGGATTGCATGCTTGATTTTGGTTTGATTTTTAAGGTAGATTAAACTCGGAATTCTGCGATTTGGCACTCGACAGCTCGTTAACGACCTACCCAGGCTCGTTAACGACCCTGCGTAGCTTCAAAGATTAAATACCAGTCCAGATTCGTAAATGAACCAATTGGGTAGTTAACGAATAATTCCGAGCCTATTTCGAGACCAAGTATGGGGTCTCTTACCTATCTATTTTGAGTGGATCTTATCTTGGAAAATTCTTGATTGTTTTGTAGATCTCATGGCAAGTTCAAGCAGACCTGCTACCCGAGCTCAGAAGAAGAGAAGGAACCAGAGTTCCCCATCTCCACCTTGCGTGGACAATGTGATTTTGAGTACTCAAGGACAAGTGCATCGATACCGTGCCATTCTAGAGAAGGACCACAACACTCGTTGGTTCTCGAAGTCCAGTGCTACAAACACGGGGATTTACACGGACGTCAAGGAGGCCTTCGTTATTCTTGGTGCCGCTCATCTCCTGAAGAAGGAGAATTTACCACACTATCCGGCCCTCACATCCGAGTTTTTGGCCATTCTAGAGACTAGCTTCTCGTTGAAGACTTCGGCAGGACGAATCCGGTTTCGGCTCGGTAATGTGAGCCGTGAGTTCACCATGGCAGAGTTCAATGCAATTCTAGAGCTCCCGAATTCGTCTAGAGACTACAGCTTGAAAGACTACAGGGTGAGTCGGACTTGGAGCTACATCACTGGGGAGGTTCAATCCTCCACTGCGGCATTATCTGGGGCAAGCATCATCAACCCCATTTTCAGAATCATTCTTCGAGTCCTAGCCGCTACATTTTCGCCGAAGAGAGAGTTGAACAGGCCAACGAGGACGGAAGTTTCTTGTCTCCGCACCATCCTCTTCGAGGAGCCCGACCCCTTGAATTTAGGGTATGAATGGCTCTATTATGTCGAGAAATCAACCAAGTCCAAGGAAGTTTGGTGTGGTAACTTGGTTAGTGTTTTGGCTACAAACCTTGGAGTCGACCTTACTCGCTACACACCGGCTCATGCTCAACTCCTCAACAAGAACTATTGGTATAGTTCTGGTGTTTTCATTCAAGCCGAGGGAGGGTTCAAAGTGAAAGTACAAGACCGCATCGTTACACCCACCCTCGATAAGTTGGAGCTACTCTACGTACCAAATTGGTACGAGGCGTGGAAGGGACATGCTTTCCCGTTGGAACCCAAGCCGGAGGATGAGCTATCACTTCGGCAATGACATTGAAGAAGCCGACACAGAGGGAGGAACTGAGGAGCTTAACTTTGAGGAAGAGAACCTCGACACGGAAGTTTTGGGCACCAACGTCCTCGTTGACGAGCCTACCAGGCTCGTTAACGACCATTTCTAGCCTCCTTCCTACACTTCCAACGAGGCACCCAGCTTCGTTAACGAGGCGCCGAAAGGTCCTGTCGACCCACCGCCAGTTCCTACCGACCCTCATTCCTATGGGCTCATGCCTTACAACTTGGTGTTGTACCAAGATCATTTCCAGCCTCACTATCCACCACCTCCTCAGCCCGAGTACACAAGATCGAGTATGCCACCACCATGGGCCTAGGATCTTTCTGCACAGATGCAGTAGCTTCACCTCCAGCAGGACCATATTCATAGGAGGATGGATAGATGGGAATCTGTAATCTGCTCGCATGTCAATGGAGGATGAGAGGCATCGTCAGAGAGAGGCGGATGATGCTGAGCGTTGGAGGACGATGTATGACTTCATGGGGAACTTTGAGCACTACTTTCCTCCACCAAACCGTTGATTCAGCCTGAAGATGAAGTTTTTCCTTGTTTCCCACTTTTGAGACTTTGTAAGTTTTTAAGTTTTTCTTTTTCTTATTTTTATCTTTATTTGTCTTCTTTTCTATTTCTTTTCCTTCTTCTCATTTTTCTTACAGTGGGGACACTGTAACTTTAAGTATGGGGTGGGAGAAAATAGAAAACTTCTGCTTATGTTTTGTAGAGTGTAAAAAAAAAGGAGTGACTTATAATGTTTGCTTTGATTGAGGGATTATTGGGAAGGGTAGATTGGAATTCTCTTGTTTTACTTGTAATAAGAAAGATCTTTTGATAAGCAAAAGATGCACAAAATAAAGTTGTTTGTTGGAGGTAATTAGAAAGAAACAAATGAAGAATACACGATGAAGCTCGTTAACGACCCTGAAGTGGGCTCGTTAACGAGGCAGCGAGGCGAAATAAAATAAAATAAAAAATAAAAAGGGAAAGGTGTTGGATGAAGTAAGAAGACAAGAAGGAAGAAGTTTGAAGTGCATGTGTGTTTATTGAATAATATCAGCGATTCTTTTATTTCTTATGAAACATTCTAGGATAATAACGGGTGAGTGAAAGAGAATGTGCATAAAGAAGAGTGAGTTTGGTATATCATTTAAGAGTGTTTTTCTATGTGTGAGCTTTTAGGAGTCTTTGATTCCCGGATATTATTAGCACCACATGACCAAAATATTTTCCACGCCTAATTGTTATTACCAAGCCCCATTACAACCCGGCCGAATGGAAGCTTCTATGAAGTTTTTCATTGAGCCCCCTAAGTTGCTCTTGATGATTTTTGCTTGTTTTGAAAAATCTTGGGTGGAGAGTATTGGTGATATATGTTCCAATTTCTATGAGTTTTTGTATATCAGATGAGTTGAGAGATTGAATTTATAAGCCTAAACACTTGAGAGTTGAGTGAAACACATTATATCCATTGTGAGGTTGGATTGTATTTTCTTATGTCTATTTTGTGCATATATGTGTGATGACATTAATAATCCTTTGCTATATTTTTCTCATGTGTAGATGTTGCTTTTTAGATGATGGCTATATCTTGTTGAGTATGTTTGTTTGGTTTTGGTTAGTGTTTAGTGATTGCTTGAGGACAAGCAAGTCTAAGTATGGGGTATTTTGATGTTCGTGTTTTTAGTAGGTTTTCTTTGTTTATTAGGTTTAGTTTTGATATGTTTAGTATTAGTTTTGTGTGTTTTTGGATAGTTTTGCATATTTCTGTGGAAAGTATGGAAGCTACTATATTTTGTGTATTTTGTAGTTTTTAGCAAGGAAAAAGTGCTATATGGAGCTGAATTTGGAGCGCTACAGTGAAAGACGGCGGAATACAATTATGAAGAAGTCAGAGTTCAAGTTTTACGAGATGAAGTGTGGAAGAAACCTATCCCAGGCTCGTTAACGAGGCTGTGAGGGCTCGTTAACGAGGCCACATGATAGAGTTTTTAGAGGATTGACTTTGTGACTCACCGATCCTGTGCGGGAAATTATTTCCGTGTCGGTAGAGTATCTATCTTTTTATGATTTGTTGTTAATAAACCCTCTCAACAGGTCGTTAACGAGGCTTAGAGATAGAATTTTCGAGTGGAGTTTGTGATTTCTACCAACCCTGTGTAGGAAAGGTGCGCTTATTGAAGTTGTTTGCCTTGTTACTATGAGTAGTGAGTAGTTTTCTTATCTAGGGTCGGGGTTAAAACCCGTCATAGTTATGCATGTTTGATGAATGAGTTGATGTTTTGAATGCCTTTTATCTATTTTAGATTGCTTGTTGTGTGTATGCTTAGACGATAGTCAAAGTAATTTGAGTTTGCAATTTAATCGAAGGAGAAAGTTGTTAACTTGAAGGTTGATATAGTTCGATTACGAAAGTTTCGAGCTTTGGATCCAAAACTAGTGATTGAGTGAATTAATTTATGAGAATTGATTGATTTACTTGCTAATCAGCCAAAGTTGATAAATTTATCTTTTAAAGGAAAGATCTTTATCTTCTTATGAGTTTATATGCATGACTATGTAGTGGGAACCCTTGTCCTAGATTTTTATTCTTATTTGAGATTGCTTTCGAATATTCATTATCGAGTTCATTGCCTCGGTATTGAACTTGTGTTTAGTTCGTTATATAGTGTTCATAGAATTTTCCAAGTTCGTTAATGTCCCTGACAAGGTTGTAACGAGGATGGTCGTAGGAACGATCCTGACTTCGCTATACTCAGCGAGGTCTTGCCTATAGATTTATTTGTTGTCAAGTTAAATATCCCTATCAACATTCAGGATTCGCGCGTTCACAGTTTCTACTTGGCCATTCGACTGGGAATGAGCGACCGAAGAGAATTGGAGGGTGATGCCAAGCTCGGTGTAGAAAGTTCGAGTTTCCTCAAAGTTGAACTGGGGACCATGGTCAGTCATGATTGTCATGGGAACCGCAAAGCGACACATGAGGTTTTTCCAGAGGAAAGAACAAACCTTGGCACCCGTGATCTTGGCCATTGCTTCCACCTCGATCCACTTTGTGAACTAATCCACCATTACTAAGATGTATTGCACCTTCCCCGCAGCCTTGGGAAAAGGAACCAGAATTTCCATTCCCCACATCGTGAAAGGGTAGGGTGCGTGAAACGATTGCAAGATAGTCGCGGGGGCACGCTGGACGTTGGCATGCAGTTGGCATCCATCGCAGGTGTGGATATAGGACATTGCGTCCTGTCTGAGGGTAGGCCAGAAATACCCCAGGCGGGTGATTTTATACGACAAGGCACGCCATCCAAGGTGCCTGCCGCATACTCCCTCGTGTGCCTCAAACAGAATGTGCTCCTTGTCCTCGCTCGGCACACACAACAAATTGGACTCTACGATGCCACAAAGATAGAGACGCCCTCCAAAAACGCAGTAGCGAGCGACTCGCATCTTGAGCTTTCATGCCTCTGCAGGGATCCTTAGGAAGAACCCCGCTTTCCACATACTGTATAATAGGAGCCATCCAATCTTCGAGCATGACGGAAAAAACCCTGTTTGTCACACACGGTGAAACTTTTCTTTCCACCATAACGCGATTGCCCATATCTAAAGGGAGAGCCGACCATAGCCTTGCTAGGGCGTCGGCTTTTGTCTTGGCAGCGCGCGGAATGGACTCCACGGAAAATTTCTGTAAGTAAGACACCAAGGCTTTGACTCATATTGTCCGCTCAATTGCCTCGCTACCAACTCGTAGTCGGTGTACACCCTGATTTTGTGAGCTCCATTAAGCATTGCCATTTCTATCCCGACGATCATGGCCTCGTACTCGGCCTTGTTGTTGTTGGTATCGAAGGCGAAGTAAAGGGAATACTCCGTCTCGATTGAGGGCCTGACAACAAATTCACCAGCACCGCCCCCGGTGTCGCATCGCAAGCCGTCCATGAAGACCTTCCACTCCTCCGCGCTTTCATTAGTTTGGGGGAATGTCACATCTACCATGAACTAGCCGAGGGTCTGCCCCTTCACTACAGTTCGACCGCCCCTTCACTGCAGCTGATGTCGAACTCGGAGAGTTCGACCGCCCACTTCATCATCATCCTTGAAAGGGCGGGCTGATGGAGGATCTGGCGGAGAGGGAGATCGGAAAGAACTTGGATAGGATGGGAATGAAAGTAAGGGCGCAGCCGCCTCGTGACCGTTACCACATCCAAGGCCATCATCTCCATCAGGGATTATCGTTGCTCTGCAGGCTGAAGCACGCGACTGACGAAGTAGACCATGTACATCGCCTCACTTGTCAACACCGCACTAATTGTCTCCGGACTTACAACCATATACAGTTGCATGTATTCGCCTGCCCTTGGAGGCGCCAACGTGGGTAGTTATGAGAAAAACACCTTTAGCCTAGATAAAGCGAGTTCTAACTCCTCGTCCACAACAAACTTTTCGTTCTTTTTTAAGGCCACGAAGAAAGGAAGCGACATGTCCGCCAAACGAGAACATAATCTCCCCAAATAATTTACAACGCCATTGAGTCGTTGTACCTCGGTTCGAGACCGGGGTGACGCATTGAGAGGATTGATTCAATTTTGACGAGGTTCACATCTATTCCCCGCGCGTTGATCATGGATCCTAGGAACTTTCCAAATGAAATGCCAAACACACACTTCCCATGATTGAGGCTGAGCCAGTTTCGCCTGAGCATCGCAAAGACCTCGGAGAGGTCAGCCAGTTGCCCTCCGGGGTTTTACTTCGGACTACGATATCGTCATAGGCCCACACATTCCTCCCTAGATGGTTTTTGAAGATCCGGTCTACGACCTCAAAAAGGTGCCTCCCATATTCTTTCGGCCGAAAGGCATGACCCTGTAATAATAGGTCCCCCACTGCGTGATGAAGGTCATCTCCTCTTCATCTCAAAGGCCCATCAGTAATCTGATTGTACCCCGAATATGCATCGAGGAAACTTAGGACCTTGTGGGCTGCGGTGGAGTCGACCAACACGTCGATTGGGGGAAGGGGGTAGTTATCCTTGGGGCAGGCTTTGTTCAGATCCTTGATGTCAACACACATCCTCCACCTCCCACTGGCCTTCTTGGCCAGCACGACATTGGATATCCACTTTGGGTACTGGACTACGCGGACCAACCCCGCGGCTAAGAACTTCCCCACCTCTGCATTTGCAGCACTTTCCCTATCCTCATTGTTGAAAGGGTTTCCCGACAACAAATAAATTTGTAGTCAAGACCCCGTTGTGTATAGGGAGGTCAGGATCATCCACGAGAAGCAATTTTTGTTTGATTACTATTCTAGAAAACCTGGAAACACAGAAACAAAGTAAAGCAGAAACAACAGGAAAAACAAGGCTACGACAACCTCGGTACCGACCTTTTCAGGGTCGGTAACGATGTTGGGTTTCGACTCAAACAAAGCAATTAAAATAGACAAACTGAAGGCTCGGTACCGTCTTGTACCCCTCGGTAACGAGTGTGAACAAAGTAAAAACAAATGTAATTCAAATGGAGAAAAATCTAGGATAAGGGTTTACCACGACATAATCATGTCTACGAAATAGTGTGAAGGATAAATAACATGCCTTAAGGATAAATCTATCAACTTTCATTGATTCAAGCAAGCAAATCAATCAATTTTCACAAATCAATTAACTTTCTATTTATTTTTTATCCAAAGCTCGAAACTTTCGTTATCGAACAATATCAACATTCAAGGTTAAAACTTTGTCTTTCGATCAAGCAATAAACTCGAATTACCTTGACTTCCGTCTAAGTATAAGCACAAAACAAGTAGATAAAGGATAAAGGCAATCAAACATTCATCACACATTGAATCATGCATAACTATGTCAGGTTTTCAACCCCAACCCTAAATAAGCTAACTACTCACTCATGATCGAAACTAAACAAGCAACTAAATTGAATGAGAACATTAAATGAGAACAAAAACAAAAGCTTACTTGAATTATAAAACGAAACTCGTCTTCAAACACAATGTAAACTCGAAAACAGAGAAACAAAAGCTCGTCTCTCTCTCTCTCTCTCTCTCTCTCTCTCTCTCTCTCTCTCTCTCTCTCTCTCTCTCTCTCGTGTCTCTAAAACTCGTCCGAAAAGAATCCATGAAAAATCTGCCCTTAAACTAGACTTAAAACAGGGTATTTATATTAAGAGAAACTATCTAACAAGATTCCTAAAAGATAAAACTTTCCTAACTTAAAAGATTGCGAGATAAAAGATATAAAAACTGAAAGTCGACGTCGCCTACCGACACAGGCCACCTCGGTGTCGACTCGCACAGGGTCGGTAGGACTCTTGACTGAACTTCTCGACTAAACTCTGTTGCACAACTCGGTACCGACCCTCACAGGTTGGTATCGAGGTCTTTGTGTCGATTCTTTTGTACATTTTGCATATCTCCTTTTGGATTTTACGGGATCTTCAAAGCGTCTTCTTCTCTTTCACCACACTCCACCATCAACCCCTTGATCTCAACTCCCTCAGAATGCTCCCTTCAACTTCAAAAACCTACAAAAAACACGAAAACGGAGTAGCTTCCATACTTTTCACAAAATATGTAGACTTTTCCAAAAACACACACAACAAACACTAAAACTCAACTAAACTAAGCTAAACAACTAAGAAAAACACTTAAGAACTATACTAAAAACATGAACATCCAAATACCCCATACTTAAGCTTGCTTGTCCTCAACCAACATGCTTATCAAGTAATAGCCCTCATCTAAAAAGAAACTTCAAAGCATAGCAAAAATAGCAAAATGACTCTTAACGTCATCATACATATATATACACTAATAGACATAAGCAACCATAATCCAAAAACACACACAACAAACACTAAAACTCAACTAAACTAAGCTAAACAACTAAGAAAAACACTTAAACACTATACTAAAAACATGAACACCAAAATACCCATACTTAAGCTTGCTTGTCCTCAACCAACATGCTCATCAAGTAATAGCCCTCATCTAAAAAGCAACTTCAAAGCATAGCAAAAATAGCAAAATGACTCTTAACGTCATCACACATATATATATATACACTAATAGACATAAGCAACCACAATCCAACCTCACCAAGGGTAATGTGTTTCACTCAACTTTATGTGTTTGGGCTTATCAATTCATCTCTCAACTCAATATTATATGTAAAAACTCATAGAAATTGTAACTTATATCACCAAACTCTCCACCAAAGATTTGTCAAAACAAGCAAAAATCATCAAGAGAACTTAGGCTCAATGAAAAACTTCATAGAAACTTCCATTCAGCCAGGTTGTAATGGGGCTTGGTAAAGACAAATAGGCGTGGAAAACTTTTGGTTATATGATGCTAATAATATCCGGGAATAACGACTCCTAAAAAAACATACACTTCACCAAAACTCTCATGAAAACATACCAAACTCACTTTTCTTTATGCACTTTTTCTTCACTCACCCATTACATCCTAGAAAGCCTCATAAAAACATAAAGAAACTCTTGGTTTTATACTTTTGAATACTGCACATCTTCTTCCTTATTCCTTCTTTCTTCATTTTCTTTCTCAACACTTTTCCTGCATTTTTTTTCTTCCTTTTTTTCTTCACGACATGCCTCGGTACCGACCTGCGAGGGTCGATATCGAGCAATATTTTTCTTCTTTTGACTCCCTTCGAAAAAGCCTCGGTATCGAGCCCACATAGGCTAGTATCGAGCTTTGAAATTCGTCTCTTCCTTTGTGCTTTCTTCTAACTAAGAGATCTTTTTACATAATTGAAACAAGAGACTTCCAATCTACCCCATCCAAACTGTTATTTTTGCACCAACAAATATCTTTGCACTCCAAAAACAATTCCTCTCCACTTAAGTCCTAAACCCCGGATAGGGTCAAGCTTATCTCGACGAGGGATAATTTTGTGGAGCAACAAATAAAAGGTTTTAACCTCAAATTGGCTATGAAAAACAGGGATAATGTAAGGGTGGATACGAATTAATAGGGCTTATGAAAAATAAGTTCTCTATCATATGATTTTCATAAGTAATGAACTAAAAATCTTATACAGGTGATAGAGCATATAGGTATAGGTGTTAGAGCATGTTTTTATTCTCGGTTTATGCATTTTTAGCTAGGATTTCGTTCTAAGCTATAGTTTAGGTTTTATTTTCGTTTAGTTCGGAATCTACGCGTTTTTGCATAATTGTAGGTCGGATGGTGGAAGACGGTGGATGAAACCTTAGGCCGGACCTCGGGATGCATAAGAGGCATTGAAGTGAAGACTCGAGGCAAGAATTACAAAGACAAGAAGCGAAGTGGCCAAACTGCGGAGTAGAGTTTAGACCGCGCCGAGAGGAGTGAAGTTATTGCGGTGTGAGCGCGGTCAAAAGCGGCAGAGAGCAACCGCGCTCTGGGAAGTGTCAAATCGTGCTCCGGCGGGTGACGCGGCAATGATTTGGGCCTCCGCGAGATCTTGTGGGCCGACTCTAGGATTGCTTTTGGATATTTTTAGACATAGTATAAATACTTTCTTTAAAGTTTTATTTGGATTAATATGCTATCTCTTACCTGTGTTCTAAGTTTGAAGAATTTTGAGATTTGAGGGAGACGAAAACCCTAGTTCAATTGAAGATCAATTTGACTTTTGTAAGTTTTGTTTTTCTTCAATGACAATTTCTAGCTAATTTTCTCATGTCCATCTAGTTAGTTGAAGTTGTATGCATGATTGTTTGTGAGATTTGAATTATTTTAGTTTGCCTTGACTAGATTGAATCTCTCCATGCTTGATTGATTAAATTCACTTAGGATTATAATAGCTTGATCACCTATTTTACTTCTAGGTTGAATTACAACTAGAATAATTAAATAGATGGTGGAATTTGATTATTCATGGATGAATCCTTTGATTAAACTTATAGACAGTAGAATAAGGTTAATCAAACGCGGAGAATTTAATCACAAGACTTCATGAATAGACAGTTGAATTCATGATTATTATTTCTATTGAATGCTTTGAACTTAATGCATGATCAACTTGACATAGAAGGTTTTCAAGGTTAATTGATTAAAAGGTTGTTAAAGATAGTGTATATTAACAACCACAACAAGCTTGAATTCATAAATTCACAATAGATTAGTCAAGGGAAATTGAAATAAGGATAATCGATGATCAAAACTCATGTATGCAATAGATACGAAACTAGTTGGACGCTTTTCTCCATATTTGAATCTTAAATTACTTTACCTGCATTGATTTAATTAGTTTTAATTACTTAGATTCTTAGTTTATAATTACAAAATCTCCCTTGTAATCTAGTAACATTACTTGAATCCAAATAATTCGAGTCTCTGTGGGATCGACCCTTGCTTCCACTTTGCTAAGGTTAGGAAGTTAGGAATAATTCTTTGATAGTGATTTTATAGCGACGTAAAAGTGCTTGTCAAATTTGGCGTTGTTGCCGGGACTCGGCAAATTATTTGTGTTTATCTAGTGTTACTTTTTATTTCTTTTGGGTGTGAACCACTTGCATGGTTCAAACCCGTGCTACTAATCCATCTCTTGTTGCGTTTGATTCAAAAATCGAAAGGACAATCTCTAGGTTGCGCAGGCAAGCTCGTGAGAATTCTCGGGAACTACCATTCAACCTGGCACCTTCTTCTTCTGATTCTGATTCTGATTCTGATAGCATTCCTGAATTAACAGAGATGGCTCAGACACTAAGACAGTTGACTGCACCCGATTTGGCTCAATAACCATTGGCGGTGAAGCTACCTGCACTCCCTAACGTTGTCCAATTTGAACTAAAATCAGGGTTGATTCACCTCCTTCCTCAATTCTATGGGAAGGCGGATGAAGATCCCAACAAGCATTTATCAGATTTTCATGCTGTTCACACTAGCATGAAACCAAATGGAGTCATTGATGATCAAATCAAGTTGAGAGCTTTCTCTTTCTCTCTGAAAGATGCAGCGAGTTACTGGCTCTATTATATGGCTCCTGGCATTTTTGAGACGTGGGAGGCACTAAAAAACGGCTTTTCTTGAGAAGTATTTCCCAGCCACAAAGCTCTCGAGTATGAAGAAGAGCATTAGCAACATTGAACAACTCCCGAACGAATCGCTTTACGAGTATTATGAGAGGTTCAAGAAGTTAATCTCAAGCTGCCCCTATCATGGTTATTCTAAGATGGATCTTGTTATGTACCTTCATGAGGGCTTATTGGATGAAGAACGCCGACATGTTAATGCTGCATGTGAAGGAAACATCCTGAACAAGACTCCCAACGAAGCTTTTGATTTATTTCATGAACTTTCTGAAGGCTCTCGTCATTTCAGCAAAAGAGCTTCAATGAAGGCAGCCCATTCTGTTGATGTTACGGCTTTACATGAAGATGTGAATGAGTTGAAGTCAATGTTCAGGAAATTCATGCTGAAGGGACAACAACAAGTCAAGCCTTGCGGTTTTTGCTCTAATGTTACTCATAAGACGGATGTTTGTCCTACTCTTCATGCTCAAGAGGAGGAAGTTAATGCACTAGGAGGTTATGGCCCAAGAAGACCAGCATATGATCCTTATTCAACCACGTACAATCCGGGCTGGTAGGATCATCACAATTAGAGGTATGGAAATCAAAACCAACAATATGTACCTCCAAACGGGCCTCCAGGTTTTAGACCTCCTTTTCAACCTCAACCTCATCCTCAAGCACCGAATCAAGGGCCATCCTTATCCACTTATGAAATGATCCGTGCTCTTACTCAAAATATGAACCTGATGCATCAATCTGTGGGCCAATTTCAGCAAGATACCAAGTCAAGCATCACCAACTTGGAAAATCAGATGAGCCAACTTGCAAAGGCAATGAGCAAACTTGAAGCTAAAGATTCCAACAGGTTACCCTCTTAGACGGAACTCAATCCTAAACAGAATGTGAGTGCAATCTCGCTCCGTAGTGGTAAAGTGTTGGAAAACAAAGCCGAAAAGCAACAAACTTTGCAAGAGGAAGAAACCGAGGGAGGCAAAAATTTGGAGTTTGAATATCAGACCGACAGCGGCCAAACCAGTCAGAGCGCCCTCGCGCCACCAATCCATCAACCGCGCTCTGATGGGCTAAGTTATTGCGGCCAGAGCGCGGTCAAAACCGGCCAGAGCGCGGTCGCGCTCTGGGGCGGCCAAACCGCGTCGGCGGTGATCCGCAACGATTCCTCGACTCCTTCAACCTCGGCTCTCAAACATCTTCCATCTTTTCCCGAACCCTTAAAGGAAACCCGTAAGATCGAGAACGACAAAGAGATCTTCGAAACATTTAGCAAGTGCGAGGTGAACATTCCACTCCTCAAGCTTATCAAGAGCATTCCCCGCTATGCTAAAATTTTGAAGGAGTTTTGTACGGTCAAGCGGAATCAAAAGCAAAAAGGGAAGCAAAAGATCAAGGTCAGTGAGCAAATCTCAGCGGTATTCCAAAAACGATTGCCACAAAAATGCGAGGATCCAGGTATGTTCACTATCCCTTGTATCATAGGTTAGACAAAATTTGAAAAGTCTATGCTAGACTTAGGTGCTTCGATCAATGTTTTGCCGTATTCAATTTATGAGTCTCTTGGGCTAGGTCTATTGCATGCAACAAGTGTAGTCATTCAATTGGCTGATAGGTCTAACGTTTACCCAAAGGGGATTATAGAAGATGTGCTTGTTATGGTTGATAAGTTGATTTTCCCTGCTGATTTTTACGTACATGAAATGGAACATGATAAGCATGCATCTCCTATTCTCTTAGGTAGACCATTCCTTAAAATAGCCAAAACTAAAATTGATGTGTGTAGTGGTTCATTAACCATGGAGTTTGATGGGGGGAAAAGTGGAATACAATATCTAGGATGCTATGAAATTCCCCTACGATGTTCATTCTTTATCTTCAATTGATGTGTTAGATACTCTTGTTCAAGAGTTCTTTGACATTAATGATCATGATGAATTACAATCTACTCTTGAAAATTTTGTGGTTGATAAAGATGAAGTGGAATTTATGCTGAATGATGATATGCAAGAAATTATAGCTGAGTTGAACGCTCACTATGAGCGACCACTCTTGCTACTGGGCTCAAAGCCCATTCCACTAACATTGCCAAGCGAGAAGCTTGTTCCTTCTATTGTCCAGGCCCCAAAGGTAGAGCTTAAGCAACTATCGGACCACCTTAAGTACGCCTTCCTAGGTGATGGGGATACTTTACCGGTGATAATCTCAAACAAGTTGACTCAAGATCAAGAAAATCGGTTGTCAGATGCTTTAAGGGAGCATAAATCCGCTATAGGATGGACTATTGCCGACATTAGAGGAATAATCCCCTCTACATGTATGCATAGAATCCTATTGGAGGATGAAGCAAAGCCCTCAAGACAACCACGAAGGAGGTTGAACCCACCTATGATGGAAGTTGTGAAGAAGGAGGTCTTGAAACTTCTTCAAGCAGGTATGATCTTTCCTATATCGGATAGCAAATGGGTAAGTCCTACTCAGGTCATTCCCAAGAGAGTTGGAATCACGGTGAAGGAGAATCAAGATGGTGAGCTTATCCCAACAAGAGTTCAAACCGGGTGGCGTGTATGCATCGATTATCGAAAGCTCAACACGGTAACCCGTAAAGATCATTTTCCTTTACCTTTTATTGACCAAATGCTTGAGCGACTTGCGGGTCGTTCCTTCTATTGTTTCTTTGATGGTATTCAGGTTATTTTCAGATAGCGATTGCACCCGAGGATCAAGAGAAGACAACATTTACTTGCCCATTTGGCACATTCGCTTACCGAAGAATTCCATTTGGTCTATGTAATGCACCCACAACATTTCAAAGGTGTATGGTCAGTATATTCTCTGAGTACATAGAGAACTTCATTGAAGTCTTTATGGACGATTTTACCGTTTATGACAATGATTTTTGATTCTTGTTTAACCCACTTGACACTTGTGCTAAAACGTTGTGAGGAAACTAACCTTTGTCTTAATTCCGAAAAATGCCATTTTATGGTTGAGCAGGGCATAGTGTTAGGACATATAGTGTCATCTAAAGGGATTGAGGTTGATAAGGCAAAGGTTGAAGTAATTCAATCCTTGCCTTATCCTACTAATGTTTGGGAAGTACGCTCTTTTCTTGGTCATGCAGGTTTTTACCGCAGGTTCATTAAAAACTTCTCCAAGATCGCTTCACCCCTCTGTGAGTTACTCAAGAAGGATGTCACTTTTGACTTTAATGAAGCTTGTAAAAGAGCTTTTGATTAGTTGAAGGCGCGCCTTACCACTGCACCAATAATTCAACCCCCAGATTGGTCCCTACCGTTCGAGCTGATGTGTGATGCAAGTGATTATGCGGTAGGAGCAGTCTTGGGACAAAAGATTGTTAAGGCTTCTGATGTTATCCCTTATGCTTCTATGACTTTAAATGAAGCACATAAAAATTATTACACCACCAAGAAGGAACTCTTGGCGGTGGTTTTTGCCTTGGAAAAGTTTCGGTCTTATTTGCTAGGTGCAAAGGTGATTGTCTACATGGATCATGCAGCCCTTCGTTACTTGTTGACGAAGAAGGAGGCAAAGCCCAGGTTAATTACATGGATCTTGTTGTTGAGTGAATTCAACATTGAGATCAAAGACAAAAAGGGGGCGGAATACGTGGTAGCAGATCATCTTAGTCCCTTAGTTCATGAGGAGAAACGATGTGCTAAAGTCACACCTATTAGAGAAGAATTCCCAGATGATACCTTATTTCCGGTACATGTATTTCAACTTGGTATGCTCATTTGGTTAATTTTCTCGTTTTGAGTGTGTTTCCTCCTAGCTTTAGCAAGGCCAAAGGCTAAACTCAAGAGTGAAGCACGGTATTATGTGTGGGACGATCCATATCTTTGGAAACATTGTTCCGATCAGGTAATCCGGCGTTGTCTTCCTGATAATGAGGTAACATCAGTTTTATCGTTTTGTCATTCTTATGCTTGTGGGGGGCACTTCAGTGCTAGGAAAACCGCTAGGAAAGTGTTGGATGTAGGATTCTTTTGGCCTACCATTTTTCGGGATGTGTATGCCTTTTGCAAATCCTGTGACCGATGCCAAAGGGTTGGAAATATATCTCGAAGGGATGAAATGCCTCAAACTTGAATTATCTTTTGTGAGGTATTTGATGTTTGGGGTATAGACTTCATGGGCCCCTTTCCTAGATCTTACGGGAATATATATATTTTATTAGTGGTGGACTACGTTTCCAAATGGGTGGAAGCGAAGGCCACCCGGACTGATGATTCCCGAGTTGTGGCAGATTTTTTGAAGGCGCATATATTCTCAAGATTTGGGATCCCTAGAGCTTTAATTAGTGACAAGGGATCCCATTTTTGCAACAAAACGGTCAATGCGCTCTTGAAGAAATATCATGTCACACACAGGATTTCCACGGCCTACAACCCGCAAACGAATGGACAAGCAGAGGTATCTAACAGAGAGATCAAAGCCATTCTTGAGAAGACGGTGTCCCCAAACCGGAAGGATTGGAGTACTTGCTTAGACAATACTCTATGGGTGTATAGGACGGCTTACAAAACACCGATTGGAATGTCTCCTTTTCGGTCGGTGTTTGGCAAAGCTTGTCATATTCCGGTGGAGATCCAACACCGAGTTTATTGGGTTGTGAAGAGTTATAGTCCTCATATGGATGAGGCCGGTGAGTTGAGGAAGCTTCAATTGCAAGAGCTTGAGGAATTACGGTTAGAATCTTATGACAACGCGGTCATATACAAGGAGAAGACCAAAGCTTGGCATGACAAGAAAATATGGAGGAAAAGTTTTAAGGTAGGTGATAAGGTTTTTCTATATCAATCTAGACTTCAACTTTTTCCAAGTAAGCTGAGGTCGAGATGGACGGGGCCGTTCATAGTAGCTAAGACGTATCCTCGTGGAACGTGGAAATTTATGATGAGGCCACTCATTCGCTACAAAAGGTGAATGGTCAACGTTTAAAGCCATATTTTGAAGAATTTAGCAATGTTATTCTTTAAGAGACGGTTTTCAACGAGTCAAACAAACGAGCGGTAATGCGTCAAGCTAATGACGTTAAACAAGCGCTTCTTGGGAGGCAACCCAAGCTTTGTTTTTAGTTTTTATTTGGTTTCTAGTTTTAGTTTTGTTTTTGTTTTTTCTTAGTTGTAGGTAAAGTCGGAAAACAGGTTCACGCGGTTCGAGGAAGCCAAGACGCCCTTCCATACATGGCCCGGGAACGAGCAAATCGAGGTCGAGTTACTACGGCCAGAACGCGACCAAAGCGTGCCATGCCACCCTCGCGCTACAAAGCCGAAACCGCGCCCCGGATGGCCAAGTTACTGCGGCCAGAGCGCGGTCAAAACTGGGAGAGCGCGATTGCGCTCTCAGCGGTCAAAAACCGCGCTATGGGCTGTTTCGGTGCATTAAACCCGAAAATCCCAAAGCCTTTTCCATTCATTCCTTCTGATTCTCCTTCTCCAAACCGCCGAACACCATTCCCTTACCCTTCCTCCATTAAAGCTCCACCTTCAAGCTCCATTGAAGATCAAAAACCACAAATCAAGCCCGGATTTGCACTCCTAGTCATCAAACAAGTAAGATTCTTCACTCTTCTCTTCAAAATTCATCCAAAAATTTAAGATCTCAACCTAAAATTTTCTAAATTAGGTTTTGCATATAAAACCTCAGTTTAAGGGATTTTTAGGTCAAATTTCTTTAATTTGAGTTTAGATTCATTGATATTAGCATGATTATGAAGTAGTTTCATGTTTAGAACTTGAAAATTTCATAATTTCGAAATTGATTAATTTTCATGCTAATTAATCTAGGTTAGTGGGGGAAGAGAGTGATTTGAGAGCTATTATTGTCTATTATTACTTGTTTGGTGGATTGCTCTTGCCCGGGCAATCGAATTTTGCTTGCTTGTGGTGTTTTTGATTGTTGTGTTGGTGAACAAGACAATGGGTAGAACTAAAGTTCCGGCTAATGCTCCTTCGAGCTCAAGTCTCTCTCAAAAGGCAACCCGAGCGGCATCATCTAGAGCTCCAACTGCAGCGCCCTCTTCATCTAGGTCCCGAGCTCCACCTAGAGTTTCTTCATCAAGCAACGAGATTACACCGGCGACTTTTGGTCTCCAATTCTGGGACATGAAGCATCTAGACCGGTTTGATCACTTGAAGGAGCGTGAAATCCAAGCTCCGAGATATATTGATTGGGATTTGTTGGAGGAGTTGGGTTTGGCTAGTGAATTGAGGAAGTTTAGAGTTTAATAACAATTTGACTTTGTTGAGCATGAGATTGCCAGTTTACCGTAGCCTAGTGTTGGAGTTCTTGAGCACATTAGAGGCTCATATCTTAGAGGGGCGGTTTGCTGATGAAGGGCGGTGCATTTTTCAGTTATGAGGGGTGATGAGGTGCATGACTCTTAACGATATCAACAAGCTTTTCAGATTTACCAGGTACCAAAAGAATGTTGATAGGTGGGAGTCCAGGACCACTTGGATGAACAACGAATAGTGGGTCCGATTTTGAGGGACCGATGTGTATCAGGCATCTAGAACCAAGGCGTCGGGTATTACTCATCCAATAATTCGGATTGTTTAGAGGTTCTTTGCCCATTCTATCACGTGATTGTCGGATTGTTGAGAATAACTGTCCTAGGAAGGATATCTTTCTCCTTAGAGGTATTCTGAAGGAGCAAGAGATTGACATCGGTGCTGCCATGATGCATAATATGGACCTCATGGTTAGGAGAAGCAATGGTCGGATCGTTGTGGGTGGTATCGTCACCCGGTTTGCCCAGCACTTTGGAATTGAGTTGGAGCAGTGTGTGGGTCGAATTGATGCCCTTCCCATGAACTTGTCTTTCTTCAACAAAATGAAAGTGTTATATGTGAAGAATAACCGGTACTATTGGGTGATTGGCAATAGCTCTTTTGCTATGAGGTTGCTTAATCCAGAAAGGGTGAAGTTAGAAACCGGTCTGGAAAATGCTGACACATGGCTTATTCACCCTCAAGATGGTGATTGACGGTTTCAGAAGTGATTGGAGGGACAAAGAGAAGAAGGAACTCAAGGAGTCAGGTTGAGGAAGCTAGCGCTTCAATTGATGTCGATGAGGAGGACGAGGATGAGGAGTTTGAAGCTGCTCCTAAAGATATTGCAGCTGAGGCTGATGATGAGGATAATGAGGAGGATGGTGATGATGAACACATTGAAGTGCCGCCAGTTAATGAGTTTGAGCAACAAGGCCAAGGTGGTAACATTTCTACCACCCAATACAACCATTTGGTGGAATTGATGGGAGGCTTGTCTACACAGGTGAGTAGTTTGCACACTCGTATGGATGACATGGTGGCTGATTCCAACCATTTACAGGGTTATGCTAGGAGCTGTTTTGATTATGTTGATGAGCAGACCCGATATTTGCATCAGAGGATGGATACATACACGCCTGAGCAGGGTTATCAGCCGTTTGCCTATCAGCCTTATCGCGGCTATCCAGCTCCTGAGTATCCATACCCGAGATACCCACCACCACCGCCAGAGAAGTAGATTCCCAAATTTGACAAGCTCTTGTGATGAGGTCAGTTTTCTTTTACTCTTATGTTTTCTCTTACTTTGTGGACAAAGTAATGTTTAAGCATGGGGGAAGGGGATTATTTATTTTGTCATGAGTGATTGGTTTTAGTTAGATCATGTAGTTGCATTTGCATGTATTTTTGCTTGCATTGATTAAAAATCTTGAAAAATGAAAAAAAATCACAAAAATTTGAAAAAAAATACAAAAATACTTCATATAGGTTCTTAGTTCCCCATTGTTTGTTTCCTCTTGTGTTTCAATGCTAAGTATGAGTCTTAACCCATGACTTGCATGATATGCTGAAGTTGATATGATATAAGCATGATCATTGATTAATTACCTTGATTATAGGATGGAGCATGTATTTAGCTTGAGTATTTGATTCATTATGAAGTTCAAGACAAAAATTTATCTTGTGAGATATTTTTGGTCTTTCATGATATATTTGTTCTCTATATAACTTGAGTGTATCACCATGATTATCTAGCTCTAGAACTTGCGTTATGACTCTTTGTCAAGACTGCTTTATATGATTGAATGCATAGCATTAAAATGATTGAGGCAATGTTTCTTGAAAGCCTATTATTTCCCTTCCTACCCTACAAGATCCATGTTCTTGACACCCCTATTCTTTTGAGCCTGAAGCCTATTTTTATTAAGCTCCACAAAATGATCCATATCCTAATAAGCTTGACCCATAATCCGGGATTTAGGACTTTAGGTTTGGTTCTTGTTTTGTGTGAGTTATGTACAAGTATGGGGGAGTTGGAAGAAAAGGAGGAAAAGAGGAAATAAAACTCTTGTGTGTAAAGTGAAAAAAAAATGAAGATGAAAGCATGTTGCAAAGCTAAAGAAAAAAAAAGTTAAGTACAATTGTTAGTAGTCTTCATAAAGCAAAGAGAGAGTTGAAGAAAAGGCAAAAGAAAGAAAAGAAGGAAACACGGAGCTAGAAAGTGTTAATGGAGTTGAGAAAGAAAGAGTTTGGGAGAAGTAAGAAAAGAAAGTGTTGAAGTTTTGGTTATGATTAGTTCTTTATCCCGGATTTAGCACCACATGCCAAATGTTATCCCTTCCAAATTTCTCTTTACCTTGGACCCATTACAAGCCTTAAAAAGACCTCATGATTTTTGTTATGTGTTTGATCCCCAGCGGTGGAGATTTAGTACCTTGAAGCAAGCTTATGGTAGTCTAGTTTTCATGGTTGATTTTGGAGTGAAACACGTCCTTAAATACTTGAGAGTTTGAGTGCAAACACATATACCTTAGTGAGGTCTAGAAATGGATGAATGATCTTTACTTTTTGCTTATTATAATACATGATGAGAAGTCTTGGTCGGGTTTTGATTATATGTGAAATGCTTGTTTGACTTGAGATGAATGTATGATTGCATTTCTGTTGTGTGACTTAAGTTTATGTCTTGCTTGAGGATAAACAAGGTTCAAGCATGGGGGAATTTGATAGAGCATATAGGTATAGGTCTTAGAGCATGTTTTTATTCTCGGTTTATGCATTTTTAGCTAGGATTTCGATCTAAGTTTTAGTTTAGGTTTTATTTTCGTTTAGTTCGGAATCTACGCGTTTTGTGCATAATTGTAGGTCGGATGGTGGAAGACGGTGGATGAAAGCCTAGGCCGGACCTCGGGATACATAAGAGGCATTGAAGTGAAGACTCGAGGCAAGAATTACGAAGACAATAAGCGAAGTGGCCAAACGGCGTAGTGGAGTTTAGACCGCTCCGAGAGGAGTGAAGTTACTACGGCGTGACCGCGGTCAAAAGCGGCAGAGCTCGACCGCGCTCTGGGAAGTGTCAAACCGCGCTCCGGCGGGTGATGCGGCGATGATTTGGGCCTCTGCGAGATCTTGTGGGCCGACTCTAGGATTGCTTTTGGATATTTTTAGACATAGTATAAATACTTTCTTTAAAGTTTTATTTGGATTAATATGCTATCTTTTACTTGTGTTCTAAGTTTGAAGAATTTGGAGATTTAAGGAAGATAAAAACCCTAGTTTTGCAATTGAAGATCAATTTGACTTTTGTAAGTTTTGTTTTTCTTCAACGACAATTTCTAGATAATTTTCTCATGTCCAACTAGTTAGTTAAAGTTGTATGCATGATTGTTTTTGAGATTTGAATTATTTTAGTTTGCCTTGACTAGATTGAATCTCTCCATGTTTGATTGATTAAATTCACTTAGGATTATCATAGCTTGATCACCTATTTTACTTCTAGGTTGAATTACAACTAGAATAATTAAATAGACGGTGGAATTTGATTATTCATGGATGAATCCTTTGATTAAACTTATAGATGGTGGAATAAGGTTAATCAAAGGCAGAGAATTTAATCACAAGACTTTATGAATAGACGGTGGAATTCATGATTATTGTTTCTATTGAATGCTTTGAACTTAATTGCATGATCAACTTGACATAGAAGGTTTTCTAGGTTAATTGATTAAAACGTTGTTAAAGACGGTGTATATTAACAACCACAACAAGCTTGAATTCATAAATTCACAATAGATTAGTCAAGGGAAATTGAAATAAGGATAATCGATGATAAAAACTCATGTATGCAATGGATACGAAACTAGTTGGACGCTCTTCTCCATATTTGAATCTTAAATTACTTTACCTGCTTTGATTTAATTAGTTTTAATTACTTAGATTCTTATTTTATAATTACAAAATCTCCCTTGTTATCTAGTAACATTACTTAAATCCAAATAATCCGAGTCTCTGTGGGATCGACCCTTGCTTCCACTTTGCTAAGGTTAGGAAGTTAGTAATAATGCTTTGACAATGCTTTTATAGCGACGTAAAAGTGCTCGTCAACAGGTCTTGAGAAATAGATAACCATCACAATTCCAAGAGATAATATACATATAGAGAGTAAATCACACATGAAAAATAAAGGCTAAAAATAAGATCTCACAAGGTCATTTTTTTTTGTTGGATTGCAATTACTCATGCTAACAGTCATACATGCTCAGTTTCATCATATGCTATTTCACCATAAAAACAATTACCTTCATCACGAGACTCAGGCTATACCATCAAAAATATGCTAAAAGGAAATTACATGGTCATGCTAGGTAAAAGCTATCATACAACCAAAAGGTTAAGGGTACTCATCTGTTCTAAAATATTTATGATTTTTCAATTTTTCAATTTTTTGTGATGATTTTTTTTAAAGAACGAAAGCAACAACGACAAGTATTAAGAAAAACAAACTAAAGCAAGAACATGAGAACATACAAAAACAAACAAGTTTTCTTTTCCCTCACTACCCCCTACTTAAACATTACAGTGTCCCCACTGTAAAAAAATGAAGCAAAGCATAAGAAAAGATAGGGAAAAGAAAGACTCACAAAGAAATTATTGAAGCAAAGGAAACATCCTTGAAAGCGAGACCCTCATTGGTTTGGTGGTGGGAAGTAGTGCTCAAAGTTGCCCTTGAACTGATACATTGTCCGTCACCATTCTTCATCAACGTATACACGCTGCTTCATAGTCCTCCATCGAGCGTCAACTCTTTGCTGACGTGCATCCTAAAGTGCCATGCGAGTTGAATAGACATCCTGTCAATGATTCATCCGTTGGTGGAGCTGGGAATGCTGCAAATTCAGTTGCTGCATCTGGGAAGACAAATCTTGTGCCCACTGAGGAGGAGCATCTGAACTAGAGTAGTCGGTATGGGGCAACTGCTGGTAGTGGTTGTGCTGGGCAAAGGGGGCGTAAGGCACTACATCGAATGATGGTGGCTCGGTGGGATGATGAGTAGACTCAATGTCGAAGTGAAACGCCTTGGTGCTAGCCTCGAAGTACTCAGTACCGAGGCCAGGATGTTCGGTACCGAGGTTGGCGTTATGTTCTAGGGCTTCGATACCGACCTGATTGCCCTCGGTACCGAGCCCTGTCGCAGGGCCTGGCTCATCCTCTTCCATAATGGCCTCCTCACGTTCGTACCTCGTCTCGAATTCCCACAATGTCTGCTCGTCTTGAGGTTTCTTGGCCAAGGGAAAGGGTTGAGATGTCCATGCTTCATATCAGTTGGGCACATTCAACAACTCCAACTTGTCCGAGTGATTACCACGGTCTGCCCAAGAACCGAGGTGGCGACTCCCCCCTCATGTCTCTAAAAAATACCAGAAGATAACCAGTAGTTCGAGTTCAGCTTCTGTGGACTGTGTGCATTGTAGCGTGAGAGGTCGACGTTGAGAGCCATTGCCAAGAGGCTCACCAAGTTGCCATAGTAAACTCCTTGTGAAGTGGCCCCATTTTTCTCTACATACTTCAACCACTCATACGCCAAATTCATAGGGGCGAGATCTTCAAAGAGAATGGTACGGAGACATCCAACCTCTGTCCTTGTCGGCCTAAAGAGCTCCTTTTTGGACCAAATGGTTGTACCCAAAACTCTGAGAATGATCCGGAAAATGGAATTGATGATGTGTGCCTTTGGAAGTGCTGGTGTGGTAGGATTGACTTCTCTAGAGATGTAGCACCAAGTATCTGTAACCTTGAAGTCATTAGGTACCTTGTAATCTCGGGAGTGGTTAGGGAAGTCGAGGAGTTGGTTGAACTCTTCCATATTGAAGTCATGGTCAGCATTGCCTAACTGGAACATGATCCTTCCTGCAGATGTCTTGGACTGAAAGCTGATGCGGAGAGTGGCTATAAACTCTGAGGTGAGAGCCGCATAATGAGGGACGTCTTCCTTTTTTAGGAGATGTGGCACACCAAGAATAACGAATGCATGCTTCACATCCTCATAGATGCCTGAGGACTTTGCAGTTGACCTTGAAAACCATTTTGTGAGATGGTCCTTTTCAATGACAGAATTGAAGACTGCTAGTTGATCCCTGGTCGGCAAGATGACCTCGTCCATTCTCGGAGGAGATGGAGATCTTTGGGTCCTCCTTTTCTTGCTCGCCCTTGAGTTGGCCCTGCTTGAACTTGCCATTTAGTACCTGAAATGCCATAAACAAGCAAGATAAAATCAACTCAAACCAAAACACTTCGAGAAACCCCATACTTGCATTACACAATAGCCTCGACCGACCTCAGTACCGAGCCTTCAAGGTCGGTATCGAGGTCTTTGGGTTCAGTTTTGGTTCTAGCTGATTACAAGTCGGTATCGAGGCTCACAGGTCGGTACCGAGCCTGGTGCGAGAACATTACGCAAGGAATCCCGAATCTCTAACCCCCCAATTTTTTTGACAATTAGCACAATTCAAGCAAGATTCCACATAAAAACCACACAATCAAGTACTTGTAACCCAATACTTACTCAAAGCTTTATCCAATCATGCTAAAATTTGCCAAATTCATGGTGAAAATCATGCAATACAAGAACAAGTTACTTCATGATTTTCTAATAATCGAAATACATTGTAAATTAAGAATGAGGAAACGAAAATCATTCAAGATTAAGCACCAATATATAGGCAAAGAGGCATGATGACTCGGCTGAAATCATTGTTGCCAAGATCAAAGATAAATAACCCTAAACTACTAACTAGTATAGCAAGCAAGTAAGGGGTCGAACCCAAGAGAATCGGGATTCTGATCAATCAGCAAAGAGCAAGACAAGGGTTTTTGGAAGTTCAGGCAAACAAACAAACAAGCAAATATTGTTGGGTTTAAATCAATTGAAGGAAAGTAGAGTTCATTCAATCAATTCCACCTTTTTAATCATTCGATCATTGATTCATCCACTTTCTATTATTTCCCTAGTTAATTCCAATCCTTATAAAAGATTTCTGCTTGTCCACGGTCCAAGCAAAATTATGATATGAACAAGAACGCTTAATTCAAATCATGTAAAGTATTAAGGATAGAAGGATATTAATTCATGCAATCAAGCTACGAGTCTCATGCATAAAATAACAATCAAACACTCTTTCTCAATTCTAGTCCACGGTCCTAGAAAAGAGTTGTTTCAAGGATAAATAAGATTGCACAGACAACAATCAAACCTAATCCAAACAGTAGATCTAAGTCAATCAAACAAGTTGATCAGGCTTATCAAATCAAACATAGATCATATAAATAAAACCAAGAGTTTTGATATTAACCAAGGGATAGAAAAGTTACCAGAATCTCACGAATTACATAAAAAGGCTTCCTTGATCAAACAAACTCCAAAGGGAAATTAGTTCTCCATAATACTGAAATAAAAACCTAAAAGTAAAAGTATGCTAGAAATTGTGTCTCTAAATTGTGTAACCCTAAAGTGAAACTCGAAATTAACTTAAATAGTAGAGAAATATTCGAGACCTAAAGATATAACAATAATAAAAGATAAAATAAACCGAAACAAAGTCAGCGCTGAAAAACCAAAATCCGCGAGCGCGGAATATTGACGCGGGCGCGGATCTGCTTGATGTCCGAGGCCGCGGATACTCCTCCATCCGCGAGCGCGTAATATTTCTGCGGGCGCGGAATCCCTTCGATCCGCGAGTGCGGAATATATCCGCGGGCGCGGATCCTGCCTTTCAGCATTCTGGTGTCAACTTTGGAGGTAGTTTTGACCCACATAGAGTTTGAATTTGTACTCGCCGTAAAAAGATGAATTGTAGCTATTCGAGTTAGCTTTCCAATGATACCAAATTCAGATTCATCCGATCACCGTAGATCCCGGAATAATCTTTACAAAAAAGTGGTGTCGAAACAACTCCAAATCAACACTTGTCTTCAAAACTCTTGCAATTCTTCAAATCGTGTCTTCGGTCTTCATATGACAATTATGCTCAAAACTAACCTAAACACACTCAAATCATACCTAAAATACAAGAGTTAAAATAGAGTGTATCAAATTCCCCCATACTTAAACCTTTTTCGTCCTTGCGTAAGCTCAAAATAAATCTAACAATAAATCCTATCAAGGTTTACAACATAGTACAAGGGAAGACAAAAATCACTCACCTCACCAACTCGAACCCAAAATAGAGAAATAATGAGCAAAGACATGAAAGCTCAAACACACACCTCACATATATACATATAGATATCAACTCTCAAGCTCTAAAAAGTGTAGAGCAACCTAGGATCTACCCAACATCTAAAGTGTAATCCCCAAGCCCCAAAGTAGAATATGATCCTAAACACTCTGATTTTATCACTCATTCTACTTAGGCGCACTTTCGGGTTTTCACCTAATCACTCTTTTCATTTTTCTTAGGTGTGCTCACAAATACTCACATCTCTCGTTAACCTCATATTACCCCAGCCTAATGCTGGTCCGGGTTACCTGCTTATTACCTGAGCCGCCCTTTCGGGTTTTCAAATCATCCCAGGTTTTTTATGCCTTTTTCTGAATTTTTTTATGGCTTTTTTATTTTATTTTTTTTTATTTTTTTCAAAAATTTCTCCAAAGCTTTATTGAAAGAGTTTGCGGAGAAGGGTTTTGTTGCGTAATAGCAGATTTGTAGGCAAGATATATAAATCGTTGGATTTGAAATCGCCTTGGGAGGAGAGGAATTGAGACTTTCAATGGTCCGCTCTTCTCTCCTCGTGATCGAAGCTGACCCCAGAAGTTGGGTATTGCTTCTTAAGAGGACACTAAACCTCCCGATCTTGCTAGCCGGGCTCAGTCTTCTCTATACAAAACATGGAATAAGGATCCCATAAAATAACGAAAAATAAACTGAAAAGCAACTAACTAGGATAGGCGTAGTGAGTACTTCCTCCCCCATACTTAAATCCTTCATTGTCCTCAATGAAGTAAAGAGAAAGGAATTAAGCATAGAAGAGGAAAATCAGAAGACTCACCTACGAAAGAAGAGATGGAATGAACTCCCGGAATTATAAGCACCACACTCAGGAACAAACTGATTCGCCTGGGAACAAACCAAGAACGTCATCTTCACAACTCAGCAACCAAATCCACACCATAGGACGTCTCCAATGAGAATGAACTGGACTCCTCAAAATAATAAAACTCTGACGACGGTAGCACCCCCATACTTGAACTATACCACAAAGATGGTGCAGACGCGCAATCACCACAATGGGATGGAACCTGATAATAGTAACTAACAATTCCAAGGAACTAGACATGGAAAGATATAGAAAAATGGATTGGTGGATGATGGTAGAATATGGAAGAACACTCTTTTTTTTGTCTCTTCCTTTTTTTCTGACTTATCTCGGGGGTTGCACCCGAAAACCTTTTATTTCAGGGGTTTCACCTGAAAGCCTTTTATTTCGGGGGTTTCACCCGAAAACCTTTTATTTTTATTTTTATATTGTTTTATTTTTTTTAATTTTTTTAAATAAAATTTTAATTCCGCTAGGCCGATCCGCAAGCGCGGAAAATTCCGTGGGCGCGGATTTACCGCGGGCGCGGAAAAATTCCGAGGTCGCGGATTTTCCGCGGGCTGGCTTCTTTTGATGGGAAAAATTATACCTGCAAGTTAGCCCGACAAAACCAAAACCAAAACAAAAACTAAAACTAAACTAAAAAGATAAAAATAAAACAAAAAGAAAAACTTACCTCGGGTTGCCTCCCGAGCAGCGCCTTTGTTTAACGTCATATGGCCGACATCAACCTATTACCTCAAAACTCGGACATCGTCAAAGCCTTGAGAAGTCTATCAAAATCCCGCGAACAACTCTCATGCAGGCAAATATAACACAATAATACTTGGAAACTAAATAATAGCATTCAGACACCGTTTCAGTATATCAAACCCACTAGAGAAATCACGATTAGCAGGTTTAGGATAGAACCAGTTGAAAGGATGAGGTAGTTTATCAAAAGTTATGATGTTTATCTCTACACTACCACCTTTAGAATTAGAGAAATCACTAGGTAATCTATCATGCTCAAGACCATTCTCAGACACATCAGACAAACAAATATCAAGAGTAAGTAAGGGAGAAGAGGGAAGGATACAAGGATCATGATTGATCATAACAAAGGGCTCCACAGTAGGAGACATAGACATCTCCTCAAGTGGAAGGGCAATCTCCATATCATCATCTAGCTCCTTCTTTGAGTCATCAGGCTCATCGTCATCACTCCAGGAGCTATCAAACTTAAGGAAATATTCCTCCTCCGTCATTACATGACTATGATCATCCATCTCTTAATCCAATGAAGGGTCTCTGAATGCCTCTAGAGAGGACTGAATTGGCTCTTTAGGGAGATCTGTTGGTTCTTCAAGAATTTCCGTCTTGATGGCCAACACCTCCTCTAATTTTCTTTGTTCAGCAATTTGGTTCTCCAATTTTTGTATCTCGATCTCTTTGGCTCGGAGCATACAAAAGAAATCTCATCGGTAAATGGGTTTCCAAAGAACGTATTTTGCATTGCTCTCGCGGTATATCCTTAGTTGGGACTCAAGAGTCATCCCCATAAAGATGTGATAGCAAGCATCATCAAGCCCTATGTGTAATCCCCAATTAGAGAGATCATGCAAGATTTCCTGGCACCTAGTGAAGTACTCATGAAAGGGTTCATCCTGCAACTGAACAAGACTAAACGAAGACATTAGTATATACAAGTGTAGTCCGTAAGATAGGTCTACACAGATTCGGGCATTCTGGACGAACCGACCCGCGGGGGCGGAAAAATTCTGAGGGCGTGGATTGTCCGCAGGTGCGGAAAAATTCCGAGGGCGCGGATTCGTCACAAACGCTGATTAAACAGAAAATTAAAAATCGATTCCCCGGCAACGGCGCCAAAATTTGACTCGGCTAAAATCGTTGTTGCCAAGATCAAAGATAAATAACCCTAAACTACTAACTAGTATAGCAAGCAAGGGGTCGAACCCAAGAGAATCGGCATTCTGATCAATCAGCAAAGAGCAAGACAGGGGTTTTTGGAAGTTCAGGCAAACAAACAAACAAGCAAATATTGTTGGGTTTAATTCAATTGAAGGAAAGTAGAGTTCATTCAATCATTGATTCATCCACTTTTCAATTATTTTCCTAGTTAATTCCAATCCTTATAAAAGATTTCCGCTTGTTCACGGTCCAAGCGAAATTATGATATGAACAAGAACGCTTAATTCAAATCATGTAAAGTATTAAGGATAGAAGGATATTAATTCATGCAATCAAGCTACGAGTCTCATGCATAAAATAACAATCAAACACTCTTTCTCAATTCTAGTCCACGGTCCTAGAAAAGAGTTGTTTCAAGGATAAATAAGATTGCACAGACAACAATCAAACCTAATCCAAACAGTAGATCTAAGTCAATCAAACAAGTTGATCAGGCTTATCAAATCAAACATAGATCATATAAATAAAACCAAGAGTTTTGATATTAACCAAGGGATAGAAAAGTTACCAGAATCTCACGAATTACATAAAAAGGCTTCCTTGATCAAACAAACTCCAAAGGGAAATTAGTTCTCCATAATACTGAAATAAAAACCTAAAAGTAAAAGTATGCTAGAAATTGTGTCTCTAAATTGTGTAACCCTAAAGTGAAACTAGAAACTAACTTAAATAGTAGAAAAATATTCGAGACCTAAAGATATAACAATAATAAAAGATAAAATAAACCGAAACAAAGTCGGCGCTGAAAAACCAAAATCCGCGAGCGCGGAATATTTTCGTGGGCGCGGATCTGCTTGATGTCCGAGGCCGCGGATACTTCTCCATCCGCGAGCGCGGAATATTTCCGCGAGCGCGGAATCCCTTCGATCCGCGAGCGCGGAATATATCCGTGGGCGCGGATCCTGCGTTTCAGCATTCTGGTATCAATGTCGGAGGTAGTTTTGACCCACTTAGAGTTGGAATTTGAACTCGCCGTAAAAAGATGAATTGTAGCTATTCGAGTTAGCTTTCCAATGATACCAAATTCAGCTTCATCCGATCACCGTATATCCAGGAATAAGCGTTACAAGAAAGTGGTGTCGAAACAACTCCAAATCAACACTTGTCTTCAAAACTCTTGCAATTCTTCAAATCGTGTCTTCGGTCTTCATATGACAATTATGCTCAAAACTAACCTAAACACACTCAAATCATACCTAAAATACAAGAGTTAACCTATACTAAATAGAGTATATCATATGACGACAATAAGAATATGCAATCTCGGATCTATACATAGATCTAGATAGGAAAAACTACCCAATTCTATCATGAATCTTCAAGAAAAGAGTTAGGGGTCAAGAAATCATATCGTAGACATGATCTTTTGAGAACCGAAAATTTAATTGAAAGAGTAACGAGGATGGGGCTCGGTGAGGAACAATTTAATTGCACGCCTTGCCACACACTAGATTGTAGGGGGTGGTGCGTAGGGGTGTCTTGTACGCCATCCTGTAAGCCCATAAAGCGTCATTTAGCTTAGATGACCAATCCTTCCTTGAGCGGGAAACCGTCGTTTCTAAGATGCTCTTGATTTGCTTGTTTTAAACTTCTACTTGACCACTAGTTTGGAGATGATATGTTGTTGCCACCCGATGTGATGCCCCATACTTAGCCAAAAGTCTTCAAAACTCCGCTCTATGAAATGTGACCCGCCATCACTAATTAGGACTCTCGGTATGCCAAACCTGGAAAAAATGTTAGTCTTAATAAACTTTTCCATGGTTTTCGCATAATTTGTCCTTGTATCAATGGCCTCCACCCACTTAGAGACATAATCAACTGCTACCAATAAATAATTGTAGGGACCCGATGGGTGGAACGGTCCCATAAAGTCTATGCCCCACACGTCGAATAATTTGACCTCTAGAATCCCTGTCAGCGGGTTCTCATGTCTCCAAGTGATGTTGCCAGAGCGTTGGCATTCATCACATGCTATCACAAAATCCTGTACCTCCCTAAAAATGGTTGGCCAATAGAGACCACTTTGAAAAATCTTCGCCATGATTTTGAATCCTTTTGCATGTCCACAGGTAGGAAGTGTGTGACATTGACGGATCACACTCTCCATCTCTTCTTTTGGGATACAGCGCCTAAAGAGGTGATCACTTCCTTTCTTAAACTAGTAAGGATCATCCCAATAGTACTATGTAACATCATGGAGAAACTTCTTTTTCTTTTGCGGTGTCAATCCCTCGGGGATTACGCCTCCTACAATGTAGTTAGCAAAATCCACAAACCAAGGGGCTTTTGACTGTTTAATAGCATGAATTGAATGAAAAGAAGTAAAAACAAGAGATGAAGAAGGAATTGAATTAGAATAAATGAATTCGGGTTGAGAAGACGTACCTGGCTGGGTCGTTACCGAATCTGGTTGGGTCGGTATCGACCCTAAAGCTTCTATATTCCAATCGGTAACGACCTCTTGTGGCTCAGTATCGAGCTCTTTGGTTCTGGTATCGAGGTGCCCTGATTCGGTGTCGATGTGATCGACGTTCTCCAGCCCTGGTGATGGCTCGGTACCGACCCTATTAGGGTCGGTAACGAGGTGATCGACGTTCTACCTCGTTCAGCATGAGGTGTTCGTCTGGTCTGGAGTCGTTGATTGGCACTGCATTGTTGGATTCAGTGATGTGTTCAACTAGCAACCTAGATAAGTGATCCGCCACCAATTTTTCTGCTCCTTTTTTATCTCTGATCTCATGATCGTATTCTTGCAATAAGAGCATCCAATGGAGTAGCCTAGGCTTGGCATCCTTTTTGGCCATTAGATATCTAACAACCTCATGGTCAGTTAAAAATCTCACTTTTGAACCAACAAGATAGGAACGGAATTTTTCGAAAGCAAATACTACGGCGAGGAATTCTTTCTCCGTCGTAGTATAATTACTCTGCGCCTCATCAAGCGTCTTACTCGCATAGTAGATTGCGTGGAGCTTTTTGTGCTTCCGTTGTCCTAGAACTGCGCCAACAACATAGTCATTGGCGTCACACATAATCTCAAAGGGAAAGGTCCAATTTGGGGATTGCATAATAGGGACGGAAAAGAGGGCTTCTCTTAATGTGTAAAACGCTTCAAGACAATTTGGAGACATCTCAAACACTACATCTTTCATCAGTAGGTTAGTCAATGGTTTAGCTATCTTAGAAAAATCTTGCATAAAATGTCTATAGATGCCATCATGCCCTAGAAAACTCCTAACGTCTTTGATAGAAGAGGGAGGAGGTAGTTTTTCAATAAGCTCAATTTTAGCTTTGTCTACTTCTATCCCTCTTTTTGAGACGAGGTGTCGTAGTACAATTCCCTCTTGAACCATAAAATGACATTTTTCCCAATTAAACACAAGGTTGGTTTCTTCACATCTTTTAAGTACACATGCAAGATTAGTTAGACAAGTATCAAATGAAGAACGATACACAGAAAAATCATCCATAAAGACCTCTAATATGTCCTCTATCATGTCAGAAAATATAGCCACCATGCACCTTTGGAAGGTGGCAAGGGCATTACAAAGCCCAAATGGCATTCTCCTATATGCAAAATTCCCATAGGGACATGTAAAGGTTGTCTTCTCCTGATCATCAGGATAAATGGGAATCTGCCAAAACCCACTATAGTCATCTTAGTAACAAAAATAATCATGTTGGGTTAAGCGTTCCAACACATGATCAATAAAAAAAAGCGTAAAATGATCTTTGCTAGTAGCACTATTAAGCTTCCTATAATCAATGCACATCCTCCAACTAGTTGTGGTCCTAGTGGGAATTAGCTCTCCCATTTCGTTTTCAATGATAGTCATTCCCCCTTTTTTATGGACTACATGGACCGGACAAACCCATTGGTTGTTCGATATAGGAAATATGATCCCAGCATCAAGTAGTTTAATGATTTCCTTTTTAACCACCTCTTTCATATTAGGGTTTAACCTAAGTTGATGCTCTATGGTGGGTTTATGATTATCCTCTGTGTAAATCTGATGCATGCAAAGTAAGTGGGATATGCCAGTTATATCATCCAGGGAAAGCCTATGGATTTTCTATATGTCCTAAGGACAGAAAGAAGCTTCTCTACTTCCTCATCTTTTAGTTTAGCATTGATGATGACGGGAAAAGTAGAGTTAGGACCAAGAAATTCATACCCGAGAGAGTCTGGAAGGGGCTTGAGCATTGGGGTAGGCTCAACCGGAATAAGAATGGGCTCTTCGGGTTCTGTCTTCAAGACTTCTTCAAGGTACTCAAACGCTTAGATCTCTTCATCCTCGGTTAAAAGACTCGGTACCGATGTAGAGGGAGTCGGTAACGAGCTATCTTCCCCTGCCCAGAGACTCGGTACCGAGGTTGAAATGCTCGGTACTGAGACTGTAGTATCTATCTCGGCCCATCTTCGTCCCGAGAATATATTGCTTGCCATAAACATTCCGATAGGATCCCCTCATTCAATGAATCGTTGTAGGTATACAGCATTTTAACTTCGGCTTGGTTTGTCTCTTTCATTGTGGGGTTGAACCGAAATTCCACGACCTCATCCCCAATTTCACAAGTTAGGAGTCCCCTCCTAACGTCAATTATGGCACCGGCTGTGGCGAGGAATGGTCTTCCTAAGATGATAGGCACCACCGGATCATCGGGCATTTCCATGACTATAAAATCATTGGGAACAAAGAATTTGCCCACTTGTACCGGAAAGTCATCCATAACTCCTGTTGCCTTGACGCATGATCCATCTGCCATGCATATCCAAATAATAAGAAACCCTAGAGAAGCCAAAAATGTACAACCGCATGTTGATTGGCTCGAATGGTCCCATGTTATCTTTGGAAAAAATCTACAATGGTAGGACACTTGCACTCGCGCCCAAATCACATAGAGCTTTGAATTTGTGGGTGCCTATGCCAATGGTGATTACAAATTTTCTTGGGACCCCTAGCTTTTCCGGGAGCCCTAGAGATCGGACCTCATCTGTCAGCTTTGACATCGACCTTTTCCTGCTAAGAATATCTTTCAAGAATTTGGTGTAAGCCGGCATTTCGCTTAGAGCCCAGCGAATGGTATAGAAATATTTAATCTCTGAAGAATCATAATGAAACGCTTAAACTTGCCTTCTGTTGAGTCCTTAGACTTCTTAGTAGGGAAGGGGAGAGACTTCTTGGGGTCGGCAACGAGCTTTGAAGCATCGGTACCGAGGGTGTTAGGCTCGGTAACGACCCTTTTTGGCGCGTTATCGATCTTGGTCGGAGCAGTTTCTTCAGTACCGGGGTCTTTCTCCTAGGCTTCATCACGGCCTGGTACTGTTTTTCCGCTCCTGAGGTGTACTACTACTATTTGTCCTCTCCAGTTCTCTTCGGGACGGCTCGGAAGTTACCCTTGAGGCTAGGTCTTGGAATTTGTGCAGCTAGGTTGCCTAGTTCAGAGTTTACATTCTTTCTCCATGTCTTAATCCTTCCCAACTGTGCTTGTACACCTTTTAGGTCAGAAGGGACTCCACTGATTTCATTTTTCACTCCATTGATCACTTCATGGAGTCCATTCACCCATGATGGTGTTTCTTGATAACCTGGGGGTGTGTAGGGAGGAGCTCTCCTTTCTTGTGGTGGAGGTGCTTGGTTTTGATTTTGATTGTAACCTCCCCAACCAGGATAGTTGGTTGGCCTCTCATAATTGTTAGGTGGGTTTTTGTACTGCCCTCTCATATAATTCATTTCAGCATATATCTCAGCGGCTCTAACATGCTCATTGTTAGTGCATGCAGAAGTACTATCGGCATAAGAGCCACACTCTTGACCAGTTTGAGAGGTTTTCAGAAAACTTACATGTTTCTTTAGACGGTTGATCTCGTCTTGTAAGAATTGATGTTTAACGTCAGGATCAACTTCATCTTTATTTGGAATGTAGAGATGTTTTTGAGGCTGGGGTGATTTGTTGGTTCCCATACGTGGCGTCGTAATTGGTCAATTTGTCCAGCAACTCCCATGCAGCAGTAGGATCCATCTCAATAAAATCGCAAGCAGTATGCATGTTGATGCGGTTCTTTTTGTCAGCGTTAATCCTTTGAAAGAAGATTTCTTGGAGCACATATGGTGGTTGCCCATGGGTAGGGCACTGTCTAAGCATGTCCTTGAATCTCTCTCACGTCTCCACAAAGGTCTCGTTAGGCAACTGGTGGTAGGAGGTGATACATTTTCTTAACTTTGTTGTCTTAGCAGGAGGGAAGAACTTTGTTAAAAATTGATCATACAAAGCCTTCCATGTCCTGATAGACTTAGGAGGTAAGCTCTCTAACCAACTCAGGACCTTTCCTGTAAGAGACCACCTGAAAGCTTTTAACAAAACATATTCTAAAGAGAGACCTTCAACAGCAATAGTGTCACATAAATCAAGAAATTTTTTAATATGTTCCATAGGGCACTCAGTAGGTTTCCCTTCAAACTGAGCCTTTTTTTATTAAGGATATGAATTGAGACTTAATCTCAAAATTCTTCTCTATCTTTGGAAGCATAATTGCAAACTCTAGAACCATCAGTTGTTCTTGTAGAGCGGTTTTTTCAAGTTGTGTGGCTTCGAGCTGCCTCTGGAGTGCAGCCATCTGTTGTGCCATCTCTTCAGGTATCATGGCCATGGCTTGGTTTTCTCATCTTCTACGATGAAGGACACATTCGGGTTCAGAATAATAATCAGTGTGATCAAATTCAAGTCGGCGTCGTCCTATTGGCATAAGCTGAAAAAACAAACAAAAAGGAAACAAAGTTTGAAATAAAAACGGGGTCGGGCTATTCCCAAACCCACGAGTTATCAAACAAGCACTGTTGCTTCCCCGACAACGGCGCCAATTTGTTGAGAGGTTTTCCCGACAACAAATAAATTTGCAGTCAAGACCCCGCTGTGTATAGGGAGGTCAGAATCGTCCATGGGAAGCAAGTTTTATTTGATTACTATTCTAGAAAACCGGGAAACACATAAACAAAGTAAAACAGAAACAACAGTAAAAACAAGGCTACGACTACCTCGGTACCGACCTCGTCAGGGTCGGTAACGATGCTAGGTTTCGACTCAAACAAAGCAACTAAGATAGACAAACTGCAGGCTCGGTACCGACCTGTACCCCTCGGTAACGAGTCTGAACAGAGTAAAAACGAATGTATTTCAAATGGAGAAAAATCTAGGATAAGGATTTACCAGGACATAATCATGCATACGAAATAGTGAAGGATAAATAACATGCCTTAAGGATAAAGCTATCAACTTTAATTGATTCAAGCAAGCAAATCAATCAATTTTCACAAATCAATTCACTCTCTACTTATTTTTTATCCTAAGCTCGAAACTTTCGTTATCGAACATTATCAACATTCAAGGTTACAACTTTCTCTTTCGATCAAGCAATAAACGCGAATTACCTCGACTTTCGTCTAAGTATAAGCACAAAACAAGTAGATAAAGGATAGAATGCAATCAAACATTCATCACACATTCAATCATGCATAACTATGTCGGATTTTCAACCCCTACCCTAAAAATCCTAACTAATCACTCATGATCGAAACTAAACAAGCAACTAAATTGAATGAGAACATTAAATGAGAACAAAAACAAAAGCTTACTTGAATTATAAATCGAAACTCGTCTTCAAACACAATGTAAACTCGAAAACAGAGAAACAAAAGCTCGTCTCTCTCTCTCTCTCTCGTGTCTCCAAAACTCGTCCAGAAAGAATCGACGAAAAAGCTCCCCTTAAACTACACTTAAAACAAGGTATTTATAATAAGAGAAACTATCTAACAAGTTTCCTAAAAGATAAAACTTTCCTAACTTAAAAGATTGCGATATAAAGGATATAAAACTAAAAGTCGGCGCCACCTACCAACACAGGCCACCTCGGCGTCGACCTACACAAGGTCAGTAGGACTCTTCACTGAACTTCTTGACTAAACTCTGTTGCACAGCTCGGTACCGACCCTCACAGGTCGGTATCGAGGTCTTCGTGTCGATTCTTTTGTACATTTTGCATAGCTCCTTTTCGATTTTACGGGATCTTCAAAGCATCTTCTTCTCTTCTTCTCTTTCACCACACTCCACCATCAACCTCTCGATCTCAACTCCCTCGGAATGCTCCCTTCAACTTCAAAAACCTACAAAAAAACACGACAACGGAGTAGCTTCCATACTTTTCACAAAATATGTAAACTTATCCAAAAACACACACAACAAACACTAAAACCCAACTAAACTAAGCTAAACAACTAAGAAAAAAACTTAAAAACTATACTAAAAACATGAACATCAGTCATTCATTTTTCTCCGCCTTTGCACCACGGGATGAGTGGCGTTGTCGATGTTCAAGGAATGTTGGGTCATAGTCCGCAGGACTCCGCGAAGATCTTTTGCAGTCCAAGCAAACACGTCACTAGAATCGGTAAGCAAGGATTCTAGCAATAGTGCTGATTCCCCTTGAGAGGCATTCTCCTAGGTAGAGTTTTTCTACCTCGGTGCTAAAGGGTGTGACGAGCCTTCTCTCAGTCCCCTAGGTTTGGACCGTAAATTCCCGCACCTCAAGATAAGCGCCCTCGGGATCGTCCACCACGAACACCGGACACGTTTTTTTTGCGCAGGTCACGTAACACACGCGACCCTCCTCCTGGTTGCCCTTGACCTCACCAACTCCACCGCTCCCAGCGTCATCAAGAGGTCAATGAGGCTCGTAGCATCAATTTCGTCTCCCGAGAAGGATGTTAGCTTTCCCGCGTAGGGCTTCAGAGATGTGGCTGAGATTCCTAATTGTTCGAAGGCGTCGTAGTACATGATGTCCACGAAAGATCTCGTGTCCACCAATACTCGCTTTACCATCTTCGAGCCCAGTTGGGCGTGCACCACCAAAGGGACAGAGTGTGGCATATGCAGACCCTCAGCATCCTTGGATGTGAAGGCCAGCCCCGCATGGGACTTCGAAGACTGCTCAATGCTGAACACCGAAGGCTCGTGGTGGCTGGCCCTCGCATACCTCTTTCGCTCCGATAGGCTCGCGCGAGCCTGCCAATGAGGGATCTCCCGAGATGGTGTAAATCAAACCATCGGGTGTTGCGGCATGACCGGAGTGCACTTGCTTTGCGAGATCTTGCTGCTAAATGTTGTTGGTTCTCACTTGATTTTTGCCCTGCGGTGCATTGTTTGCTCCCGAGGTGGGGTTTTCTCTGCCTTTGTCTTTTGGTTTGTACAAGGGGCCTCCCTTTCCCCTTCACCCTCGCTGCGTCCCTCTGAAACAGTTCCAACCCGCATCGTTGTTGTTTCCCCTTGTGTTTTTGTTGTTTACGTTGTTATTCTTCACGTTGTTCTGCTAGGCTTGTCGCTGAGATTTCACGAGGCTTTGGGTCTGTGCTACAAACGCATCATTGGCGGCAGGCACACCCACCTTCACCTTTCCCTTAGCATCGGCCGCGATTTCCTTATCGGTCCTCGGCTTGGAGCTTTGGTTGGCGGCATCCTCGGCATACACCTAAGCGGTGATCCGGGCACACAAGTTGTCGTATGTCTATGGACACTTTATGAAAATATAATTTTTGAACGCCCCGTGACAAAGGTTGCCCATGAGAGTGTTTTGCACCGACGCTTCGTCGATGTGTGCAATCTTCGCAACCGCGGTTGTGAACCTCATGAAAAAGGAACCCAACGCCTCGTCTTCCCCCTGCGCAATACCGCGAAGATCGCCCATGTTCTTCTTGCGATTCCTTGAGCCACTGAAGTGCGCGATGAATGCATCACACCGCTGGGCAAACGAGGAAACCTGGTCATCGTGGCCTTCTTCAGGGTGGTTGGGAAATGCGGTAGAAAATCGCGTCGTTGTATGAATTGACATTCATCAGGACAATGAAGTGTTTCACGTGTTCCTTGGGATCTGCCGCCCCGCCACAAAATCCCATCTGCGACCAATGAAAGCCCTTGGGCATTGACGCGCTCTAGATCTCGTCTATGAAAGGTGAAAATCCACCTGCCTCAACGGGACAGTGTCGCGAGCGCGACTTCAAGGCATGCATCACATTTCCCGCGGTTTCGGACATCTCCGAACGTTGCGTTCGGAAACGTCATGAGTGAGACCTCGTGATTTTCATGGGATCCTGGGCTGGCCTCTCTGTTGACGAGCCGTTGGTCAATGCTTCGTGCCCTAGAAGATGTCCAGGGACATACTCAGGTACATACTCGGAATAAGGTTGTCTAGGCCCTGGGATGGGAACGTGCTCTGGCAACGGAGGAGCATAGCCATGGATGAGCGAAGGGGTGAAGCGTTGCTGATATGGCCCATAACCTGGGTAGGGATTTTGTGGTGCCGGAGATTGATTCGCGTATCCTTGAAAAGGGTACACATTTTGCGGGGCGGCATACGCACACCCTGGAGGGACCGCGATCGGCCCACCTGATTGAGGTGCCTTGTTCATCCACTCAAAGGTTTCGGGCATGTTATCGAGGTGGAGAGGGAAAAAGTTGTTTGGACAGGCCATTTGTGAGATTGAAAGTCAAGGTTTGTGCTTGTCAGGAAACTTCTTAGGATGAAGAGGTTCCCATAGATTGCGCCAATGATAAAACTCGAAATAAACTGACGCTAAAGACAAGAAACAAGATTATATATTCGATGAGACAAACTCTTGCTTTTATTAATGATTTCCAAACGAGGTTACAACAACGGGATTCTGCCCAAGATCCTCTTCAAGATTCGAGGTCTCTGCCTAACGAGGTTTGAGACCTTTTTGTTACAACGAGATTATCGCTTACAAACTACTAGCTAGATCTTTTCCTATTACAAGCTTGAGAATTGCTATCTATTTAGCGAGTCCATAATCTTATTGACGATGTCGGGATTGTAACTTGCAAAGCGGCTTGCGGGATCTTTTGGGACTTGAGATCTCTTTGAGTGACTTGAAGTCTTTTTATTGATCTTCTCTTGATTGTAGTGTGGTCTTTACGATTATTCCAACACGTCGATCTTCAACAAGCAATATAGTTCTTGAGTTAGAGATGTTTTTCGACCCTTGCAACCTTCGAGGTTCTCCTCTATTTATAGACGTTTGAGGAGCATGGCTTTCATTAATATCCAACGTGAGATGTTTGGGATTCGGCCATCTGATTGGTCGAGAAAGAGGTGGCCGATTATTGGTTGAGGGGGTGTGTCAGCTATTGAGTATGCGAGGTTCATTCTAGTTGCTTCTAGAAGCGCATCGTCTAACTAATATCTTTATTTGAGGGGTAGCGATGTTTTGACCTCGTTCTTGTGGGGAACACGCGATGTTTGGTCTTCGCCCTTCCTCCGACTTGGGACTAGCCTGATTAGGTATCTCGCTTTTTTGGATGGGGACGGAAAAACCCTCGGGGAATTCCTTTGAATTCTACTTTTTATTACTTTTACCCCGCTATTTGCGCCTACTGTTCACACATTGTTATTTTGCGCACCATTAGGTTCGGAATTGAGTTAACTGATTGCCTAGGATGATGCACTTTTGTAAAGCAATAACATGGAGCACACTTTTTGGGATTTTGCAATGCACTTTTCCACCATAATGATGCACTTTTACAGTGAATCGAACATCTAATTCAAAACAAAGAATCAAAATAATAAAATACATATAATGTTCATAAACTCAAAATAAGACTCAAAGCTAAACATCCAAATAATAAAATACAAATAATGTTTATAAATCTAAAATAAGAAAAAATATCAAATGTCGAATCATCCAAATATTAAACTACACAATCAAAGACTCATGCGTTCAACGAGTCAAATAGACTCGTTGATGTTCGCATTTTTAGTATAGTTTTTAGTAGGTTTTCTTTGCTTATTAGGTTTAGTTTTGTTCAGTTTAGGTTTAGTTTTGTTTGTTTTTAGGTAGTTTTGCATATGTCTAAAAAAAGAGTGGAAGCTACGCTATTTTGTGAATTTTGTAGGTTTTAGCGAGGAAAAGATCTATATGGAGCTGAATTTGGAGCATTACAGCGAAAGACGGAGGAGTGCAAGATTGAAGAAGTCAGAGCTCGAGATCACGAGAGGAAGTGTGGAAGAAAACAAAGCCCATGCTCGTTAACGAGGCTGTGAGGGCTCGTTAACGAGGCCACGAAGGAGAAGATTTGAAGTATTTATTTTATAATTCACCGATCTTGAGCGGGAAAACAAAGCCCAGGCTCGCTAACGAGGCTGTGAGTATCTTTTTAGAATCATTTGGGGTTATTAGAATATGTATTTTAGGTCTTAATATCTTTTTAGATTTTATTTCTATCTTTTAGGGTTTGTTTCTATCTTTTTAGGAAAGTTTATATCTTTTAGCCTTTTTAGTTTTTAGCTTTTTAGTATAAATACCCTTCTATCTAGCATAGAAAGGGAGGAGCTTTTGGAGGAGAATTTTTAGGAAGAGATTTTCGAAGGGCCGAGAGAGAGAAAGTCAGATCGGAGAGGAATGAGGAGGCTCGGCAGACGACAGTCACGGGGGTCGTTGGTCGCGATTGTGGTTCGGTATTTCGATGTTTTTTGGTTTCTTCTGAATCTCTGTAAGACGGTAATTTTCTTATTAATTCGAGTTTTGTTTTGTTTTCAATGTTTCTTTTGATTGAGATTTTTAGTTTCTTAGTTATGATTAGTGAGTATTTTCTTTTTCTAGGGTCGGGGTTAAGCCCGACATAGTTGAGCATGTTTGATGAGTAGGATTGTGTTGTGAATGCCTTTTATCTTTGATTAAGAATTGCTTGTTGTGCTTATACCAAAACGAAAGTTGAGGTAATTTAGGTTTTTAACTTGATTGAAAGAGAAAGTTAGTAACTTGAAGATATTGTTTGAAAACGAAAGTTTCAAGCTTTAGATCCAAAACAAGCAATTAAGTGAATTAGGATGCGAAAGTTTGTTAATTTACTTGCTAAGTCAACGAAATTTGATGACTCTATCTGTTTGAAGGCATGATCTTATCTTCTTACGATTTTTTATGCTTGGATATGTTGTGGGTTCCCTAAATCCTAGATCTTTGTTTTATTTGAATTATCTATAGTGAATTTTCGTTGCTGAGTACTTGTCTCGGTACCGAATTTAATTAGAATTTAATTAGGTCGTTATTTGAAGTGTTTTGTGTTCGGTGGTTCATTAACGACCCTCACAACGTCGTTAACGAGGCTGCTCATGAGTGTTTTTATTTTCTTTTGTTTGCTTTTTACTAGATTGATAAACGAACAACCTTGCTTCCTGTGAAACGATCCTGACCTCCCTCTACTCAGCGGGGTCTTGATTATAAATTATTTGTTGTCAAGAAACCCTCATCAACAAATTGGCGCCGTTGTCGGGGAAGCAACGAGTTGTTAGTTTATCTTTGGGTTCGGGAATAGGCTGACCCCGTTTTTGCTTTTAGTTTTTGTTTTCTTTGTCTGTTTTCTCAGTGTATGCTGGTAAGACGAAGAAGGCTTCAGTTTGATAACACAGGTTATTACTCAGAACCCGAACGTTCCCTACACCGTCGACTCCGAGAAAACCGAGCCATGGCCACGGCAGAAGAGATGGCTCGCGAGTTAGAGATCCTCCGGACCCAGATGGAGGCACTGAAAGCCGAGAAGGACGGCGCAGACGCCGAAGCTGAGCGTCAACGGGCTGACAAGGCTCGACTACAAGAAGAGCTTGATGCCTACCCAAGGAATGCCAAAAAATACATGCATCCAGAACTGAGGGTGCCAGAATCTCCTATTGTGCTTCCATCGATAGAGAAAGCTTTTGAGATCAAGTCTCAATTTACATCCTTAATCAAATGGGCTCAGTTTGAAGGGAAACCTACTGAGTGCCCTATGGAGCATATTAGAAACTTTCTTGATTTATGTGACACCATAGCTGCTGAAGGTGTCTCATTAGAATATGTTCTGTTAAAAGCTTTTAGATGGTCTCCTACTGGAAAGGCCCTGAACTGGTTAGAGAGCCTACCTTCTAAGTCTATCAGGACTTGGAAAGCTTTGTATGATCAATTTCTTACAAAGTTTTTCCCTCCTGCTAAGACAACGGAGTTGAGGAAACGCATCACCTCTTATCACCAGTTGCCTAATGAAACATTTGTTGAAACATGGGAAAGATTCAAAGAGATGCTTAGATAGTGCCCTACTCATGGGCAACCTTTCAGGGTATCAACGCAGAGACCAAGAACCGCATCAACACGCATATTGCGTGCGGTTTTATAGAGATGAACCCGAAAGAGGCGTGGGAACTGTTGGATAAGCTGGCTAATTACGAAACTACGCAGGACCCCCACCAGATAGACAACCTGCACCATATCGACCTCTAGGCCATCAGGAGACGCCATCATGGGTTCAGGAGATAAAGGAGAGCATCAACGGAGTGAACAAAAAAGTTGATGACGTTCAAGCCAAACTGAACCGACAAGATAAAAGATGGGGAGAGTTCAATATTTGGAAGAGGAGTGTTGATTCCCAACTAGGCGACCTAGCTCCACGGATTCCAAGACCACAAGGGCAACTCCCGGGCCGCCCCGAGGAGAACCCTAGAGGCCAAATAGCAGCGGTACACCTCAGAAGTGGGAAGACACTACCGGAGAGAATTCAAGCTGAAGAGAAGGAGGAACAGGACCTCGCCAACTAGCTCGTTAACGAGCCAGCGAGAGCACATACCGAGCCTACAAACCAGGATGACGAGGCTCCGAGGGTCCCTAACGACCCTACCACAGGTAAGTTCTCTAAACCGAGCCTCCCCCTCAATTCCAGGGTAGTTAACGACCCCACCAGGGTCGGTAACGACCCGCCGAGGACACCAATCGACCCTAGTGTCGACCCGGTACTCTTACCTCTCGAGCCTAACTTGGTTCCGAGAATTGTGAAATCTCTTCCATTTCCAACTAAGAAATCTATGGACTCTACTAAGAGTAAGTTCAAGCGTTTCGTTAAGATTCTTCAGGGCATTAATATTTCCATCCCATTCGCTGAGGCCCTGAGCGAAATGTCGGCTTACACAAAGTTTTTGAAAGATATTCTTAGCAGGAAAAGATCTATTAGAGAGTTGCAGGATGAAGTCAGATCGATAGCTCTACCGGAAAAGCTAGGAGATCCAGGAAGGTTTGCAATCACAATCGGCATAGGAAACCACAAGTTCAAGGCTTTATGCGATCTAGGTGCCAGTGCTAGTCTTGTTCCGCTCTCCATCTGGGCTAAAGCTAATATGGGACCACTAGAGCCAGTAGACATGAATCTGTAGATGGCAGATGGGTCAAGTGTCAAAGCCACAGGAGTGGTGGACGACTATCCTATTCAAGTCGGGAAATTCTTTATACCGAATGATTTTATCGTCCTTGATATGCCTGAAGACCCTCATGTACCCATAATTCTCGGGCGACCATTCTTAGCCACAGAAGGAGCAAGAGTTGATGTGTGGAAGGGACTCCTCACTTTTGATATATGAGAAGAACGGGTGGAATTCAACTTGGATCAAAAAGCCAACGACCCAGTTGGAGTCGCACAAATAGAGTTGACTCAACCCGAACTCGACACAACAATCCCTACCGAGCCACATCTGTCGATCACCGAGTCCCACGTGCAAGAGTTTAACCAAGGCCCTACTATATGTATTACAGAAAAGTCCAAACCACCTTGGCTTTCGGACTACACTGACAATTCAGGGATATCAAGCGTACTAATAGAAGAAAAGGGGCCTAATTTAGCAACTCAAGCACACAAAGGCTGTAAGGCTACAAGAGGGGTACCTCAAGACCCCAACATGGAAATGCAAGAACCACCATAAGAATAGCAAGGGAGCTCGTCGGGCTAACGAGGTTAAAAATAGCGCTTACGTGGGGCAACCCACTTCTAGAATAGGTTTAGTTTTTCTTTTATTTTCTTTATCTTTTTAGATTATTTCTTAGCTTTCTTTTGTTTTTCTTTTTAGTTTTAGTTAGGATAGAAATTAGAATTTTTGAGCTAACAAGATTTCAGGAGAAAAGGATCGAAAAATCACTCCAAGAGGCCACGGTAGCTCGTTAACGACCCACCCAGGTTCGTTAACGACCCGGTTCGAAGACCCGAATCGTCAAGAAACGGGGCAGGTAAGAATTTTAACCTAATCTATCCTATCTCTTACCCTAGCCGCCACCCACCTCTACCCCTTCCCCTCCTATATAAACCCCTTTTACCCCCTTCCACAAATCTACCACTACCCTCTCAAAATCATACTTCCCCAAACCCAAAAAGCTCTCAATCCCTCTCCCTTCTCTCCCACCGGTTCGGAATCCCTCACTCCACCGACCACCGAGAGGCCGTCGTTACCGGAGCTCGGAAACCGATCACCGACGAGACACAAGCTCGTTAACCACCCCGATTCCGACCCTTGTTCTTCAATTTCTCGATTCTCCGGTATGATTTCTAAACCCTTGCTCGGAGTTGCATGATTGATTATCTTTAGGGTCGAAATTTCGTGTCATGAATCGTGTCCTTAGAAAGGTCAATTTGCATGCATGATTGTTGTTCATAAAAATTCTTGATTGTGCTTAGTAGTTCACGCTTTAGGAAGAATTATTCATCTTGGATTATCTATTGCAAATACTTTAGTAAGGAAAGCATGAATTTTTCTTGTTCTAAATCTTAAGTTCGAACTTTGCATCTCAAAATTTTGGGTAATTTTAGCATGCTCGGGATGGGTAATTGAGCAAGTATGGGGTGCTTATACCCGTCTTTGGGATTGCTGGAAAAATATAGAAGATTGCATGCTTGATTTGTGCTGTAATTTGAGGTAGATTAAAGTCGGAAATTCTGGTTTCGTTCTCGGCGGCTCGTTAACGACCCACCCAGGCTCGTTAACGACCCTGCAATGCTTCATCAATCAATCTGAGCCCAGAATCGTAAACGACCCAATTGGGCATTTAACGAATAATTCCGAGGTTAATTCGAGACCGAGTATGGGGTCTCGTACCTATCTATTTTTGGGTGGATCTTATCTTTGAAAAATCTTGATTATTTTGTAGGATCCATGGCAAGTTCAAGCAGACCCACTACCCGAGCTCAGAAGAAGAGGAGGAACCATAGGTCCCCATCTCCTCCTCGAGTGGATGATGTGATTTTGAGCACCCAGAGCCAAGTACGGCGCTACAGAGATTTTCTGGAGAAGGACCATTACACCCAATGGTTCTCAAAGTCTAGCGCTGTCACCACATGGATCTATACGGATGTCAAAGACGCTTTCATCATTCTTGGGGCCTCCCATCTTTTGAAGCAAGAGAGCTTGCCACACTATCCGGCCCTCACATCCGAGTTCTTGGCCACCTTGGAGACCAACTTCTCGTCGAAGAACTTGGCGGGACGGATCCGGTTTCGGCTCGGTAACGAGGACCGTGACTTCACAATGACGGAGTTCAATGCAATCTTGGAGCTCCCAAACCCGTCTAGAGATTATAGCTTGAAGGACTACCGAGTGACCCGCACTTGGAGCTACATCACCGAGGAGGTTCAATCCTCCACCGCGGCGCTATCCGGGGCAAACATCATCAACCCCATCTTCAGGATTATTCTTAGAGTCCTCGCCGCGACATTTTAGCCGAAGAGAGAGTTGAACTGGCCTACAAGGACGGAGGTTGCTTGCTTCCGCACCATCCTTTTTGAGGAGCCCGACCCCTTAAATTTGGGGTACGAATGGCTCACATCGGAAAATCTACCAAGTCCAAGGAGGTGTTGTGTGGCAATTTGGTTAGCCTCTTGGCTAAGACTCTTGGAGTCGATCTCACCCGCTACACACCGGCTCACGCCCAACTCCTCAACAAAAACTATTGGTATAGCTCCGGTGTCTTCATTCAAGCCGAGGGAGGATACAAGGTGAAGGTTCAAGATCGCATAGTTATACCCACCCTCGACAAGTACGAGCTTCTCTACGTACCGAATTGGTACGAGGCATGGATGGGACATGCCTACCCATTGGAGCCTAAACCGGAGGACGAGCTTTCACTTAGGCCATGTGAAACCTGGTTTGAGATGGACGACATGGATGAGGATGAAGATGAAGATGAAGAAGAGGACACCGAGGTAGTAGGCAACGACACCGAAGAAGCCGACACCGAGGGCGGCACTGAGGAGCTCAATTTCGAGGAAGAAGACATCGACACAGAGGTCTTAGGGGGCAACATCTTCGTTGACGAGCCCACCAGGCTCGTTAACGACCACTTCCAGCCCCATGCCAACCCTGTTAACGAGGCACCCAGTTTCGTTAACGAGGTGCCGAGAACTCCTGTCGACCCACCACCAGCTCATGTCGACCCTCATGCTTATGGACTCATGCCTTACAACCCGGTGATGTATCAAGACCATTTCCAGCCTCACTACCCACCACCTCCTCAGCCCGAGTACACAAGATCAAGTATACCACCACCATGGGCCGAGGATCTTTCTGCACGGATGCAGCAGCTTCACCTCCAGCAGGATCACATTCATAGGAGGATGGATAGATGGGAAACTGTCTATTCCGCTCGCATGTCGATGGAGGATCAAAGGCAGCGTCAGAGAGAGGCAGAGGACGCTGAGCCTTGGAGGACGATGTACGACTTCATGGGGAACTTTGAGCACTACTTTCCTCCACCGAACCGTTGATTCAGCTCGAAGATAAAGTTTTTCCTTGTTTCCACTTTTACAACTTTGTAAGTTTTTATGTCTTTCTTTTTCTTTTTAAATTTTTTTGTTTTCTTTTCTATTTCTTTTCCTTCTTCTTATTTTTCTTACAGTGGAGACACTGTAATTTTAAGTATGGGGTGGGAGAAAGTAGAAAACTTATGTCCTAAGTGTTTATGTGTTGGTGTTTATGTGTTTCCTATTACTTTATGTCGAAAAAATATAGAAAAATAAAAAAAATAAAAATTTGAAAAATTTCGAAAAATCTAAAAAAAAAAGAATTTTAGAATTGATAGATATCCCTTCTTAAGTTCTATGATAGCAATCGCTAACTTAATCATATAATTCCTTACAAGCATGTTTTTAAAAGTATAGCCGGATTCTCAAACTTGAAATTATTGGTTTTAGAAGAAGATAGCATTTGATGAAATTGAGCACATATACTTTATAGCATAGATGATGCAATCCAACAAAATTTACCTTGTGGGTTATTTTTTGGCCTTATAGGGAAAACATTTATAATTCCCTCTTCTTTTTGTGTGTGATTTACTCTCTTTATGCATATTATCTCTTGGAATTGTGATGGTTATCTATTTCTTGAGACCCTTATAAGATTTTTAGTTCATTACTTGTGAAGATCATATGATGGAGAACTTATTTTCATAAGCCCTATTATTCCCTATCTACCATTACATTATTCCTTCTTTTTGATAACCAATTCTAGCCTGAAACCTTCTATTTTTAGCTCCACAAAAATTATTCCCTAGCTGAGATAAGCTTGACCCTATCCGGGAATTAGGACTTAGATTGGAGAGGTAAGTTTTGTGTAGTGTTAAAAAGAGAAGAGTTGCTTATATTTTGCTTAAATTGAAGGGTATTTGGGAAGGGTAGATTGGAAGTCTCTTGTTATTACATGTAATAAGAAAGGTCTCTTGATAAGAAAAAAAAATGCACAAAATAATGTTTTTGATGGATGTAGTCAGAAGAAGAGAAAGAAATGTACGGTAGCTCGTTAACGACCCTGATATGGGTTCGTTAACGAGGCGGCGAAAGAAAAGAAAAAAAACGAAGAAAAAAAAGAGGAAAGAGAAGGAGAAGATAAAAAAGAGGTGAAGAGTTGAAGTGCATTTGAGTTTAATAGATAATATCAGAGATTCTTTCAAATTGTTATGAGACTTTCTAGGATGATAAAGGGTGAGTAAAAATAAGTGTGCATAAGAAGAGTGAGTTTGGTTATCTTTTATGAGAGTTTTTGGTGAGATGTGAGTTGTTTTTAGGAGTCATTACCAAGCCCCATTACAACCCGGCCGAATGAAAAATTCTATGAAGTTTTTCATTGAGCCCCCTAAAGTTCTCTTGATGATTCTTTGCTTGTCTTGACAAATCTTAGGTGGAGAGTATTGGTGATATAAGTTCTAATTTCTATGAGTTTTTGTACATAAGATGAGTTGAGAGATTGAATTTATAAGCCTAAACACTTGAGAGTTGAGTGAAACACAATATCCCTAGAGAGGTTGGGTTGTATTATCTTATGTCTATTTAAGTGCATATATGTGTGAGGATGTTAATAGTCTTTGCTATATTTTCTCATATGTAGATGTTGCTTTTAAGAAGATGGCTATGTTTTGATGAGCATGATTTGTTTTGGTTTTGTTTAGTGTCTTGTTTATTGCTTGAGAACAAGCAAGTCTAAGTATGGGGTATTTTGATGTTCGCTTTTTTAGTATAGTTTTTAGTAGGTTTTCTTTGCTTATTAGGTTTAGTTTTGTTCAGTTTAGGTTTAGTTTTGAGTGTTTTTAGGTAGTTTTGCATATTTCTATAAAAAGAGTAGAAGCTACGCTATTTTGTGAATTTTGTAGGTTTGAGCGAGGAAAATAGCTATATGGAGCTGAATTTGGAGCATTACAGCGAAAGACGGAGGAGTGCAAGATTGAAGAAGTCAGAGCTCGAGATCACGAGAGGAAGTGTGGAAGAAAACAAAGCCAATCCTGAGCGGGAATTTATTTCCGTGTCGGTTGAGTATCTTTTTAGAATCTTTTGGGGTTATTAGAATATGTATTTTAGGTCTTAATATCTTTTTAGATTATATTTCTATCTTTTAGGGTTTGTTTCTATCTTTTTAGGAAAGTTTATATCTTTTAGCCTTTTTAGTTTTTAGCTTTTTAGTATAAATACCCTTCTATCTAGCATAGAAAGGGAGGAGCTTTTGGAGGAGAATTTTTAGGAAGAGATTTTCGAAGGGCCGAGAGAGAGAAAGTCGGATCGGAGAGGACCGAGGAGGCTCGGTAGACGACAGTCACCGGGGTCGTTGGCCGCGATTGTGGTTCGGTATTTCGATGTTTTTTGGTTTCTTCTAAATCTCTGTAAGACGATAATTTTCTTTTTAATTCGAGTTTTGTTGTGTTTTCAATGTTTCTTTTGATTGAGATTTTTAGTTTCTTAGTTATGATTAGTGAGTAGTTTCTTTTTCTATGGTCGGGGTTAAGCCCGGTATAGTTGAGCATGTTTGATGAGTAGGATTGTGTTGTGAATGCCTTTTATTATTGATTGAGAATTGCTTGTTGTGCTTATACCAAAACGAAAGTTGAGGTAATTTAGGTTTTTAACTTGATTGAAAGAGAAAGTTAGTAACTTGAAGGTTGATATTGTTTGAAAACGAAAGTTTCAAGCTTTAGATCCAAAACAAGCAATTAAGTGAATTAGGATGCGAAAGTTTGTTAATTTACTTGCTAAGTCAACGAAAGTTGATGACTCTATCTGTTTAAAGGCATGATCTTATCTTCTTACGACTTTTTATGCTTGGCTATGTTGTGGTGTCCCTAAATCCTAGATCTTTGTTTTATTTGAATTATCTCTGGTAAATTGTATAATATAAGATCCATAATTAATTATATACTCCAAAGAAAATATTATTGATTTTATCATAAGAAGAAACATGCATATATAATCAAATTAATCAAAGTCAAATGTATGAACTAAGTTGTGTCCCGTCGAGAATGGGAAGAGGTAAACCGAAGACCAAGGGGGGTGTTGTACCGACGAGAATGGGAAAAAGAAAGTGACAAAGAAGAAAAATTAACCGCACTAATCGACTAATAGAGTAGAAACGTGTAAACTAATGAGTATAAAATTTAGGTTTTGCAAGGATTCTCCTATTATCGTAAGAGGAGTTCTTACTTATTCATTAATTCTGACCCTTATTAATTAACTAGTTGAATCCCCGTGATAATCACGGGATAATTTTACTAAAAAATTATATAATACGGAGTGATATGATATTAATATAAAATTTAAAACACTTTATGTAATATCGTAATAAAATTATGTAATTTGTAAAAAAAAATTAAGATTGTGCCTCATATTTTATCATCATATAGATAAAAAAATTATATACTTTAAGCCTGACTCTTGTTAAAAGATAAAAAAATATTATGCATAAAATTAATATCAAAAATATTAGATCAAGTTATTATCAACATATAGATTAAATAAATTATATACTTGGATGCCAAATCTTATTACAAGATAAAAAAGATATGTATAAAAAATATCAACATATAAATCAAGTTATTATCTAATTGGATATATAGAAAGAATGATACAATTAATTATAATTTATTATTAAAAATATAACATTATTTTATTCAAAAATATCACGTGGCACAATTTTTTCAACAAGCACGTTTTCTGCTTTATAATGTACTAGCTATACCCGTCGTGCCATTCACGACTACATGAATTTAATAATTAATTTATTTAATAAATATGGTTTTAATTCATAAAAAAACTTATTTATTAGAGAAAAAAACTATATAAAATTTTACAATTGGTGTCATATGAAACAAAGCCAAAACTATTAAGGTGAGCCACTATAATTTTTATGGATTAATGATAATTTATTTATGCAAAAATATAAATAAAAATTATTTGAATTAAAATCATTTAATTTTAAAAATCATTTACACAAAATATAAAAAGGTAAAAATAATCTAAATTCTTGTAATTTTTTAATAAATTCAATTTTTTAAAACAATTTGAATAAAAAATAAAAATTTACTTAATAAGAAACAATGAAAAAATATAAATAAAGAATGAATTTTTTAAGGATAAGAAAATCATTTATATTTACATAAATAATTCAAAAAGAAAGTTAAGGAAAAGATAACATAATTTTTTTTATCAAAAGTCAATTTAGGCAAGTAATTATCTGGATTGAAAGTTCTATTTTTTATCAAAATTTTATTTAATATAAATCTTTTAGATAAATAAATAAAGATAAAATAATTTTCTTTATTTTAAATAAAATTCGAATTTTTTTTATAAATAGATAGAAATTTAATTGGAAAAAATAAATTAATATATCTATCTTAATATATAATATCTAATGTTCTATAATTTATTTTAATTTAAGATAAAATCTTTTAAATTTATCCTAATTTCAAATATATAATAGATAACATCTTTATTTAAGATAGAATCTTTCTTAGATAAATTTATCCTATTTCTATATTATCCTAAAATAATATCAAAATATATAAATTTCCAAATTAAAAAAGAGTCTTTTGTCGGAAACCACCCGTAAGATAGGCCATATTGCGTTTAACCACCCGTGTAATATCCATTTACCGGAAACCACCCATATACACATCTCCGTTAGTCAACTACCACCCGCCCTGGAACTTCCGTTAACAAGTCGTTAGATGTAAAAATTTTTTATTTTAACCAAAAATTAAACTAAAATTCCTAATTAATTTATTTTCTTTTAATCACCCCCTTCAAGCCTTCAACCCTAATTTGTTGTATCTTTCTCCTACCTATTTTTTCAGATCTGGGGTAGGGGATGAGGGCTGAAAATCTTCAATCAATAGCTTCAACCTGCATGTCTTCAACAATGGTGCCTTCCCTGCCCAGGCCGTCGGCGTCACCCCCATTGCCCGCCCCTCAGACCTCACCTTACACGCCCTCGGTGCTGCCCAAGCTCGCTTGGCTCCACATCAACTTTAGCCCCAATGCTCGTCTTGACTTTAGCCCAGGTCGTCGGCGTCACCCCCATCGCCCGCCCCACGGACCTCACCTTCCACGCTCTCTCACCCAAATACCCCTCTATCAAGCCAACACCCTCTCCATTTTGGCCATCGCTGCCACTTCGGGCTCACCTAGTTCCTTGGCCTCAATTTCAAGGATGGCCATCGCTGCAACTCCGAATCCGGCGGATCTCCGGCGACGACCACCAACTTGGCCTCAATTTTGTGCATAATGAAAAGCGAATTTTGAGGATATCTCATTTCCTTCGAAAGAAGGTGATGCGACCCCCGTCATGGATGCTAGCCAAGAGGACGACGCATTCACACTTCGCTCGGATGGCCCCATCACTTGTGCCAGAACTCGAACAATTCAAGATGCAACGAGGTCTCTTGTGGCGCGCCTCTCCGCAGGCCACGACGCGCCCTACACCACGACCTCGCTCGGCACCGTCACCACCATCGGCGCCGAGGAACCTCGCGTCGAGCTCTCGGATCGACCTCGCCAAGGCGCGCGAACCTCGAGCATCGGATCGCAAGCCGAGGTCGCCTCCAGCCGTCGCCAAGACCTCGGAGCCAAACTTGAGGTTCTCGCATCGGACCTCGGGATCGAGTCTCAACTTGAGGTTCTCGGAAGCATCGGCGAACCTCAAGTCCTCGAGACCTCGCTAGCGCCGTCACCAGCGTATCGCGTCGTGCCAGCGACCTCGCCAGCGCCCCGACGCGCACCGTGACTTCGCCAGCGCCGAGTCCCAGCCTTGTCGTGACACTCCCGGCACGGTCACGGACGACCTATCCATTTTTCGTACTTTTATGCATTCTTTCTATTATGGAACATTACTATTGTTAGTTTTACACATTTAGAAGGACATTTATGGGCCTTGCGCCGACCACTTTTGGACCACGCCGTTGGGCCTCTAGCTTGCGTGCTAGCCCTAGGCGCGCCGCCTCCTTTTTAGGGTTTCTTTGCATTTGCTTCAGCCGCCTCTCTATATAAGGGAGAATAGGCTTATGTTTTCATTTAGCGCACATTTAGGGTTTAATTCAAGTTGAGGTTTCTCCTTAATTCTATCCTAGTGCTTGCGCCGCCCCTCTATTCTCAAACAACACAATTGCTCTCGAATTCTCCCTCTTGTTCGTACCAATTCACAATCAAATCAGCCTTCCGCTACGCTTAATTGAGACCCACTACTCAAGACAACGATCGATCCGAGGCATCCCAAACGAGGGACGCATCAATTGGCATCAGAGCCAAGGTTTGCGTAAGTCTCGTTCAACCCTTCTAGTTCATTCTCACACGTCTTTCCGCCAATTCAAACCCTAGATTCATCCTCCACTTCGCATATCCGCCATCTAGGGTCCCAAATTTTTTTCTTTGCTTCGTAATTCATTCAAAAAAAAATCAACTGTACTCTAACTCATTCGATCTATTGATTTTGGTGAAGTTGTTACTTTGTCTTGCTAGTTGCATGTACTTAGGACTTGTTTTGCCAATTTCTCTTGTGCTTCGTATGATTGTTTATGTGTTGATTATCTAATTGTTGAATCGGTTCTAGAGGAGAAAACCTAGTCCGATTTATTTGTTAAAAAAAAAACTTGTTCTTCGACTACAAAGCCAAAATAAGGTAACTAGTCGATTGGATTAAAAAAAAAATCTCGTGAAGATCACAAGCCAAAATAAGGCAAGATCCTTCACTTTTGCTTTCAAATTTCGCAACTTTCATTGCTATCATTGCTTGCCTTGCGTTATTGGTTTCGAACTTGCCTTGTCTTGCTTAGCTTGCATTGTAATTTTCGGATCCACTTCATTGATCGAGTTTGAGTGACCTTTAGCCTTGCCAATCCTTCAACGTGTGGTTTGAACACAAGGTTCGGCTTGACTTAAGCGAACTGTAACTCTTGTTTAGTTGCTTGTGAACTTCTTACTTGCTTCGATGACTGGTGTTACCATAGGTACAATGTCGGAATCGGGAGACGGTGGAAACAACAATCCCACCGAGGGCCAAAACACTACCCAAAATCGAGAGGCGTGGAACCCCGAAGCCGTGGCACGCATAGAAGAGCTCGAACGCCTCTTGGCGGCGAGCCAAACTCAATCGAAGCACACCGTGCCACAGCCGCATGGCTTAGCTTCCGAGATCCATGGCGGGCCAGGCGTGTCCGCGGAGGACGTTGCTCGTGCCAACGCAAAGGGGAAGAAGCACGCCCAACCTTCATCACAATTCGGCACCATGCAACGCATGGAGTCGATCAAAGAAAGTCGCCAATATGATCGGCACGATGGTGGTCCCCGGACCGCAGATCGCTATCAAGTGGCGCGAGACTATAGGGACACACAAGTGTATGACGTATATTCCGATGAGGAGTACAACTCCGAGGAGTATAGACGTTGATAGCTCGCATTTAGGTAGTGTTTAGGATGCATATTTATGTTTAATTTGTATGGTTTTAGCTTAGTTTAGCTTAGTTTCTAGGTTTTTAGGTTTTCTTGGAAATTCGGGTTTTGCGCTTGTTTTGTTCGGTTTTGCAGATCTTTAGGTAAACAATCATGGACGGGATGGATCTTAGATGATTTTGGAGGATCAAGATGAGGCTTAAAGTGGTGCAAGTGAAGATTGGAAGAGCTAAGGCCCAAGAGCTTGAGGGATAAAAACGCTTAAACTCGGGTCATGCATTGGAGTCTTATTTTGACACCTTTATCTTGCAATGCTTGGTTTGGGAGCTATACTGCTCGGATGAATCTGAATTTGGTATCAATGGAAAGCTAACTCGAAGGGCTACAATTCATATTTTTACTCCGAGTCCAAAATCCAACTCGAAGGGGGTCAAAACAGCCTCTGAAGTGTCACCAGAGTTGTTGAGGCGCGGGTAGAACCAAGTAGTGCGCGACCGCGCTCTGGGGAGTTCCAAACCGCGCTCTGACGCGTTTGTGCGACGCTGACTTGGGCTTCGGGTGATCTTGTGGGCCGACTCTATTATTTCTTTTAGATATTTTTAGACTTGATATAAATACTTTCCTTAGGGTTTTATTTGGAGGGGATTATGCTATCTTTTGGAATTTATGCAATTTGGAGATTTGTGGGTGACAAAACCCTAGTTTTGCAATTGAAGATCAATTTGACTTTTGTAAGTTTGATTTCTTTTCAATGACAATGTCTAGCTAAATTTCTCATGTCCAACTAGTTAGTTGAAGTTCTGTGCATGATCGTTTGTGAGATTTGAGTTATTTTAGTTTGCCTTGACTAGATTGAATCTCTCCATGCTTAATTGATTAAATTCAATTAGGATTATAATAGCTTGATCACCTATTCTACTTCTAGGTTGAATTACAACTAGAATAATTAAATAGATGGTGGAATTTGATTATTTATGGATGAATCCTTTGATTAAACTTATAGACGGTGGAATAAGGTTAATCAAAGGCGGAGAATTTAATCACAAGATTTCGTGAATAGACGGTGGAATTCATGAATATTGTTTCTATTGAATGCTTTGAACTTAATTGCATGATCAACTTGACATAGAAGGTTTTCTAGGTTAATTGATTAAAAGGTTGTTAAAGACGGTGTATATTAACAACCACAATAAGCTTGAATTCATAAACTCACAATAGATTAGTCAAGGGAAATTGAAATAAGGATGATCGATGATCAAAACTCATGTATGCAATGGATACGAAACTAGTTGGGCGCTTTTCTCCATATTAGAATCTCAATTTACTTTACTTGCTTAGTTTTAATTAGTTTAATTGATTAGACTTTAGTTTAAAAATCACAAAAACCCCCCTTTTATGCTTGGTAATATTAAATAAATACGAATAAACTGAGTCCTTGTGGGTTCGACCCTTGCTTCCACTATACTTAGGTTAGGAAGTTAGGTATTTCTTTGACAATGCTTTTATAACGACGTAAAAGTGCTCGTCAGACGTCGACATACGAGTGGGGATCCCAAAAGAAAGAAAAAGAACAAATCGTCGGCGTATGTGTACGAAACCCCAAAGCGGAAGCACGTGGCAAAGTATTACGACGCCGACGCCTATAGGGTTGAGGACAACCTCAGGCATCAAAGTGCTCGTAGTCCATTCTCGGAGTTTGAAAACGAGTACGATGAGTTCTCGGATTATTCTAATGAATCTTCGTTTGAGCATCCAAATGTGCAGGATCTGGAAGAACATGACAACCGGCCTTCGGATTGGATCCCACCGACGCGCCTTGCCAAGCATCGCACCGAGTACGATCGAGTCTATGGCTTGGGTCGCACGCACGGCGCGCATGGACGGTGCGACAGGGATCGAGACGATCGACGTCCTCGGAGGCCTTACGGTGGAGACGATCCGGACGATGGCGATGACGATCCGCATCGAGGACAGCCTCGGCATCGGCGCGACAGGCGCGCTTACTCACCGCGGCGTGCCAGCCCTCGGCGCGATCGGGATCACCGCGATGCACGGGATCCACGGCAACAACGTTGGGATGTCAAGGTTAAATTCGAAAACTTTTCCGGTTCTTATGATCCTGATGCGTTTTTTGAGTGGTTACAGGGCACGGAGCACACGCTCCGTCATTTAGGTTACGAGGACGACGAGAAGGTGGAGGTTGTGACGCTCCATTTCGTTGGCGCCGCTAGGACTTGGTGGAACCGATTCGAGTCCGAAAGGATTCGAAAAGGCAAGCCCCTAATCCGTGAGTGGCATCAACTCGTCTATATCTTGAAAAAGAGGTACATTCCAGCCGATTACAAGGACAAGATGCACATTGAAATAATGCGCATCAAACAAGGAACAATGACGCCGGAGGAATACTTTTCCAAACTCGAAGACATGTTCTTCAAAGCGGGGATGAGCGTCTCACCATCCGTAATGAAGACGAGGTTCCTTTTGGGTTTAAGGCAGTCGATTCAAGATAGGTTGGAGATCCTTCCAATTAAAGACATCAACAATTTGGTGCACACCGCAATGCAAATCCACAAACAAGAGATGCGCACCGAATCGGGATGGTCCAATTCAAGGTATGTGTCTAACTCTAGTCAATCCGGTTTATCTACTAATCGGTTTGCTCCTTCTTTGCCTAGCCCATCGACAGGTTCTAAAGCAAAGGCCGAAGCCTCGCAGGCCAAGGCCCCAGCCGCGCCGCGCACCGTCGAGCGGAACGCCGATCGAGCCCGTGACATGGCGTGCTACAAGTGCGGGGGACGTGGCCATATGCAACGGAACTGTCCCAACAACAAGAAGGTTTTGTTCACAACTCAAGGCGAGCCATATGACAGTGAAGAAGATGAAGAAGTTGAGCCGCATATGATCGACGCCGCCGAGCTCGAGTGCGATCCATCGGATGCCCTCGGCGTGGCCAAGCTCGGCCTAGTTACTCGGCGCGCCCTTAGGGTCCGCGAAGCACCACGCACGGACCAACGCGAACAACTTTTTCATACACGATGTTTGGTCAACGATGTCTCGCTGAGTGTCATAATAGATTCCGGGAGTTGTGCAAACTTTCTCTCAAAGAAAGTTGTCGATCACTTTAAATTGACGACCACGCCACACCCTCAACCATTCAAGCTTCAATGGATTTCAAATGATGGAGGAGATTGGGTCGACCAACAGGTAATCTTCAACTTTTCAATGGATCAATACTCGGATTCTATTTTGTGTGACGTAACGCCGATGGACGCCACGCACCTCTTGTTGGGGCGTCCATGGCAATACGATCGTCGCGTGCTTCACGACGGGAATTTGAACACTTACATGTTCAATTATCACCGGAAGCGTGTGACTCTCTTACCTATGTCGCCTAGTGAAGCTCTACAGGATGAAGCCGAAAGGCAACGGCAAAAGGCTAGCGACAGCGGCACCGACGCGCCAAACAAGACGCCAGCGGCGTCCGAGAGTAAAACTGCACATTCCACAGGCGTTCCTGGTGCCAATCTATCAAAAACCAAGTCTAATGATGATCAAGAAGCAAAACGCCGACAGAATCTGGAGGATGGCCGATAGTTTGCGTCGAGAGGCCTCGGTAACGCGCCGAACGCCGCCGATTTTGACATAAAGGGCCTCAAGCTGATTTCTGACACTTCTCTCGGTGTTCCAAGCTACAAACCCCTTAAAATTGAGTTTCCAACAGATCTGAACAAAAAACGCCCAGGAGATATCAATTTGAGCACAGGACCGTCGAGCACACGTCCTAGCGTCGCGCACCACGCCGTCGCTACACGAAAACTCGGATTCCAGGAGCTACGGGACGAGTTTCACGGCGTTTCCAGGGGCAATCTTCCACAAATTCCAGGGGCTATCACCTCTCCAAAAATCGCCCCAGAAGCTAATCGGACAAGCACCGACGCCGAGCCACCATTGCTAGGCACTTGCCAGGATCGTTTGCTATTAGCCAGGCGTCGGGACGTCGAGAAATCCATTCAGGGGAGTCTTTCTTGTTTCATACTTGTTCCCCTTCTTTCCATTAATAAATCCGAGCTTTCTTCACTTCCCTCTTCTATTGTGTCTATTTTGAAGGAGTTTGAAGATATCATGCCGGATGAGCTTTCGAAGGGCTTGCCGCCGATCCGAGGGATTGAGCACAAGATCGACCTCGTGCCAGGCGCTTCCCTTCCTAATCGAGCCGCTTATAGGACTTCACCGAGGGAAACCGAGGAGCTTCAACGCCAAGTTGAGGACTTGTTGGACAAGGGATTCGTCCGCGAGTCCTTGAGCCCTTGCGCGGTGCCGGTGATCCTCGTGCCAAAGAAAGATCGTTCGTGGCGTATGTGCGTCGACTGCCGAGCCATAAATCAGATCACGTTGAAGTACAGACATCCCATTCCACGGCTTGATGACATGCTTGATGAGCTCCACGGCGCCGCCTTCTTCTCCAAGATCGATCTCCGGAGCGGATACCACCAAATCCGGATGCATGAAGGCGACGAGTGGAAGACCGTATTCAAAACCAAACATGGTTTGTACGAATGGCTTGTCATGCCTTTTGGCTTGACAAACGCCCCTAGTACTTTTATGCGGCTTATGAACTTTGTTTTTCGTAAATTTATAGGACGTTTTGTGGTCGTCTACTTTGACGATATTTTGGTTTTTTCTAAGGACTTCGATTCTCACGCGAGGCACCTTAGGTTGGTGTTAGAATGCCTTCGCGAGCACTCTTTGTTTGTAAACTTGGACAAATGTTCGTTTTGTACGGACACGACGAATTTTCTTGGGTTCGTTGTGTCCAAGGATGGGCTGAAAGTGGATGACGACATGATCCGCGCCATCCGAGAGTGGCCCACCCCTACGACCCCGACGATGGTTCGATCCTTCTTAGGGCTCGCAGGGTTCTATAGGCGATTCGTCAAGGACTTTAGTTCCATCGTCGGGCCACTCCACAATCTGACTAAGAAGGCAACCACAATCAAGTGGATGCCGATTCATGAGGCCGCCTTTCAGGCCATAAAAGATGCTTTGTGTAGCGCTCCGGTCTTGCAATTTCCAGACTTCACTAAGCGCTTTGAGATCGAGTGCGACGCCTCCGACTATGGCGTAGGCGGCGTACTCCTTCAAGAGAGACGCCCTATTGCATACTTTAGTGAAAAATTAACGGGGGCAACTCTCAATTACCCGACGTATGACAAGGAGTTGTACGCACTTATTCGGGTTCTAAAGACATGGCAGCACTATCTTTGGCCTAGTGAGTTCGTTATTCATACGGACCATGCGGCCCTTGCATATCTTAGGAGTCAAACGACTCTAAACAGGCGCCATGCTCGGTGGGTGGAATTTATGGAAACCTTTCCGTATATTATAGCCCACAAGAAAGGGAAAGAAAATGTAGTGGCAGACGCTCTGTCACGCAGGTATGTGCTTTTAACTCAACTACATGCCAATTTGCTAGGGTTCTCCTTAATTAAGGAGTTATATTTGCATGATCCATATTTTAAACAGATCATGGAGAACCTTGAGCAAAGTCGAATCCATGAGACATTCTTTTTGGACAATGGATATCTCTACCGAGCCGGGAAGCTTTGCATTCCGGCCTCGTCTGTGAGGCATCTTTTGCTCAAAGAAGCTCATGATGGCCGGGGCCACTTTGGCATAGCCAAAACCCTAGCCGCACTTCGTGAACACTTCTTTTGGCCACACATGGCCTCAGACGTTCACAAGTATTGTCAGGGTTGTGTGCCGTGCCATACTGCAAAATCGAGGTTCCAACCTCATGGCCTTTATACTCCGTTGCCTATTCCGGATACTCCGTTGGAAGATCTCTCTATGGATTTTATCACGGGTCTTCCAATGTCTAGGCGCGGTAAAGATTCGATCTTCGTGATTGTGGACCGCTTCTCCAAGATGGCTCACTTCGTGCCATGCAAAGGTAACAACAATGCGACTGAAATCGCAAACTTGTTCTTTGAGCATGTCGTGAGATTACATGGCGTGCCTCGCACTATTGTTAGTGATCGAGACACGAAATTCTGTAGCCATTTCTGGAGAACGCTTTGGGGAAAGCTAGGCACACAATTACTCTTTTCTACTTCTTATCATCCCCAAACCGATGGTCAAACTGAGGTGACCAATCGGACCTTGGGCACCCTTCTTCGGACGGTGCTCAAAAATAACCCACGCCGGTGGGAGGATCCAATACCATTTGTTGAGTTTACTTACAACAGGTCCAAACACTCGGCCACCAAGATGACGCCGTTCGCGATTGTCTACGGCCTCAACCCTCACTCTCCGATGGATCTCACACCTCGGCCTTTGAAGAACGGCGAGCACATCGACGCCTCTAACCGTGGCGAAGCCATTCGCAAGTTGCACGAGCGGACGAGAGTTCAATTGGAGCGCCGCGCCGCTCAATACGAGGCTCAGCACAACAAGGGTCGGAAACGCATGGTTTTCAACCCCGGGGACCTCGTATGGCTCCACCTTCGGAAGGACAGGTTTCCGGATTCAAGGAAGACAAAGCTTCATCAACGTGGAGACGACCCTTTTCGGGTCCTTGAGCGAATAGGAGACAACGCGTATAAGCTCGACCTCGAAGGCAAGCACTCGGTTCACTCCAGTTTCAACGTCGCTGAGCTCTCCCCTTATGTTGCACCCGCTTATGAGGAAACAGGGACGTTTCCCAGCCAAGTGGGGGAGGGTGATGCGACCCCCGTCATGGATGCTAGCCAAGAGGACGCCGCATTCACACTTCGCTCGGATGGCCCCATCACTCGTCCAGAACTCGAGCAATCCAAGATGCAACGAGGTCTCTTGTGGCGCGCCTCTCCTCAGGCCACGACGCACCCTACACCACGACCTCGCTCGGCACCGTCACCACCATCGACGCCGAGGAACCTCGCGTCGAGCTCTCGGATCGACCTCGCCAAGGCGCGCGAACCTCGAGCATCGGATCGCAAGTCGAGGTCGCCTCCAGCCGTCGCCAAGACCTCAGAGCCAAACTTGAGGTTCTCGCATCGAACCTCGGGATCGAGTCTCAACTTGAGGTTCTCGGAAGCATCGGCGAACCTCAAGTCCTCGAGACCTCGCTAGCGCCGTCACCAGCGTCCCGTGTCGTGCCAGCGACCTCGCCAGCGCCCCGACGCGTACCGTGACTTCGCCAGTGCCGAGTCCCAGCCTTGCCAGCGTCGCGACAGCCTTGTCGTGACACTCCCGGCACGGTCACGGACGACCTATCCATTTTTCGTACTTTTATGCATTCTTTCTATTATGGAACATTACTATTGTTAGTTTTACACATTTAGAAAGACATTTATGGGCCTTGCGCCGACCACTTTTGGACCGCGCCGTTGGGCCTCTAGCTTGCATGCTAGACCTAGGCGCCGCCTCCTTTTTAGGGTTCTTTGCATTTGCTTCAGCCGCCTCTCTATATAAGGGAGAATAGGCTTATGTTTTCGTTTAGCGCACATTTAGGGTTTAATTCAAGTTGAGGTTTCTCCTTAATTCTATCCTAGTGCTTGCGCCGCCCCTCTATCTCAAACAACACAATTGCTCTCGAATTCTCCCTCTTGTTCGTACCAATTCACAATCAAATCAGCCTTCCGCTACGCTTAATTGAGACCCACTACTCAAGCCAACGATCGATCCGAGGCATCCCAAACGAGGGACGCATCAGAAGGCATCGTCATTCGTACCACTACCTTCGTGGTTCTCGACTTCGGCGATGGAGAAGAGTCGAAAATTAACAAATTAAGCCTTCTCCTCAAACACCTAGGAATCGTTGACTACATGGGAGGCTCCGTAAAGGTTAAATTCGCGAAATTGTTTGAGTTTTGTGGGGGTTTTCCATGGAGAGTGCCAACGAGGTAGACCGTAAGCAGTGTCATCCGACCTCCATCTCCCCGCCTTTTGTTCCTGCCAAGAAGCCCTCATTGTTGGCACACTAGGTCCAGATCTGCCTGCCATAGATCCAGACCTGCCTGCCACAGATCCAGATCTACCGCTCGGAATTTGTTTGATTAGGTTTGAGTTCCTAAAATTGAGGTTGTGTGTTGATGTGTATCATTTTGATTTTTTGGCATTGAAGATGGAAGATGGAAGATGGAAGATGGAAGCTAGGGTGGATTAGTTTCCCACTTGGATGAATCTCAAAATAAAATAAAAAACTAATATGGATTAAAATATATTAAAAATATAAGGGTAAATTGGTCTTTTCGAAAATTAACGGGGGAGAGGACGGAAAAATGGCTTTGGGTGGTATTGGGGTAACGGAAGGTTATATATGGGTGGTTTTCAGTAATTTGTTATTAGGCGGGTGTTTAAGTGGAATATGGCCTATCTTACGGGTGGTTTTCGACAAAAAACTCATTAAAAAATCTTATGTGGCGAAATTCTTGGTGGCTTAACGTGGAAACGACACGTAGGAAAATCCTATGTGGCGCAATGTGGTGGCCTTATTCCTTACGTCTTTTATATATATACATAGATTAGGTAGATAAGTCTATAACAAATAATAAAAAATACACAAATAATTAAAATAAAAAACATGTTAATACATGTGCAGGAGTACATCCACATTCAGAATTTCCAATAAAAAAAAAATTAATCGAAAATAAAGAATCTTAACTAACCTAATTCAAAGTGAAAATTCGTTGTTTTGATCCAGAGAAGGCCGAAGAATAAATATACACGTTAATATATATTAAATGACCATGAAGAGTTTTTTTGATATATATAGAATGAATTACACATAAAATTATATCTTGTTAAGAGATAAAAATATTAAATTAATGTGGAAATATCATCTCATAGGAATTTATGTATATCAAAATTATATAAATATATTATCTATTGTAGTAAACTAATACATAATCCATAGATAGAAATTTATATACATAAAAAATTATATAAACATGTTATCTGTTTAGTATATATAGCAAGAATACTATAAGTTGTTACAAAATTTATTAAAATATAATTTCACATTAATTTATTCAAAAATATCATGTGACGTAAATTTTACAACACACTTGATTCTGCTTTATAATATATTAGTGTACATAAGAGGGTGAACAAATTCTATAACCGAATACATATATCAGAAATTAATCTGTTTTTTTTTTCCAGTTACAACAACTTTTTAATGGTCGTTTAACCCACTCAACCGCGGTCCACTTACCGTTCAGTTTTTTTCCCATTTAGATCAACAAATTTTGCTAATTTCAATTCCAACAAGATTACAAAAAATTGATACATAAATGCGTCAAATTATCTAGCACGTACACATATCATGCAGAAAGGCTTAAAGTAAATGGAATGAAAACATGAGAAGCATTGTCCTCTATGAAATCCAGCTGACTCTCCATCAAGTGCATGTAAACTATCCAATCCTCATCCCCATTCGGGCTCGGCATGGGCATCACATAGCCCGTACTCCGGCCCCAAGGAAAATGGTATGACCCGAAAACGGGACCGCCCCACCCGAAATCCACCTCCCTTACCGGAAACCTCTGGCCCGAAGACACCACGAAACCGGGCCCGACCTCGACACCCTCCACATAAGCCTTAGCAACAGCGGGCTCGGGCCGGTGGGCCTCGACCCAGTCAACCAGGCCCATGAAGTGCTCTCTGCTGGCCGCATCCGCCACAAACCGACCCACAACCTCTGCCACGTCAGCCAAGGGCAGTTTCGTCAATTCACCAACCCCCAAGCGAGCGAAGGGCACGGAGAGCACGTTGCCGAAGTAAGAGGCCATCGCGGGCCCCAGTCGCTGACGTCCATCCACCACTATTCCAAGCTTGCATGAACGAGTGCTTTCATTCAAAACGGCGTCGCATTGGGCGATGAGCTTCCATAAGTAGGCGCTTAGGGTTTGGAGCTTAGAGGGTGGTTTTTGGGCGGTTGTTGTTTTGGTGGCGAGGGATTGTAGGGCGGAGAGTTGGGCGGCGGGGAGGTGGTAGATGCGGCTTATCATGGTGGCGGTGCTAGTGGCGGTTGGTGGCGGTAAGGAGGAGTACGGGACGTAGAGGTTGTCGATGGAGGGGTCGATGGCGGAGAGAGGGTGGCGAGGGTTGAGGAGGGAGCGGCGGAAGGAAGGCGCGGTGAAGGATGATGAGGTGGCGGTGCGGGCCCACGCTACGAGGAACATGTTGGCGGAGTAGGCGTCTGCTACACGGTGGTCGAATGTGCATCCCACCACCATGCCTCCACATTTTAACTCGGTTGCCTGCTGTAATTTTTTTCTGATCATTAATTAAGTTTTATCACATCTTTTATAAATTTTTGTTCAGAATTTTAGCATATCTTTGTTACAATATTATTTCTGTGCAAGTGTGGTAAGTTTTATGGATAAAATTAATACTAATCAATTTGCCGTACGCACAACTTAACTATCGTTGTTTTGGGGCGAAATCATTTATAAATAATACAAATAATGATTCTCATGTACTCTGTATCATAATATAAATTCCAAGAAAAAACGAGTATCATATATGGTAGAAAACTCAAGACACGTCTGAGCTAGCTATTACAGTTGAAAACTTCAATTCGAACTAATGAAGTGTACTGGCTGGGGGAAAACATGCATGTATTAGGTAAGGAATGGAGACTTTCCTTTGGAATTAATGAAGTATCATAGTACAAAAGTTAATTAGATTTGGAGTTACTTCTACCAAAAAAATAAAATAAATAGATTTGGAGCTATGTGTTCTTTTCTATGGACCACATTATTGTCAGGTGTACGCCATATTCCTAAAGAAACTATCTATCATAGTACAAACGTTAATTAGATTTGGAAGTTGCTATGTGTTCTTTTCTATGGACCACATTATTGTCTTGTTTAGGCCATAATCCTAAAAAAACTATCTATTTAGAACGATTAAACAAAATAATACTCTCTTTGTTTCACTAGGTTTACAAATTTTAAGACAAGCTTAAAATAAAATAAGTGAGATGACATTTCTTATTTACAAATAATTAATGCGAGAACAAATTATATAATATCACGAATGGGTGAGAATTATTATTATTATTATTAAGAAGTACATTGGAATTAGAAATACATTAATTAAATTCTATTTTTGATAAATTTTAATATTAATTAATTAAAAAAAGATATATATATATATATATATATATCTTTGTGCATATGTTTATATAATAATTATGTGACTTATATATAATTATCTTAAAATTTATACCTAAATATGTAATTCATTGTAGATTCATAGATAAAGCACATGTCTCATATATATCTTATGTTTGATTCATAGATAAAAGCATATGTTTATATTTTATTATATTATTTTATATGTGTAAAAAAAATTAAAAATTCCAAAAACATTAAAACAAAAATTTCCCACAGATGATATAGGTCCGTTCGACAATAATATATTTATATGAGTTGATGTTATAGTTGAAGCTGAAATTATGTGTTGAAATGAGATGTTGATATTTTATATAAGCTACATAGTATTCGGAAAAATAATAGTTTATAAGAATTAAAAAAAATAAAAAGATTGAATTAAATTTCAACTAACATAAATAAACACATATCAACTCTATAAGATCCTTTCACTCACCTTATTTTTTTCCAAAAATTTTAACTAATATATCAACTAGTATAAATGCATTTCAATTTTCAAACTTAAATATCCATGTAGTTGATTTTTTTTCTTCATTTCAACTACATAAATTCATTTTAAGACTTCGTTCGTTGCTTCAAGCCTGATATGAGTTGATGTTGATGTTGATGTTGATTCGGTGATTGATGCCGATTTTACTAGTTGATTTTAGGGGTTGAAATTATTAGCTTATTTTTATAAAAAAATAAAGCACATGTTGATTCGGTGTTCGGTAGATAGAGTTGATTGAGACTAATTTTATAAAAAGATGATGTGAAATTACCAAAAAGTATATATTTATAAAAAAAGTTAGAATTTGAGATTTTCTTAAATTGAATTTGGAGGGCATTCGAAGAAAAAAAACAAGTTAACATTCATCGGGCTGAATAAGCTCGTAAGGATAGTTGATTTTTTGTCCAACATTTCAACTCCCATCAACCTGTATAAGCTTTTGTAAGTTCCCTCAACTCCCAACGCCGAACACCATGTCAGGACTCTATTTTTTTTTTTTAACTTAATTAAAGCCTAATAAGGTTGGATAAGGCTAATATTAACTCTAACGAACGGACGGACAAGTGATTAATCAATAGATCACAATATTAATTAAATAGATCACCTGAACACAAAGAACACCAATCTTCTTCTTAGGCACAAGCTTGCCTTCCACACTACGATCCGGATCATACAAATCGATCTCCCGCTGCTCCAGCCCCAAAGCCGACGCCTCGACAAACTCAACTCCCCGGTTGTTACAGAGAATCTCCGGCTCACCCGCCATATTCTCCGCCACTTCTCCGGCGAACACGTAGAACGGTACGAGCGCCTCGCCGAGCGCTTTCTTGAGGGCGGCCACCTTTTCACCAAACGTCGACGTTTCATCTTTTGCGTAGCAGAAGAAGACGCCGACGTCGACGGGTGGAAAGAGCAAGTCGAGGTTTGATAACGGCAGCCAATGCTCTTGTAACGGTAAGGCTGCCGCCACCACCTGACGGCCGGAAATCGTTACCGTTATGCCTCTCACGGTGGCGCCCATTTTGAGAGGAAGAGACTATGATTAGTTTTGATGGGCGGTTATTGTGTGTGTGATGTATGATATTGGAACTTCATCGGTTATTTATAGAGTAATTAAATGCATGGGATGATATATTGATACCGTAAAGGTACGCACAATAGTACGTATTCTGATAATCAAAATTGGCTGCTTTGTACAGTAACGAGTATTACTTAGTAGTTAATTATTTAATTTATTGTAATATGATTAATTCAAATATTCCGCCGAAATTGATTGAAAGTGTCAACTCGATAAGCATGTTCAAGTTGCTACTTCTCTGTTATCTATCTCGATCGATCACCCTAAAACGACGTTAATTAAAAAAATATGTTATATGTGGAGTACGTTAGAAAGTTAGACTATACGTAGTATGGTTTTGGTTCACTTCACAATTAATCTATATACTAGTAACGTAATCATGCCACATTTCTTTTAATGCGAAAAGATTAGGTTGGAATGATTCAATATCAAGAAAACCCGAAAACAAGAGAGACAACATTTCTCTCACTCCCAAAATTAAAAAAGTAAATTTTAGGGGAGAATGCATTTGACCATCCTTCGGTTTTTTTTTTCCGCCTAGAACATTCATTAGAGATGATAATTGATCGATTACTAATAAATAAAAAAAAGGCAAACTGTCGTCCGAGAGATTTAAAAAAGTGACCTTAAAGTACTAACTCAAAGGCTCAACCGCCGAACCAAATGTTTGAAGCCTAACCATTCTTGATCCTTTCTTTTATCTTATACATGTTGCTTTTAACCCTCTTTTATATTTTTCGAAACTTAATTACCTATTTAATAGAAATATTTACCCCTCTGTAAACTCAATTAAATAAGATTTTATCCTTTAGTTTTTATTTACAAGAAAACCCTAAAGTTTGATGCTTTGAGTCTAGAGCTGTTAAAAGCTGACCGAACCCGCTAATCCGATCCGACCCGTCCAAAAATTTTAGGGTCAAGATCCGAAAATTTGAACCCGAAATCCGAAATCAACCGAACCCGATAGAACCTGAAACCCGTTAATTGGGTTGAAACCCGAAAACCGTTGGGTTGACCGATTTAGTATATTTATAGAGTTTTTAAAATTTATTTTAAAAAATATAATATATTTATTATTCAAATAGATGAAAATAATATATTATACTTAAATAATATTATTTAATTAAAAATTGATTTTAATAATCATAAAAAAGGATATTTTAGACCCACTGGTCAACCCGAACCGACCGAAAACCCGCTACAATCCGACCCGATTGACCCGTAACCCATAAGGAAACCGAACCCTATTCAACCCGAACACAAAATGACCAAACTCGAACCTGTCCGACCCGACCCGACCCGACCCGATTAACAGGTCTATTTGAATCCATGACTTAATTTTTCGTGTTTATTTTTTGTCTCTTGTTGTTGTTGGAGACAAGTTTTAATGGACCACCAATTAATGAAATATTAATTTTTAATGTTGAAAGCGAATTTTAATTTGATGGAGACAAACATCAATGGAAGAGCTCAACTCTTAATATACAGAAACTAATCTGTTTTGATTTGTTCATTATATTTTCGGTCTTTCTAAGGGCATATGATAAACTTTCCGGTTTTAGAAACTAAAACCCTAAAAACAAAATGAATAAACCCGTCGTAAAAAAAATTAAATCTATAAATAAATAAAAATACCAAATATTTCTAAAACAAGATGCTTATCTTATGCCCTTAGGGCATAGGTTAGAAAATCCGTTATATTTTATATATGGGCGAACTGATATATCGAAAACAGAAGTTTGATATTTCATCATTGAATGGAAACGAAGCAAAACTTTAAAAATAATGTTCGATATATGTTGGTGATTTGTGTCAAGTCATCAAATCCCTATAAGAGCATGTTGAAGTTTACAAGTCATATTGGTAATGTCGATTGGGGAATTCACATATATGATTTTCCATGATGTATTTGTAGAGAGTTGTCATAGATCCAAAGTATATTGCACACCAACACCGAGGTATGAAACCTCGAGTGCTACAGCCTTAGGCAAGGGCGCGCCTTGACGTTGGCGTAGCTCGGAGTCGGCGCGGTGCAACGACACCGTGCAAGGGCGTGGCGCGGCGAGGACTCGGTCTTGAGGCTTCGAGGCTCGATTGGTGTGGCGTGCCTCGTGATTGAACTTGAGGTTCAAGTCACGACATGTAGAGGCGCGCCTAGGGTGGTGCAATGGCAACGCACATACAAGGCCGCAGTTGAGCATGTGGCGCGCCTAGTTGTGAGGCTAAGGTAAGTTTTGAGCTTTGTAATTCAGTCTATTAGCTTTGTGCATATTCTAATGAAGTTAGGAAGCTTAACTTTAGCTTGGAGAATGCTTTAAGCAAGAACCAAAGCTTAAGTTTAGCTTGGCACATGGCTATGTATGCTAGAAAGGAGTTTAGAAGCTTCATACTAGCTTAGAAGTAAGCTCTAGGAGCTTGAACAAGCTCTAGACTCATTGTATAAGCTTTATAAGAAGCTCATGTAGGTAGGAAGTAGCTCATGGAAGCTCAATCTAGCTCACACTAGCTCAAGTTAGCTCAACAAGTTAGAAAGTCAGCTCAACTAGCTCAAACACAGCTCAACCTAGCTCAACTAGCTAGATGCTAGCTCAACTAGCTAAGGGGTAGTGACACTACCTAGGTGACCTAGATAGGTACTTAGCTATGCTAGATAGGTGGGGGGCTAGGTGGGCCAGCCCATGGGGCGCGCCTATGGGCTGTTGGGCCGCAAGCATGCACGCATGGCATGGGCCTTGTGCCATGCGGCTTGGTCCGATTGCTTGGGCTTTTGGATTACATTTTTGGGCTTTGTCTTGGGTCATTATAGGCTGGAATTAAAAGACATTTTGGAGTCCATGGGGGCTGAATGTGGACGCCCTTGATGACTAGGAAAGAGGAAGAGAAGTTGCAACAACTTCTTCCTAAATTCACTCTCGGCCACCCCTTTACGACCGATTGGTAACCGCCGGTCTAGGCAGTTTTGGGCAGATTTTCTCACGCCTATTTAAGGGCAAACGTTGGCCATTTTGATGGAAAGAAACACGTGAAAAACCAGAGCCTTTGTCCCCAAAAAATCGGTGAGAAAACACACAAGTAATTGAGTGAGTCTTGTCGTGTTTTGAGTGGGATTACACAATTGAATCACACACGAGTGTGGAATCATGGATCGGTCTTCTACAACAAGGAAGGAACCTCAAGTTGAAGTGCAAGTGGCGTTCATCCAAGTAAAGGAGGAACCACTTCATCGGACGACGACTTTGTTCAAGTAAAGATAGAAGAAGAATCTTGGGGCTCGAATAAGGTACGCTTGTTCTCAATTGATGTGTCTTGCCAACACTTCTATTGGTTCGTTTAATTTGTTACGTTTTATCTCACAACGGTATTGCAAAACCCTTGGCATGGAATAGGGGCAATATACGTTGAAGGAAAGCGAGATCTAATCTCGTGACTCGTAGCTTTATCCAAGTCACTTAATATGTATAAGGGGTCGATGGTGATTGCCCTCGGGCCTACACCCAGGAGACTACCCTTTAATGGGTCTACTCGTTATTGCCTTGATTATTGATGTCTCTTTATTTGGTGGTGTTTTCATATGTGATTTCCTTTGTAAATATGTTTCTTTTTCCCCTTTTCTTGTGTGTTTTGTTCCTTTTTAGCTTAGTTCTCGTATTTCTATGAGATTCGGAGACTATGCGCATTTTATGTGTTTTGTAGGTAATTTGGCATGGATCAAGGGTCGTTTTGAAGGAGAGTCGGAACATGGAGCAAGGCCCGAGCTTAAGAGGGAAAGAAAGGAGCAAGCCATGAAGAAGAACAAGAGGAAAGCCAACAAGAAGAAGGTGGAACGAGGTCCGGACCGAGTTGCAACCAACGCCGAGCCCGACTTGAATTTTCAACCTCGGACCGACTTGCACAGTAAGTCGGGCCCGAGGTCCTCCGTGTCGGGCCGAGTCGGTCGATTGGTGCTTGGGCTCCAAGGCACGAAATGGTGAACTTCCACTTTTGCCCCTCATCTATAAAGGCTCTCTTGTCTTCTAATTTTAGGAGGTTCCCACCCTTGGCAAGGAACCCAACCCTCAAGGACTCTCAAGAGGATACTTGGAGAGCAAGGAGGAAGGAGAGGAGAAGGAGAAGAGAGAGAATCGGCCCAAGAGGAGGAGATTTGATAAGTTTGGTTGATAGATTAGCTTTGCTTTGTTTTGATCTTGTGGATTTGGAAGCCCTTTGATTGGAGTTTGTGGATTGCTTTTGATTTGTGAATGAAATTTTGCTTTGGTTTGAGATTGATGATGTTGATTGCTTTGCTTTTTTGATTTGTTTGCTTTCTTTGTTTGCCATATGGAGTAGATCTCCTTGATCTTGGGTTATGGGGGAAAACTCTAGCTAGGTTTGGGCTAGAAACCCCAATTCCATAGCCTTGAGTGCTTGATCTAGGAACCCACTCTACATAGAGCTACAATTCCTTGCGAAAGTAAGGAATCAAGGCTTGTGATTGGCAAAGTAGCGAAAGTGAACATGTGTCAATCTCAAGACCTTGCTTCGAAGGGGACTTCCCCAAGGATCGATGTGTAGAAGTGGTTGGAACGAGGGCGAAAGCACTCGATCCTACTCCGATCATCACTTATTGCTTGAATTGGGGTGGAATAGCCTTAATCTACTAGAGAAGGAACCCAAAATCCCAAGATCTACTTTCAATCTTTGAGTTCGACAAACCCAGATACCTCGGGCCCAACTTGCCCTACGTCGGTCCCGACTTCCTCTTGTCGCCAACATCGGGCCCGACGTGACACTTGTGTCGGTCCCGACTGTTCTCTTTGTTTTCCTTTGTTTTAAGTTCTTCTTTCTAGCTTTCTAGTGTCTAGGCACCTCAATCGAGTAGATTTCCCAAGTGTTCGACACCCACCACGTGCTACAACGGGGTCGGGTTATAAATTGTATCTCTAGACCCTCGCACACACATGAGCGATCAAAAGATTGGCGTCGTTGCCGGGGAAGTCTAAGTGCATTGAGTGCCAATTTGGTGAGTTTCTTGTGTTTTGGTAGTGATTTGGGTGAGGGAATAGCCCAAACCCTTTGTTTGTTTTTGATTTGTTTTGATTTGTGTCTTTGTTTCGTAGGTGTATGCTAGCTCGTTCCTCCCGAGGAACACTTGAGCTTGAGTTTGTGAGTGATCCGGAAAGTATTCTCAAAGAAGCCCGAACAAGGAAAAGGATGGAGAATCAAGCTCTCCCTGTTGAAGAGGAGTTGGCTCAACTTAGGGCCGAAATGGCTAGATTGCAACTTGAGAAGGAAAATCAAGAGGCGATGGCAAGAAGAGAACGGGAGCAACGGATGAGGGCCGAGGCTCAACTCAACGCTCTACCCCGGAATGCACGCCAATACATGCATCCGGAGTTGAGGGTACCCGAACCGGTTATTGTGCTTCCCGAGGTTGCCAAGAATTTTGAGATCAAGACGCAATTCATTTCCCTCATCAAGCGTGATCAATTCGAGGGTCGTCCACATGAGTGTCCCATAGAGCACATCAAACGCTTTTGTTGACATGTGTGAGACGATCTCTACCGACGAGGAGACGTTGGAGTATGTGCTTCTAAAGGCGTTCAAATGCTCACTTGGGGGCAAGGCCACACATTGGCTCGAGAGCTAAGCCCCTAGGTCAATCACAACTTGGAAGGCACTCTATGATGCTTTCTTGATGAAGTTCTTCCCGCCCTCAAAGACAACCGAGCTAAGAAGGAAGATAGCAAGCTTTCAACAAGGTCCGAATGAGCCTCTCTTCGAAGCATGGGACCGTTTCAAGGAGATGTTGCGCCAATGTCCTACTCATGGCCAACTACCATATGTGCTCCAAGACATCTTTTTCCAAGGCATCAATCCGGCAACGAAGGACAAGCTCAATCTCCACACCGATTGTGGGTTCATAGACTTGACACCGGATCAAGCTTGGGAGCTACTTGACAAGCTATCCGATTATGAGGCCATGTATGGGGTGAGTAAAGCTAGCAAGGAGGTGAAGGTTCAAGGTGAAGGTGCAAGGAAGTTATATGATCCAAGGGGAGAAGATATTGACAAGGATGTGAAGCTCCAATTCCTTGAAGGTGAAGTGAGCAAGCTCAAGAGGCAAGTCCACTACTACAAGCAAAATGCTAGAGCTTGTGAGGAGTGTGGATCCTTTGCACATGCTACACAAGTTTGTCCGAATGAGAGCCAAGTGCGCTTGGCCGAGCGAATTGAGGAGGCAAACTATGTTCGAGGAAATTTCGGTGGAAGAGGCAACTTCAACAATGGTGGTAATGGCCGGTGGAACAACGGTCAAGATCAAGGCTACAGCAACAACTTCAACCAAAACGAGCCAAGGGCGCCGCAACCACCACCATATAGGCCACCGGGATTCAATGAGATACAATCATTTGCTCAAGAGATGAGGGATGGGTTCAAGGAGATGAGGACCCAATTCAATGAGTTTGGTGCATGGAGGAGGAAAGTCGACAATCAATTTGCCCAAATTGCAACTCAAGCCCCGAGAGAGAATGGGAGACTTCCGGGCCGACCCGAGGAGAACTCCCGAGCTCAAAACAATCAAAATGAAGTCCGGGCAATTGGATTGAGAAGTGGCCGAAACCTACCCGAGCCACACATGCCTAGGAAGAATGAAGAGAGCCGGACCGACTTACCCAGCAAGTCGGGTCCGACGTTCCCCGAAGTCAACCCAGCAAGAAGATCGACTCCTCTACCCCGGACCGAGGTTGATAGTGAGTCGGGCCCGACGTACCCAGACGTCGAGCCGACTACTCTGCCTCAGCTTTGCCCCAGGACCGAGATACACGACATCGGGCCCGACGTGGTGCCTAAGTCGGTCCAACCAAGAAATGTTGCAAGTGAAGTGGGGAAGTCCAAGGAGGTTGATCCAAGAAAGATTCAAGGTGCAACAACTCTTCCATATCCCTCGAAGAAGCCGAAAGATGTTGTTGAAAACAAGTTCAAGAGGTTTCTCAAGCTTTTGCAAGGTTTGAATATCTCTATCCCGTTCACCGATGCATTGAGCGAGATGCCATCCTATTCCAAGTTTTTAAAGGAGATTTTGAGCAAGAAGAGGTCCATAGTTGAAATGCAAGATGAGGTCAAGACCTTGGAGTTACCGCAAAAGCTAGGAGATCCCAGTCGGTTTGCTATCACTATTGGTGTGGGGTCTCAAAACTTCCAAGCCTTGTGTGACCTTGGAGCGAGCACGAGCATCATTCCTTACACCATATGGAAATCCACATCCATGGGTCTCATAGCTCCGGTCAACATGAGGTTAACGATAGCGGATGGGTCGTCCATCGAGCCAATTGGTATTGTCGAGGATTACCCCGTTTGCATTGAGGGCCACTATGTCCCAATCGACTTTGTTGTGGTGGACATGATAGAAGTGCCGGGTGAACCGATTATACTAGGGAGACCTTTCCTCGCTACGGTTGGGGCGATCATTGATGTAAAAAAGGGCCACTTGTCTCTTGACATTGGAGGAAGAGAGATTGAGTTTTTCTTTAGGCCAACTTCAAAAGGGGTCGTACATAAGGAAGCTATGATGATCCAAGTTCCTCTTGGATTGCAATGGGAAGCCGTTTCTAAGAAGTCAAGGCCAAGGGAGCTTAGGTTGAAAGCCACCCCACCACCTAGAGAAATTGAGATAGAGCACCAAGGTCTAGCCCTCAATATGATTGAGCATGAGCAATTGGAGGAAGGGATGACTTATTTGGAGGTGTTCAAGGCCGAGAAGGAAGAAGTTCAAGCACCACCGGAATCATCTCAAGAACTCAAGGATCTTCCAAAAGATTTGAGGTACGCATTTCTTGGTCCCAACTCTTCTTTGCCCGTAATCATAAATGCCAACTTGAATGATGATGAGGAGTCTAAGTTGTTAGAGGTTCTAAGAAAACATAGAGGAGCTTTAGGGTATTCACTAGAGGAACTAAAGGGAATCTCTCCCTCAATTTGCATGCATAGGATTTATATGGAGGATAACCATAAACCCACTATTGAACCACAAAGAAGATTAAATCCTAACATGAAAGAAGTGGTAAAGAGTGAAATACTAAGGATGTTGGATGCGGGAATCATCTTCCCAATTTCCGATAGCAAGTATGTGAGTCCCGTACATGTAGTTCCTAAGAAAGGAGGTCTCACCGTTGTGCAAAATGAAAAGGGAGAAATGATACCTACGAGAACCACAACAAAGTGGCGTATGTGTATTGATTACCGTAAGCTTAATAGTGGCACTCGCAAAGACCATTTTCCTCTTCCCTTCATAGACCAAGTCCTAGAACGGTTAGCACAACATGAATATTTTTGCTACCTTGACGGGTATAGCGGGTTTTGGCAAATCCCTATTCATCCCGATGATCAAGAGAAGACGACATTCACATGTCCTTATGGGACTTTTGCCTATAGACGCATGCCTTTTGGTTTATGTAATGCGCCGACAACATTTCAAAGATGCATGATGTCCATCTTCTCCGATATGGTTGAGGATATAGTAGAAGTGTTTATGGATGATTTCTCCGTCTATGGTTCCTCATTTGACGTTTGCTTAGCTAACTTAGACAAGGTTTTGACTAGATGTGAGGAGACTAGCTTGGTGCTTAATTGGGAAAAATGCCACTTCATGGTGAAGGAGGGCATAGTACTAGGACACCTAGTTTCTAGTAGGAGGATAGAAGTAGATAAAGCTAAAGTTGAAATAATTTAAAAACTACCTCCTCCCTCTTGTGTTCGTGATGTTAGGAGTTTCTTAGGTCATGCAGGGTTTTATAGACGGTTCATCAAGGATTTTTCTAAGATTGCAAAACCATTGTCTAACCTCTTGATGAAGGATGTGCCCTTTGAATTTTCCGAGGGTTGCATGAGTTCTTTTTGTAGGTTGAGAGATGCCTTGATTTCGGCTCCAATAATGGCGGCACCCGATTTGAATCTTCCATTCGAGGTAATGTGTGATGCTAGTGATTTCGCCGTAGGGGCCGTCCTTGGGCAAAGGAAGGATGAAAGTTGCATGCCATCTAGTACGCAAGAAAAAATTTGGATGAAACTCATTGCAATTACACAACGACGGAGAAAGAATTTCTTGCGATAGTGTTTGCATTCGAGAAATTTCGTTCATATCTTGTGGGGTCAAAGGTGGTAGTCTTCACGGACCATGCGGCAATCAAATACCTCATGAAGAAGAAAGATGCAAAGCCGAGGCTTCTAAGGTGGATGTTCCTTCTCCAAGAGTTTGACCATGAGATCAAGCAAAACCGGTGCGGAAAATGTGGTAGCGGATCATCTATCCCGTTTGCCCATTGAGTACATGTTGGAGATGGAGGATGGTTTGACTATAGATGATTCAAGGGAAGATGAAGTTCTCATGAGTGGAAAGGAGGAAAGGAAAGGTGGATCGACGAACCAAGTAAGTCGAGTCCGAGGTCCAGAACATCGGACCAAAGGTAGGGCAGGTACGAGTGAGTCGGGACCGAGGTCTTCAGAGTCGGGCCCGAGTTATCTGTGTGTCTGCGAAGCTGGACCGGCGTCCAACCATGTCGGGCTCGGTACACTTCAATGTCGGTCCGTGGAAGAAAGTAAGTTTCCTAACTCGATTTCCATTCCTTCTCGTTCTCAATTGATTAATTCTTTCTCTCCCACTTGCCTTCTTTCTATTAGTGCCGTAAGACGAGGGGTTTCCCCTTGGTTTGCGGATTTTGCTAACTTTGCCATAGGGGGAGTGATCCCACCAAATTTGTCTTATCAAGCTAGGAAGAAATCCTTACATGATGCTAGACAATATTTTTGGGATGATCCATATCTCTACAAGGAAGGGAGTGATCAAATCTATAGACGGTGTGTGTCAAGTGAAGAGGTTGAGAGCATAATTCACCATTGCCATTCCTTGCCTACGGGGGGTCACGCTAAGAGTTCCAAAACCACTTCAAAAATTCTTCAATGTGGTTATTATTGGCCAACCATGTTCAAGGATGTGCATGATTATGTGAGGAAGTGTGAGCAGTGCCAAAGAGAGGGGAATCTATCAAGGAGGAATGAGACTCCTCAAACTGGCATTCTAGAAGTTGAGTTATTTGATGTATGGGGCATCGATTTCATGGGACCATTTCCCACATCGGGGCCTTACAAGTACATCTTGGTAGCCGTGGACTATGTTTCAAAATGGGTGGAGGCCATACCAACAAGAACCAATGATGCTAGGGTGGTGATGAAGTTCTTGAAAAGCAACATTTTTGCAAGGTTTGGTGTGCCTAGGGTTCTCATAAGTGATGGCGGACCTCATTTCATTGAGAGGTGCTTCGAGAATGTGTTGATCAAGTATGGGGTGTCTCATCGAGTTTCTACTCCTTATCATCCTCAAACAAGCGGGCAAGTCGAGGTGTCAAACCGTCAAATCAAGGCTATCTTGGAGAAGACCGTATCTCGATCAAGGAAAGATTGGGCCTCTAAGCTCGATGATTCACTTTGGGTTTATAGAACCGCCTTCAAGGCACCTTTGGGAACTACACCCTTCAATCTAGTTTATGGCAAGGCATGCCATCTTCCGGTAGAGCTTGAGCACAAGGCAAAATGGGCACTCAAGGAGATGAATTGGGATATCAACTTGGCCGGTGAGAAAAGGTTTCTAGAGCTTCATGAGTTGGGAGAATTGAGGTTGAAAGCCTATGAGAACTCCAAGTTGTACAAGGAGAAGACCAAGAAGTGGCACGATAGGAAGTTAATTCCAAAGACTTATCAAACCGGTGACAAGGTTCTCCTTTTCAATTCAAGGCTTAAACTTTTCCCGGGGAAGTTAAGGACTAGGTGGAGTGGACTATTTGTGGTCTACCGTATCTATGCTCATGGTGCGGTGGACTTGGTTGATGAACGGGGACATATTTTCAAAGTGAATGGTCATCGAGTGAAGAAGTTCTATGACAAGGCCGGTCCAAGCGAAGAAGTTAGAGCCTCATGGGCTCTCGTCCTTTCCAATTGACCTAGACACGCCATTGAAGAATAAAGAAATTGTGAGCTCTTCGTACTCTTCTCTCTTGCTTTTAAGTTTTGGTTTCCTTGTTTGATGGGGACATCAAAATTTTAAGTATGGGGTGGGGGTAAGTGTGCTCATGATTTCACTTGCTTGTGTGTTTGTTATTTTGAGGATATTTGGTTTTCGGTTTCTAGTTTGTGTTTGGGATGTTTGTGTCTTGGTTTGTGGTTTGATGAATGACAAGGATGATTGATTTGATTTTGAAAGGATGAGTCTTTGTTTTTGCTTTTAGAGAAATTTTGCAAAAATCCATAAAAATTTGAAAAAGCCATCAAAAAGATTTTGTGTTTTGTAGGTTTTTGGACTAGAAATTCCCATCTTAGATTCCTTTGCATATTTTCGGATGGTTTAGCCTCTAAAAAGATGTTGCTTTTGATGTGATCAGGATATCTTGCTTGTTTTATTGAACATGTGAGTTCTAGGATGAGTTCTTATGCAACTAAGTATGAGTGACCCTTGTGAGATTGATTTTTGGCCATTTTAGGGATGCTTGTTCATATTTGCATATCCCTCATGTTTCTTGTGTGATTAGCTCATTCATGCTTAGTAAAACTTCCTATTGCGGTGTTTATCTATTTTCCAAGACCGTCATGAGATTTGTCCTAGCATTGTCACATTGATTTTGAACTTTATTCTTCTAGTCACATAAATGTTCCATATCCTACCATGAAGTGAATCCTTGGTTTGTAGCCCCGTTCTAGCCTAAGCCTTATTTGAAACTCCTCAAAAATATTATTCCTAGCCTTATATGACTTGACCCTTATGGGATTGGACTTTAGAAGAGAGGTTTGGATTGTATTTGAAGAGTTGAGATTCTCTTGGGTTTAAGGGCAAAGAATGGTGTTATGAATAATGAGGGTAGTGCATCTTTGTTGTGCAAAAAGGAAATGAAAAAAACAAAGAAAGAAAGAAAATGTTGGAAATGTAAAGTGGAATGAAGGCAAAGGGCTTAAGTGAAGAAAAGGGTCCGACCAAGTTACACGCCACATCGGGCCCGATGTCATAGGAAAGTCGGTCCAATGTAGAAAGTGTGGAAAATCCAACAAAAAGCCTAAGAGCAAAGATGAAGTGGAATGTTAAGTGAAATTTTGGGTTGAAAGGAAAAATGTTAAGTCTTTTGGGATGAGTGTGAAATTGATTGTGGAATTTTGGTGAAGTTGGTGAGAGTTTAGGTTGTTCAATCCCCATTGTAAGCACCACAAGACCAAATAGTTCCCACCTTGAGAAATACCAAAAGCCCCATTACAACCCGGCCGAATGGAACCTCTTTGAGGACCTCCATTGAGCCAAGTTCGAATTCTTTGTGTACTTTGTATTAGGCATCTCTAGGTGGAGGAATTGGTGATATTAGCTTCAATAGTAAAGTCCTTACTTGCATGATTTTTGAGCTTGAGTGTTCATTGCTAAACCCAAACACATGATGAGTGATACACATTTACATATCCCTAAAGTGAGGTTTGGTTGCATTGACTCTATTCCTTGGAACACTTAATCATGTGTGATGATGTAGTCTTGCTTGAATATCAATCACTTGTGCTTAAATGTGTTTTCATACGAGGCTTTACTTGAAGATTATGTTTCGGTCTTGCTTACATTGTTATTGCTTGAGGACAAGCAAGTTTAAGTATGGGGTATTTTGATGTCTCTTTATTTGGTGGTGTTTTCTTATGTGATTTCCTTTGTAAATATGTTTCTTTTTCCCCTTTTCTTGTGTGTTTTGTTCCTTTTTAGCTTAGTTCCCGTATTTCTATGAGATTCGGAGACTATGCGCGTTTTATGTGTTTTGTAGGTAATTTGGCATGGATCAAGGGTCGTTTTGAAGGAGAGTCGGAACATGGAACAAGGCCCTAGATTAAGAGGGAAAGAAAGGAGCAAGCCATGAAGAAGAACAAGAGGAAAGCCAACAAGAAGAAGGTGGAACGAGGTCCGGACCGAGTTGCAACCAACGCCGGGCCCGACTTGAATTTTCAACCTCGGACCGACTTGCACAGTAAGTCGGGCCCGAGGTCCTCCGTGTCGAGCCGAGTCGGTCGATTGGTGCTTGGGCTCCAAGGCACGAAATGGTGAACTTCCACTTTTGCCCCTCATCTATAAAGGCTCTCTTGTCTTCTAATTTTAGGAGGTTCCCACACTTGGCAAGGAACCCAACCCTCAAGGACTCTCAAGAGGATACTTGGAGAGCAAGGAGGAAGGAGAGGAGAAGGAGAAGAGAGAGAATCGGCCCAAGAGGAGGAGATTTGATAGGTTTGGTTGATAGATTAGCTTTGCTTTGTTTTGATCTTGTGGATTTGGAAGCCCTTTGATTGGAGTTTGTGGATTGCTTTTGATTTGTGAATGAAACTTTGCTTTGGTTTGAGATTGATGATGTTGATTGCTTTGCTTTGTTGCTTTGTTTGCTTTCTTTGTTTGCCATATGGAGTAGATCTCCTTGATCTTGGGTTATGGGGGAAAACTCTAGCTAGGTTTGGGCTAGAAACCCCAATTCCATAGCCTTGAGTGCTTGATCTAGGAACCCACTCTACATAGAGCTACAATTCCTTGCGAAAGTAAGGAATCAAGGCTTGTGATTGGCAAAGTAGCGAAAGTGAACATGTGTCAATCTCAAGACCTTGCTTCGAAGGGGATTTCCCCAAGGATCGATGTGTAGAAGTGGTTGGAACGAGGGCAAAAGCACTCGATCCTACTCCGATCATCACTTATTGCTTGAATTGGGGTGGAAAAGCCTTAATCTACTAGAGAAGGAACCCAAAAGCCCAAGATCTACTTTCAATCTTTGAGTTCGATAAACCCAGATACCTCGGGCCCGACTTGCCCTACGTCGGTCCCGACTTCCTCGTGTCGCCAACATCGGTCCCGACGTGACACTTGTGTCGGTCCCGACTGTTCTCTTTGTTTTCCTTTGTTTTAAGTTCTTCTTTCTAGCTCTCTAGTGTCTAGGCACCTCAATCGAGTAGATTTCTGGAGTGTTCGACACCCACCACGTGCTACAACGGGGTCGGGTTATAAATTGTATCTCTAGACCCTCGCACACACACGAGCGATCAATTATCCTATGGATCTACAAGGGTCGACTTTCCTTCAACTTAAACAATGTAACCATGTTAATATGATTGCATGCATATCCTAAAATACCAACAATATATATGGACGAACTCACACATTCCATAAAATATGCACTCGAAGCATGCCACATATTCTACTCCATAACTAGGTACGCATACATATAAATATAATGATATTTTCTAATTAATATGGTCATTAATCAAGTTAAGATTTCGAATCTTCATCATTACTTTATTTGGAAAATTTTACCAAAATTAGTTTAGAAAATTGGATTGGAATTAGTTTAGACTAGGCCAAAACCAACCAATATATATGTAAATGGCTCACCCACTAACCACCACAATTCTAGCTAATCACTATAACAAGTAAAAAGACATCTAATTAGATTGGCGCCCTAGCTGGTAGGTTGATTTTGGATGGATTAAGTATGCTGTGGATTCTTCATATATATGACCAATTACTATCGTTGTAAAATTGCTTTTTTTAAAGAAATTTGTGCTCATTTTTTTTTAATAAGGAAGGAATTTGATGTACAAAATAGGTTTGATAGATTGAGAGGCTGAAGAAAATCGCTAGTCGAATAAATCGATAAGAGAATATAAATATATAAAACTCCCTTAAACGAGTGTTGTTTTAAGTTCACGGACATGCCCTTCCCAACTTGCTTCTAGTCTCTATCGGATGCGTCTGTAACCACGTCGTGAACCATTCTTAAGACCTTGTTCTATTCCTTGCATTATTTTTGCATTCAGTTTTAGTCCACTTTGAGAGGGTAATTGTCCTCCGAACCAGCTCTTGCAACCATCTTGATTGGGCAACTGTATCCTTCAAACGAGCTCTTGCAAGTAGTTGCGCGTCGATGTCTCATAAGCATAAATGTTTGACATTAATTTGCAGTTTTGGCTCTTTTCGGGCACGTTTCTGGTTTTGAGGCCAAAAGGTGAAGTGTAGAGAATTTCCTCAACTTTTCATCCTTATAAGGCTCGTAATTTTTCGACTTCTGTAGATCTCTGACGATGTGCTAAAAATCAGCTCTTGTATGTATCGCCCTTTTCGCGCAACACATTTGGGATGCCTTTTTTATCTCTTTCTTGATGGTTTATGTGTTTGGTGTAAAGATGGTTAGTTCATCTCCTCAACTTTCCAACAATATGTAGATCATCTTATTCCGACAATTGTTGCTCCCAAACGGCTGGTCGAAAGTTTGCTCGGTAATTCTTCATGAGAAATGTATAACATATATACTCTTGATATGCGATTTCGACCCACTTAGGATGGCTTTTCAAGCCTGGCGTGTGAACGAAAAATGAAGCAAATCTGATCTTCTTTCCGATGCCTCTTAAATTGTCTTGATCTGATAACCATGGCTCTTAAACGAGGCATCGCAAGATCATTAGACTACGCAATGATTCCTAGGGATGACCAAGTTGCTTGTTGTTTGATCTCGGCGTTGCTGCCCCGACCGTCCTCTTCGTTTTGACCTGCGTCTCAATCAATGAATTGCTCTTGATTAGGTTTAACCTGTTTGGCATCTTGAATCTGCCCTTGCATCCTTTCCAAGATGTATGAAAACGGCAAATCTCTTCGCGTGACTTTTCCATCTCCCGTTCTTGATATCGCTCTTTTGTCCCGCTCGGGGTCTCCAACTCCTCTTGTTTGCGATCCATCTACATCTCCACCGGATTCGAAGTCAATGACCTTGTTGCTTTCGACCTCGTGCTTGATCCCACATTCCTGTAACACCCCCTTACTTACCCTAGAGGTATTACCGCCAGTAACCCCGATTAAGACTAAACCGAAGCTACCCAAGGATTTCAATTGACTGAACAAACTAAAAGAAACATTATAGCGAAATAAATACAATTGGTCTTATACAAACCATAACCCAAAAACATTAAATAAACATAACAACCTTCTATTTGAACAAAATCTTCATCAAGTCTTCCTTGAGTTCTTATTTCTGAAACTCAGCTTCACTTTGAAATAGTTCAACCATGATCTTCACTCAAGTATGGACATTGGAAACCTTTCTTCAACTTTTGGAGCTGCAAACATCTGAATCCGCCTCTTGAATCAACTTCCAAGAAGAACTTGATGTGTCGTAAACTGACGGTGGACACCAGCCGACCATATAAAAGAAATGAAGATGGATGGGTTAGTCTAATGATAGACTAGCAAGCGGAGAATCTAACTTGGTTCTTATGGTTGTAACTAAACATATTGGCATCCAAATCCGATTAGACTCGTATTATGATCCAAAAATTAGCAGTCTTATAGGGAAAAAGAAGGATACTTGCATAATCAAGAGAGAGAACACCACCACTTGTGGTTTCTTTTAAGAAGCATAAACAATTGTTGGGAACTCATATTAATCACATAACATTTCGAAAAGCCTCCATCGACTATTCAGAATAACTTAATCAAAGTTTGATTAAGAATCATTCATAACCGGAAGCAAGAATGGTTATCGAATACACTAACCATTCAGGTACATTAATGTTCCTAACGCACTTATCTTGTATTACTTTCAAAACTTTTGACAAACAAGTTGACAACTTTTAATCGGCTCGAACTACTGCCGGTGGAACACAATACTATCGAGGTCAGAGGGCCTGTTTCATCCTTGAACAACCCGAATAGTACGAATCCCAATGCTGGAGAGATTAGAGGGCTTATCTCATCCATAATCCACTACCAACACATATTGAATGGAACACAATACTATCGAGGTCAGAGGGCATGTTTCATCCTTGAACAACCCGAATAGTACGAATCCCAATGCTGGAGAGATTAGAGGGCTTGTTTCATCCATAATCTACTACCAACACATATTTAATGGAACACAATACTATCGAGGTCAGAGGGCATGTTTCATCCTTGAACAACACGAATAGTACGAATCCCAATGCTGGAGAGATTAGAGGGCCTGTTTCATCCATAATCCACTACCAACACATATTGAATAAATGCACTTAGCTAGAGTGCATAGTCACCTCCTCCAGCGTTGAGTGAGGTATGAGTCATGACCCGAATGTTGGGATATGATAGTAACGAGCTAAACCTCCCAACATAGACTGTGTTATAAAGAGGTCATCGGAGACTCGGCTCCTACCCCTGAAAAACTAACTTACTTCACAATAATGTCTCAGCACGAAACAACTAAACATACAAGGTCACATACAACGGACCTAAATCCAGTTCTAGCGCAAAACTGAATGAATAACAATATGGTCATTATTTCTAACAGACAACAACCTATCATATTTTATTAATCATACAAGTTGTTCCCAACGCAAATATTAAATGGGATTCAATTCCTCATTTAATAACAATAACGCAAGAGAGAATCGTCCACTTGCCTTTGAAGGCGTGCTCAACGTCCTTAGCAATTCCAACAGTATTCTTTGTCATCCCTCTGAAAAATATAACAAAAGAATTTCTCAGCAACGAGCTCACAGAAACACCTCTTAGTTGTATTCTCAACTCCTACAACTTCCTAATCGATAAACGATTTAATTTCCGAATATCGATATATAGTAAATCCTTAGTTATCATGCTTCAAGGAGCCATCTTGGCGGAATTATAACTGATTATCCGCTTCACATTTCAAACAATTTTCTATATAAAAATTGTTTATTAGCAACAGTTCTTAAAGTTTACCAAATTTCGGATCAAACGGATTAACAACGAATCCCGAGTAATTAACCGAAGTCCTTTACCTGCCAATTGGTATCCGAAACTTGTATTTGCTATAACTGAAGATCCGGACGTCCGTTTCTTGAGCGGTTTGAACCTGTGGGACCATATCAACGTCAAGATTATAAAAACCATAAATTTAATTAGCAAAGCGGAACCAAAAGGCCCTTACAGTGGCTCAGCAATCAACCCGCTAATTAATTTCGATCGTATATACCTTCACTCGAGCCCATGGCTCGTTTGGCTCGATCCCCGAGCCCGAGGGTGGCTGGGCGTTCCCCGACGGCGGCCCTTGCATTTGTTGGTGGTCGGATAAGCTAGTGGTCGTCGGCGGCGACGCAATCGAGGTAGAGATACGTCGGCGGTAAATTCTTTCTCCCGAGTCCAGTGTTCCTCCTAATTCTCTCATGGTTCTTGTTCAGCTGCACCAGCCCACCGGAAGGAAGAAGATGATGAGGTGGAAGGTGAGAATGGAGAGGGGAAGAAGATGGTGGCCGGCGGTGAAGTAGCTCCCGAGTCCGTCGTCCCCGATTTCTCTCGTTCCTTCCTTTCATTTGAAATGAGTGGATAGTCTTTGACGAGGCAAGACGATATGCCTTTAATTCCATATTGATCTCTCTCTCGTGCCTTCCTTATTAAGCTAGTGAAAGTGGCGGTTTATAAACTAAACCCGTCTTGGAAAGGGACTCGCGTTAAAGCGGTGAAATTATGTACCTCGGGTGGAAAAACTCACTGAACGAAAAACGTCCCGTAAATTATGTAGACCAATAAAATCAATTTTTCATGATTTTATCATGCTACCTTCAATTTTTAAGGCTTCCGTTTCGTATCTTAAATCCCTTCCGGTACATAATTAAAAAGACGGCTTATTCAATAAATATTCTTTTTCCATTGAAAAATCCTAGAATTCACACCGATCCATAAAATCATTTCTTTGTGATTTTAGGATATCACCAACAATTTTATAGGATTTAATCTCCATCAAAAATATTGGATTAAGCGTTAAAACGGACCAAAAAGGTTAAAAGGATATCCGAGAAAAATTCAAAAATATCCTCAAAAACCGCAGTTATTACATTAGTACCCCCTTAAAAATGGTTTCGTCCTCGAAACCAAGGAGAACTTAAATCACAAAGAAGGATAGCGCAAACACCTACACACAATCACTACAAACCTATACAAAAGTTTGTAGTACCCCCTTAAAAAAACATACTGTTACTTCTGCACGAAGCACAATCAACCATTGCTTAGTTACCAAACTCCTTCTTTACGACGTTCATTAACTTTGGAAAATGACTCAGCATTTCCTGTCTAGTCTCAAATCTTTTCTTCACCTCCATTTTAGGCCAAGGTAACCTAATCAAAGGAAAACATTACGGATAGAATGCACTAAAGGTGGCAATGCCAACCGATAAACAAGCTTATCAGTTCTTTCCAGTATCTCGATTTACGTTGTCTCGCATTCCCCAGCAGAATATGCCTTTCAAGGCGAATGCCAGAACAAAAACATTGTTCTTTATAATGAACTTAACATGCTCTAGCTTTAGCACAACGCACAATTGTTGTCACTTTTGAGCAGTTAACACCCTTGGACATGTTAGTGCGATATCAGTTGTTGTTCTCATGGCCAAGTCTGGCCCATGAAGAACCTTGTCAGCATTTTCATTCCAATAAATTGACAACCAAAACATCCGGCCTTACAACGCCTCAAAAAAAAGTCATTTTCAACTGTGTGACCAAAATTCTTGTATGTGCATTCACTCAAACTCAAACTACCATTCCAACTCGTGTGGAATTCAGAATACATATCCTCGGGGGTTTAAATTTGTTTTCTTGCATTGTTCATCACTTTGATGAAGGAAGCCAATACTAAAATTCAATTCACTCCATAAAGCTTGATGTTACTTCTTTCAAAACATTGGCATGAACCATTCATCTCAATCGGAGATAATAATCTTCGGGGTTTGATGAAGATGAAAAATTTCATGCATGAACACCTCAGCTAACTTCTATACTCTTTAAGTCAGCTTAAATGCATTAAAAAGAACACTCTAGATGAGTTTCTTAAAAACCTCCATATTGCATTCTTCTTTCATTAAGTCTTGAACGACTAATGACAAGAATCCATTGTAATATCTTCCCACTTCCATTCTAAAACAGGAAGAGACTATAACATTCTATCTGGTCTTCTATGCTCAATCAAGACTTCCAGACAAGCCACACATATCAAAACGAACTCTGTGACACTTCGCTTCATGTTAATCCATCAAAAGTTTTATCTTAAATCCTTATACATTTACTTGTTCCATGATGAACTAATTAAGCAAATAACTATGCTTCCTTTGAAATAAGCTTTCAAAGCTCATCCACAACAGATTCACATGAACAGTTTCAAAACCAAGCAATCCATAATCTTGAATAACAAATCCCGATGTCTTACCTTCTTGATCTTCTCCAATGATCATAAATAATATTACTTTCCCATACTACTTTTCCTTGATCTGGTGAACAGATTTTGAATAACATCTTAGGGGATTCACACAACCTTGTTGTCATCCAAACTAAAACTTTAGTCCTTCTCAAATTATTTCCTTTACAAGGATTACTTAAAATCCTTACTCAATTTCCTTTTTGAGATAAAATCTCAGTATTACTTTAACCAAGAATATGAGATTTGTCCAACACATGACAAGCTAAAAACCTATCTTGTCAATCCTTTACATCCTTTTCTCAACCAAAACTAAGCTTGGGCATACTGACATTTAAAAGTAGTTATCTCTCTCAACTACTTCAAACTAAACTCTTATGCATTACTATACCAACATATTGGATAATAATACATTTAGTCTAATAATTTCCAACAAAATTGTCTCCATTGACAATTTTCAGTCTTTTTCATCAAAGAACTGTTTAGACTTCATTTAACATTCTGACTTGTTGAGCAACCTAACTCTTAGGATTAAAAACATATCCTCACGTTTCCACTCTCTATACCCAACAACTTGTCAGGTTGAGATTGAATATCAATACTAATTTACATATCCAAACTCCAGACCCATTGGAGTTCTGCTTAAAGTCCTCACTTGACTACCTTATCTCAAAGAGATTTAAGTTTTCAAGACAATATGAAAACAAATAACAACTAATGGAGAAATTACTAGTACATCCTTTATTCCAAAGAAACGATTACTACAATATCATTCCTTAGAAAGGGTTCCATCCCAGGAGTCCATATCAACTTACTTTCAAGGATAATTCCACTAAAAAAGCAATGACTTTCTTAGGTCATGTCGTCAACCAAGATGAACTACTAGCTAACTGCTTAATCCCAAACTTTTAGAGAAGTACGGAGCTACTCCATGCTCTTTAGAGACCAACACAGACTTGTAAAGAATCTTAACAAATTTCTTTACTTATAATCGAACTGTTTCAGGAATTTTGACCATACTCCTTGAATGGTATAGGATAACAAGGATATACAAACTCCAAGGAGTTTTACAAGATACTTGATATAGCAATAGATATAGCAATTGCTATAATGCAAAAGAAAGCTTGCATCTTTTCATCTCAACCAACTATTCTTGTAGAACTCATATAATTGCAAAACTTATATGATTGCCTATTCATACTAGAAACTATTCTTTAAAACCCAAGGAATTATGTGATCTTATTCCACCATGTGATCAGGATGGGGAGATAAAATAAACATAATCCTTTACTGCATTCTCATAGGAATAAGACATGTAATCTTGCCTTACCATGTGATCAAGATGGAAGACAATTTACATTCTTACTCACCACCATGAAAACCGTAAAAACATTTACTCTCAAATCGTTTTAACCACTAACATTGCCTTAAAATTTCATATTTGAAATTTTCTCAGAATCAAAGATGAGTCTCAAAGGAGCAAAGACAACTAATTCGTTTCTAGACATATCACTTCAAAAGGTAAGTATAACACTTCTTTTCTTCTTCAAGGTAGTTCCTGGAGACGTATCTTGACCTTTTTTTTCACTTAGACATATTGCTAGACTTTTCTATAATCCATAGTATTGAGTAATCTCTGCCTGATTTACTCAGTTTTAACCCATATTAACTTCACAAATTCAATAACAGAAGTTGATTGCTTGTATCAATCTACTTGCAATCCTTAGGGAAAATATGGTTCCAACATTTTCATACTCATGACAACTTCTTCCAAGGTTGCTCTCAACTTGTGTACCATCTTGACATAGTACTTTAAAGTTATGCAAACATGATCCATTGACAAAAATTTAGTACTTGAGTTCATCCATTCACAAAACAACAAGCCTTCTGCAAGTTAATAGTCACTTAAATCCCGATGTCCAAAAGTGAACTATTAAACTCTAATGACGATTTTAAGCACTTTCCATCCTTTTACAACTTAATCCTCTCAATGAAAAAAGTGAACTTTCAAACTTTGCATCTAGTTCAAAACATCCAATCCTTATATCTCTCTACATATAAGGAAATTCCTTTAATTTCCAATCTCTTTTAGCAGAAGAATGCACATGACCAAACGAATTATTTTTGAACCTATCCCAATTCAACATTGGTAAACAAACTAGACTTCTCCATCATTCTTGTCTTCTTACTTAACCATAAGGAGAAGACATATACCTTTTTATTAGCTCAAGTTCAAACCACATTGCAAAGAAAGAGCTTGTGGTTAGGAAGCTTGCCGACGACTTAACTGTCTCACCAGTACCACCTTAAGCTTTGGATTTGACTGATATAAAATCTTTAAAATCCTACACAACGGAAATTATTTTTCAGCGATAAGGGCTAAGCCTTATTGACCACAATATTGAATGATTGATATTTTCTCCCAACTGCTTGAAATATCACAAACGAACATACCAAAATCATTCCTTGAATGATCTTCTCAAAACTGAACTTTATCATTTCCATCCTTGAAGAAACATAAGCCAATACCATTGGCAATTTAGAACATCTTACTACTGATTCCATTACCATAGAGTCACAAACACAGTTGTTGAAGAAAGTTTCCAAAGACAATCCTTTTCTTTTCAGGATTCTCTTACATCACCTCATGATCCACACTGATCTTTTTAGAATCACTCAAGACTCATAAGATTTTTCCAAATCTCAATGTTGAGAAGTAAATGTTCCAACTCCAAACTTCTATTGATACTCGAATTTCAACCACATTCAGAAATTCCTATAAGAATATACTCTTGAAACTCTTACACTTATGACTTCAATGTCAAACAAACTCACTTTGTTAATTCCTTTTTAAAGACAACACGTGAATTTTCACATATCAAGAGAAGAAATTAACAATTTCTTTCCCATACCTTTGAATCATGACCTTTTTAAACAACATTCATAACTTGAAATCTTCCATCATATGAGCCTAACATAGAAAACCTTCAAAATAGAAAGCCTTTATGAAGTAAAATACTTAAATTCAAAATCTCACAAGAAGTTTCCTAATATGGAAGAAACGACGAGGGTACACCCAATTCAGACTATCAAGAGAGAATAGGAATTCACTGAGAACTTGGTCTAGAACCGATTCAACTTTAGGAATCTTCACCTAATCTTACTTTGGATCCTTCTCGGAATCCATTCCCATCTCCAGGGAATCCAATGTCCACTATAGGACCTTTTTCACATAAGCCATTACAAACTTGTTACCTCATGTTCTCCAATTCCCTTTCCTCCTTCTATGTCTTCATGAGTCTGACTTCCAATCTTAACCACTTTCTGTAAATGGTTCTAAGATAACACCAATATAGAATTATCCTTAACTCTTTATGGAAGATGAAAGTCTTAAGCAAGACTTAGGAACTTTTAGCTCTGATACCACTTCTATAACACCCCCTTACTTAACCTGGAGGTATTACCGCCAGTAACCCCGATTAAGACTAAACCGAAGCTACCCAAGGATTTCAATTGACTGAACAAACTAAAAGAAACATTACAGAGGAATAAATACAATTGGTCTTATACAAACCTTAACCCAAAAAGATTAAATAAACATAACAACCTTCTATTTGAACAAAATCTTCATCAAGTCTTCCTTGAGTTCTTATTTCTGAAACTCAGCTTCACTTTGAAATAGTTCAACCATGATCTTCACTCAAGTATAGACATTGGAAACCTTTCTTCAACTTCTAGAGCTTCAAACATCTGAATCCGCCTCTTGAATCAACTTCCAAGAAGAACCTGATGTGTCGTAAACTAACGGTGGACACCAGCCGACCATATAAAAGAAAAGAAGATGGACAGGTTAGTCTAATGATAGACTAGCAAGCGGAGAATCTAACTTGGTTCTTATGGTTGTAACTAAACATATTGGCATCCAAATTCGATTAGACTCGTATTATGATCCAAAAGTTAGCAGTCTTATAGGGGAAAAGAAGGATACTTGCATAATCAAGAGAGAGAACACCACCACTTGTGGTTTCTTTTAAGAAGCATAAACAATTGTTGGGAACTCATATTAATCACATAACATTTTGAAAAGCCTCCATCGACTATTCAGATTAACTTAATCAAAGTTTGATTAAGAATCATTCATAACCGGAAGCAAGAATGGTTATCGAATAGACTAACCATTCGGGTACATTAATATTCCTAACGCACTTATCCTGTATTACATTCAAAACTTTTGACAAACAAGTTGCCCACTTTTAATCGACTCGAACTACTGCCGGTGGAACACAATACTATCGAGGTCTAAGGGCCTGTTTCATCCTTGAACAACCCGAATAGTACGAATCCCAATGTTGGAGAGATTAGAGGGCCTGTTTCATCCATAAACCACTACCAACACATATTGAATGGAACACAATAATATCGAGGTCAGAGGGCATGTTTCATCCTTGAACAACCCGAATAGTACGAATCCCAATGTTGGAGAGATTAGAGGGCCTATTTCATCCATAATCTACTACCAACACATATTGAATGAAACACAATACTATCGAGGTATGAGGGCATGTTTCATCCTTGACCAACCCGAATAGTACGAATCCCAATGCTGGAGAGATTAGAGGGCCTGTTTCATCCATAATCCACTACCAACACATATTGAATAAATGCACTTAGCTAGAGTGCATAGTCACCTCCTCCAGCGTTGAGTGAGGTATGAGTCATGACCCGAATGTTGGGATATGATAGTAACGAGCTAAACCTCCCAAAATAGACTGTGTTATAAAGAGGTCATCGGAGACTCGGCTCCTACCCCTGAAAAACTAATTTACTTCACAATAATATCTCAGCATGAGACAACTAAACATACAAGGTCACATACAACGGACCTAAATCCACTTCTTGCGCAAAACTGAATGAATAACAATATGGTCATTATTTCTAACAAACAACAACCTATCATATTTTATTAATCATACAAGTTGTTCCCAACGCAAATATTAAATGGGATTCAATTCCTCATTTAATAACAATAACGCAAGAGAGAATCGTCCATTTGCATTTGAAGGCGTGCTCAACGTCCTTAGCAATTCCAACAGTATTTTGTGTCATCCCTCTGACAAATATAACAAAAGGATTTCTCAGCAAAGAGCTCACATAAACACCTCTTAGTTGTATTCTCAACTCCTACAACTTCCTAATCGATAAACGATTTAATTTCCGAATATCGATATATAGTAAATCCTTAGTTATCATGCTTCAAGGAGCCATCTTGGCGGAATTATTACTGATTATCCGCTTCACTTTTGAAATAATTTTCTAAATAAAAATTGTTCATTCAACAGTTCTTAAAGGTTACCAAATTTCGGATCAAACGGATTAACAACGAATCCCGAGTAATTAACCGAAGTCCTTTACCTGCCAATTGGTATCCGAAACTTGTATTTGCTATAACTGAAGATCCGGACGTCCGTTTCTTGAGCGGTTTGAACTTGTGGGACCGTATCAACGTCAAGATTATAAAAACCTTAAATTTAATTTGCAAAGCGGAACTGAAAGTCCCTTATGGTGGCTCCGCAATCAACCCGCTAATTAATTTCGATTGTATATACCTTCACTCGAGCCCATGGCTCATTTGGCTCGATCATGGCTCGATCCCCGAGCCCGAGGGTGGCTGGGCGTTTCCCGGCGGCGGCCCTTGCAGTGGTTTGTGGTCGGATAGGCTAGTGGTCGCCGGCGGCGACGCAATCGAGGTAGAGATACGCCGGCGGTAAATTCTTTCTTTTGAGTCCGGTGTTCCAGCTAATTCTCTCATGGTTCTTGTTCAGCTGCACCCGCCCACCGGAAGGAAGAAGATGATGAGGTGGAAGGTGAGGATGGAGAGGGGAAGATGATGGTGACCGGCGGTGAAGTAGCTCCTGAGTCCGTCGTCCCGGATTTCTCTCGTTCCTTCCTTTCATTTGAAATGAGTGGATAGACTTTGACGAGGCAAGAAGATATGCCTTTAATTCAATCTTGATCTCTCTCGTTCCTTCCTTATTAAGCTAGTGAAAGAGGCGGTTTATAAACTAAACCCGTCTCGGAACGGGTCTCACGTTAAAGCGGTGAAATTATGTACCTCGGGTGGAAAAACTCACTAAACGAAAAACGTCCCGTAAATTATGTAGACCAATAAAATCAATTTTCCATGATTTTATCATGCTACCTTTAATTTTTAAGGCTTCCGTTTCGTATCTTAAATCCCTTCCGGTACATAATTAAAAAGACAGCTTATCCAATAAATATTCTTTTTCCACTGCAAAATCCTAGAATTCACACCGATCCATACAATAATTTCTTTGTGATTTTAGGATATCACCAACAATTTTCTAGGATTTAATCTCCATAAAAAATATTGGATTAAGCGTTAAAACGGACCAAAAAGGTTAAAAGGATATCCGAGAAAAATTCAAAAATATCCTCAAAAACCGCGGTTATTACAATTCCAAACTCGCGTCTTGGTTGGACCCTCACGTGTCAATGTAATTCATTAATTAGTACATCATCAAGCATAAATAAATTAATGCACAACAATTAAAAAATCAAATATAATAAATCCTCGTTAAATAATTCTTCTGGGTATGATGGCGTCGAGTCCTTGTGCGATCCGAGTCTTTTAGGCTAATTAGTGTATTCGTCAAATATCTATAACTATATATTAAAGTTATACCTTTCCGAGCCAACAGAACGATTTTGGCCCCACCTCATATTTAAAAATTTAAATTTTATTCTATTATTATAACTTCTTTCTATTAAATTCTTGTTGGAACAATGGTTGTTCCATGGTTTCTCTTAGTTTTGATGATAACAAACTTAGTTGGTATAACTTGCTTCTACATGTAAGTGTTTCAGGTAAACAGGTACATAGTCACGAGTGACGGAACATTGTGAGGAACGATGGAGGGAACGAGTGACAGATTTAGGAAGCACGTCTCAGACGGAACGCGACTTTCTATTAAGGCATGTTACCAGATCTTCTGCGAGCAATCTTCTATGAAGATACGACAGCTGTAGGCGGTTGCTTAAGGAGATCAAAGAGCGGATAAGATCAATCTTCACACGATCAATCTTCTATGAACAATACTTTCTCCTTATTGAGTGGGATTTGTTTAGTGGAACATCTGCGCAATTAAGCAAGAATTACGTATGAGATCAGACTTGACATATCTTATAAATAGCTAGGTTATAGCTAGGGTTTAAGTGTGGTTGTAGACGACAAACTTGGAGAGAGAGCTTTTCAAGTGTACGAGTGTGTGGCGTTTTCCGATGAAGAATCCACAAGTAAGTTATCTTAGGTTTACGCTTAGGGTTGTAGAAGTCTAGTTGTTGAACTTTGGTTGGTGCCTTAGTTACCAGTGAACTTGACTTGTCTTGTAATCGTTGAAACTTAAGGTATTTTATTGAAAATCCTATGAGAAGGAGTCTCAAAGGTAGAGTTTTTCTTTCTACGACTTGTTGGTCGGACAAAAAGTGTTTTTCTCTCTAAATTTTGTGTTCCAATTGTCTATTTCCGCTGCCCAGGGAACATTACTAGTTCCCTGACTTGTTACTAACGCGTCACGATCCATCAATTGGTATCAGAGCAGGTTTGCTCTAGATTGTGTGTTAGTGCAGGAATACAGAATGAGTACCAACAAAACTCACAACGTCGGAATTGAAAACAACAAGCCTCCACTACTTGTTGCTGGCGAGTATGACCACTAGAAGAAGCTCTTCACCACATGGCTCAAAAGCAATGACTACCAAGCCTGGTCGGTTATTGAGGATGGAGACTATGTCATTCCCGAAACCAAGAAGAACAAAAAATCCAAATGGGGTCAAACGGAATGGACAGGAATGGAGAAGAACTACAAGGCACAAATGCTACTAAACAATGCCTTGGGTGCTGAAGATCTTCTAAGAGTACTCAACTGCGAAACTGCCAAAGATTCTTGGGAAGCCATTGAGCAAATGCATATCGACAGTGTAGATATGAAAGAAAGCCACCAGAAGGAGGCTAAAAAGGAATTCTACAATTTCAAGATGAAAGATGGAGAAACCATTGCCACATACCAATCTCGGTTTGAAGTCTTGGTCAATCGCATTAATCATCTTGGAATTGGGGAATCTATCACTCGTGATGAGAAAGTGTCCACAATTGTTGATGGCCTAGGTCCCAAGTACGTGGTTACTAGAGGACTCCTCAAAGAAAATCCAATAACAAAGACTTGCAAACTTCATGAGATCTTTGGAAAGCTGACTGACTATGAGCGATATGAGAAAGACAACAGTGGTGCTTCAAGCTCTAGCAAGGGTATTGCTCTCAAGGTGGAGAAGGCCATTGAGAACATCACTGCTGGAAGAGATGATGATGAGCTAGAGAATGACCCTGATGTGGCTCTCACAACCAAAGCAATGAGATCGTTCTACAGGAGAGGCAAGAAGCAAGGTGCCATGAAGGAAAGGGTCAACTTCTAATAGAAGGAGATTAAGGACGTTACTTGTTACAACTGTCAAGAAAAGAGTCACTATGCTAAAAGTTGTTCCAAAGGGAACGAGTCTGGGAACGAGAAGAAGAAGGCCTACGTTGCTACATGGGATCTTGACTCAGATGATGAATCTGAATCAAAGATTTGTTCCATGACTCTGAAGACTGAAGATGTTGACCAAGAGGCCTTGCTAGTTTAGAAAATGCTAAACAACCTAATCGTGTCATTCTTATTAAAAAGCTTTTTGAAGATAAGTTAAAAATGCAAGATGATCTAGAAGCTTTTGATGAGAAATGTCTTAATCTTGAAGAAAAATTATCAGTGTCTACTGTTACTAGTGTTGTTCCATGTTCAGAATGTGAAGATCTAAGGAAAGATGTTAAGATTCTCACTGAAACCAATAATGAACTTAGGTCGGATTTGCTTATTTACAAACTCAAAGGAGAGGAATTAGAGAATGAGCTAAATAAACGAACTCAGATTGAGTTTAATCCGGCTAGGTGTGGTATTGGTTATGGTAAAAGTAAATATGAATATCCTCCTGATGACCTTAGCTTTGAAGAGAAAATGGAAACAAAAGCTAGGGAACTTCAATCCGCTAGATATAAAGTTACTCATTTACAAAGTATGGTCAAGATTCTTGAGAGTAATTTAAATGATAACTCTGAGTGGTATTCTGGAAAAACGGCTCATAAGATATACCTAAAACAGTCTCAAGGGAACCAACATAGAGTTCTTTCTAAGGAACGTACAAAGGAACGTACCCTCCAGAGACCACATCCTAAACGCTATCTTGGCGAATACTATAGGGTGTGCTATCACTGTAGTGGGGGAGGTCATATTCATAAAGACTGTAAGGTTAGATTAGTAGTGTCAAACAAAAGGGCTCAAAACCAGAATACAAAGAACAACAAGAAACAGTGGTCTGGTAAGAAAAATCAAGGGTATGACAAATCTCATCATAACAAAAAGAAACCGGCTCCACAACCACAAAAGAAGCGAGATTCTAAAACTGATAAAGGGAAAAACCATGTTGATCCCTCAAATATTGCTTCTAGTTCCAAGAGTCCACAGAAAGCTACTTTAGTCAATCTCAAATTTATCATTTTGTGAGCTATGCTAACTGACCCGGGAAGGCTAAGCAGGCCTGGGTCGTTAAAACGTGATTTCTTTCTTGCAGGGTGAAGTGAGGGGGAACATCCGCTGGATCCTTGACAGCAGGTGTTCATGTCACATGACAGGGAACGAGAGTATTCTGTCCTCACTTCAGATCAATGCTGGAGGAATCATTTCCTTTGGTAACAACAATCAAGGAGAAATCATTGGACCAAGTGAAGTCAAGCTAAATGATAAGACCAGCGTTAAAGATATGAGCTTGGTGAAAGGTCTTGGTTACAATTTGTTGAGTATTGCTCAACTTTGTGACCAAGGGAACAACGAGGTATCCTTTACCTCAGATGGTTGTACGATCAAGAACATGAATTCAAATCTTGTGGCCTTGAAGGGAAAGAGGCGCAACAATGTGTATTTTGTAAACTCAAGTTTCCAACCACATGAAGAACTATGCTTTGTCACAATAGCTGATAAAACGGATCTCTGGCATAGGAGGTTCGTTCACGCAAATCATCGAGGAATTCACAAACTCTACTCACAAAATCTTGTGATAGGACTTCCCAGTTCTTACAGAAAAGGAAAGCTTGTGTGAAGAGTGTGTGAAAGGGAAACAATGCAAGTCATATTTTCAGCCAAAGTTGTCGATTAGCATCTCTCATCCCCTTGAGATGATACACATGGATTTGTGTGGTCCCATGTGGGTGAGAAGTCATGGTGGTAGCATGTACATTTTTGTTATTGTTGATGATTTTACTAGATATACATGGACTCTTTTTCTAGGTTCCAAAGATGAGACGTTCATGGAATTCAAAAGTTGGATCAATAAGGTAGAAGCATCAACAAGACAAAAATTGAAGGCTACCAGGTCTGACAACGGAACAGAGTTCAAGAATTCCATGTTCCATAGCTACTGTGATGAACATGGAGTGTCTCAAAACTTTTCTGCGCCAAGAACTCCTCAACAAAACGGCATAGCTGAGAGAATGAATGGAACACTACAAAACATGGCTTGTACTATGATGTTGGCAAGTAACTTGTCTCGGCTTTTTTGGGCTGAGGCAGTCGGTACCGCTTGCTACATCATCAACCGAGTCACTATACATTCCAACTTTTCTAAAACTCCATATGAACGAATCAAGGGAAGAAAGCCAAATATTTCCCACTTGAAAGTCTTTGGATGCAGGTGCTTTATTCACAACAACGGAAAAGACGAGCTAGGCAAGTTTGATCCAAGGAGTGATGAAGGCATCTTTCTAGGGTATGCATCCAACAGCAAGGCTTAAAAAGTGTTCAATAAAAGGACTAAGAAGTTTGAATAAAGCATCCATGTTGTCTTTGACGAGTCCAAAAATGGAGGGAACCTGTCAGGCAACGAGGATGTACTAAAGGTTCTAAATACAGACTCAGATGATGAAGTCGATCCAGATTCAAGTACTCGAGCTCCAAATGAAGACGTCACCCCTCCAAGTCCTAACTTGGATGAAGATGACACAGAGGGTACTCCGAATCCTGAAGATGATACTCCAAATGAAGATCATATTGAGGGAACATCCCATGGAACGACAGGACAACAGGAACAAGAGGAGTCAAGAATAGATCCCACTCAGATCAAACTCGGAAACTATCATCAAAAGAGGGATTATCCTGTTGACAAAATCATCACTCCATACGATAAAGGTTTGCTTACTCGTTCCTCTATTAAGAATTTTTGTGCTTTCAATGCGTTTATCTCTCTTGCAGAGCCGAAGAATGTGAAGGAAGCATTAAAAGATCCTGACTAGATAGTTGCTATGCAAGAGGAACTACATTAGTTTGAGAGGAATACAGTATGGAGATTAGTTCCCAAGCCAAAGCACAAAATGGCTATAGGAACAAAGTGGGTATTGGGGAACAAACTTGATGACACCGGAGCTAACACAAGGAACACCGTGAGGCTTGTAGCGAAAGGGTACAATCAACAAGAAGGGATTGACTACGATGAAACATACGCTCCTGTTGCAAGAATAGAAGCCATACGTTTTCTAATTGCCTATGCTGCTCACAAGGGATTCAAATTATATGAAATGGACGTGAAGACAACATTCCTGAGTGGGTATCTACAAGAGGAGGTATATGTGTTGCAACCTCCAGGGTTTTGAAGATGTAGATCACCCTGACCATGTCTACATTCTGGATAAGGCTCTCTATGGTCTTAAACAGGCTCCTCGTGCTTGGTATGATAGATTCGCTCAGTTTCTATTAGCCAATGGATATAGGCGTGGTGTGGTCGACAAGACGTACATTGTTCCTAAGGGAATAAGACAGTGAGGTTTTAGTAGTTCAAATTTATGTCGATGATATTATATTTGGTTCTACTAACCCTAAACTTGTAGAAAGCTTCAAGAATCTAATGAGCAGTGAGTTTGATATGAGCATGATCGGTGAACTTACTTTCTTTCTTGGTCTACAAGTGGTACAAAGTGATGAGGGAACAAAGGTACATCAACAAAATTACATCAAGGAGCTACTAAAGAAGTATGGTATGGATTCTACGAAAGTTTTTGATACTTATATTTCTCCTAATACTCATCTTGATGTTGACTTAAATGGTGTTGATGTTGATCAAACGATGTGACGTGGCATGATTGCTTCCCTATTGTACCTAACGGCCAGTCTGCCAGATATTATGTTCAGTGTGTGTCTTTCTACTACATTCTAGGCTAATCCTAAAGAAACACATTTAAAAGAAGTGAAGAGAATATTGCGCTACTTGAAAGGGAACGATGGGTTATGTCTATGGTATCCAAGACACAACTCGTTCCATCTTGTCGGATTCTCGGATGCAGATTTTGCAAGTCACTTGGTGGATAGGAAGAGCACATCAGGCATGGCCCAATTTCTTGGTCCTTATTTGGTGTCTTGGGGATCGAAGAAGAAAAATTCGGTTGCTCTTTCAACGGCTGAAGCTGAGTATGTCGCAACAGCCACCTGTTGTTCCTAGGTTTTGTGGTTAAAACAACAACTTGTGGATTTTGGTATGTCTCTTGGAACTATCCCTATTCTATGTGATAATACAAGTGCAATCAATATATCCAAGAATCATGTGCATCATTCTAGAACCAAACATATAGATATTCGATATCATTTATTAAGAGATAATGTTGAAAAAGGTTTTATCAAGATGGATCATTGTAGGATTGGAAATCAAGTGGCAGATATTTTCCCCAAGGCTTTGGACAGAAAACCCTATGAGCATCTGAGGATGTTGCTAGGAATGATTTCCTTGGAGTAAACAAGTCCCGGTCCTCTATTCCCTCAGTGCCTGACTAAAGAGGAAACTTCTCAGGGAACTACGTATCATTTGACAAGTTTTCTAATGGCTTATATCTTTCCTCTATGCATAGATGTTGTATATATTAGAAATTGTTAAGTGTTGCATGCTAAAAGGAACTGAACTAAATTGCTTACATCCCAGATTTCTTTCTAGCCCAAAATAACCAACTTGATCTATTCTATCCCTAACTTCAAGCCGAAATGATGTTTGGTTATAAGTTGTTCCTTAGCCTGGTCCAACGCACGCAGAAATATGAGAAACCAAACTTGATGGTTGGTTATAAGCTGTTCCTTAGCCTGGTCCAACGCACGCAGAAATGATGGTTGGTTACATGCTCATCTCAAAATAACCAACTTGATCCAGTGAGCAACGCACGCAGCCAGGTGAGTTCACAACATGTGCTTGCCATGGATCGATACTCGGCTTCGACACTTGATTTGGAGACGGTTCCTTGTTTCTTGGTCTTCCATGAAACCGGTGCACCACCTAGAAATATGATGTATTCGGAGGTGGAGCGGCGGGTGTCTCGGCATCAGGCCCAATCCGCATCACAGTAGGCGGTAAGACGAAGGCAACCTTTGGCAGGGTAATAGAATTCCTTGTCCAGGCGTCCCTTTGTTATCTTCAAGCGCTTTGATCTCGGTTTCCATGGCTTTTCTCCAACAATGATGTCGATTGGCCTGTGTAAAATTGCTTGGTTATTTCTCAAGCATGAGATTAGATACAAAGTGTTTATAAGAAGGAGAAAGATGAGCATAACTTAAACAGTGGCTAAAGGAAACGGTTTACCAGATTGAGTTATATTGGAGGAAGACGTGGGAGGGTCCGAACGAGACGGGAGATTGGCTTCTATGTGGAAATCACGAAGGGTGGTAGGTGATTTTGTTGTGCGAGAGGATCGTCGGGGCTGGGGCGCGGAATTTTCAGTAGGGTGGGGATTGGAATTGGTATTTGGTATGGGAGGGTTATTAATTGGAATATTGTTTCCAAGTAGGGGCGTAGGTTCTGTGAATATGGGAAGTGGGGCTAGGGAGTGGATTGGGAAAGTATCATCATATATAAGGGTAGAAGGCTTGAAATTAGGAAGAGGTAAATTGTGAACGTTAGAAAAGTCTACTGGAAGATCATTGGAAGATTTCGAAAAACGAAACTCGGTTTCGTAAAAAAGGACGTCCCTTGAAATTATAGTCTTTTTGTTTCTGAAATCAAAAAGTTTGTAACCTTTTACACTGGGTGGATAACCGATAAAAATGCATTCAATAGAACGGGGATCAAACTTATAGGATGAATAGCACGCGTAGATGAAAAGCAACGACATCCAAAAACACGTAAATGAGAGTATGTTGGAGGTTTACCAAAAAGCTTTTGAAAAGGGGTTTGATTGTGTAGAATGGGAGTCGGGGTTCGATCGATAAGATAGGTAGAAGTGAGTATAGCATCTCCCCAAAAAAAATTCGGCAATTTTGATTGAAAAAGGAGAGCACGAGCGACGTTTAACAAATGACGATGTTTTCGCTCGGCGACGCCATTTTGTTGAGGTGTATTAATGCAACTAGTTTGGTGTAAAGTTCCTTTGGAGAAGTAAAAATCAAAACACTTCAATTCGGGACCATTGTCGCTACGAACAATTTTAGCGCGTGCATTAAATTGGTTTTCAATGAGTTGTAAATAAAGAATGATGAGAGGGCGTACCTTGGCTTTGATATTCATAAGATAAACCCACGTAAATTTTGAATAGTCATCAACGATAGTAAGGAAATAATGAGCTCCTGTTAAAGAGGCGACATTATAACCTCCCCAAATATCCATATGAATAAGCTCAAAACAATTCAAAGTAGTAGAAGTATGAAGTGGAAAAACATTCTGAGTTTGTTTAGCTAAAGGGAAAATTGAACAACAATGATCGGATTTATCTTTATTTGAAAAATTAAGCTGGAATTAAAAGAGATACTTTTCTAGATGGGTGGCCATAACGTTGGTGCCATAGGGAGTCCGACACCGAGATGTTGCAGTGGCTTGGTTGCGGCTGGACACGAAGGTAATATAGGCCATCTCGTTCATATCCCATCCCAATCGTCGTCCCCGATTGAAGGTCCTGAACAAGACACATTTGTTTAAGAAAAATTGTAGCATAAAAGGAATTGAGTGCTAACTTACTAATAAATATCAAGTTGACAGAAAATTCAGGGACACATAGAACTTGATGGAGTTGTAATTGAGATTCAAAAGTAATTGTTCCAATATGTGAAACCTTATATGATTTGCCATCAGGTAAGTGCACATAACGATTAGTAATGGGTTCTTGAAAGTCCATAAAAGATGTATTATAAGTAATGTGGTCACTAGCACCACTGCCCATGATCCAAAAGGTTTGAGAATGTAATAAATTATGAGATTGTAGGTTACCTAAAAAGTGATCGGAATGAGATATGTTACCGACTTGATTGGCAGCGGAGTGGTGAGCATTGTCTATGAGGCCCAAGGTCTGCTGATTAGTGTCGGGTATTTGAATCGGCTAAGCAGGTTCATGACTTGCAGGTATTCGGAAGATGACAGTGAGGGATTGGTGTTTGAATGTCCAGCATTATTCGCACTCGATCCTGCCTGGCCATTATCCAGGAGCTTCTTTCGCTTCCAACAATAATCAATCGTGTGAGCTTTGGTGTTGCAAAAGATGCACTTTAAATGTGCACGACACTGTTGTGTATTGTGGTTGTTTAGGTTACATTTTTCACAATGTTTAGCCTCTCCAGTGGTACGAGTGTCCCGTGACCGCTTGACAGAAAACACCATAGCGTCAGCTTGCATTGGTGGCTTGGATTGAGACATCTTGGCTTGTTCTTGGATCAACACCATGGAATAGGCTTTGTTTGAGAAAGGGAACAAATCCAAACTGATAATCGTGCTTCGAATTTGTTCATAATCGGCGGTTAAGCCCATCAGGAATTGCATTGTTTGTTGATTGGTGATGAAGGTCTTGATGCCTCCAGCATGTTGGGACGTTGTTGGGACCTCTGGTTCTAAACAACGGATCAACGATGCCATTCTCCGAGTTTTGATAATGAAAAACACCATGAAGAACTAATGTGGTTTGTTCAAGTATTTCTAAGGAACGTAGGTACAACCAAGAACTCCCATGAATGACCAAAAGCCACAGAAGCTCATAATGCAGAGTTTCCATCAAAGGAACTCTGAAGAGGAAAGTTCCCATAAAATGGGAACTCCCAGGAATGATCAAGAGAACACAGTTTACACGATGAAGAGTTTCCATCAAGGGAACTCTGAACAAGACAGTTCCCATAACATGGGAACTCACATATGAGGACAATGACCGTTCAGCGCAGATCGCGGGATTCTGTCTTGGACAGTCCGAAGGAACAGTCTGAGGATCAGACTGTCACGAATGATCCAACGGTCCGATTGATTCAAGAAGTTGACCTAGTTCAAACCAAAGTCACATGTGAAGAAAGTACAACTTGGGCATCAAGCAAAGGGCATTTTGGACACAAATGAAAGACGCGATTTCCCAAGCACACCTGGTCTATAAAGCCAAATGAATAGTACTCGTATTGAGTACTTCTCCCAGAACCCACAAATACCCATACCAGAGAAAAGAGAAAGAAGAAGAAGAGAAGTCCCCGACAGCGAGTGTGTGATCTCGACGACGGTGAAGCCGAAGTTCCCAGGGGCAAGGGAATTGAGAAGTCGGTGTAAGGTTTGAGTTACTTGTATTTTGTTGTTGTGAGCTTAGGAACTCAGTTGAGAGGATTCACTAGTGTTGCTAGAGTTAGGTAGAACTCGTAGGAACAGAGAAGTGTGAATCCGTCTGTTGTAACTAAGGAACAAAGCAATCAATATAAGTCATTCAAAATCCTCCAAGCGGAGGAAGAGGTTTACCCACACAACTAGTTGGTTGTAGTGGGGTTCCTCTACAAGGGAACTGCGTTCTTTACTGCTTTTAATACTTGCGCTTAATTTACTTCAGCTGCCTTGGGAACAGCTTAACAGCCAATTCTCAAGCTCTTTGCTTACGGTTTACGATCCAACACAACAATCGTGCACGAACAAGGAGAAAGGTCTGCTAATGCATCTCTCTCGTCCCAAAGGGATTTGAGTTTGGTATAGAATGTTGTAATAGAGTCCATCCCTTGTTGGCATGGAGTTCGAGCCATAAACCTCGAGCATCTCGACAATGGATGACGCTTTTTGAGATTTCTTTAGACATGGATCCGAGGAGCCATGATTTGACTAGAACGTTGCATCATTCCCATTGTAAATCTTCAAGAGATTTGTTACTTGGTTTGGACAATGAACCATCCACGAATCCGGCCTTATTTTTAATTGTAAGAGCCATTATCATAGAGTGTTTCCATATTATGTAGTTGTCTTCCACCAATGGTTGGGATACCAAGATGGCGCCCGGTTGATCCGAGTGGTGAAGGAAGAATGGATGATTGGATTTCTCCCATGGCTCGGATCGTGTTGCTTAAACGTGTGAAGGAGTGACTTCCGGCATGAGGAACTTTGAAGGATCGTTGTATTGAACCTAAAAAACTGATACTATGTAGAAATATGAGAAACCAAAGTGAAAAGAGCAATGCCTTGTATTCTGTATTAACGTATTAGAAAGAGGAGAAGAAGAAGAACGATATATGCTAAACAGATTACAACGATATAGAGAGGATTATGAGATTGACTAAAATATAATTCCCTAATATAAGAGGATAGATAAGGAGATATTATCTCTAAGTAAAAGATATGGAAAGTGATGAAATAATTTCTTCTAATAGTTCCCTATGACCCCACCTTATTTACCTTTAAACGGGGAATAATTGTTTGGATGTCAAAAATATTCCATGCCCACATAAAGTTTGAATGGAACGTCTCTCGTCCCATATCTGTTCAAACATAGCCTTTTTATCCACTCATGGTAACGAGGTATGGAACTAGTGGTTGAGAATAGTGTCACATTAAAGGAACGTCTTTGATTACTTTTGAAGATTTTTCTGGAAAGGAACAATCGTCAATCAATTCAGAGAACGCAGTTGAGTACTAGCCGTTGTGACTGCTCGTTTGAAAAATCCAGTTGTTGCACAGTGCTTTTGCAGGGAACGATAGGACGTTTGGCGTAGTCGAGAATTAATGGCGGTGAAAATTCATCATTATGGAAACTCTTAGCCGTTAAGATTTGGATAGAAAATCTTGGGAAGGTTATTATCTTTATCAACAAGGAAAGAGGTGTGCTTTATAATCCCTTCTCTCGGTCATTATTTTTTTTGCCGCATCTCGGTTTTACCTTTTGAACCCTAATCTTCTTCAAGCTTCGATCTTTCCTCTCTACTGCTTCAATGGCTTCCTCCTCAAACACCCCAGTCCTCAACTTTGATGGTATCGATTCCTCTGAGATCGCAACCCTCCAAGCACAACTCGTAATTCTAAAAAAGGCCAAGCTTTCTTCTCCCTCTCCTATCTCAAAACTCGGAACCTAGTTTGATGTTGTTGTCGACATCGGTGTAGCAGCCACTACTAAGGTCTCGTCATTGAAGGAGACTCTGGCTGAGGAATCGGAGAAGGATCAATCCATGGTCCCTTCCGAAAATCCCTCTGACAAGCCTGCTAAAACAGAGGAAGGAAAGGAGAGCAAAGACGAGTCTGAGAAGGAAGAGGTGAACTCGCCTCCGAAGGAAGCCACCGATGATCAAGCAAAGGTGGAAACTTTGCCATGTCACTTGCGGCCTGGGTGGGTTAAACCAACTAGCCGAGGCAATCCTCTAGCCAGGAAGAGAGCTACCAAAATTCCAACGGAGATTTTTCATGTCTTTGATAAGGAAAAGACTCCCTCCCCCGTCACCTAAAAGGCCAAAACTGTGACACCCTTATACCCTATGACGTATACTTTGTAATAACTTATTTCTTATATACACCGATAATTCACATATAGCAACTATCCACATAAGCACAAAGCAGAAAGTAACAATCATAAAAGGTTGCACACACATAGTTCTATGTCGTTACTACTTATACTAAAACATCTATTTCTCTAACTTTATATTACAACTCATATATGTCTATGATGCAAAATGAGGAGGAGAAGGTTGCATTGAGCTTCAGCCGGCCGACCTGTATGAATGTGACCTCTAACAGAGACACACATCAGTAAGAACTAGCTGAACCTGAAAAATTGTTTTGCGATTTACGTAAGTCGCATACTCAGTGAATATAATCCATCATCAATTATTTCATTCAGAGTCAAACATTTAGCCCATGTACATATACATACATATTATACATGTCATATATGAATTTAATTACTATGCAAATGCAAATGCTGATGTTTCCGATTATTTATTATGTGAACTGTTCAAGCCTGAATCTGCCACGGGTTTACTGTATATGGACTCTTATGGTCCCTTTAATTATGACCTATAGGTTCTGTATGATCCGTAGATCCTATATTGATATGAAGATCTTGTATGATCCGATGATCTTGTATGACCCGTAGGTCCTGTAATACAAATTCAGGGCCAGACAATCACGGGTCGTTTTAATCTCATTGCAATATGCTATGCAATCAAGTGCATCTTGTAACCATATATCATATGCCATCTGCTAACATACTTTCTGTGCAAACAACTCTGGAAATTTCAGAGCTATCACATCCATCCATATAACTCATATAGCACATATATCCATATAGCTCATATAGCACATAAATCACATAATCCATATAGAACATATAAAACATATATCCATATAGTACATATATCACATATATCCATATAACACATAGGGTTGAATCTCCGGTCTATACTCACCTGTTTAAGACAGATACTATATCTCTTTCTTTCCTCTTTGACCACGATCTATTACTTGTGCTCCTATATGTAACCCAATGTAAAAACAACCTATTTACTCTTACAAACTTGAACCCCAAATGCAATGAAATTCCAGATTGCATTATAACTTCTTGTGCATAATTCCAAATCCTTTAAAACTAGACAACGATAAACTATATATACAGAAGAACACTTTTCTAGTTCAAACCATTCTGTAAAGATTGATCAAGAGTCTCCAAAAATTATTACAAAGCGAAACCCTAAAATTACTCTGAAATCTTTTTCCGAAAATAAATCCAATATCGAAAACACCCTCTGAGAACTATGAACCGATTGATTTTCGAATCAAAAGCAGCTGTAGATCTAGATTTGTAAAAATTAGAAAAATCTAGACAAACCATTTACTAATTAAAAACTTACCACCCCACGCTTGTACTTCAAGATTAAAACCTGATAGAAAAAATCTTGTACCATATCCAACCAAAAACTACCGAAATCTAATTCTTCTTCTCCTTTTTTTTTCTCCCCTCCTCTCTTTTTTTTTCTTTGATTTAAAGTTTACGTAGTAGCTTAGGAAAGAAGAATTAGAAAATCTACACATTTATAGCCAACAAGGTCGGCACAAATGAAGTCGGCTAAACGTTTATAAAAACTACAATTTTCACCCTCAAATCTCCTTTACTATAAATTTTACCCTGAAATAATTATTAATTAACTTTTACTTAAAAACTTTTTAAAATATAATAAACTTAATTAGAAAATAAAAATTATTTTTAAAAACCCACTATATATCATGCCAATATGCTGTGCATATGCTCTTAATATTATATGAATGCAAAATGACGTATGCACTTTGGTTGTGGATGTTACAAAAACTGCCCCCTCAGGAACCAACTATAGCCTTCGCTCCACCGTTTCTGATAGCTTGAATTTAGGTAGTGTTTAGGATGCATATTTATGTTTATTTTGCATAAGTTTTAGTTAGTTTTAGTTGGTTGTAGTTCAGTTTCTAGGATCTTGTGTTTTCGGGTAGTTGCGCTTGTTTTGTTCGGTTTTGCAGATCTTTAGGTAAACAAGCATGGATGGGATGGATCTTAGATGATTGTGGTGGAGTTTGATGAAGCTTAGAGTGATACAAGTGAAGATTAGAAGAGCTAAGACCCAAGAGTTTGTGTGAAAAGAACGCTTATACCCGGGCTATGCATTGGAGTTCTTGTTTCGACACCTCTATCTTGCAATGCTTGGTTTGGGAGTTATAGTGATTGGATGAAGCTAAATTTGGTATCACTGGAAAGCTAATTCAAAGCGATACAATTCATGTTTTTACTCCGAGTCCAAATTCCAACTCTAAGTGGGTCAAAACGGCCTCTGAAGTGTCACCTGAATGTTGAACCGAGGCTAATTGCGCGGGATGGTATAAATGCGCGGCCGCGCATTGTGCAAGACCGCGCAATCTGGGTTTTCTCACGGACGAGTGATTTGGGCCGAGATTTGGTTTTGGGATTTGTTATTTTGGTTTTTGGGCTTATGATTAACCGAGATTCTGTGTTTAAGATAGAATTTGAGGGATATTTTTAGAGACATATAAATACTTTATGTTAGTTTTATTTTCAAAACTTTTGATCAACTTTGGAGGCTAGGGTTTCTTTGGAGAGAGTTTTCTCAAAGGAGAAATCTTTGAACCTCTTGTAAGTTGGATTTTATTCCAATTATGCATTGCTAATTTCTCTTGTGTTTGATTAGTTATTGAAATCATAGATTGCATAATATTGTGAGGTTTGATTGATTTTCATCAACTTGAATAGGTTTTATTCCATGTGCTTAATTGAATCAGAATTATTCTAGGGTTTTGTTAGATTAGCTACCTAATACAATTTCTAGGTTAATTTACAACTAATCTGATCAAGTCTCGTTCGGGGTTGATTAGATAAAGTAGCAACTATAATTGTTTGGACCCGTTCGGGCTATTCAGTTGTGGAAGGGAATAAACCACAGATAACTTGATTAGCTGTTTGTGTTGAGTATTTGTTTGTATCGATACTTTGGACTTAAAGCTATCGTTTGAATGAATCTAGACGTTGTTCTAGGTTGTTAGATGATTAGGGTTGTTCAGACTGTTAGCTCTTTCAACTAAATATAAAGTTTTGGATAATAATCCACGGTAGATTATTCTAGGGAATTGAGAATCAAGAGAATCAATGATCAATAAGCATATCTATGATGGATTTAACTAGTTGAACACGCTTGTTTCTTATTTGATTAAAACCATCCTTTTGCATTCTTAGATAGTTTTGTATTTTGCATAGTAGTTTAGAATTTACAATTACAAACCCCCCATATTCGTTGCTTGGCACTTAAGCAATAACACATTTACACGAGTCTCTGTGGGATCGACCCTTGCTTACCATTCTACTCAGATTGGTTAAGTTAGGATTCTTTGATAGGTAAACGACTGAAAAATACCTCATCAAATTTGGCGCCGTTGTCGGGGACTCGTCGCTATTTGTGTTTATTACTTTTGTGCTGTTTTGGGTGTGAACCTGTTATATGGTTCATACCCGTGCTACTAACTCATCTCCCCTATTGTTTGATCCAAATATTGACAAGACACTCTTCAAGCTAAGGAAGGAAATTCGGAATCACTTTCAGGCCTTACCGTTCTTTCTTGAAGAATCTGACTCTGTATCTGAATCTGTTGAATCTGTCGAGATGGGTGACCAAACTCTGAGACAGTTGACTGCACCAAATCTGACACAACAGCAATTGGCGGTGCAATTCCCTGCTCTCGATGAGGGAGTCAAGTTTGAGCTGAAATCCGGGTTGATCCACCTTTTGCCTTCATTCCATGGGCATAGTGGTGAAGACCCCAACAAGCATCTTTCTGAATTTCTTGTTTGTGTGCTCATGCATAAAGCCTGCTGATGTGACTCATGACCAGATCGCGCTGAGAGCCTTTCCTTTTTCTCTCAAGGATCAGGCTAAAGACTGGTTTTACTACTTGGCTCCGGGAAGTATCGATACATGGGCTAAGATGAAGGAAGCTTTTCTGGAGAAGTACTTCCCTTCTACAAGGCTCAACGATCTGAAAAAGCGAATCAGTAACATCGAACAAGAAGCTAATGAGTCCTTGTACGAAAACTATGAGAGGTTCAAGAGGTTGGTAGCCAGCTGTCCCTTCCATGGCTACGCTGATCAAGACCTGATTCTATATCTTTTCAATGGCCTCTTGGATGATGAGAGAAGAATGGTCAATGCAGCTTGCCAGGGTCACATTTTCAACAAAACTCCTGCTGTTGCGTTTGACCTATTTATACAACTATCTGAGGGCACAAGACAGTTCAGAAAAGAGACTAGCTCGAGAGCTGCAAATTCAGTGGTGGCTAATACAAGAATCCAAGATGAAGTCATTGAGTTGAAAATGATGATGAAGCAGCTGTTGCAGCAAGGTGGTAAACAACAGGTGAAATTCTGTGAAATCTGCTTTGATAACATGCATCCCACTGACTCTTGCCCTACACTTCAAGATCCGAATGCTGAGGTGAACGCAGTGGGAGGATATGGACCACCTAGGCCGAGGTATGACCCCTTCTCCAACACCTACAATCCAGGCTGGAGGGATCATCCTAATCTGAGGTACGAAAATTCCAATAACCAGCAGTTCAATCAACAGGGTGGTCAAGCTCAATACAGACCACCTTTTCAATCCCGTCCTCAGGGGGCCAATCAGAATGCGATGTCAACAGAAGATATGATTCGGACTCTTGCACAAACTATGACCACAATGCAAGGCTCAATGAGCCAATTTCAAGAAGAGACCAAGTCTAGCATCCACAATCTAGAGACTCAAGTCAGTCAAATTGTCAATGCTGTAGGCAAACTGGAAGCTAGAGATTCAAGCAAGTTGCCATCTCAGACCGAGCTCAATCCGAAACACAATGTCAATGCTATTACTCTTAGGAGTGGGCGAGAGCTTCAAGTAGAGCCCAGGGACGGGCACGTACCAATCAGGAGGGGAGTGACAGAAGCTAAGGGAGAAACTGAGGAAAATCCCAAGCAATTCACTTGGGGACGAATTGCTCGGCCAGCCTGCTAAATGCGCGGCCGAGCAATTGCCACGCCGCGCAATACCATCTCAGTTGAGATTGCGCGGGGATGAGACGCCAAAAAGCGCGGCCGCGCAATTGCCAAAACACGCAATGTCATCTCAGTCAGGATTGTGCGGCTTGGGCACTGAAAGCGCGGCCGAGCAATCTGGAGCAAAGCCGAGCAATTCAAACGTTGTTGAAGATTCATCTGAGATTCCTCTGAAGTCTTATGCACCTGTTCCACCCTTCCCAAAGGCACTAAAAGAGACCCGAAAGCTGGAGAACGACAAGGAATTGTTCGAGACATTCAGCAAGTGTGACGTAAACATTCCTTTACTTAAGCTGATTAAAAGCATTCCTAGATATGCTAAGTTTTTGAAAGAATTGTGCACCATAAAAAGAACTCAAAAGTTTAAAGGGAAACAGAAAATCTCTGTAAGTGAGCATGTGTCAGCTGTGTTTCAAAGGCGTATGCCTCAGAAATGTGGTGACCCTGGCATGTTCACTATTCCCTGCATTATTGGTGATACAAAAAATTGATAAAGCCATGCTAGATCTAGGTGCTTCAATTAATGTTTTACCTTACTCTGTGTACAAAATGCTTGAATTGGGTCCTCTACAAGAAACTGGTGTTGTGATACAGTTAGTTGATAGGTCAAATGCTTACCCTAGAGGAATAGTTGAAGATGTGCTTGTAATGGTTGATAATCTGATATTTCCTGCTGATTTCTATGTCTTAGATATGGACCATGATAAGCATGCTGCACCTATTTTGCTCGGTAGACCTTTTCTGAAAACAGCTAAGACTAAGATGTATGTCTGTAGTGGTTCTCTGACCATGGAATTCGACGGGGAAAGGGTAGAGTATAACATTTATGATGCAATGAAATACCCTCCCGAAGATTCCTCGCTTTGCTTAGTTGATGTGGTAGAGCCACTTGCTCAAGAATTTTTCAATATGCATGAATCAAAAGCTTTGAGATCCACCTTGGAAAATGCTATTATGAATGATACTTCAGATTTGGATTTAAAGACTGACCTGCAGGAAGTGGTGGCAGAGTTGAATGCTCACTTTGAGCGTCCGCTTATGCCACCGGGCTCAAAGCCCATACCACTAACCTTGCCAAGCGAGAAGCTTTTGCCATCCATTGTGCATGCACCGGTGGTAGAATTCAAGCAACTTCCAGACCATCTCAAGTATGCTTTCTTAGGTGAAGGGGACACTCTGCCAGTAATTATATCCAACAAGCTCAGCAATGAGCAAGAAGGAAGATTAGTGGCAGTTCTAAGGGAACACAAGACGGCCATAGGATGGACCATTGCAGACATTAAAGGGATTAGTCCCTCAACATGTATGCATCAGATTCTATTAGAAGATGAAGCTACACCGTCTAGACAGCCTCAAAGAAGGTTGAATCCCCCGATGATGGAGGTGGTGAAGAAGGAGGTGTTGAAGCTCCTTCAGGCAGGTATGATCTTTCCTATTTCTGATAGCAAATGGGTCAGCCCAACTCAGGTTGTCCCTAAAAAGGGTGGTATCACAATGGTTGAGAATCACAAGGGTGATCTCATTTCCACCAAAGTCCAAACCGGGTGGCGTGTGTGTATTGATTATCGCAAGCTGAATGTGGTAACCCGGAAGGACCATTTCCCATTACCTTTCATTGACCAGATGTTGGAACGACTTGTCGGTCGTTCATTCTATTGTTTCGTGGATATTTTCAGGTAGCCATAGCACCAGAGGATTAGGAGAAGACAACATTCACTTGTCCTTTTGGCACCTTTGCATACCGAAGGATGCCTTTTGGACCGTGCAATGCCCCAACTACATTCCAACGGTGTATGGTTAGTATCTTTTCTGAGTACATAGAGAAATTTATTGAGGTATTTATGGACGATTTTACCGTCCATGGGGATGATTTTGATTCATGCTTAACTCATTTGACACTAATGCTTAAAAGATGTGAAGATACTAATCTTGTTCTCAACTCTGAAAAATGTCATTTTATGGTAGAACAAGGTATAGTATTACGCCATGTGGTGTCTTCTAGGGGTATTGAGGTCGATAAGGCTAAGGTTGAAGTAATTCAATCTTTGCCTTATCCTACTAATGTGCGTGAAGTGCGTTCTTTTTTAGGCCATGCAGGATTTTACCGCAGGTTTATCAAAGACTTCTCCAAAATTGCCTCCCCCTTATGTGAATTGTTGAAGAAGGAAGCAGAATTTGAGTTTGGTGATGCATGCAAGACGACGTTTGATGAGCTAAAACTCCGCCTCACCACAGCTCCCATTATTCAAGCCCCAGATTGGTCTCTCCCCTTTGAGATCATGTGTGACGCCAATGATTATGCAGTGGGGGCTGTTTTGGGACAAAAGAAGGGCAAAGCGTCTCATGTGATTCACTACGCCTCTATGACATTAAATGAGGCTCAGAGGAACTACTACACCACAGAGAAGGAGCTCCTAGCAGTTGTGTTTGCATTGGAGAAATTTTGCTCTTATTTGCTGGGAACAAGAGTGATTGTTTATACAGATCATGCAGCTGTCCGCTATCTACTGACAAAGAAGGAGGCCAAGCCCAGGTTAATCAGGTGGATCTTGTTGTTGAGTGAGTTCAACATTGAGATCAAAGATAGAAAGGGGGCTGAGAATGTGGTTGCTGATCATTTGAGTCGTCTGGTGATGGAAGAACAGAAAAGGCCAGAGAGTTCACCCATTCAGGAGGAATTTCCAGATGATACCTTGTTTTCTATTAAGGTTGTAAAACCTTGGTATGCACACTTGGTTAATTTCCTAGTTATGGGTGAATTCCTACCAACGTTCACAAAGGCTCAGAACGACAAGTTGAGAAGTGAGGCAAGATACTACATTTGGGATGATCCATATTTGTGGAAACATTGCGTTGATCAGGTAATCCGACGACGTATCCCGGATAATGAGGTAACTTCTATCTTAACCTTCTGTCATAATTATGCATGTGGGGGCCATTTTAGTTCCAACAAAACAGCTAGGAAGGTATTGGATGCAGGATTTCACTGGCCGAGCATATTTAGGGATGCTCATGGTTTTTGTAAATCATGTGATCGATGTCAAAGGGTTGGGAATGTGTCCCAAAAGAATGAGATGCCTCAATCTCCTATGATTTTTTGTGAAATTTTTGATGTTTGGGACATTGACTTTATGGGCCCATTTCCCAACTCTTTTGGGAACTATTATATCTTACTTGCGGTGGACTACGTTTCCAAATGGGTGGAAGCGAAGGCCATCAGGACTGACGACTCTAAAGTGGTGACAGATCTCTTGAAGACCAACATTTTTACTAGATTTGGAGTCCCTAGAGCTTTAGTTAGTGACAAGGGATCCCACTTCTGTAACAAGATGGGGAGTGCATTGTTAAAAAAATATCATGTCACACACATGGTTTCTACAGCATACCATCCTCAGACAAATGGCCAAGCAGAGGTGTCCAACAGAGAAATCAAGTCTATTCTGGAGAAAACTGTGGCACCCAACAGAAAGGATTGGAGTGTTAGGTTGGATGATGCGATATGGGCGTACAAGACTGCTTATAAAACACCAATTGGGATGTCACCATTCCGTTTGGTGTTTGGCAAAGCATGTCATCTATCGGTGGAAATTCAACACAAGGCATATTGGGCGGTAAAGAAATGCAACATGCAGTCGAATGAGGTGGGCGAATTCAAGAAACTTCAACTCCAAGAATTGGAAGAGATTAGGCTTGAGTCTTATGATAATGCATCAATCTATAAGGAAAAGACAAAAGCCTGGCATGACAAGCATATTTGGAGGAAGAGTTTCAAAGTGGGTGACAAAGTCCTCTTATTTCACTACCGCCTAAAGCTATTCCCTAGGAAGCTGAGATCTCGATGGATGGGTCCTTATGTGGTTTCTCGTGTCTATCCACACGGTGCTGTGGACATTTATGACAGTACCACTCGTGCCCTGTCTAAAGTTAATGGTCAGAGATTGAAGCCATACTTTGAAGGATTCAGCAGCGCCATCATAGAGGAGACGGCTCTATAAGAGCCGGAACAAGAGCCTTAATATCCTTCTTACGTCAAGCTAAAGACGTTAAACAAGCGCTTCTTGGGAGGCAACCCATGTTTTAGGATAGTTTTGCTTTGATTTTTGCTTTCTGTTTTACAATTTTTGTTTTCATTAGTTAGTTTAGGTAGAAATAATCCTCATATTTTAGATAAGCTCGGGCAAGCCATGAAGTACAGAAATACTCGGAAGGGGGACAAAAATTGCGTGGCCAAAAAATCTGTAGCCAAGCCGAGCAATGCCAACTCAGTTGGAATTGAGCGGCTTGGGTTGCTAAATACGCGGCCGCGCAATCCAAAGCCCCAAAGCCGCGCAATCCCAACTAGGAGCATATTGCGCGGCTTTGCAATTGCGCGGCCGCGCCATTAGGCGCGATCCCGCGCAATCGGCGTTTTTTTTTCGGGACCCCCTTTTTAATTAAACCCGATGCTTTCCTTTCCTTCTTTCCCCATTCGTACGCCGCCCCTCTCCTTCCTCACTCTCCTTCAAACCTCCATTGAAGGCAAGCTCAAGCTCCATTCAAGCCATTCCAAGCCGGATTTCAACCTCAAATCAAGCAAACAACTCCACATCAACAAGGATTCAAGTAAGCTTCTCAAAATCCCCATTCAATTTCGGTTTCTAATTAGTTAAATATAGATCTAGGTTTGGCTAGAAAAACCCGAATTTGACCCCTTTAGGCTCGGATTTAGGCTTAAGTTCTTCACAAAAGTTCGTTTATTGCATGATTCTAGCCTAGATTCGTGTTTTATTTGAGCTTTTTGCACACATCCGAAAATTACCTAGAATTTGATTAAATTTTAATTAAATTTTGATTAAATTGTTCTAGGTAGTGGGGGAAGAGAGCGTTTGAGTGATTATCTGTGAAATATTGTTGTGGTTGTCCTTGCCCGGACAACAAAAATTGTGTTTGCTTGGTCCGTTTGTGGTGTTGTGCACGTTTCTGTGAATTTCTGATATAATGGCTCCAAAAAGAAGTAGAACAGACAGAGCTTCATCATCCCGAGCTGCTTACGCTCCCCCTGCTGTGGTGGGAGAAAATACCCAAGAGACTTTTGGGATCAGTCTGGAAAAGAATAGGCATGTGATCCGGTTTGAGCTTTTGAAGGATAGGGAATGGAAAGCAACCAAGTTCATAGACTGGAACTTGATGAATGAGATCGGGATAGCTCATTTGCTGAATGAGATTGGAGCATATTTGCACATGGGCGAGTCATTGAAGCTGTGTGAACCCACCTTCAAGGGGTTAACACTGGCGTTTCTGATTACCTTGTCTATTAACTTCAGAGGAGAAGGGGAGATTAAATTCTGGCTAGGAGGAGTTAGGAGGAAGCTGGCCTTGAAAGAAGTCAACCGAGTGTTCAGTTTCTTCAATTTCCCTTCTACTAAGGATATGGTCTTTACTGAGACGGGGGCTACATGGGCTGATCAACATTTTTGGATACTTATTACAGGGAAGGCTAAATATGAGCCTTCTAAAGAAAAATCTTCTCCCATTACTCACCTCGCCATTAAGGTCTTTTAGAGATATATTGCTAGCACCATGAATGGGCGAGGTGATGGTGGAAACAACTGCCCCAAGAAAGATGTTGTTGTGCTGGCAGCTTGTCTGAAAAAGAAAAAGATGAATATGGCTGCTATGCTTATGAACCACATGTACCATGTTGGAAACAACGGTGGAGGAGCTATCTGTATTGGTGGGATTGTGACCCATCTGGCTAGGCACTTTGGAGTTGATGTGAGCAGGTTACAGGTTGAAATTCCGCCTGTGCCTATTGATTTTACTATGCTGAAGAAGATGGGAGCCCTTTACATTTACAACAACTCTTACTATTGGGCGATTGGGGATTCTGGGCGAGTAATGAAGCTTCCTGATGGGAGCCGAGTAAGGATTGGAGACAGCCTAGCTAAGGGTTCATTGATGTCCGGGATGGTGATTTGGGTTAGCATTAGTTCTTTATCCTGGATTTAGCACTAGTTCTTTATCCCGGATTTAGCACCACAAGCCAAATATGATCCCTTCCAAATTTCTCTTTACCTTGGCCCCATTACAAGCCGGAAAAAGACCTCATGATTTTTGTTATGTATTTGATCCCCAGCGGTGGAGATTTAGAACTCTGATGCAAGATTATGATAGTCTAGTTTTCATGGTTGATTTTGAGTGAAACACATACCCTTAAATACTTGAGAGTTTGAGTGCAAACACAATTACCTTGGTGAGGTCTAGAATGAATGAATGGTCTTTACTTTTTGCTTATCATAATGCATGTTAAGAAGTCTTGGTTGGGTTTTTAATTATATGTGAAATGCTTGTTTGATTTGAGATGGATGTAAGATTGCATTTCTATGGTGTGATTTGGATTTATGTCTTGCTTTAGGACAAGCAAGGGTTAAGCATGGGGGAATTTGATATCTTGCATTTAGGTAGTGTTTAGGATGCATATTTATGCTTATTTTGCATAAGTTTTAGTTAGTTTTAGTTGGTTTTAGTTTAGTTTCTAGGATCTTGTGTTTTCGGGTAGTTGCGCTTGTTTTGTTCGGTTTTGCAGATCTTTAGGTAAAAAAGCATGGATGGGATGGATCTTAGATGATTTTGGTGGAGTTTGATGAAGCTTAGAGTGATACAAGTGAAGATTAGAAGAGCTAAGACCCAAGAGTTTGTGTGAAAAGAACGCTTAAACCCGGGCTATGCATTGGAGTTCTTGTTTTGACACCTCTATCTTGCAATGCTTGGTTTGGGAGTTATAGTGATCAGATGAAGCTGAATTTGGTATCAATGGAAAGCTAATTCAAAGAGCTACAATTTATTTTTTTACTCCGAGTCCAAATTACAAATCTTAGTGGGTCAAAACAGCCTCTGAAGTGTCACCTGAATGCTGAACCGAGGCTAATTGCGCGGGATGGTATAAATGCGCGGCCGCGCATTGTGCAGGACCGTGCAATCTGGGGCTTCTCACGGACGAGTGATTTGGGCCGAGATTTGGTTTTGGGCTTTGTTATTTTGGTTTTTGGGCTTATGATTATCCGAGATTATGTGTTTAAGATAGAATTTGAGGGATATTTTTAGAGGCATATAAATACTTTATGATAGTTTTATTTTCAGAACTTTTGATCAACTTTGGAGGCTAGGGTTTCTTTGGAGAGAGTTTTCTCAAAGAATAAATCTTTGAACCTCTTGTAAGTTTGATTTTATTCCAATTATGCATTGCTAATTTCTCTTGTGTTTGACTAGTTATTGAAATCATAGATTGCATAATATTGTGAGGTTTGATTGATTCTCATGAACTTGAATAGGTTTTATTCCATGTGCTTAATTGAATCAGAATTATTCTAGGGTTTTGTTAGATTAGCTACCTAATAGAATTTCTAGGTTAATTTACAACTAATCTGATCAAGTCTCGTTCGGGATTGATTAGATAAAGTAGCAACTATAATTGTTTGGACCCGTTCGGGCTATTCAGTTGTGGAAGGGAATAAACCACATATAACTTGATTAGTTGTTTGCATTGAGTATTTGTTTCTATCGATACTTTGGACTTAAAGGTGTCGTTTGATTGAATCTAGACGTTGTTCTAGGTTGTTAGATGATTAGGGTTGTTCAAACTGTTAGCTCTTTCAACTAAATATAAAGTTTTGGATAATAATCCACGGTAGATTATTCAAGGGAATTGAGAATCAAGAGAATCAATGATCAATAAGCATATCTATGATGGATTTAACTAGTTGAACACGCTTGTTTCTTATTTGATTAAAACCATCTTTTGCATTCTTAGATAGTTTTCTATTTTTCATAGTAGTTTAGAATTTACAATTACAAACCCCCCATATCCGTTGCTTGGCACTTAAGCAATAACACATTTACACGAGTCTCTGTGGGATCGACCCTTACTTACCATTCTACTCAGATTGGTTAAGTTAGTATTCTTTGATAGGTAAACGACTGAAAAATACCTCATCAGTTTCAAAGAAACCGGTGGCTTAGGAGTCCTCTAAGGAAGAAGATCATGTAGAAGATGAGGAGGAGGTTGGCTTTGAGTCTGAAGAAGTCGAGGAAGAAGAAAAGAAGGAATCTGGTGGTGATGGTGATGAAGAAGAGGAGGAGTTGGAAGCCGTGGTTGAAACAGATCTCAAGACTGCCAAGGCAAAAGGGAAACTGCCAATGGAACCTAAGACTAGTTCCAAGAAGGCTTCAAAGAAGGTCGTCGCTCCTCTGGTGATCGACGAAGAGTTTTTGAAAGGCCATGACTTGGAGGAATTCTGGGAACTTCTCAAGTTTCAAGGATGGGAGAAGATCTGTGCTTCTGGTGTCAAGGTAGATGTGTCTCTTTTGCCAAATTCTTTGCTTCCTACCAACTTGATGATCTTGTCACAGGTCCAATGGGATTTGCAACTTGTTGTGGAAAGGAAATTTCTTTTTCTCTGGGTTCTATTGCCAAGATTTTGAAGGTTCTGGGTGAAGGTTATGGGGAGTTGCATACATCGAGCAACTGGCCAAGGAACAAGGCTCAACTGATCAAGCGTGTCATGGGAAAGGCGTCTAATGTTGGTCCTTACTCAACTAATGATTTAAGCTACACTGCAAGGATCACACATCAGTTTCTGATCAAGGTCTTGTTCCTAGGATGGAGAAAAGGACTACACTCACCATCAATGACATGGTTCTACTAGACAAGTTTCTAAGGAGGGAACGTATCAGTCTTCCTGAGATTGTGATGAGGCAAATGGCTAAGTGTGTAGGAAAGAGACATGGTTTACCTTATCCACATTTTGTGAAGGCAATTCTGATGGAAAGGAAGGCATACAAGCCTTCAAGTAAGGAGTTCTTTGGGTTACCACTGGATATGCGCAACATATCGAGGATGAATTTCCATGGTGATTCAAAGGGAACAACTGCAAAGAAGACTGCCCAGATGGACGTTGGGAGTTGTTCGATGAGTGAAGGTGTTACTGCCAAGATGTTTTCTGAGCTTCAAAAGATTTCCTCTCAGCTGAGTACCATCATTGGTTACCTGGCTAAGAGAGACACTGACACTATTGTTGTTGTTTCCACCTCCTTCGAACCATGACGTGGACCCTCTCTAGTTCCTTAGCCTATCTATCCCCAGTTTAAAGTTTTTTTCTCTCTTGGATGTTAAGACTTTTTATGTTTTTTTGTCTTCTCTGACTATGTTTTCCGCGACAATTATCTATAATAATAACTATCTTTTGCTTATGAATAGTTTACGTTTCAATTGAATTTGTTCATTTTCTCTATATTTTTGCTTGATGATTGTTGACCTTTTGATGATGTCAAAAGGGGGAAGTTAGGAAAAATGCATAGGTGCGTTCTATCTATGAAATACAGAGGGAACTTTGGCTAAGGGGGAATATGTTGTTAACTCTGATGATTAGGAACAACAGTGCATCTATTGAGGGGGAACCATACAGGAATTTTTTCTGATCTATATTTCTATTGGTTTCTAAGATATGCATTTTTCCATAGGTTTGTCATCATCAAAAAGGGGGAAATTGTTGGAACAATGGTTGTTCTATGGTTTCTCTTAGTTTTGACGATAACAAACTTAGTTCGTATAACTTGCTTCTACATGTAAGTGTTTCAGGTAAACAGGTACATAGTGACGTGTGATAGAACATTGTGAGGAACGATGGAGGGAACGAGCGACATATTTAGGAAGCGCGTCTCAGACGGAACACGGCTTTCTATTAATGCCAAGTTACCAGATCTTCTGCGAGCAATCTTCTACGAAGATATGACAGTTGTAGGTGGTTGCTTAAGGAGAACAAAGAGAGGATAAGATCAATCTACACACGATCTTATCTAAAGAGATCTGATATCATTCGGTTTTGGCAAGAATCGACATGGTTGAAGATCGCAAATCACAAACAATACTTTCTCCTTATTGAGTGAGATTTGTTAAGTGGAACATCTGCGTAATTAGGCAAGAATTACATATGAGATCAGACTTGACATATCTTACAAATAACTAGGTTATAGCTAGGGTTTAAGTGTGGTTGTAGACGACGAACATGGAGAGAGAGCTTTTCAAGTGTACGAGTGTGTGGCTTTTTTTGGTGAAGAATCCAAAAGTAAGTCAGTAGTTTACTTTATCTTAGGTTTACGCTTAGGGTTGTAGAAGTCTAGTTGGTTGAACTTTGGTTGGTGCCTTAGTTACCAGGGAACTTGACTTGCCTTATAATCGTTGAAACTTAATAAAGGTATTCTATTGAAAATCTTCTGAGAAGAAGTCTCAGAGGTAGAGGTTTTTCTTTCTACGACTTGTTGGTCGGACAGAAAGTTTTTCTCTCTAAATTCTGTGTTCTTATTGTCTATTTCCCTGCCCAAGGAACATTACTAGTTCCCTGACTTGTTACTAACGCGTCAAGATCCATTAATTCTTTTTCAACTATTTAAATTTATCTCTAAGATCAAACAAATGTCTATTTAGTATATCAATATCTTTTGAAAGCTTCCTTTTACATGTATTTAAAATTAAAGATAAAATATTTTAAATATTTTAAAATAAATTATATAAATCTTTTAGAATATATCTTTTGACGAATTTATTTATATATGTATACATATATTGACTTTCTTTTATAATAAAAAATTAATGATAAATATAAATAATATTTAAAATTAATAAAAATAGATAATAAAATATATATTTAATAGATATATTGAAATATTTGAAAATCTCTAAATTTACGTACATGAAAAGTAATACAATATGAATAATAAAATATTTAATCTTATCTAATATTTACTTTATCGAACCATAAAATGCGTTTGGTCCCATCTTAAGTTGTATTAATTAAATTTTAAATATTTTATATAATTAAATTATCTTTATCTTTCATATTTTAATTATATCTTATATATTAAGTTAATTTTTTTTTAAATTCTTATCTCTTCCATATTTGAATATATATATATAAATTTTTTATTCATATTTTTATTTTTTTAATTAAATACTACCACGTACGAATACGATTCAGTATTTTATAGACATTATAAATAAGATATTAATAAATAAAAATATAACATAAATTTTAATATAAGTAATTTATTGCTCGTAGAACGTATATTTTTTAATCAACATAAATAATTAAATTTAGTTTTTAGAATAAAAATATATCATTAAGATAAAATAATTACATTTTTCTTTTTCATGCCAATTAATTAATGAAGCCTAATTTAGGGCTTGCTAATCAATTAAACTCAATTCTCAATCAAATCAAATTAATTATAAAATATTTTAAAATGAATGAATTCCTCTCCTCTCTTCCCCCCTCGAAACCGAGGTCATGAACAGTACTTTTCTGCCCAATTTCGATCGGCAAATCTACCCTTGATCTCACAAAGCTTTGGCTTCCTTGTTTTTGTACTCTTTCACACACCTCTGTTCGATGGTGAGAAGGTGGTTTTACCTAGCCTCACAAACAAAAGTACCATTGCCCCAATTAAAAATGCTTATAGACGAAACCCTAAGGAGAAATTGGGGGTTGAATCTCGAAGCCTAATGATGGGCTACAAGGCTAGAAGAGTTGATAGATTTCCCAATTCCTTTAGGAAAAAGAAAAGATGCAAGAGGGTTGGAGGATTCTCGATTGATCCGACTACTGTTTGGAAGCTAGGGCTCAAAATAGGAATGTACTGTTCGGGGAGGAGGGAAAGGAATAGATGGCTAGCTTGCTATAGCTGGCTACAGGAGCACATTCTCTGGGAGATATGTGCCATAGAGAAAACTGGGAGAGGTTGGTTCTCTCTCCTCTGGAGGCACCATTATCGAGCTGGGAAGCAAATATACACCAGGTTGTACCGCTCCCCTCTAATTTTTAAATTAACTTATGTCTGGACTATCTCTACATACCCCTGCTTGTTTCCCTATATAAGAACTGGAATACGTTACTGGATATGCACACTTTCTCTGATTTTCTCCTTCTACTACTCTCTTCTTTGCTTATCCTACAAAGTCTACATTTTCACCAAAACAAAAAACATGAGTGACAAAAAAGGAAAAGGCAAGATTTCTTATAAGAAAGCTCTTTTGCTGATGGAAAGCGCAAGGATTATGATCCTGATTCAGAAAAATTTGCTGAGAAAGAAGAAATCTTTGATCCAGGGCATACTACGGTCGAGGAGACCTTTAGTAGTATGTCAGGAAAAAATAATGATGAAGCAGGCCCCTCTAACACCAAGAAAAGCAAGAACAAAGGAAAGTCCAAGTTGGATTTAATGGCTTTCCTTGACAGTCTTGGAAGAGTTAGAGAGAATATCAACCATTTGAAAGAAACCTCTCTTTATGGGTTTGTCCTGGGTGATCCAATTGAAACCTCCAGGCTTAGAAACAAGTTGAGGGTGGATTGGAAGATCAAGGGTGATTTCTTTATCCATGAGAGGGCTCATGGCTAGGTGGAGTTTAGGTTCACCAACCTTGTGGAAAAAGCTAGAGTTTGGGAAGGTAGGCCTTTCATGTCTTTGGCCAACTCATTATCTTGAAACCATGGAGGTCAAACTTTGACACTGCCTCAGAATCTATCACTGAGGTAGACCTTTGGGTTAGAATCCCTCAACTCCCTGTGGAGTACATGACCTTTGATGTGCTCAGTACCATTATGGAATGGAATGAGATGGGTAGGGTTATTAAACTTGATTCCTACACTAAGAAACAACAGAGGCTAAGATATGCTAGGATTTGCATCAACATTGACCTTGCCTCTATTGGAGACACTAGCATAATTGTCCCTGATGAGCAAGCCCTTGAACATAGCTACAAGCTATGGTTTGAGGACTTCCCTAATGGTTGTGGGTACTGTGGTGATCTTTCCCATATGTTCAACAACTGCCCCCTCAAAGAAACCAGAAACAAACCAATTACTGTCACTCTCTCTAAGCCTTCCTCCTCTAAAAATCCTAGACCTAATCCAAGGGTGAGTGAGAATGACTGCTGGGAATTTATTGGGAAAACTATGCCTAAACCTGATGTTAAGGGCAAGGGAGTGATGACAAAACCTGATCCTCCCATTAAGAGTGGTATCCAGGTTGTGTATAAGTCAAAATCCTCTTCCTCCGGCTCAAAGGGATCCAAGCTTTCTATAGGGTCAGCCACCCCTGCTGTTCAGGTCAAGGAGGCTGTCTTTGTAGTGGATTCCCCGACTGGTGACAATGATGCAAACAAGAGAATAGCTGACGAACCAAACCCCACTGATGATGATCTTCTCATTGCTGAACTGCTGAACTCCCCAATGAACTCCCCCTTGGGCCAGGACAATGAAGAAGTCGAGGATCCTCTTGACATGGTTAATGATTTCCTTATGGAGGATGAGGAGGAGATTGAGGTGGAATATTCTCAGGAGGAGATTGATGCTTATACTAAGAATGTGTTGTCTCTTCCTCTCCCTCCTGATGATTCTCAGTCTTTACAATCATACAAATCCCTTACTACAACAAGTTTTATGCTCCTGAAGCTGGAAAACATGGAAGTTAGGCAAGAGCAGCACTCGAACTCAGAGTCCAGCAAGCGCAAGGGGAGTCCCGGGGCATGTGATGGCATCACTTCAGATCTGAAGGGGGGTGAACCCAAAAAAGCTAGGAGGAGTGATTGATGATTTATAAACCTAAGTTATTTTGCTTAATTAGGCTGTATGATGGCCACTACTTGTATGCTTTAATTTCTACTTGGTTATCTAGCAATATTAGGAAGGGAAGAATTACTTTTGGGGGTAATCGTAGTAAGGTGATAAGCATAGCTGGTGCAGAGGAGTATGTGGGTGTGATGAGTACACCACTTTTGTTTTTTCTAAGTATGGATGGGAGGGTAAGGTGTTAAGACTAGGTGGTCTCCTCATGACTCTGTTTAAAATCAGGGTGTATGTAAATTATAATCAAGCTAATATTTATGCAGTTTATGAAGACTTATATGGTAAGAACTTCCAAAAATTAAAATCAAATGAAAGGCAAAAAATAATGTGGCTCTTTCCTGTTGGAAAAAATTTGTTTATGATGAGTATAATGGGAAGATGAATCCAGCTGCTTCACTATCACTGGCAAAGAACTATAAACCTTAACTACATGAGGAATATTGATCAAAGAGGATCAGAAATTATAACCTTGCATTGCAAAATGATAAGAACATGTATATGTGTACAGAAAGAAGAGCGTGGTAACAAAATGATCATAGGAATAAAAACAAATTCAAGAAATATGAAAGGAACAAATAATAGCCTTCTTGTTGAAAATAAGGAAACTAGAAAGGAGATAAAAAAAGGAAAACATAGTGTAGACTCCAGTAAACTAAATGATGTGTATAGAATACTAAAGAAAATTGGTTGGTATTTGCAGCTCAACTATTGGTCTCCCTTGGTTGATAGCTTTGGAGCTCACTGTGATTCTCTTCAAGGTATTCTCTGGACTTCCAATTCAGGGGTATGTTGTTCTCTATCTTCTTATGAGATAATTAACTTTTTTAATTATCTAGGAAGTTATGAACTCATGGATCTTGGGAATGATTGTTGTTATTGGCCTAATGAAGGTAATAGGTATAATTACCATGATTTGAGAACTAAGAATAAAGTTGATTATAAAAGTGGAGAAGAACTAAAGATGAATAGATATTATATGATGGAAAATAGGAAACAGGAAACAAATAGACAAGAACATAAAATGAATAATAAATCTGGTATTGCTATGAATGACTCAATGAATGGGAGGTTTATAGTCATATGCTTGTTGTATTCCAATGATATGATGCTTAATCCATGCCTTAAACAGACTCATGAACGATTCTCGATTAGAGTCGATCATGAGTTTAATGAAGGTATTGATAGATTCCTGTTGTATTCATCCAGACAAATTCAATTCAGACTAGGCTTATTACCTCCTGACTCAAAAATGAGTGGGAATAAAAGGAATTCAAACGTTAAAGGAGGAACAACTAATTTAACAAATCGGCTAGGTATAAAGTTTAAAGTGTTGTGTACGCTCATGATTAAACACATAAAGTCTGATGGAAACATTCACCTACTGTTCTTTTCCAAGAGTTATTTTATGCCACTCATGAAGGATGAGTTAGGTACTTATAGCACCAAAACTGAGCCATGGATTGGTTTGATTGTCAGAGAAGATCATATTGGAGGAAAACGGGATGAAAACTGGAAACCCCGGATTGGACGCCTAACTCATTTGATTCACAAGGTAACATAAATCATTATAAATAAAGTTATCTCTTTAAGGACAATTATAATGAAAGATATAGTTCTAATATTTGGGATAACCTGGAAATTGTTGATTGTAATAAAAGTAGGAAAATTATTAGAAAGCATAGAAAATTTGATAGGAAACACAGAAATCACGAAGTTGTCCTGTATCTACAAATTTTGAGATTCTATACAAAGAATGAAGATCATGCCAATAGAAAATCATGCAAAATAGGAAAAACTAAGGATTGTATTGGCCACCAAATTGATACAATTGACTTATGGCTTGTTTTGTCTGATAGAGTTGCAGGGCTTACTGGAGGAAAAAAGAATGTAAATTGGAAATCCATCGGTTGTATTAGGCTCCTCCTCTTGTCTGAATCACCAGGTAACATTTCTTATGGTATAGAAGCTTGCCTCCTTAAGGAAAATAGAATTGGTAGATGCCTCTGGCCTAGAAGGTATGGAGAATGCATTGATTGTGTATGGATTATGCTAGAAATAGGGAGAGATAGCAGCAATAAGGAAATTAAAAACAATAGAAATTTTTCAAGGAAAAATAGGAAGCATGAGAGATTTCTGCAGATACAAAAATTAAGATCTCATAAAAAGAATAATGACCTTGCTACTAGGAAATCTTGGAAAATAAGAAAGAGTAAGATAATGGAAAATAACAATAGGAAATGGAAAAATTATAAACATTTAAAAAATAAAATGATAAACACAAAGATAGTTCTAGATTCAAAAACTTGCCATAAAGGAAAAATTAATAATGCAATAAAAAACAAAAGAAGACAATTGAGTGAGAATAAACAACAAATTAATAATATCAAGAAAGCCAACATAATTATGGTGATTAAACATAATATCAACAGATATATAAGGGAGACTAAAAGAACAAACACCGTTGAAAGGAAAGAAAATCAAATTGGTGGCAAATCAAAAAAGTTAGCTTGGTATGTAAACAATGAATGGAAGGATCCCTCTGGTAGGACTAGATTAATCTTTGTAAGGAAAGATAAGAAATATAAGATACAGACTGATAATTCTTCCTTTATGCAAATTATCGACACAGGTTGGGATTATGTTGAGTATCCCAACCTATCAAAGAATAAGTTATTATGAAAGTAAGCCTTTGGAATTGTAGAGGTATAGGACGTAAGTCGTTCTGGCCAGAAATAGATTCCTTCTGTAAAATAGAGGGTATTCAAATTATGGCGTTAGTAGAAACAAAAACTAAGCAAGCTCCGTCTGACCAAGTATGGAGACGGGCAGGGTTTGATAATATTGTATGGTCTCCGGCTATTGGTAGTGCGGGGGACGTTTGTGTTTTGTGGAAGGAACATCAATTGATCAATGAACGAATTGAGCTAATCATCCAAGAATCTCGATATGTGAGTTTAAAATATACGAACCTTGTAACAAAATATACTCTAGCCATTTTCTTTGTATATGCTCCCCCCCCAAGAAAAGGATAAAGATAACTTATGGGACCAACTAACTCAAACTATACATCAAACTCACCTCCCATCTATTATTATGGGAGATCTTAATGAAATCCTAGACCCTAGTGAAAAGAAAGGTGGTGCCCAAGCTCACCCTAACAGATTTGAAAGATTACAAAATTTCAAAGATAAGTGCAACCTCTTTGATATTCCGGTTATTGGAAGCATGTTTACTTGGAGGAAAAATAAAACAAAGATTGACAACACTTATGAAAAATTGGACCGAGCTCTTGTTTGCTCACAAATTCTCCAATGGTTCCCTAACATAGCAACAAAAAACTATGCGTTCTCTTCATCAGACCATAGTAAAATAGCGATTGAGCTAAACAACGGAGCAATTAACAAAGCACAACCCTTTAAATTTGAAAACATGTGGATGAAGAGGAAAGATTTCAGAAATATAGTTAAACAAGCTTGGAGACTTTCGACTAACGGATCCAACATGTTCAAGTTGGTTAAAAAAACTCAACTACTAAAAGCACAAGCGAAGCAGTGGAATAAAAGAACATTTGGAAATACTTTCGAGCAAATAAAGACAATTGAAAAAGAACTAATAGAATTACAACAGAAAATTCTCCTATCTCCTGAGGATAGCATCATCAAAAAACAGCTAAGATTAATCAACAAAAAAGAAAGCATACTTAACTTTCATAAAACATATTGGCGACAACGAGCAAAAACGAAACATATAAAACTATCAGACTCTAATGCAGGATATTTCCACAAAGTTGCGAGCGGTAGAAGAAATAGGAAAATAATAAAGGAGATTACATCAGTAGAAGGAACTCAAATTATAGGAGAAGAAAATATTAGAGAGGAAATAAGAAAAGAATTCAAAGCTAGATATAAAAAAGAACAAACTAATCAAGATATATTTAGGCAATATTCAGATTTGATTACGAAGGAAATAACGGATGAAGACAACTTGGAACTAATTAAACCAGTGACGAATGAAGAAATAAGAAATGCTCTAATGCAAATTAATTCTGAAAAATCTCCGGGTCCTGATGGTATGTCAGCGGGATTCTATAAAAAATATTGGGACATTGTCGGACCAAGTGTTATCAAAGCAGTTAAGAGCTTTTTTCATTCTGGAAAAATCCTCAAACAAATTAACCACACCTTCATAACATTGATACCAAAAAGAGAGAACCCAACTACCACTAACCATTATCGACCAATTAGCTTATGTACAACTATTCTATAAATTGATTGCCAAAATTATTACAGAAAGGCTGAAAAAGGTGATGCCAAAACTGACCCTTCCTCTTCAGGGTGCTTTTGTAGCTAAACGTTCGATTCAGGATAATGTGTTGATTGCCCATGAAATCTTTCATTCTTTCAAAAATAAGAAAGGAAAAGATGGATGGGTGGCAATAAAATTAGACATGGAAAAGGCCTATGACAGATTAGACTGGGATTTTACATTCCAAATTCTAAACAAATTTGGATTAGATAATAAAAAGATAGGTTGGATTAAAGAATGTGTACAAACGGTCTCATTTTCAGTCCTAGTTAACAATAGCCCCACTGAACTGTTTTTCCCTAAAAGGTGGTTGAGGCAAGAGACCCTCTTTCACCATTCCTTTTTATACTAGCTATTGAAATACTGGCTAGAAAGCTTCAAGAGACGAGCAATATAGACAAGAATACGATAGGAATCCCATTAACCCGCTCAGGGAGTAAAATCCCTTTTCTCGCCTTTGCTGACGACATTATTATTTTCTCCCGAGCTAATCATGCGGCTTGTATTAAAACAAAAAAGATTATTGAGGAATATTGCGCTATTTCTGGACAAAGAGTAAACTACCATAAGTCAACATTTCAAACATCACGTAATGTGGATAATTCTCAAAAGAACAGAATCCAACAAACCCTTGGTATCTCAAGAATGATTGATTTAGAATCATACCTGGGATGCCCTATCATTAATGGAAGAGTTAATCGAGCTACCTTTCAAGACACAGTAAGAAAAACTAGAACACAATTAGCTAAATGGAAAGCTAACACTTTGTCACAAGAAGGACGCACGATTCTTATAAGAGCCAATTTAGCTACAAAACCTAATTTTACTATGCAAAGCTTCATGCTTCCGTCTAGTGTTCACAAGGAATTGGATCAAATTAACAGAAATTTCTTTTGGAATAAAGATATCAATCATAAACCTCTGATTGGGTGGGATAAAATCTGTAAACCCAAGACGTATGGCGGATTAGGAATTAGAAAAACTGAACATGTAAACCAAGCTATGCAAATGAAGCTGCTTTGGAAATTACTGGCTGAACCAGATAATATTTGGGTGAAGCTAATGAATGAGAAATACCTCAAAGGCACATCAATATTGTCCTATAAAAAACAGACTAACACGTCCTGGCAATGGTCAAAACTAATGAATCTCAGAGAAGATTTCTTTAAAGGACTCATTTGGCAAGTAGGTGATGGACGAACTATAAGATTTTGGAAGGACAAGTGGCTTTTGTCAGAGTCACTAGAGAATTCGCATTATCTGCTGAGTCTGTAAATGATTCAACTCTTGTTGAAGAATTTATTACCAACAATAGAAAATGGAGACAAGATGTTCTAAAACTCATTCTTCCAGCCCACATAGTAAACCAGATTATTGAAATCCCAATACCAGAGAACTGGATTCAAGATCGACTATATTGGGCCCCTAGCAAAAATGGGTGGTTTTCGACAGCGTCTGCAATAGAATTGATTTCGGGAGTGCACCAACTAACCCCACACTTAAATAATTGGATATGGAAATTAGATATATATCCTAAAGTTAAAAATTTCCTTTGGAAAATTATTCAAAATGGGCTCCCTACGAAAGCAAGACTACAAGAGAAAGGAGTTGCTACACCTTCGGGTTGTCTTATGTGCAACTGTACATATGAGGACATAGGACACCTGCTAATAGAATGCCCGCATACAAAGAAATTAGTAAAGGGAATTAACTGTAAAACAGAGGCAATCATAAAAAATTGGGATGTAAGAAATAAATCTGTTGGAGTGATCCTAAACGAGTTAATCAAAGCAATGGATAAAAAGGAGTTCATAGAATTGGCGGTATGCTGGTGGTGTATTTGGCATCAAAGGAATAAGTTAGTTTTCCAGCAAACCCCCAATGATTTCATCCTAAATTTAGAACAATACACAAAAAATCAAATTGTTCAATGGGATAAATCAAAAAAAATGGGTAGAAGATGAAGAGAAACAAAAACAACAAACAAGAACTACACCGGTGATAAGAAAAAGAAAAAAAGGCAACTGGACTAAACCGCTAAATAACCACATGAAATTAAATTTTGATGGGTCTAAACTCAATTCTAGTCTAGCAACCTCAGGATTTGTAATTAGAAATCACAAAGCAGAAGTGGTAAGTTTAGGAGTAAACAAACAAGGATCTATCTCGGTCCTAAAAGCAGAAGCACTTGCACTTAGGGAAGGAATTAAGGAAGCACAGAGACTAGGAATAGAAAATATAGAAATTGAAGGTGATAATCTCATTGTAATTAAGGTCATTAATAACAATGGAGGATGCCCATGGGAAATTGAAATCTTAATAGCAGACATTCTGATATCATTACAACAATTCAGATATGTCTCTGTCCGTCACGTGGATAGGGACTGCAACGCTGTGGCCGACAAAATCTCTAAGCTGGGCCACAGCATTCCTACCAGCCTCCTGTTGGACAACCCAAAACTTTTAGCTCTCATCCGAAAGATGCTCTAGGACGCCCCCCGTAGGGGGTCTCCTAATCCTTACCTTTTCAAAAAAAAAAAATTAAACTCAATTCTCGCCTTCGTGCGTTTCCGGCTTCGTCTACTCTTGTAGACTTGTGCGGCTATATCACCATTCGTAACAACACATCCTCATCCTCATCATGCATCATCATCATCATCACATATCACCGTCATAGTTCAATCGATCATCATCCTCGTGCTTCGTTAAAAGCGATCGGCAACTTCGTGAACGGCGCGGTGCGCGGCTGCAGCTTCGGGCATCCCGACCGGATGGCCCGGATCGCGATGGCACGGGTGACAGGACCATTCAGGTGAGGGCCTGTGACCGTGGCTGGACTCCTCGAGTCTGGCAGTGCGATCAATCCTCCGAGTCAAACTTGTGATTGACGGCAAATCCTACAAAAGTGGTTTGACGGTGGTTGGGAATTCCTAAGATATTTATTATCTTTAGGAAATAATCTGTATTTAAATACATTAATTGTCTAATATATTAAATATTAAATATAATAAAATATTAATACAAACAATTTATATCAGCTTTGGCATTGCCGTTATTATTATGCACTATTCTAAAAATCTTACTTAAGTATTTAAAGGTTTTAGCTTGCCTTGTCTTTCAGCCTGCTTGGGCGACCATTTTTTCCGTTCATAATCTACCTGACATTTTTAGAACATTACTAGTATATTGTAATTCGTGTCCAACAAACGTAGTGGGTTCATTGTTACAACAAGAAGGGGGAGATCATTGATTCACACTTGGAGGACCTTTGGAAATAAACATTTATTTGTTTATTCATTTGAATTGTTTAAATTACTTGTACGATTTTAGTTTAAGGATCTCACTAACTATGTTTATTTTTGAATTGAGTTATGATTTATGGTTATATATGTTATATTGCATTATTTATGGTTTATTCAAATGCCTTGTAGATCCTTGTAGTCTATGGTGGCTATGGCACCTTCTCTTTTGAGATGTTACATGTTATGCTTTCTTACTAGAAATTTGTTTTCCCTCCGTGTACGGATTGCTAGGACCCTTGATAGGCTCGTAACTGTCAATGAGCCACATAGAGGAGGTCGTCATGAAAGAACATTGCAGGCTTGATTTCCATGGTGATTTAATGAAAACATTTTGTCATTTGGTTCGTAGGCAAGGAGAATGATATAGGGTCACCAGTAATTTCCAATTAAACAAAGGATTACGATTTACGACAATGATTTCAAAACATTCTAATAGTAAACCAAAGTTATCCATATCTGCATATGTATAAAAACTAAAAAATTCTTGAACATTGAAATGGTTTAATTTGATGTAGGTCGAACATATAAATCTAGAATCAGGAGCCTCATGTTACAAGAAGAATTCTATTTCATATTATGTTTGTTATTTATTACTTTTATAGTATTTTTCATAGAGCTCTCCCATTCCAATTAAGGATATAATTTGGAAATAGTGTCTATTACTACATATATAGTTAAAATTTTCACCTAATTTAATTCATTTTATTTTTTAAATTTTTTTTTTTTGAATGAAGGGTGATTCATTCATAAGAGAAAACACAAGTTACAAAAAGAACTAGGCGCACCTAGTTGTTACATGGCTCGTCTAGGCCAATCCTAGCACACCATCTCCTCGACTCTCTATTCATCTTCATTATACTAGTAAAAACTTTTTCATCTTCAACTCGAAGGCCAAAATCACCATTTAATTGTGCAGAAAGAAATAAGAGGACTAAAGTTCTCTAAGGGTTATGGCAACAATTTCACATATTTAATATGATAAATATTGTGATCCATATCAATAAATGTATGAAAAAACCATAACTTCTTGAACATTGAAATGATGCTATTCATTGTATGTTGATCATGCAAACTTCTGAATCTAAGCGATCTCAATAAGTATTCAGGGCTTGAGAGTTACAATTCACCTTTGTATAATAATATATAGCTAGCGACATTAGGCTTGAAATTTGTGATTCTATCGTACATTCGAGAGAGGGAAAAAAAATTATCCAGCCACCTTCGAAATACAAATTAACTCTAGGAATCAATTAATCAATTAGTGCTAATATTAAGACATTCTATTGCATAACAGATGCTCCATAGAACCAAACTTCCAATCCGTGAAGACCTTTGTGCATTAGCATTTCCTCTAGCTTAGTCTTTCACCCAATAGACTTCATTGTTTAGTGGATCACGACCACAAATAAGAAGTGTTCGGTCTTCGACAGGAATTGTCAGGTCAACCTATTTCACATGCGCCACATTTAAAATAATATTTGTTCATTAGGGATATTTAAATAACCTGATTCATGTTTCATTCACTAATTGAAAATTCCCTAGATAACATACTAACTACAAATGCATACTAATTCTAGTTCAAATAGCATTTTTTGAAAATTCTTGAACTTTGAAATAATGCTAACACGTATGAATTTTATAATCGAGAATTTCATGATTAAGAGATTCATCAAAGTGGACACATAATCAAGCTTTCATTTCATAAATGTGTTTCATATATTTTAATTTAACATTCCAACAAAGGATATATGATTTGAGAATTGTCCATTTCCACATACTAAAATTCACATTTAAAATTTCACTATATTTAATGTATTGTATTTCTTGAATTTATTTCATTGATCTAGTACAAAATTTTTCTATCTTTAACTCAAACGACAAAATCTCTAATTAATTTTTTGGAGGGAGATTAGACTCCTAGACTTCACTAACGGATTATCGTACACAATGGCTTCATATACATCCTCGTCGTCGCCTCCATTCGGAGATTTAGCATTCAAATGGAGTTTATAATTTGTGCCATCAACGACTTGTTGTTGTCCGCTAAGAACCTTGACAAATACTAGGTTGCTCAACGCATCCTTGTTGTGCTCGCTTACTGCAAACTTAGCGATTTCAACTACATATGGATCGCTTGGATCCTTGATCGGCTGATAACCACCAAGGAACCTTGCAAGGGAAGTTGTTGATGATATAAGACCCACAATCAGTAGAAAGAAGAGAAATAGGATACGCTTGGATTCCATAGTGAGATAGATGGAGAGAAATCTTTTGATTTGGTTTGTAAGAAAGGAGAATGAGTTGCATAGTATTTATAGGGGAAAGGATATGAAAAGGAATTGATATATATTTTATATATGTGTATACCTTTTGACAATTCAAGAAATACAATACATATAATATAGTGAAATTATGACAATTTCAATTTGATCAACTGAATGTTTCTGATTTGGAAATGGTAGATGCATGAATAATCACCTTGTTATCTTATAGTTATATGGATTTATACATATTGTCAAATCACAATTATCGAATGTTTTATGAATTTAGAGATAAGCAAATTAAAATAAAATTAATTAATTCATTTTCATTAAATATGTAATCCTATAATATATATTTCGATACTAATAGTGCATGAATATGAGAAAAATATCACTGATGATAAAATTGTGATTCCTTTTTTTTTTTCACGGATGATATTCTTGTAAGATAATACATAACTTGAGATATTTTGTGGAAAACAATTTCTTATGATCAAAATTAACTTTGAATTTCATATATAGGTCATATACCTATTCATTGCTCAAATAACTAGTTTTAGTCAAGCTAGTAAAGGTGGGATGAAAAAATTGTTTATAATTAATATATAACTTTTGCCTCTAAATGATTATTCAGGGCTCAAGAGTTCAAATTCACTTATGTATAATAATATATAACTAGTGATATTAGGCTTGAGATTTCTGATTCTAATGTTCATTCGAGAGTGGAAAAAATTGTATAACCACCTTCAAAATCCAAACTAACTAGGCATCACTTAATCAATCACTTAAACTACTAAAGTATTGTGTCGTATATTAAATGCTCTATATTTGTGCATTACTATTTCCTCTATCTTAGTCTTCCATCCAACAGATTCCATGGGTTAGTGGAGCAAGACCACAATTAAGAAGTTTTTGAAATTCAGCTAGAAGTTTTAGGTTGATCTTTTCACATGCACAACGTATAACATAATATTTCTTCATTAGGGCTATTTAAATTAAATAAACCGATTCACATTTCATTCATTAATTGAAAAAGTACTAGATAATAAACTAACTACAAATGCACACTTTTTCTAGTTGAAATAGCATTTTTTGAAAATTCTTGAACTTTAAAATTATGCTATTTATTATAAATTGAAAATATATAAATCTATAATCACGAATTTAATATTACGGAATGACATCAAAGTGCACAATTAATCATACTTCCATTTCATAAATATGTTTGTTATATTTTGATTCACCTTTGGGAGGTATCAAAATAACAAAAGTGATATCCTTTTGAAATCGGTATTCGATATACCAAACAACATATATTAATATGATATTGATATTAAAATATACCAAATAAAAAATTTGGGTATGAGTCATATCAATAATCATACCTGATATCCAAATATAGGCACCACCAAATAGGCCTTAAACTACATTATTGGCATACTAAAGTGCATAATATGTATGTTATATAAATGTACATGATATGTGTGTTATATAAAATTGAACATATAGCATGATAAAGTTCATGATAAGTACACCAAAGTTCATGATTAATAGTTCAACTTTAAATGTATTAATTAAAAGTACAAGTGCACATTATATGTTCAAATGTAATTACATATTTAGTATGATAAAGTGCACAATTAACATGCTAAAGAGCATAACCTACATATTATATAAATGTATACACTATATATTCATATAAAAGTATATGTTTAGTATGCAAAAGTGCATGCTTAGCATGTATATTATTAAAAAAAAGTGCTTATGTAATTAGAATGATAATATGCATGATTCAAAAATAAAAGAATTTTAAAAACATACACTATTTATAATTTTCTCAATCTTCTTAATAAATTCTATTTTAATCACAACTCTTTATTTTTTTAAACTTCTTAAGCATATGATGTCAAATATCTCAAGTTCATAATTTTTCCACCTTGGTTTCTTTGAACTTTCCATTCTTTCTTGACATTTCATCTTGGATCGTCTCTCTGATTCCCTCAAACTATTTCAGGTCCTATTTTGGTGCTCTCTATATAGTCACATGACAGAATTTTCACATAATCAATTGACTTTAAACAAGTAAATACTATGAGAGGCAGATGGCCTCTTGATCTAATCTATTTATAAGTATGTTTTGATTATGTAAAGATTCAAAATACTAGATAAGCCTCATACTCAAGAGTTTGTAAGAATCGACTACACAATCCACTCTGAACAGATAATAAAAAGAAATACACAAATAAACGAGCAAGATTAGTACAAGCAACCAACAAAGAAAGAATCGAGACGGGTTTGGGAATGGGATGAGTCAAGAACTAAAAGAGTCGCTAACAAGTAGTCAAACACATCTTGGGATGTGTTAAAAGGACTAGTGGTGTTCGCTCCAATAAAATAAAGGATCTTCAGGACCCACGAAACACAAAAGCAGCCAGGCCTAATATTACTATATCCAAACCAAACCCATTTTCAATTAGTCAAAGAAGAACCAATCATGCTCAAGCCAAATCCTAAAAAAACCATGAACAATAAACAACCAACAACATGCTAAAAAAGTTCAAAAAAGAGACCAGAAGGAAAAAAACACCTAAATGTCTGGAACTCTGTCGGGACAAGCCCAAACACCTCAAAACACAACACATCAACAATTGAAGCGTTTTCGTGTAGAACATGAAGGATCAGAAAATCATGTAGACCAAAGCACATCGGATATGAAAAGAGCAAAAACTCGCCATCGAGTAATAAATCACGGGCCTTCAAAGATTGTACATACATGAACAAGATCCTTCGGACAATCCTAAAAGGCAAAGCCAACATATGAACGAGTTCAAGCCATGTCGGGTCGAAAAGAAGATTCTTGTAAAGAAGCTCTATAATCAAGCAAAACAGAGCCCGCACAATCGATACAAACTTGAAAGCCTCCACAAAAAGGTTAGTAGCTCTCAATAGCCGAGAGAATCAAAGCCACGATCATTGAGACACATTCACAAAAACTAAGTTTCCAACAATCGATGAAATCACAAATTGTACACAAAAAGTCAAATGCAAAGAAGTCTTTGTGTCCACCACAAGAAAGGAACTGAAAGACTAAATCAATTTGGTGAACATGCACAAAGTCGAAGTTTTCTCTCTAACCTTTTGGGTATGAATACTCGAATTGTAAACAACAATCAATTATTGAAATAAATCAATCACATCCTTCTTAAAGTATTCAGAAAGGCATATCTCATAACCAAAATAAATGACATTAGCAAAGAAATTGGAAATTCTCCTATGAATTCGATCTATGATATATGCATCCTATGTTCGAATCAAGTGGCTTTCTCAACAATTGATTGATAAGTTTGATAACCAATCTAAGCCTCCTCAACTATATGAGATTGATAGATTTTTTTGAAAAGAGATCATCTTGAGTTTTCTTCATTTTGATTTCTCAACTTTCTTGAATTTTAGGATTTCTCTCTCTAAGGAGATAGTTTCTCTCTCTATAAAAGATAGTCTCTTTCATATCCAATATTTACAGGGTCTGTGTTGGATATAGTTTTCATAAAATAAATAATAAACATGATGTAAGGAAAAAGACTCAAGTATTAACCAATTTTGCTCAAAATAAGTATTTCCCAATTGGAATGATTGATCTAGTCATAGACTTATAATAATAGGTTTTTGTTCCAAGTTTGAGAAAACTCTTATCCACCCAGTTCATCTTAAAAATTTTGGGAAGAACGAATTATATACGAAAAGGCATTAAAACACAATGAATCAAATTGCTTCGTAATAGAACAACATTAATCCTTCTTTTTTTTCGCTTTTGATTTACATTCAAATTCACAACTAAGCGTAGAAATCTCATATTCCATTCTCCAATGACTAATTAACTTGTACAACATTTAAAACCCTTGTCATTCATAGTTGTAACATTGATCATAGCACCTTGAGGAACAATCCCACAAGCCTCCTTTGCCGCAAGTGCCTTCTTGCTAACGATTTGGTAGATGTCATAAATTATGGTATTAAAAGCCCTACTTATGTTTGTAGCCTCCAAAGCCGAGGTTTCTAAGAAGACAAGATCCTCGTCCTCTGCCAGCTGGCGGCCTTCCGCCTCAGAGACCGACCTTAGGTGCCTAAGGTCGGACTTGTTTCCTACCACCATGATAACGATGTTGGAGTCGGCGTGGTCCCTAAGCTCTCTAAGCCACCGAGTCAAGTTCTCAAATGATGGCCTTTTTGTGATGTCGTAGATGAGCAAGCATCCCACCGCACCCCGATAGTAAGCACTCGTGATGGCTCGATATCGCTCTTGCCCAGCTGTGTCCCAAATTTGTGCTTTTATCACTTTGCCCTCCACCTGCATCCCTTTCATAATTATATTTATGATTTTTCTAATATATGTCCTAAGGATATATATATCAAACATGTAGTTTTTGAAAACTAAAACCTTAAAAGGAAATAAGTGAGCCCTATAAAAACCTAAATAAATACAATTCAACAAAACGTATATGTTACAAAAAAATTGTTATATCAATCGAGTAATCCTCAACAATAAGTGTTGCTTCATAATGATGCATAAGTTTTACTTTGTCTTTATAAAGAACCTCAAACCTAATTAAAGGATTATTACTATCATGAGTTACCAAAAATGCTTCAAAAGTATCGTACGATGATCGTTTCATTGAGAACTAAATGTATAATAGACTTACATAATGTGTATAGACATGATGTTGATGAAAGTTTATTAGGAGTTTATTATACTGTATATTATTTCTTAGCTTAATTATATGGAGTTATATCTTGTGCATTAGTTATTCTATCTTCTAATGTCCTTCTGGACCAACTTCATTTAGAAAGTATTGTATATATTATACTCATTTCTAAATGAATACATAGGGAAATTTCACAAATTTATGTCCCTAGCTCTAATTTTACATGGTATCAAAGCGTACCGTAAAACTTATCTAACCCTACCCTAAGTTCTTTTTCCTTTGTTGAAATTAATCCAATCTAAAATTTTGATATTCTTCATGATCGAACCATGACTATTGGTGAAGAAACATACATCGAAGACTAGTATTAAGGATCATGGCAAAGATTCAATCATCACATATTCAAGCAATGAAAATGAGGTGCACTAGACGTTACTTCCTCTATTACCTTCACCTATCAAACCATCTGGGCAATGAAAAGGATGATAATGATCAAGAATGGGAAAACTTTACTTGTTGTTGGACAAAGGTGTTTCAAACAAAGAAGGATGAGAAGAAAGTGCATCAATTTTTTATGGGCATGGACGACAATACTTATTGGGTAATGTGTCGTCGATAATTGCTCAAGATCCAATATCGCCTCTAAATGCACCACAAGGAAAGAAGTTGTGGTGTTTACTGTGCAAGGACGTTAGACCTCTACTAATCGCTCGTCCCCTACTTAATCTAAATCTGAAAAATTTTCATTGTTTTGATGGTCCAAAGCCGATGTGTAGCCACTTCTTCAGTTGATAATGAAATGAAGTGTCCTAGTGTTTCCAACACATCAGTTATCAAGACTGGTGGGTGGAGTATTGTCAAAATCAAGGTGATTCTGTTACTCGACAAGGGCGAGGAAGAGGTTCCTCGAGATCAACACCATCTAGTTCTAATAGTGGATTAGGTTGTGCGACTGTAGATCACTACTCACGGTGTGTTTGAGTTTTCTTAATGGCTAGGAAAATTGAAGTAGTGTGCTTCGTAAAGAATTTTTGTGCTTATGTCACTAATCAATTTCAACGCACACTGAAGACGTTCCAAAGTAATACTGAGACTGAATTTCTACCTCTTCGGTCTAATTTTGCTAAAAGTGGTATCAATTTCGAGACTTCTTGTTTCACCAATCCACCATAAAATGAGTGTGTTGAGCGAAAACACCGTCACCCCCTTAATGTGGCTCGTGCTCTACGATTTAATCATTTCAGGGAATTATTCTACTCTTGTTTTTTGCTTCAAGACTTATTTGCACAACTTCTTTCATATGAAAGACTTCAGTGTCTTGAAATATTTTTGGGGTACTGCGATTGCTCATGGGGACAACGATGTTTTTTTTTCTCTCAATGGAAGTATGCTCTCGAGATCTTAACTGAAACATGTCTTCTTGCTGCCAAGTCTATTGCTTTTCCTATGTCACATAATATAATTTGAGCAAAGCCATGAGCCTGATTTTGCTCATCCAGATCATTATAGGCGATGGATGGGTCGTTTAATCTTTCTTACTATTACATGACCCAAGAGTTGCTATTTTTTTCAACATTGTTTTAGTTTATGAATCATTCTAAGGATGCTTAGTAGTAAGAAGCATTGCATGTTCTTCTCTATTTGAAAGCCTCATCCAACCAAGGTCTTGTTCTTTCTCGGCAACGTGTCCTTTAACTCGACCCCCTATTTTGTTCACACTTGAATGCCTACTATGATTTTGACTAGGCAACGTGTCCTTTAACTCGCCAGTTTCTTATCGGCTATTTTGTTTTCTTGGGCAAATCACTGGTTTCTTTAATTTGAAGACCAAGAAGCAACTGATTGTTGCTCACTCTTCATCTAAAGTTGGGCCCATGGTTGCTTCTTGTTGTGCACTTCTCTATCTAAAATCGTTTATGATTTTCTTTGGGCTACTGGCATAATACTCTTGTGATACTTACATGTGATGATCAAGCTGCTTTACATGTTTCAACATATCGATATTGATCTTCGTGATCGAATTTAGATAGACCCCATCTCAACGTCTTATTTGCACACTTTTCAACAACTTCCTAACATTCTTCTTACCAAGGCATTGGGAAAGCGACAAATTCACAAATTGTGATTTTGTGATCTACACACTCCAACTTGAGGAGAAGTATTAGAAGTTTATTATATTGTACATTATTTCTTATCCTAATTAGATAGATTTATATTATGTTCATGATTTACTCTATCTTCCAAAGGCCTTGTGACCTAAGTTAGGGTTAGAAGTTGTATATACTTGCTTCTACATGAATGCACGAAGGAAATTTCATAAATTCCCACGCCTCTGATTTCACATAATCCGAAAATGATGGCCAAGATTTAGGGGAAACAATCAATTTGAGACCAATTATAAGGAAATATGAAGATTGCAATTTTTTTAATATAACCCCAAGAATTGAGGACCAAATTAAAAACACTTTACCATCTTAGATTATATGAATAGATAGCTTGTGAATGACCTGCATTGTCTTGGTCGAAAATTCAACGCCAATGGTGGATTTGGAGTCTAAGCAAAACTCGTTGCGGGTGAATCTTGATAGGATGTTCGACTTTCCGACGCCCGAGTCTCCTATCAACACGATCTTGAATAGGTAATCATACTCGTGATCAACTTTGTACGCCATTCCTTTCTTCTCCTTCTCTAATTTTGTTTATCGATTTGATTTTAATTTTTCACAAATCGTTCTCCATCTCTAACTAGAGATTAATTCGTAGCTAGATATCGAATAGGTTTTCATAGAGAGAGAAAACCAGGAGAGAAGGAGAGAAGAATGATAGGAATAATAGAAAAAAAAATATAGAGAAAGGGGAGATCAAAAATCAATTTAAAGGTTTGAATGTAAAAAAAAGTCAATTGAAAGGTGGGCAAAAAAATAAGCCGAATAAGCTGGGAAAATGGGAGATGTTGAAAAAAAAAATTAGCATGAGAAAAATAAGAAACTATGAAAATAAAAGTTATCGTGAAGGACAAAATAGTAAAGGTATTGGAAAAAGAAATTTGGATATGAATTACGTTCTACATATTTCTTATACAAAATATATAATAAGAATAGAATTACATCTTACCATATTTGTATTTTCTATTTAATATCTTGATGATATTCTACAATAACATATCCTTGTTTCTTGTATCTTAAGTTGCATACCTGAACTGTATTAATTTGGGCCAAAGGAGGCTTGATGAGATATAGTTTTCCATCCAAAATATTCTCGTTATATGCTACCATTTTTATTCGATCGTTCAATTTTTTCGATTATTCTTTGTATTTTTTAACATTGAGTGATTCAGAGACCGAAACCATCAATCATACTGCATCTATGAAGACGGGTTGCACCATCGATGTCATCTCCTCATTCTATCCTTCCCCTCCGATCACTCGGGCTTGACTATATATATGCCTCATGGTCTTGAAGAGGGATATTATCAAGAGTGAACAATTGCTATGCGTAGTGCGTTACGAGCCAAGTGGAAAATGGGGTTTCTTGCAGAAGAATTCCCAAGCCCACTGATGATTCTAAAGAAATTGACGCTTGGTGGAGCGTCAACTTGATGCTTATCTGGTGGATCGTCCACTCGATTGATCCGTCCTTGATCAATTACTTATCTGGAGTTGGTTTGCGAAATATGGGATGTGTTGCATCAAAGATTCTCGTTCAGCAATGGACCACGTATCTTTCAGATTCGTTTCAACATCTTCTCAATGCCGTCAAAGTGGTCAGATCGTGGCCACCTACTATGGAGTCCTTAAAAAGCTATGGGACAAACTCCGTACCTATGTGCCACCCAAGGCTTGTTCATGTGGTCACCGTTCAAGTCGAAAAATCTCTTTCTAGGGCCAGTCGAGATGCCTTGACACTCAAGCAAGCGATATCTTACTTCCCAATCCAATCGGAAATTGTATCTTTCGACTAAGATAGATTCTTCCATCATTGTAATAATAATAGAAGCGGTAATTTAATAAAGAAAATAATTAAGAATGTTGATAAATGCAAAGAGAAAATAATTTTGAATTATTTACATGCTTATAAAAAAAGTAAATCCTTGTAATCCTTTTGTAAAAAAAAATTGTAGAAATTTTGGGGCCGGCGGAGTGGCCATGGTTGAATTTTATTGGACTCGAAATGTCAGCTCCCTCAATCCATTCGGAATCAAAGAACCTAAGGGTAGACCTGGTTCACGGTTCGGGTGAAATGGCGGTAACCGGAACCGTCGGTCCGGTTCCTCCCCGGTTTCAATTCCGGTTCGGCCCCTCGGCAACCGCCGGTTCCGGTTCCCCCGGTTTGAACCGCCGGTTTCCTGGTTAAAGACTATTTGTTTTGAACGAAAGCCGAAACCGCGACCGCGGCCTGAGACCCGCGGTCGCGGTTATTTCAATAGAAAGCTCGGTTTTGAGCCAAATTCAAAACCACGACCGCGGGTCTCAGGCCACGGTCGCGGTATGGGAAACCGCGACCGCGAGTCTCAAGGTCGCGGTCGCTGTTTTGGTTAAAATGCCAACGGCTAGTTTTTAACGGCTAGTTTTCAACGGCTAGTTCACATTTCCAACGGCTCTTTGATAAATTTACCTATAAATATCCACTAAATGATCTCATTCCCACCCATAATACCAATCTCTCTCAATCTTTACTAGTTTTTACAAATTCCAATTGCATTCCTAATTGTTCTTTTCAAAAATTAGCACAATTGTCCTTACATCTTATTGCTTAATTACATATTTCTTTACCATACTTTACTAGTTTACTCTATTTGCTTACTTGTTTAGTTACATTTTAAGAAAATGGAAGGACTTCTTAACATTGATCACATTTTTGGCTCACAAGAGAGTGGTGCAAATGTAGAATTTGCACCCCCTATTAACTTTTCGGAATTTACGAATCTCAATCCCAATATGGTACAACCGGGATCGTCCAGTCCCGATGAAAATGAGGGAGTGGGTATGGATCATGGATCGGAGCCTTCCGAGGCGAGCGAGGTTCTATCCCTTAAATCTGAAATTTTTACAAAACATTTTCGGAAGGGAGTTTATAATGCATCTACCAAGAAATTTAAAGTTCATTGTAACTATTGTCCTAATGTTTACTCATGTTTGTCGAGATCGGACTATGGAACATTATCCAATCACGTGAAGAATAAACACCCCGATAAGATAGGCATGATGCAAGGACAATCCCAACTATCCGGGTTTGCAACTTCTTCTTCCCTTAATCCTCATCATAACCCTCATTTATTTACTTATAACCATAATGATAGCATGTATGCCTTCTCCGAGTCTATTTGTGTTGATCACTTATCATTTAGTTTTGCCGAAAAGTTAGGATTTAACAATTGGATGACTAATCATGTACAACCCGCTTATAAACCGACTACTAGGAAGTCGGTCAAAAAATGTGATGAAAGCATATAAAACCCGTAAGATGGCATTGGTGAAGTTTTTTGCTCAAAATGATATTAAAGTTTCAATTTGTAGTGATATTTGGAGTGATCATTGGCAAAATCATTCATACATGGGCTTAACATGTCATTTTCTTGATAATCATTTTAATGTGCAAAAACGTGTTTTGGCTTATAGAGTATTTGATTTTTCTCATACCGCTTTAATGATTAGTGACATTATTCGCACTATTTTGGAAGAGTATAGACTACTTCATCGAGTTTTTTCTATCTTGTTTGACCATGCATCTAACAACACCGCTTCAATCCGAGAATTGGTTCCGCATTGTACACCAATTCTTGGAGCGAAGTATTTTCATGTGAGATGTGTTTGCCATATTTTAAAACTTTGTGTCAAAGATGGTTTAAATGTTATGTCGGGTTTAATTGCTGATATTAGATATATTGTTAGTCGTATGTGGGCTATCCCCCGAACCGCCCAAGATTGGACGGCGTTTTGTACTCAAAAAGGTGTTCCACCCCGAACATTTCCAAAAGATATTTGCCACTGTTGGAACTCCACTTATAAACTACTTCATTCATGCATGCCTTACAAAGATCTTTTGACTTCTTTTGCGTCCATATATTTTCCCGACAAGCCCATTATTTCTCAAGTATAGGATTATTGTTATAAAATCATAGAAGTTTTGAAAATATTTCATGATGCAACATTAACTTTTATTCATGTTTATAAACCTTGTGCTCATTTGTTTTGTTTTGAAGCATTGAATGTGGCGGGCGGTTTTTGTGAGGGGCGTAAATTCCCCGAACTGTATGATGCTATTGATGCTATGAAAGTGAAATGGTTGACGTATTATAAAGTTATCCTCGATATCTATCTTGTTGCTTGTGTGTTTGATCCTAGGTTTAAGATGAGTGGTTTAGAAATGTGTTTGAATGATTATTATGATGCATTAGAGTTGGATGTTAATGATGATATTGCTAGTGTTGGGGATATACTTAGTAAAGTTAGAAGATCAATTGAGGAATTGATTACCGAATATTCATCTAGTGTTAGTTCTTCTCCATTACCTCCACATTCATCCTACTCTTCGAGTTCGAGTGCCCTCGGTGCTACTAAAAGGCGGGGGGCTAATCTTTTGCATACCCTTACCAAGAAACCGAGACATTTGAGCTCGAATGCGGGGTTTGAAACATATCTAACAACCCACTTTGAGTTTGGTGAAGGAGAATTTGATATTTTAGATTGGTGGAAGACCCGCAAGAAGACCTTCCCAACCTTGGTCAAGATCGCGGCTCAAGTGCTTGTTGTTCCCGCCTCGACCGTATCGGTAGAGCAAACATTTAGCGAAGGAGGACACGTCCTTGACGCAAAACGATCTAGTTTAAAGCCCAATGTCTTGGAAGCCCAAGTATGCGTATGTGATTGGAAGAGGGCGGAAATTCGTCAACAAAAGGCGGAGGTATCCGATACTTCCGACTCGGACGGCCAAGACGATGAGTTCCAATCCCAAAGCGCTTCGGATGCATCGATGTAGATGGTAAGTAAATCGGGATTTCATATCAAAAGGTAAGAGAACTACGTGGGCTTTGATTCCTCTATAACCACGAGAGGATACGTAGGCAACTTAATTTTAAGTCCAAGCCCTTTAATTATCCAACTTTTTTTGTTTTGAAGAACAACCATTAATCGCATATTCACCTTAGTCCAATTTCAAACTCGGTTTGGGCCAAAGTCTAAACGCGATCGCGATTGGACTTTCTTCAAAAAACAAAGCTTCTTTTTTGGGACCGTGATTGTGGCGTGACCGGAATTATCGCCGGAACCGGAACCGGATGGAACCGGTAGAAATCGGAACCGCTGGTTTGCAAACCAGACCCAGGTCTACCTAAGGGTACGGTATTTGTGAGGATAAAATTATCATTAAGGGTAATAGTGTAAAGTGTACAAGAAAGAAGAATTTGGATAAAAATTTCTATGTTGGATTCTTTGTTCATTGAGTGCATTATGTACCAAAAAAACTAATATGATAAGTACGATTACCTAATTAAGCATTGAAGGTGAAATGACTAGTGAAAATAATCTAGAAAATAAGAAATGACAAGTGAAAAATCTAGAAAATAAGGGATAAGGGACGAGTAACTTCATGAAGTACGATTTACCGTTAAGATAAACCCATATTCTCTTTTTATACTTTTAAAAGAAGTTACAAATGGTTCAACTTGCCTCCCATTTGCATGCATAAGAAAAATACAATTACAATCCGAGCAACAACAACACACAAAAAAAAACCCAAATTATTCCTTTTTCAGAGACATTCAAAGTTAACGACTACTTAATTTATTTCACCAATTCTTAATCATATATAGAAAATTCACCAAATCATCGATCGAGCAAGCAACATATATTATATAATATATAATATATGATATGATCAAAGAATTTGAACGACCTTGACTTGGCTACATTTGGGCACGATCACCTTCTAAACCCCATCCTCCTTCATGGCCACCTTGAGCTCGGCGGCCATGGCATTCTCCGGCAGCCTGAACCGCCGCAAGAACTCCTCGGAGCAGCTCCTCTCGACCCTCGCCTCCCTCGTCTCCTCCTTCATCTTCGCCTTCCGCTTGCCGGAGATCTTGAGGACGCTGTCGCTCTCCACCTCCACCCTCACCTCCTCCTTCTTGACTCCGGGGAGGCGCGCCGTCAGCAAGTGGCACTCCTCCGCCTCCTTCTACTAGAAGGCGGCGTCGGCAAGCTTCTCCGATTGGATCGTCGGGAAGGGTAGAATGGGTCCGTGGACGGGGTCGTGGCCCCATCCGGCGAAGTGACTCACTGACATGATTATTGATTTTGTCGGATCTTGATTAGTTTGTTAATTTGGACCGTTTTGTTTTTGCTTGGTGGCATGGTGGTTTGGTTATGTGGATATGAGAGTGATTTATAGGATGGTGAAAGGGTATTTTTGGAATTGTAGTATGGATGGGAGAAAGGAATTGTTCTTAGGAAATGGGACTGGAATTCTAAAAGGGGAAAAGAGATGTCCATTGTAGGGGAAATAAGGGATAGTGGCATGGGAATTTTGGTAATTTAATATTGGGAAATTCCTTTGATACTTCTGTAGTTTTGACTTTTCTTTTTGGTGTCCAAAAAAAAAATTATTCCTTTTGGTACTCCTAAAATTTTAATTTGTTTGTTCCGTGCCCTAACCCTTATTTAAACTAAACTTCCGTCACTTTTTCCATTAAAAAAAAAACAAAATTGTATATTTAGATGGGTTAAAAAAATTGGAAATAATAAAAGTGGGATAAAGTGTGGAAAGGCAATCAAAAGCTAAATAGATGAGTCTGGTAACATGAGGAAGAAGATGGAGAAAACCCTCCTTAACTGAGTTTGATTAAGTAATGGGGAGATTCACACTTTTTGATTGATAAATCTATTCCAAATTGAAATGAATTCACACAGTAAAAGTTTAACGGGTTTTGGAGTGTGTTTCCAGTAATAATTCTGAAATTGGCTCAACGTTTGAGCCGAATTAAATCGCCGAAGAAATCTACACGGGTGAGCATAAAACAATAATTGGTGGTAGGAATTAGATAAACACATCCTTAATTGCCCGAAATTCTACCTAAAACATAGCAAGTAAAAGAAATGGCATATACCCCCAATTCAAACAAATCGAATTATACAGGAGTCGTACATATTTGTTGAAGACAATTTCATCGTCGGGGTGACCAGAAGATCTCCTTCCATCTCCGACACACGCTCCTCTTCCATTTTATCCAGCTATTCTTTGCCCATCGTCGCCGGAGCTCCTACTACCGGTGACCCCTAGAGTTTCTTCGAAGTTGCAGAGACTTTTCTTTGCCAGACGTATTGAACAAAGCCTAAACTTTTATTTTTTCAATGTGAATATACAATGTGTTTTTGTTTGATATAACTTTTTTTCTATTTTTTAATTCTTAACGGAAAAGTTAAAAAAATTGGATGAATTTTGACTTTATTACACTTATGGCTACGGAAAGGAAAAAGTTAAAAGTACATGGTCACCAAAAGGAATAACTTTTTTTTTGGGCACCAAAAGGAAAAGTCGAAACCACAGGGGTACCAAAAGGAAAATCCCTTTAATATTTAAATAAATTTAATTGGACAAGCATGAGCGAAAAATAGACAAGATTTAGGTGCAAATGCATATATATAAATATATTTTGATAAGGAAAGGAATTTGGGTGGTCACTAACAGGCTAGTGACCGCTCAAGAGCACCTTGATGGATGAGGGTGTGCAAACCCGAGTCAACTGCAAGTTGAATAGAAAAGAGGCGCCGGAACAAGCCAGCGATGTAGTCTGCCACCGAATTGCTCTCACAGTTGACGTGAGAGATACCCCAATCCAGGAAACGAGCCAACAAGCAGTGGATGTCCGAACGAAGCAACTCAATATTCCACGGGCAGCGCCAGTCACCAAGAACGGCCTTGACCTACTGCAAATTATCGCCTTCATCAAATGCACATATATATATATATATAAATTATTGAATTAACAGAAGAAAAAAAAGCAAAGAGAGGTCGGAGGGGAGGTGAACCACATAATTAATTAAGACGTCGATGTTGTTCGGGTTAGAGTTATGATTTAGGGTTATGGGTTAGGGTTTAATGTTAGGGTTAAAGTTTATTATTAGGATTAGGGTTTGGGGTTTAGGATTTAGGATTTAAGATTAGGATTTGAGGTTTAGGGGTTAGGGTTTAGGGTTTAGGGTTTAGGGAGAGTATAGGGTAAGTATTAGGGTTTAAGAATATAATTTTATGGTTTAGGGATTAGAATTTCGGGTTTAGGTTTAAGCTTAGGGAGTAATATTTAAGGTTAGGATTAGAGTTTAGGGTTATGGTTTAGGGTTTAATGTTCAGGTTAGGAATTAGGGTTTAATGTTAAAGTTAGAGTTTAGGGTTATGATTAGTGTTTATTATTATGGATAGGGTTTAAAATTTAGGATTTGAGATTAGGATTTGAGATTTAGGTTTATGGTTAGGGTAATGATAGATTTTAGGGTAAGTATTAGGGTTTATGATTAAGATTTATGGTCTAGGGTCTAATACCGTGTGCAAACAGCAACAAACCTTGTAAAAACGATTCACCTTTAGCTATCTACCCAGTAATAAAAAGGTGGACTTGGTTACCCTTTGTCCAATATTTATACTTGTTTACATCATTTCACATATGTAAAATGCTTAAAATGCTCAAAAAGTTTCTTTTTTTTAAAAAAAAGACTTTTTAATGGACAAATCGAACGACCGAGATTGTGATCCAAACCTATGCCATCGTAGCTATTAGGTATATTGACCCGAATTTACAAAATTATAATTGATTGTTGTTAGAAAAGCTTGAGGCTTTGATTTTTATGGTTCCAAACGTCTGTCACGTGAACGACCTCGAGTCCTTGAAAGGAGTCGCCAACGTTAGTTAGGTCGTCAACGTGTGTTAAAGGCAGATCTCGGAGATCTTGAAGACGCGTGAGATCTTCGTAGTTTGGATAGTATAAACTTGTTTTAGGAAAGATCTTGTGCAGATTATATTGTAAGTCGTGTATGCCTTTATCTAAGCCGTTATTGATTGTAATCCTTTTATATGCTTAGGATGATTTTGTAAAGATAATAGAAATAATATCTTGCCATAACCAAATTGGAAGATATTATTCTCTCTTATCTGACCTAGTTTGTGTGTATTTAATCTAAGGCTTTAGGTTAGATAGAGCACGAACTCATACTCCATTTTGTGCTTAGAAAGAAACGAGAGTTCGAGAGGAAGACGTAGGATTTTGTTAGATTGAGTCCGGGTTGTAGTTACTTAGTTCACAACGAGTTCTAGAGTGCTTGGGAAGTAGGTCTAGATCCAGGGTATTTGTGTAACTTGTCCAAAAGATCAATAAAGCAAGCTACGACTTTTAATCCTTCCAAGCGAGAACTTGGAAGGGATTGGTTTTCACACTTGGTTGATTGAGTTAATCAAACAAGTGTTTCCACTATAAAAACTTCGTGTTCAAGTAAGTCTTTCTTGTAGTTCATTTCCGCTGCATTTACTTAAAGGTTGACGACTTAGTTGAGGTCGACAACCTAAACATACTAACGGTCCTACAATTGGCATCAGAGCCTTCGCTCTAGATTTGTTTTAGTACTTATTGTTTCACAGGAAAAGATGACTTCAACAAATACTGCAATCAATGATTCATTCTGGAAGCCACCAGTGCTCAAGGCTGGTGAGTACGATTGGTGGGTTGAGCAAATGGAGACTCACATCTGCTCGCTTGATGGACAACTCTGGAAAGTCATAGAGATGGGTCCTAAGACTTTTCTCACTGTTGATGGAAAGTGATGTTCGCATTTTTGGTATAGTTTTTGATAGGTTTTCTTTGCTTATTAGGATTAATTTTGTCTAGTTTAGGTTTAGTTTTGAGTGTTTTTAGTTAGTTTTGCATAAATCTACGAAAAGGGTGGAATCTACGCTATTTTGTGTATTTTGCAGGTTTTAGCGAGGAAAGGAGCTAAATTTGGAGCATCACAGTGAAGGACGGGAAAGTGCAAGATTTAAGAAGTCGAAGCTCAAGAGATCGAGAGGAGGTGTTGAAGAAAAACAAAACCCCAGGCTCGTTAACGAGGTTGTGAAGGGTCGTTAACGAGGCCACGAAGAAGGAGATTTCGGAGTATTATTTTATTATTCACCGATCCTGAGCGGGAATTTATTCCCGTATCGGTTGAGTATCTTTTTAGAATCTTTATGGGTGATCAGAATATGTATTTAAGGGTTTTATATCTTTCTAGATTTTATTTCTATCTTTTAGAGATTGTTTCTATCTTTTTAGGAAAGTTTTTATCTTTTAGCCTTTTTAGTTTTTTAGGATTTTCTATAAATACCCTTCTATCTAGCATAGAAAGGAGAGGCTGAATTTTGGAGTAGAGTTTTAGAGCTAGTTTTTGGAGGAGAAGGAAGGCCGAAGGAGAGGCTGCCGGATCAGAAGTCGGAATCGAGGTTCGGTGACGACGGTTTCCGAGGTTCGTTGATCGAGTTTGTGGTTCGGTGATTGTTTTGTTTTGGTTTTTCTCTGATTCTCTGTAAGAAGATATTTTTGTTATTAATTTAAAGTTTGAATTTTGTTTCATTGTTTTTTTTATAGAAGTTTTTAGTTTGTTTATCATGAGTAGTGAGTAGTCTATTTTTCTAGGGTCGGGGTTAAGCCCGGCATAGTTGAGCATGTTTGATGAAGTAAGATAGTGTTTTGAATGCCTTTTTATCTTTATTGAAATTGTTTGTTGTGCTTAATACCGAAACGGGAGTTGAGGTAATTTGAGTTTTAACTTGATTGAAAGAGAAAGTTAGTAACTTGAAGGTTGATATTGTTTGAAAACGAGAGTTTCAAGCTTTAGATCCAAAACAAGCAATTGAGTTAGTTAGTTTATGAAAATAGATTAATTTACTTGTCTAGTCAATGAAAGTTGATGACTCTATCTATTTAAAGGCATGATCTATCTTCTTATGAATTCTTATGCTTGGCTATGTTGTGGTGTCCCTTATCCTAGATATTTGTTTTTATTGAATTATTTCTGATAAATCTTCGTTGCTGAATATTTGTTTCGGTACTGAGTGTTAGTTAGAATTTTATTAGTTCGTTAATTGGTGTTTTTTGTGTTCGGTGGTTCGGTAACGATCCTGACAAGGTCGTTAACGAGGCATCTCGTTAGTGTTTTGCTTGATTTTGTTTGATTTTTATTAGATTGATAGACAAACAACCTTGCTTCCTGTGGAACGATCCTGACTCCACTGTACTTAGCGGGGTCTTGACTTACAAATTTATTTGTTGGCCGAGAAACCCTATCAACAAATTGGCGCCGTTGCCGGGGAAGCAACGAGTTGTTAGTTTATCTTTGGGATCGGGACTAGCCCGACCCCGTTTTTGTTTTTAATTTTTGTTTTCTTTGTTTGTTTTCTTAGTGTATGCCGGTAGGACGAAGAAGGCTTCAGTTTGATAGCTCCAGTTATTACTCAGAACCCGAAAGTTCCCTGCACCGACGACTCCGAGAAAACCGAGCCATGGCCACAACTAAAGAGATGGCTCGAAAGCTAGAGATCCTCCGGACCCAGATGGAGGCACTGAGAGCCGAGAAGGACGGCGCTGATGCAGACAAGGCTCGACTGCAAGAAGAGCTAAACGCCTATCCAAGGAATGCCAAGCAATACATGCATCCGGAACTAAGGGTGCCAGAATCTCCTATTGTTCTTTCTGCGATAGAGAAACCTTTTGAGATCAAGTCTCAATTTATATCCTTGATTAAACGGGCTCAGTTTGAAGGGAAACCTGCTGAGTGCCCTATGGAACATATTAGAAATTTTCTTGATTTATGTGACACCATAGCTGTTGAAGGTGTCTCACTAGAATATGTTCTGTTAAAAGCTTTTAGATGGTCACTTACTGGAAAGGCCCTGAACTGGTTAGAGAGCCTACCTTCTAAGTCTATCACGACTTGGAAAGCTTTGTATGATCAATTTCTTACAAAGTTTTTTCCTCCTGCTAAGACAACAGAGTTAAGGAAACGCATCACCTCTTATCACCAGTTGCCTAATGAGACATTTGTTGAAACATGGGAAAGATTTAAATAGATGCTTAGACAATGCCCTACTCATGGGCAACCATTATATGTATTGCAAGAAATCTTTTTCCAGGGTATCAACGCAGAGACCAAGAACCGCATCAACACGCATACTGCGTGCGGTTTTATAGAGATGAACCCGACAGAGGCGTGGGAACTGTTGGACAAGCTGGCGAATTACGATGCTATGTACGGAACCCAGCAGGCTCCACAAACTCAAAAACGTCTCTATATGCCCAATCGAGATGAAGTTGACCCCGATGTTAAAAATCAATTCTTACAAGATGAGGTCAACCGTTTGAGGAAACAGGTAAGTTTTCTGAAATCCTCTCAATCATGTCAAGAATGTGGTTCTTCTGCGCATAACACTTCTGCTTGCACTAACATTGAGCAGGTTAGAACCGCTGAGAAGATAGCTGAGATGAATTACATGAGAGGACCCTACAGGAACCAGCCTAATTATAATGACAGGTCGAACAACTATCAATCATGGGGCAATCAGAATGCAAATCATAATTACACAGGGCCCCCACAAGATAGACGACCTGCACCATATCGACCTCCAGGCCATCAGGAGACACCATCATGGGCTCAAGAGATTAAAGAGGGCATCAATGGATTGGATAAAAGATGGGGAGAGTTCGATATTTGGAAGAAGAGTGTTGATTCCCAACTAGGAGACCTTGCTGCACGGATTCCAAGACCACAAGGGCAACTCCCGGGTCGTACCGAAGAGAACCCTAGAGGCCAAATAGCAGCAGTACACCTTAGAAGCGGGAAGACACTACCGGAGAGAGTTCAAGCTGAAAAGAAGGAGGAACAAGATCTCTCCAGCCAGCTCGTTAACGAGCCAGCGAGAGCTAGTACCGAGCCTACAAGCCAGGATGACGAGGCTCCGAGGATTCCTGACGAGCCCAGCCCAGGTAAGTTTTCTAAACCGAGTCCTCCTCTCAATCCCAGGCTCGTTAACGACCTCACCAGGGTCGGTAACGACCCGCCGAGGACACCGAACGACCCCAGTGTCGACTCGGTTCTCTCACCTCTCGAGCCTAACTTGGTTCCGAGAATGGTGAAAACTCTTCCATTTCCAGTTAAGAAATCTATGGACTCTACTGAGAGTAAGTTCAAGCGTTTCGTTAAGATTCTTCAGGGCATTAATATTTCCATCCCATTCGCTGAGGCCCTAAGCGAAATGCCGGCTTACACAAAATTCTTGAAAGATGTTCTTAGCAGGAAAAGATCTATTACAGAGCTGCAGGATGAAGTCAGATCGATAGCTCTACCAAAAAAGCTGGGAGATCCCGGGAGGTTTGCAATCACAATCGGCATAGGCAACCACAAGTTCAAAGCTTTATGCGATCTTGGTGCCAGTGCTAGTCTTGTTCCACTCTCAATCTGGTCTAAAGCCAATATGGGACCACTGGAACCAGTAGACATGAATTTGTACATGGCAGATGGGTCAAGTGTCAAAGCAACAGGAGTAGTGGACGATTACCCTATTCAAGTCGGGAAATTCTTCATACCGAATGATTTTATTGTCCTTGATATGCCTGAAGACCCTCATGTCCCCATAATTCTCGGGCGACCATTCTTAGCCACGACAGGAGCAAGAGTCGATGTGCGTAAGGGACTCCTCACTTTTGATATAGGAGAGGAACGGGTGGAATCAATTTAGATCAGAAAGCTAACGACCTAATTGGAGTGGCACAACTAGAGTTGACTCAACCCGAACCAGACACCACAGCCCCTACCGAGCCACATCTGCCGATCAATGATGCTCCCATGCACAAAGGCCCTACTACAGAGGTTACAGAAAAGTCCAAACCACCTTGGCTTGCGGACTACACCAATAACCCAGGGATATCTAGCTTACTGATAGAAGAAGAAGGTCCCAATTTAGCACTTCAAGTGCACAGAGGCAGTAAAGCTACATGCAAGGTATCTCAAGACCCTAACATGGCCAGACTAGAACCACCATGAGACTAGCAAAGAGAGCTCGTCGGGCTAACGACGTTAAACATAGCGCTTACGGGAGGCAACCCGCTTTTTAGAATAGGTTTAGTTTAGTTTATTTTCATTTTATTTTTCTTTTAGATTATTTCCTAGCTTTCTTTTATTTTTCTTTTTTAGTTTAAATAGGATAGAAATAAGATTTTTTGAGCTAACAAGATTTCAGGAAAAAAGGGGTCGAAATTCACTCAAGGAGGCTACGGTGGCTCGTTAACGACCCACCCAGGGTCGTTAACGACCCAGTTCGGACGACCCGATTCGTCACAATACGGGGCAGGTAAGTAACTCTAACCTAGTTAAATTTTCCAACCCTAGCCGCCACCCCCTCTATCTTTACCCCTCCTATAAAAACCCTTCTACCCCTCCCAAAATTCTACCACAATCTCTCCCACATTCACTCTCAAACCCAAAACTCTCTCAATCCCCTTTCCCTTTTCTCCCACCGAGTCGGAAATCCCACGCCAACGACCACCGGAGACGCCATCGTTACCGGAGTTCGAAGGCCTTTTCACCGTCGACGACGAGCTCGTTAACCTACCCCGATTCCAACCCTTGTCCTTTTAATTCTCGGTTCTCCGGTATGATTTCTAAACGCTTGCTTGAATCTGCATGATTGATTATCTATAGGGTTAAATTTCATATCTTGAATCATGATTTTTAGGGAGATCGATGAGCATGCCTAAATTTCGTTCTAAAAAATTCTTGATTGTGCTTAGTTGTTCATGTTTTAGGTAAGATTATTCATGATAGATTAGCTATTGTAACCCTTTAGTTAAGAAAGCATGAATTTTTTCTTGTTCTAGATCTAAAAGTTCGAACTTTGCATGTCAAAATTCCGGGAAATTTTTAGCATGTTCGGGATGGGTGATTGAGTGAGTATGGGGTGCTTTTACCCAATGAGGGAATTGTGGAGAATAATAGAAGATTGCATGCTTGATTTGTGCTGAATTAGAGGTAGATTTAATTTCGGAAATTCCTGGTTTTACTCTCGGCGGGTCGTTAACGACCCCCCTAGGCTCGTTAACGACCCTGCACTTCATCCATGCTTGATCCGAGACCAGACTCGTGAACAACCCAATTGGATAGTTTATGAATAATTCTGAGGTTAATTTTGAGACCTAGTATGGGGTCTCGTACCTATTATTTTTGAGTGGATCTTATCTTGGAAAATTTTCGATTATTTTGTAGGATCCATGGCTAGTTCAAGCAGACCCGCTACCCGAGCCCAGAAGAAGAGGAGGAACCACAGGTCTCCATCTCCACCCCGGGTGGACGATGTGATTTTGAGCAGTCAAAGCCAAGTACGGTGCTACCGGGATTTCTTGGAGAAGGACCACTACACCCGATGGTTCTCGAAGTCTAGCGCCGTCTCTACGGGCATCTACACGGATGTCAAGGACGCCTTCGTCATCCTTGGGGCCGCACACTTACTGAAGCAAGAGAGCTTGCCACATTATCCGGCCCTCACATCCGAGTTCTTGGCCACCTTAGAGACCAACTTCTCGTCGAAGATCTCGGCGGGACGCATTCGGTTCCGGCTCGGTAACGAGGACCGTGACTTCACCATGGCGGAGTTCAATGCAATCTTGGAGCTCCCAAACCCGTCTAGAGACTATAGCTTGAAGGACTACCGAGTGACCCGCACTTGGAGCTACATCACTGGAGAGGTTCAATCCTCCACCGCGGCGCTATCCGGGGCAACCATAGTCAACCCCATCTTCCGGATCATCTTGAAAATCCTCGCCGCACTATTCTGGCCGAAGGAGTTGAACCGGTCTACAAGGACGGAGGTCGCTTGCTTCCGCACCATCCTCTTCGAGGAGCCCGACCCCTTGAATTTGGGGTACGAATGGCTCTACTACGTCGAGAAGTCCCACAAGTCCAAGGAGGTGTGGTGTGGCAATTTGTTTAGCTTCTTGGCTAAGAATCTTGGAGTGGATCTCACGCGCTACACACCGGCCCACGCTCAACTCCTCAACAAGAACTATTGGTATAGTGCCGGGATCTTCGTACAAGCCGAGGGAGGCTACAAAGTGAAGGTTCGAGATCAAGTCGTCATACCTTCCCTCGACATGTACGAGCTGCTCTACGTACCGAATTGGTACGAGGTGTGGACGGGCCAGCCTTACCCATTGGAGCCAAAACCGGAGGATGAGCTCTCACTTAGGCCATGTCACACCCGGTTTGAGCGGGATGATGTGGACGAATATGAAGAAGAAGATGAGCAAGAGGATACCGAGGTCGTAGGCAATGACACCGAGGAAGCCGACACCGAGGGCGGCACTGAGGAGCTCAACTTTACCGAAGAAGACATGGAGACGGAGGAATTAGGAGGCAACATCTTCGTCAACGAGCCAACCAGGGTCGTTAACGACCATTTCCAGCCACCGCCCAACACTGTTAACGATGCAACCAGCTTCGTTAACGAGGTGCCGCAAGCTCCTGTCGACCCTCCACCAGCTCCTGTCGACCCTCATGCATATGGCTTAATGCCTTACAACCCGGTGATGTACCAAGATCATTTCCAGCCTCACTACCCACCACCTCCTCAGCCCGAGTACGCAGGATCGAGCATACCACCACCATGGGCCGAGGATCTTTCTACACGGATGCAGTAGCTTCACCTCTAGACCAATCACATTCATCGGAGGATGGATAGATGGGAAACCGTCTACTCCGCACACATGTCGAGGGAGGACGAGCGGCAACGTCAGAGAGAGGCGGATGATGCTGAGCATTGGAGGACGATGTATGAGTTCATGGGGAACTTTGAGCACTATTTTCCTCCACAGAACCGTTGATCGAGCTCAAGATGAAGTTTCCTTTCCTTGTTTCCACTTTTGTAAGTTTTATGTCTTTCTTTTTCTTTTTAATTTTTTGTTTTCTTTTCTTTTTCTTTTCCCTCTTCTTGTTATTTTTCTTACAGTGGGGACACTGTAATTTTAAGTATGGGGTGGGAAGAAAGTAGAAAAATTATGTCCTAGGTGTTTTTATGTTCTATGTAGTTGTTACTTTTGTTAAATTGAAAAAAAACCAAAAATTCAAAAAAAAATTGAAAAATTTGAAAAATTCAAAAAAGAGTTTAGAATTGATAGATATTCTTTCTTAAAAAGTTCTATGATAGCAATCACTAGTTTGACCATTTAATTCCTTGCAAACATGTCTTTGAAAGTATAGCCGGATTCTTAAGAATTGAAAATATTGTTTTATTAGAAAGGAATAGCATTAGATGAAATTGAGCACATATACTTTATAACATAGATGATGCAATCCAACAAAACTTACCTTGTGAGAAATTTTTGGCCTTATAGGGAGAACATTTATAAATCCCTCTTCTTTTTTGTGTGATTTACTCTCCTTATGCATATTATGTCTTGGAATTGTGATGGTTATCTATTTCTTGAGACCCTTATAAGATTTTTTTAGTTCATTACTTGTGAAGATCATATGATAGAGAACTTATTTTTATGAGCCCTATTATCCCCTATCTACCTTTACATTATTCCTTCTTTTGATAACCAATTCTGGCCTGAAACCTTTTATTTTTAGCTCCACAAAAATTGTTCCCTAGCCGAGATAAGCTTGACCCTATCCGGGAATTAGGACTTAGATTGGAGAGGTAAAGTTTTGTGTTTTGTTGAAAAGAAAAGAGTTTCTATTCGCTTGAATTAAAAGGGTATTTGGGAAGGGTAGATTGGAAGTCTCTTGTTATTTTATGTAAGAAAGGTCTCTTGATAAAAAAAGATGCACAAAATAAAGCTTGAAGGAAAGAAAATGTATACGCCGGATCGATAACGACCCGGTTGTGGGTTCGTTAACGAGGCAACGAGAAAAAAAAAGAAAAAAAAAGGAGAGAGAAAAAAAATGAAATAAAAAAGAAAGAGAAAGAGGAATAGTTGAAGTGCATTTGTGTTTAAAGATAATATCAAGAGATTCTTTTATTTTTGGTTATGAGGCTTTCTAGGATGATAATGGGTGAGTGAAAATGAATGTGCATAATATGAGAGTGAGTTTGGTTATCTTATATGAGAGTTTTGATGTTATGTGTGAGTTTTTAGGAGTCTTTGATTCCCGGATATTATTAGCACCACGTGACCAAAATATTTTCCACGCCCTATTGTTATTACCAAGCCCCATTACAACCCGGCCGAATGGAAGCTTCTATGAAGTTTTTCATTGAGCCTAAGTTCTCTTGATGATTCTTTGCTTGTTTTGAAAAATCTTGGGTGGAGAGTATTGGTGATATAAGTTCCAATTTCTATGAGTTTTTGTATATAGGATGAGTTGAGAGATTGAAATTAAAAGCCCAAACACATGAGAGTGGAGTGAAACACATTATATCCCTTGAGAGGTTGGATTGTATTATTTTATGTCTATTTAAGTGCATATATGTGTGAGGATGTTAATAGTCTTTTGCTATAATTTCCTTATGTGTAGATGTTGCTTTTTGAAGATGGCTATGTCTTGATAAGCATGATTTGTTTTGGTTTTGGTTAATATCTTGATTATTGCTTGAGGACAAGCAAGTCTAAGTATGGGGTATTTTGATGTTCGCATTTTTGGTATAGTTTTTGATAGGTTTTCTTTGCTTATTAGGATTAATTTTGTCTACTTTAGGTTTAGTTTTAAGTGTTTTTAGTTAGTTTTGCATAAATCTACGAAAGGGTGGAATCTACGCTATTTTGTGTATTTTGCAGGTTTTAGCGAGGAAAGGAGCTAAATGGAGCTAAATTTGGAGCATCACAGTGAAGGACGGGAAAGTGCAAGATTTAAGAAGTCGAAGCTCAAGAGATCGAGAGGAGGTGTTGAAGAAAAACAAAACCCCAGGCTCGTTAACGAGGTTGTGAAGGGTCGTTAACGAGGCCACGAAGAAGGAGATTTCGGAGTATTATTTTATTATTCACCGATCCTGAGCGGGAATTTATTTCCGTATCGGTTGAGTATCTTTTTCGAATCTTTATGGGTGATCAGAATATGTATTTAAGGGTTTTATATCTTTCTAGATTTTATTTCTATCTTTTAGAGATTGTTTCTATCTTTTTAGGAAAGTTTTTATCTTTTAGCCTTTTTAGTTTTTTAGGATTTTCTATAAATACCCTTCTATCTAGCATAGAAAGGAGAGGCTGAATTTTGGAGTAGAGTTTTAGAGCTAGTTTTTGGAGGAGAAGGAAGGCCGAAGGAGAGGCTGCCGGATCGGAAGTCGGGATCGAGGTTCGGTGACGACGGTTTCCGAGGTTCGTTGATCGAGTTTGTGGTTCGGTGATTGTTTTGTTTTGGTTTTTCTCTGATTCTCTGTAAGACGATATTTTTGTTATTAATTTAAAGTTTGAATTTTGTTTCAATGTTTTTTTTATAGAAGTTTTTAGTTTGTTTATCATGAGTAGTGAGTAGTCTATTTTTCTAGGGTCGGGGTTAAGCCCGGCATAGTTGAGCATGTTTGATGAAGTAAGATAGTGTTTTGAATGCCTTTTATCTTTATTGAAATTGTTTGTTGTGCTTAATACCGAAACGGGAGTTGAGGTAATTTGAGTTTTAACTTGATTGAAAGAGAAAGTTAGTAACTTGAAGGTTGATATTGTTTGAAAACGAGAGTTGAGACGGTGTATATTAACAACTTGACATAGAAGGTTTTCTAGGTTAATTGATTAAAAGGTTGTTAAAGACGGTGTATATTAACAACCACAATAAGCTTGAATTCATAAATTCACAATAGATTAGTCAAGGGAAATTGAAATAAGGATAATCGATGATCAAAACTCATGTATGCAATGGATACAAAACTAGTTGGACGCTTTTCTCCATATTTGAATCTCAACTTATTTTACTTGCTTAGTTTTAATTAGTTTAATTACATAGATTTTAGTTTAAAACCATAAAAAAAACCTTTTTTCTTAGTAATATTATTTAAATACGAATAATCCGAGTCTCTGTGGGATCGACCCTTACTTCCACTTTGCTAAGGTTAGGAAGTTAGGAATTTTCTTGGATAGTGCTTTTATAACGACGTAAAAGTGCTCGTCAAATTTGGCGTCGTTGCGGGGGACTCGGCTATTTATTTGTGTTTACTTAGTATTACTATTTTTTTTGGTGTTGTGAACCTATCTTACGGTTCATAACACCCGTGCTACTGATTCATGGCTATGTTTGTATGTAGACAACTACAAGATGAATATTTTGATGAGTATTTTGCTAGAGTACAACAAAAGATTCATGAATATGGTACTTTTCTGGGTTATTATCCATGTGAGAGAGAATTATGTGAATGCATCCTAGATGGTTTGAATTCTCAGACTCGAGGGCTTGCAGAGTACATGAGCAATGATAGGCTTTGGTGTATGGAACCAGAAGAGTGTTAGGATTTCTTTTGCTATTTGAGCTATCAATGTATGCTAGTCGAATTATCTCCACCAATTCCCTATCCAATGATGGGAGAGGTTGCATTGGAATCAAATGCCCTTGAGTTAGACACCCAAGTGCAAGTTGAGGAGGAATCCGCTAGAGTTGAGTTTGGTTATGAGGATGACTTTAATGTCCAATATGATTTTGTTCCTATAATTCAACTTGAAGAGAGCACCAATGAGCAAAGTTTAATCCCTTTTGACATGGAGAAGCCTATAGTACCAAGTGAGTTTAAGGTTGGTACTAGAGAATACTCACAATTCATCTTTGAGGAAAGTGGTGATGGTGACAAGTACTTTGACCCATACTGTAAGTATTATATGACATCACCACTTGTGTTGAATTTTTTTGAGCATATGCCATTTCATGCAAACTGGGCACACATGTTTGATAAGTTAAAACGGTCTTTGAAAGTTATATTATGCATCTTTAATTTATCATTGTGTTACTTATGCTTTTCTGAGATGTGTGCACAGGGGTTTGACAGGTTGCTAAGGGCATTGACAATGTCTAATCTTGTCTAATCATGCTAAGAGTCAAGCTAGTGACGTTAAGCAAGCGCTTCTTGGGAGGCAACCCAAGGTTTAGAGTAGTTTTGTTTTTCAGTTATAATCTTTTGCTTTTTAGGTAGTTTTGTGTGTGTGTTTGAATTATTTTAGTTTGCCTTGACTAGATTGAATCTCTCCATGTTTGATTGATTAAATTCACTTAGGATTATAATAGCTTGATCACCTATATTACTTCTAGGTTGAATTAGAACTAGAATAATTAAATAGACGGTGGAATTTTATTATTCATGGATGAATACTTTGATTAAACTTAAAGACGGTGTATATTAAGGTTAATCAAAGGCGGAGAATTTAATCACAAAATTTCGTGAATAGACGGCGGAATTCATGAATATTGTTTCTATTGAATGCTTTGAACTTAATTGCATGATCAACTTGACATAGAAGGTTTTCTAGGTTAATTGATTAAAAGGTTGTTAAAGACGGTGTATATTAACAACCACAATAAGCTTGAATTCATAAATTCACAATAGATTAGTCAAGGGAAATTGAAATAAGGATAATCGATGATCAAAACTCATGTATGCAATGGATACAAAACTAGTTGGACGCTATTCTCCTTATTTGAATCTCAACTTATTTTACTTGCTTAGTTTTAATTAGTTTAATTACTTAGATTTTAGTTTAAAACCATAAAACCCCCCTTCCTGCTTAGTAATATTATTTAAATACGAATAATCTGAGTCTCTGTGGGATCGACCCTTACTTCCACTTTGCTAAGGTTAGGAAGTTAGGAATTTTCTTTGACAGCGTTTTTATAGCGACGTAAAAGTGGTCGTCAAAGTTGAGGAGAAAAATTTGAAAAAATACAGAAATATTGCATTTAAGTTCTTATTTCCCCATTGTTTATTTCCTCTTGTGTTTCAATGCTAAGTATAAGTTCTAACCCATGATTTGCATGATATCCTGAAGTTGATATGATATAAGCATGATCATTGATTAATTACCTTGATTATATGATGGAGCATGTATTTAGCTTGAGTATTTGATTCATTATGAAGTTCTAGACAACAATTAGCCTTGTGAGATATTTTTGGCCTTTCATGATATATTTGTTCTCTACATTTCTTGAGTGTATCACCATGATTATCTAGCTCTAGAACTTGTGTTAGGACTCTTTGTCAAGACTGCTTTATATGATTGAATACATATCATTAAAATGATTGAGGCAATGTTTCTTATAAGCCTATTATTTCCCTTCCTACCTTACAAGATCCATGTTCTTGATACCCTTGTTCTTTTGAGCCTGAAGCCTATTTTTATTAAGCTCCAAAAAATTTTCCATAGCTGAATAAGCTTGACCCATAATCCGGGATTTAGGACTTTAGGTTTTGGTTGTATTGTGTGAGTTATGTATAAGTATGGGGGAGTTGGATGAAAAGGTGGAAAAAGAGGAAATAAAACTCTTGGGTTCAAAGTGAAAAAAATATGAAGATGAAAAATCTGTTGCAAAGTAAAAGAAAAAAAATGAGCTTAAATGTTAGTAGTCTTCATTAGTAGAAAAGAAAGAGTTGAAAAGAGGCAAAAGAAAGAAAAAAAGAGAAGCAAAGTGTTTGAATGTAAATGTATGGAGTTGAGAAAGAAGAGTTTGGGAGAAGTAAGAAAAGAAAGTGGTGAGTTGGGTTTAAGATTAGTTCTTTATCCCGGATTTAGCACCACAGGCCAAATATTATCCCTTCCAAATTTTTCTTTACCTTGGCCCCATTACAAGCCGGAAAAAGACCTCATGATTTTTGTTATGTGTTTGATCCCCAGCGGTGGAGATTTAGTACGCTGATGCAAGCTTATAGTAGTCTAGTTTTCATGGTTGATTTTTGAGTGAGACACGTCCTTAAACACTTGAGAGTTTGAGTGCAAACACATTTACCTTGGTGAGGTCTAGAATGGATGAATGGTCTTTACTTTTTGCTTGTTATAATGCATGCTGAGAAGTCTTGTTAGGGTTTTGATTATATGTGAAATGCTTGTTTGATTTGAGATGGATGTATGATTGCATTTCTGTGGTGTGTTTTGGATTTATGTCTTGCTTGAGGACAAGCAAGGTTCAAGCATGGGGGAATTTGATAGCTCGCATTTAGGTAGTGTTTAGGATGCATATTTATGTTTAATTTGCATGGTTTTAGCTTAGTTTAGCTTAGTTTCTAGGTTTTTAGGTTTTCTAAGAAATTCGGGTTTTGCGCTAGTTTTGTTCGGTTTTGCAGATCTTTAGGTCAACAAGCATTGACGGGATTGATCTTAGATGATTGTAGAGGATCAAGATGAGGCTTAAAGTGGTGCAAGTGAAGATTGGAAGAGCTAGGGCCCAAGAGCTTGAGGGATAAAAACGCTTAAACTCGGGTCATGTATTGGAGTCTTATTTTGACACCTCTATCTTGCAATGCTTGGTTTGGGAGCTATAGTGCTCGGATGAAGCTGAATTTGGTATCACTGGAAAGCTAACGCGAAGAGCTACAATTCATATATTTACTCCGAGTCCAAATTCCAACTCGAAGGGGTTCAAAACAGCCTCTGAAGTGTCACTAGAGTTGTTGTCGCCTGAGCGCGGGCAGAACTAATGAGAGCGCGACCGCTCTTTGAGGGACTTGACCGCGCTCTGGTGCGTTTGTGCGACGCTGACTTGAGCTTCGGGTAATCTTATGGGCCGACTCTAATATTTCTTTTGGATATTTTTAGACATAATATAAATACTTTATCTAGGTTTTATTTGGAGAGGATATGCTATCTTTTGAGTTTTATGCAATTTGGAGATTTGTGGGAGACAAACCCTAGTTTTTGCAATTGAAGATCAATTTGACTCTTGTAAGTTTTGTTTTTCTTCAATGACAATTTCTAGCTAATTTTCTCATGTCCAACTAGTTAGTTGAAGTTGTGTGCATGATTGTTTGTGAGATTTGAACTATTTTAGTTTGCCTTGACTAGATTGAATCTCTCCATGTTTGATTGATTAAATTCACTTAGGATTATAATAGCTTGATCACCTATATTACTTCTAGGTTGAATTAGAACTAGAATAATTAAATAGACGGTGGAATTTTATTATTCATGGATGAATACTTTGATTAAACTTAAAGACGGTGTATATTAAGGTTAATGAAAGGCGGAGAATTTAATCACAAAATTTCGTGAATAGACGGCGGAATTCATGAATATTGTTTCTATTGAATGCTTTGAACTTAATTGCATGATCAACTTGACATAGAAGGTTTTCTAGGTTAATTGATTAAAAGGTTGTTAAAGACGGTGTATATTAACAACCACAATAAGCTTGAATTCATAAATTCACAATAGATTAGTCAAGGGAAATTGAAATAAGGATAATCGATGATCAAAACTCATGTATGCAATGGATACAAAACTAGTTGGACGCTATTCTCCTTATTTGAATCTCAACTTATTTTACTTGCTTAGTTTTAATTAGTTTAATTACTTAGATTTTAGTTTAAAACCATAAAAAACCCCTTCCTGCTTAGTAATATTATTTAAATACGAATAATCTGAGTCTCTGTGGGATCGACCCTTACTTCCACTTTGCTAAGGTTAGGAAGTTAGGAATTTTCTTTGACAGCGTTTTTATAGCGACGTAAAAGTGGTCGTCCAAGTTGAGGAGAAAAATTTGAAAAAATACAGAAATATTGCATTTAGGTTCTTATTTCCCCATTGTTTGTTTTCTCTTGTATTTCAATGCTAAGTATAAGTTCTAACCCCTGATTTGCATGATATGCTGAAGTTGATATAATATAAGCATGATCATTGATTAATTACCTTGATTATATGATGGAGCATGTATTTAGCTTGAGTATTTGATTCATTAGGAAGTTCTAGACAACAATTAGCCTTGTGAGATATTTTTGGCCTTCATGATATATTTGTTCTCTACATTTCTTGAGTGTATCACCATGATTATCTAGCTCTAGAACTTGCGTTAGGACTCTTTGTCAAGACTGCTTTATATGATTGAATACATATCATTAAAATGATTGAGGCAATGTTTCTTATAAGCCTATTATTTCCCTTCCTACCTTACAAGATCCATGTTCTTGATACCCTTGTTCTTTTGAGCCTGAAGCCTATTTTTATTAAGCTCCACAAAATTTTCCATAGCCGAATAAGGTTGACCCATAATCCGGGATTTAGGACTTTAGGTTTTGGTTGTATTGTGTGAGTTATGTATAAGTATGGGGGAGTTGGATGAAAAGGTGGAAAAAGAGGAAATAAAACTCTTGGGTTCAAAGTGAAAAAAATATGAAGATGAAAAATCTGTTGCAAAGCAAAAGAAAAAAAATGAGCTTAAATGTTAGTAGTCTTCATTAGTAGAAAAGAAAGAGTTGAAAAGAGGCAAAAGAAAAAAAAAGAGAAGCAAAGTGTTTGAATGTAAATGTATGGAGTTGAGAAAGAAGAGTTTGGGAGAAGTAAGAAAAGAAAGTGGTGAGTTGGGTTTAGGATTAGTTCTTTATCCCGGATTTAGCACCACAGGCCAAATATTATCCCTTCCAAATTATTCTTTACCTTGGCCCCATTACAAGCCGGAAAAAGACCTCATGATTTTTGTTATGTGTTTTGATCCCCAGGGGTGGAGATTTAGTACGCTGATGCAAGCTTATAGTAGTCTAGTTTTCATGGTTGATTTTTGAGTGAGACACGTCCTTAAACACTTGAGAGTTTGAGTGCAAACACATTTACCTTGGTGAGGTCTAGAATGGATGAATGGTCTTTACTTTTTGCTTGTTATAATGCATGCTGAGAAGTCTTGTTCGGGTTTTGATTATATGTGAAATGCTTGTTTGATTTGAGATGGATGTATGATTGCATTTCTGTGGTGTGTTTTGGATTTATGTCTTACTTGAGGACAAGCAAGGTTCAAGCATGGGGGAATTTGATAGCTCACATTTAGGTAGTGTTTAAGATGCATATTTATGTTTAATTTGCATTGTTTTAGCTTAGTTTAGCTTAGTTTCTAGGTTTTTAGGTTTTCTAGGAAATTCGGGTTTTGCGCTTG